>PEDN01001352.1:1200000-1879161 GCA_003864495.1 Nemopilema nomurai
CTTTAGGGTATGACTGCAATGTCCAGTTTAATTCCAGCTTTGGATCCACTCGCACTTGCCTAGTGGCTTTGGCTGGTTGGCATTGAAATAGCTCCTTAATCAATTGTTTCAACACAGGTTCAGCCCAGATGGGGAGATTCTTGCCGTTGGATCTGATGACAAAACCGTGGACTTCTACAACAGCAAACCTGGTGGCGCTCTCGCAAGGGTCGGTTATTGCAAAGGAATCCCCAGTTTTGTCATTCAGATGGATTTCTCAGCCGATGGCAAATACATCCAGGTATCCTAATGAACGTTTTCTTTCCTGAACTATGCGCTTTCTAGTCAGAATTGACTTTTTGAAGAATTACGTGGAGTAATCTTAGAAAAAGCTTCTATACATTCTGCGAGTTGCTGGAATTTTATGTTTGCTTTTTTCTTCGATTTGGAAATGATTTAACATTATTGTTAGTACAGTAAGTTATAAATCTGAGCATCAATTCAGTTTTTTGTGATTTTCTACACCATCTCACAGTTGCATAAGTAGGGCTGGAAATGTTTGTTGGTCACACTGACTGCAAATAATTGATGTAGAGGATATTGTTGAAAAAACATTTTTCGGGACAAGGGAAAGTTATTTGTGTATTTGCAATTTCCTGGTGTAGGTTTCAACTGGTGCATACGAAAGACTTGTCTTCTCTGTCCCCGGTGGTCAGCACGTCACGTCTCAGGATAAGATCGACTCGATCACGTGGGCCACATGGACAAGGCAAGTAGCTTGCTTTTCCAAACTATGACAGTATGAAGTTTTTTTTTCCATATCGTTTGCAAAGTTTATCTTTTAAGTTTACTGTTATATGCAGAGGTTAGCTATTGTGACGAATCCCGTCCTGTCTCCTTCGTCTTCCTATATTGGAATGCTTCTTTGTCAAATCTTCAAATGAGCTGCTGATGAACAGTTTGGAGACGCGAGAAGAGAACGAAGATGCAAACATGCTGGTGAATAAACGATAAATATAACCAGTTATAACATCAAACAGACCAAGCAAATAACTGCGTTAGTGGCTTATGTGTCCGTAACATAGCCTATAAAGTGAAGAAAAACAAAGAAGTAATGAAAAAGTAAACATACTTATTAATAACAGGAGTTGTAACTAGTAACTAGGCGTAATTTTGTGTATGATCACCTTTCGAAATAATGTAATATGCTGTTTTAGTATGCTTGGAAAAGAGGTTCTTGGAATATGGCCGAAGAACGCTGATAAAGGAGACATTAACTGCACTGATCTTTCCCATCATGGGTCAACTTTGGCATCTGGTGACGACTATGGCTATGTTAAGCTTTTCAGTTTTCCCTGCTTTGACAAGTCGGTAAGCTTTTTCTCTTCTTGAACGCATTCTGACTGATGACCATCCTCTTAACCACTTTGGTAGCTTGTGATCGTGACTTAATCAAATGCAGCTCTGAGCAATGGGACAATTTTTTTACTTTGAAATACTTCGATCTAATCTACAGAATGTGTAGGATTACATTTTAGGTTTACTGATTGTCACAGATGTGCGTACTTTAATAGAATTCATACTTTTGACATTTGGCCCTTAATGCGTGGCGTTCAAGGCAGTTGTTTTAAGAATTGGAAGATCAGAAATATATTCCAGTGGCATTTTTTCCCTGTGTCGTATTGTTAGCCATGATTTGTTGCGCTATCATGATCAAAATCAGTTTGTAATCACTTCAACGTCCGTTCTTTAGCTGAAAGGGAAGAAGTTTGTGGGGCATTCAGCCCACGTGACCAAGGTCCGTTTTTCTCATGACGACAAATATTTATTCAGCACTGGTGGCGATGATTGCTGGTAAGTTTTTCCGTCTCTATCAAAAGTCAGTTGCTATTAAATCATACCGAGACTGCAGTTACTGCGACGTAACTGAAACTATTATAGTGGTGTAATGGATCTATAGGTGCAGTGGCTGTTGTCGTGTGAGTTTCGTTGTTGATCTCGCTAGCTTCCAAGAACAATAGCTGCTCGTAAATGAAACTGCATATTTGGTGCCGTGACCCTCGATGGTCTTTGTAGGCTTGCCTAGTAGTTGGCAGTTTCATCTGAACAAGCTATGATTTTCATAAGCCCACAGGCTAACTCTACCAACTGACAAATTTTTATGTATTTTTTTCTATCTTTCACAGTGTTCTCGTTTGGAAATGCAGCTGAGTACAAGAAACGACGAAAAGAAGCTGACTTTAATTTGCCTAATATTATAGTAGATGTTGTGAATCTTTGTTATGGGTGGCTTAATTATTTAATTTCTATTTGACTTTCGAATATGAAGTTTTTGATGAAACAAAAACATTTGGCATATAAGAGGGTCATTTTAATTCCGGTTTTTCCTGAGCAAATGAGTTGTTTCACTTTTTGTGTTTGATTATCAGAACACACAACTATTTGAACACTTTAGGGATGCTAGGACCAACCTTGTAGTTTGACCAATGCTGAGTTCGCCTACGTCTTCTTTTCTCTTTATAATTATCTCAGTAATAATCAGCAACAAAATTAATTTGAAAACACAAAAGGACATCCAGTTTAAGGACTTGAGGCTTCTTTCTTGCTTCTCAGTTTGTATGTTGTCGATTGCCTAATTTTTTCATGAATCTGGACACTTCCTTTTAATGAAAGATGACCAGGTCTCCTCAATAGGGATAAATTGTGTAGTTAGCGTATTTATCCTGGGCATGACATGCTTGGTGTTTAATATTTCTAAAGCTAGTTTGTCATCATCAGCTTTTCGCTTTTCTTGCGTTAGATAAAAACTGTGATGCTGAAATATTTCTTCGCTATTTTCTTTTATTTAACACATCGGCCTTGGGTCTGATTTCCAAAATAGGAAATAGTTTTTGAAAGACCAACATGCAGTTTTAAACATGGAAAAATGGAACTAATTGGTTATTGGGTAATACTAATTCATCCGATGATTCGCCGCGATAGACTTGCAACTGGCTTGTGTGTATCTGTGAAATCTCTCGGTCGTTTCAATGAGGGGGAATTAAGTGGGATTTGTTACAGTGTTTATCTCTTATTAGGGAAAGAGCTCCCATATTCAGAAACTCCGTACAAGAATGTGATTACGTGTAACCCTAGGATGCTAAAACTCACTTGATACTGTGACCAGCCTGTTTTTGATCAATGTTCCCTGTCATTGTGCTTCTGATACCAAGAAAACAGAATTCATTTTTCATCTCTCAACCTTTTGCTAATGATGAATAAACCATCAAACTAATAAACAACTAGCAAATAGACAATCCTTTTTTAATTTTCTTAGCTTTCCAAAACAATGGCAAATGCAATTTGTGCAAGAAAATATAAAGCAGAAATCACACCCACTTGAAAGAGTGCAGTGAACAATATGCATTAAAGCATTTAAAAGCTTCTCGCCACTTCACTGCAGTAACCTTATGCATTGACAATCGAAAACCCTCTTCGCATACCCATGTTCTCCACGCACCGATCCGATCACATGGTTTTCAGCTCGAGGTTTAAAATCAAAACGAGGTGGTTTAGAGATTCCACCAATGTTTTACTTTTTTGATTGTAAAATGTGAGCTACATTGTAAATACATGGAAACTGAAATATTGCAGTTGTAGGTAAGAGATTTGCTTAATATTAAATTTACCTCTATTTGTAAGACGGTATTTTGCTTTCTATCGTGGAATATACACGTTTTCCTCATTTTCGTGCGGGAGAAGTCTGAAGTTATTTTCCTCCTAGGTTTCAAAAGCATTTCTAGTATGGCGGGAATTAGACCGTATGTTTCCAAAAGACAGAGGAAAGCAGACGAATCCAAGACATCTTCCTGGACAGAGCCAAAAAGGCTTTGCTCAGAAGAGACTTCACACAACAGAGATGATTCAGCCAAAGCTACAACAAAGAGCAGTGATGGGGCTATCCTTGATAATTCAACTTCTTTTCTGCAAAAACATGGGCAGCCACTGCCAAAAAGATGCGCCAATAAATTGAAATGCCACCAAAATGTTGTTAATCATATTCGATGGAATAATGGTGTGCAGAGCAGTTTGCTTGCAACAGCTAGTATGGACGGCTCCATTTTGATATTGAACTACGGTAGCAGTGGACTTGTCCTGCACGAAACTTTGAATAACCATGTGGGTGCAGTAAAAGACGTGAGATGGAGGTCCAATGATCAAGCCATTCTGAGTGGTGGCTATGATAAGCATGCGAGGCTTACAGATACTGAGACGGGTTATTCACACTTTCTGTAGTTTTAATAAGTTGTTATCCAGATATAACAATAGTTTTGTCACGAAAAGCTGAAGGGCATGTGTCCAGAGCTACATATGATTTTGGTGTACAAGACAGAGGGCCTGATTTTGTGTAATTGTAGATATGCCAGCATGAAAGATAGACAGAGAGCTTATTATAAATAGTTGCCAAGCCCAGAGGTGATATTCTTGTTAAGATTTCATTCTTGAAAAAGTTAAGAAAAAGTGTATCATTATCATTTATTTTTAAGTGCTTATTATTTCCCTTTTTTCAGGAAAAGAAATATTTAACTTCAAGCACAAAGACTATGTCACTTCAGTTCTTTTCCATCCTGGACTCCAAGATATATTTCTGTCAGGAACCTTTTCTAGTGGAATATATGCAATAGATATGAAGTCTGGAAAGGTAAACTGTTTAATTTATTATTTAAACTGTTCAAACTGGTTTATTTGGAAACTGGTTTAAACTGGTAAACTGTTTAATTTATTATTCAAACTGTTTAGAAAAATATTTTTGGCCTAGAAAATAAACCTAGAAACCTATCTAACTGCATTTTTAGTGCATGTTAATATCAGTATTGTAGTTTTAGAAGGCACCATAACTGCAAGAATTTACAGCCAGACAATCGCTTATTATCATTTTGGTTATTGCAACTTCTATCCATAATGTTTAAGTGCAAAAGAAGAATGCAACATGTGACTTAGATATTCAAAGTTTTTGAGCATCTTTTTATTACCTATTATCTGCCTGTACACTTTTGTGCCAATTTTGATTATTATCTTTTATGTGTTTGTCTTTGTTAACATGACTAACTAAAGTCTAGTATTATTTCAGTTTTTGTGATCATGTTGCATAGAAAAAGCTTTGGGATGTAGCACCAGATTTGTTTTTCGTTTCAGGAAGTGCATCATTATAAATCATTTTTTGGCCAAATCCAAGATCTTATTTTTCATCCAAATGGTGAAACATTTTACTCTGCAGCTGAAATTTTGAAAAGGAACTCAATGGACAAAGCTATAGTGGCTTGGGACTTTAAGACCACAGCAATAATTTCAAACCAGATTTCTCAAGTAAGTTTGCAGATTTTTTTCTGTTTGGGGTTATAAACGCACAGTTTTATGATCTTCTATAAAGCTTATTTGACAATTTTCTTCACAATGCTCTTAGAAGGGATTTCCCATTACTATTTATAGTAGAAGTTTATATTTTTTGCACTATATATCCTGTTTCATTTTTGGGTTTTACTATCAATTGTTGTTAACAACTATAAAATTACAGAAAAAGAATAGAGAAATAGCTGCTAATATTTAACTAATTACCTTGATTCTCTTACTACCTAGGAGGTTTTTGGCTGTTCATGTTTACAAAACCACCCAGTTGATCCAGTTTTTCTGGCACAATATGCAACTGGCTACATTTCAATATTTTCACATGTCTCTCCATACAAGTTGAACAAATATAAAAGATTTGAAGGCCATCAGGTGCGTTTCTAAATTAAAATTTAATTTTGTAAACTAAAGTTCATTATAAAATATAGAAGGTCATGATAGAAAAAAATTTTGTTCAATAGATGTTTTATTGAAACTGAGCAAGTTGATTTTTTTAGAGTTGTTAATTATCTCACTAATCATTCTTTGTTGTTGTTTTTATTTCTAGACAGGAGGATTTAATATTGGATTCTCTATCAGCAAAGATGGCAGATTTATAGCAAGTGGTGACAGAGATGGACAAATTCATATTTTCAACTATGCCACCTCACATCTTCAAAAGACTCTCTCTGCCTTCTCTGGAGCATGCATGGATGTGGCATACCACCCAGTCTTGCCAAATGTTTTGGCATCTTGCTCATGGGATGGTGAGGTATCACTTTGGATGTGACTGGCACACATCAGCTCCACACTACAAAGGTAATAATGTATGTTGTTTTGTTACCTTAAGTGTTGGCCATGTTTTACCATTATAAATGAACTCAGACTGGAATCATGGTAATTGGCTCAGAATGTTTCCTTTTCCATTAGCAATTCTTATCTAAATGGTAAATCATCATGTGTGGTTGAAGTAAGAAGTCAGCTAATTAATATCATCATATAATTTTTAGTTTCATATAAAAGAAGCGTTGCAGATACAAAATACAAAACTTCTGAAGCTGAATTATGTACTAACTGAATAAATAAACAGTTGTTTTCATAATGCTTTACATTTATATCTTACAATGCAAAATAGGATTTTACACATTAGAAAATTCCCTGCATCTTATCATCTCAACACAGTATACCAGGCCTGGCTTTGTTCCCTTTATTATTTCCTCTACCAATTTAACACTTCCTATTATCTTCTCACCCTCTTGGTCTTTGGTTCACAAGGTAAATTATAACTTTTCAATAAAGTAATTGAAGTCAGGTCCTTTTTTAGAGCTTTCGATGCTTGGAAGCTGAGTTGCCTGTTGATGAAGCTTCAATTATCTTCTGGTGTTAGGCGCTCTCTTGGTGCTTGTTTTCATTCCCGGTTTTGTTTTCAACCACCAAGCCTGGTTCTCTTGATGATTTCCCTTTTTATCTTTACTTCAAAGATATGTGGTTGTCATTAACACCAAAGCCTTCTGCCCTGTCACTATCTTGCTTACCCAACCCAAAGCTCTGCTCTTCAAGTAATAGTCATAATCATTTCGTATATTTTCGATGGAGAACAGTAGGTACAATATATAACACATCATTGGTTGTTATAATCGTTTTCCCCTTTTGTTTTATTCTCAAAGCCTCTTGCTTTAGTCCAAACGTATACAATTTCTTTTTACAGACGGTCCCACACATTTTGTATTGTAAACC
Source organism: Nemopilema nomurai (assembly GCA_003864495.1). NCBI lineage: Eukaryota > Metazoa > Cnidaria > Scyphozoa > Rhizostomeae > Rhizostomatidae > Nemopilema > Nemopilema nomurai. The sequence continues at coordinate 1,207,081 of PEDN01001352.1, forward strand.
AGTTTTATGTACTTTAGGGGCAGAAACTTTCGCGGGCAAAAAGTTTCGTGGTTTTCGCGTTTTTTGGCATTTGTCGCGAAAGTTTCTCCCAAGGCATATTCTAAATTCGAATTTCGCGAAAGTTTTTTGCTCGCGATATTACAGAAATTTTTTTCACACGCTAAAGTTTTTTCATCCAACTGTTTTTTCACTTCTTCAGTTATTTGCGTTGCTGTTCTTTAATCACCCCAATCTTTTTTTTCTCGCGAAACTTTCTGCCCCTGAAGTTTTGTAAAAATGTCCCTCCTGACATCAACAAAAAGGTGATTTACCACCCACCTGTTCAAATTCTTATGGCCAGGCCTGGTATATATTTAATTTACAATCACATAATTACAGCCCCATGCAACTTAAATACATTCTGGAAAGTGTAGGTCTTGGTGCATATAATGTTTTTAAATATGTACATAGAAGATGGCACAAAATTATTTATACATGCCGACACAAATGCCCTGTAGTATTACTTCTATTTTCATCATCACTTCTGTTGCTAAATGTATTTGAATTATTAACAATGTCCACATACTCGACGCATATTGGCAATGAAATATATGGTTCACGTTTTCATTTCAATGCTTAATATTATTCGCACTGCACTTTCCTGAATCTGGAAATATTTTTATGCATTGTGATTTGAAAGGAAGTTTGAATGATTATCCAGTATATTGGAAGATTTAATTGAGTACTTATTTATTTGTAGGAAAATCGACAACACCTACAGAAAAAATACTAATATCCCATGTCGAAGGTAAATGTTTTATGAAATGATCTTTTGTATACTTCAGCTTGATACAGGAAGCTGCGAACAGTGTATCCCAGTTGTATTTGTTGGTTAGTTCAAATTGTGTACGATGAGTCGGCGCGCTCTCTCTCTCTAGTTAAGGTTGTCTTATGAAATCTTAGATACGCAAGGCATTCAATTCTTCAATGCCCTACATATAACTAATTAATTATAATATAATTACAAATAATATACATATAATTACAAATCAATTTGGGAGAGCAATTCGGTGAAACGTTTCTTTCATTACCTTCCTGGCAATGATTCTAAAAAAGTTGTCTTTTTGTTCTTACTTCGCATGAATGTTGACAGTTACAGTGTCGTTAACGTTTTGGTTAGTCTCCTCAGTGGATTTCTTCAATTCCAGGAGATTTCCAAGAAATAGCTGGCAAATCTCGCCAGGGTCCTCTAGTAACGCCGTGTCACTCTGTACACCGAAAACCAGCTGGTTGGCATACGTTCCAAATGAGAACGAGATTCCGATGTTGTCACGTGGTGGCGCCCAGAATGTAAACATATTCAAAGGACGGTCGCATATGGTGATTGGGTTTTGTGGACCTGGAACATTTGAGAAAACGGCAGTGGTCTTTTGACAAAGGAATCTATTGAGTGGATCGAGCAGGGTGCTTGGCATGATAGATGTCATTATTGTCAAGGCGATCCCCATGAAGAAGGGCTCTCCCGAGGTCTTGACCTCATTGGTCCTGGCTTTGGTCTCGTTGAGCTGTAGAAGAGGATGCTGCAGTTTAGTTGGCAACTCGAAAAACATGACGGTGAGCCTATTTTGAAACTTAAGCGCCGCATCCCCCATGTTTGCTCGCAAGTCGATTGGTATTGAAACTTTGATATCTGTATTTATGGCCGCGTCCCGTTTGCGAAAAAATTCGACGAGCGTCGAGCTTAGTGCGCTGACCAGAACGTCGTTCACCGTGCAAAGCGCTTTGTTCTTTATGTCCTTCACGATGTCCAGGTCGATTGCTTCTGACCACGTGACTGCTTTCGTGCCCGCCAGGTCTTTGCCGTGTAGAATGGAATCGTCGCGCGATGTCGTCATCATGTTCACCATGAAATATGGCCCCCAAAACAGGCCTTTTATTCTCAAGAGTAGCCTGTTCCTTTCGGAGAATTTCCGCAATGGCGTCGTCTGTACCGCCGAGTCGGACAACTCGTTGGTGAGGAAGTTCGCCAGGCTGATTCCGTCCGCCATACAGTGATGCAGGCGCACGAGCAGCGCTGTTTTGAATATCTTGTCCTTGTCAAGGAAGGAGATGAGATTGTACTCCCATGGAGATTTGCTCATGTTCAACTCCCGCGTGCAAAGCTCTGACACCAGATTCCGCAGCTCTGGCTCTGAGTTCACCAGCTTTGGCCATAGTTTGACGTGGTCTGTCATTGCAAACAGCTCGTCCTCCACCCAGTAGCAGTGGAAAAAGCCTTTGAGAACTCGCTTTTTAGCCTTCGAGAACGGGTTGTCTTCGCCTTCATCATCCAGTCGCAGTTTCTTGTGCAGCGTCACCTTGAACTGGGCCAGGTCGATGTCTCCGCGGACGACAAGCAGCGCGTTGATGACGATGCGATTCTTCGGACTGTCCCTTAGCCACAGTGCGTCGACGTTCCCGAGAGGCAATGCGTCATACTTGATTCTGTACAAAAGTTTCTCGCACATTTTGCAGAGATAATAAATAACAAACAAGTACCATATCAATGGTAGAATAACGAAGAGCAGCAAGTACCACAAGAGGACGCAGCAGATGGTCTCTAGGAAAAGAAGAAGCCTTGGATTTGTGTACATTGTGACAGCGTTCAGGATTCGTCGCTTGACATTCAGCTAAACGTATTCATCAGCTATCTTGGAACTCCAATATGACTGCTGACAGACTGCTGTCAAGACGTGTTGCCCAGTCTACAACAAAGATTGAAACTTTAGTCAGAATTCTCCGCAGCACTTGATTTGTTTACGCTACACCCTGGGTATGTTTTGTGGGTCACTCCTTACATGGAGTTGGCGTCATTGTGCGACTTGCGGCTGATCACATGTCATTGCTGTGCACGTGCTTTGATTAGAATGTTCATAACAAGACATTTTCACCCCAGTAGAGGACACTAATATCACTTGATAGTTCCGTCTGAAGACTTTTCATAATCCTTGTACGCTTGTTAATTGAGCGAGTATTGCGCATCGCGATTAAGGGCTAGGGCAACAATTTGACATTTCTTGCATCTATCGAGCAATACTAATTTTCATTGTTTTATTTAAAAACAGTGCAATTTTCTTTTTATTTAAGTATCTCCGAGAACAGTTCTTCTGACATTTCTTCAAACTTGTTTATTTTGTAATTAAAATTTTACTGCATTTTGTCACTTGACGCAGTTTTTAGCAACAGCTGCTCTATAGATTTTTACAGTTTTTAGCAACTCAGTCTGTTGAGTACAAAAACATGGTATACCCTTTTATGAACTGTTAGTGGTATAAAGAAGTCCATGCTTTATTTTCCAATGTAAAATTTGGTCCACTTCACTTTCCAGTGCAAATGTCTTGCACCATTTTCTCCCCACTGTTTTAACACACTGGATTACCGGGACAGGAATCGTTAAAAGTAGAAACAGTGTAATTTTGTCGAAATGTTAAAGCGATTGTTGAAGATTTTTTTACCTGTAGGTTATGCTGAGCATCGCACACCAAAGAACGAAAACCAAAATGTGCCATATGTAATAGAAAGTCGGTGCAGTGGGGTTTCTTGGGCCTAGTCAGGATATATGGCAATCTCTAAGTTTCTGCTTGTGCATGTGCAGGATCTAAAGGCTTTTTCAATATTTTGTCTAGATGAAAATAGGCCAGCATTGTGTCAGAACCTTCGATCAAAGCATCCACTCCCGAATGAATGTTCCTGCTGCATAGATTGTGTGCTTTGTGTCGTGTCTTAATTGTTTACACTCAGGACAATTATCAGACAATTACAACTGAACTGGATAACTGTATCATCATTATTTCGATACTGTGATTGGCATTCTGAGGTGGAATGGCCCAGTTCTCCAAGGCTTGCCACGGCTGCTGGCTCGTTTTAGCTTGTTTGATGCAATGGAACTAAAACCACAGGCCTTTCGACGTAGCATTATGCTTAACTCCACTAGCAAGAGAGACACTGTTATTCCATTAGAGTTCGCTCTTCTGTCCTGGTGCATATTATCAAACCCCAATTAGTACTTTAGAAAATTATGCTTAGCATAGAAAACCTGAAAATTCATAACTGTTTGAGAATGTCTATTTATTACACTGGGGACGTTCTTGAGATTTTTGGGGGTTTTTAATTATTTTGGGGGGACTTTGGCTATTTTTTAGATTGAAGGGGGACATCGTACAAATAAAGCATTATGTAATTATTGTCAGGTATGAAAGGAGGATATGAAAGTTTTACACCCCATCCTCTATGGTGAACAGCTTCTTATAGTCTCATTATGATTCGTCTAATTAACGAAGTTTTCGCGTGTTCTATTTTACTAAATTTGAATTCATCCAAATCAATGCATTGAGATGAAAGCGGGGCCTGCTCATTGGCTATTGGTAGCTGTTAAAAACGGCGTTTTGAGAGCCAGGGTCCCAAAGAAAGACCACCAAAGAACAAAAATAACTTTTTTTAAACTCCATGTGTTCTCAAAGAATAGGAGCCAAGTCGAACCTGTTGGGCTTATTACGCACATCTATTGTTCAGTTTGTTTTCAAAGCATTCCTTTTTGCGAGTGATCCCGTAACATCGCTCGCAAAAGTGTTTACATGTAATGATGATCTGTTATAATGAAGCCCTAAGCTTCTAAATCTCTATTTCATCTCTCAGTGCTGCTCTTAACGGCTTTCACAGTCGCTGCATTCCCTAAGCTTTTTTTAAAACGTCAAAGCACAAAATGCACGAATGCTATCGTGGTTATTTCGAATTATCATCCCGAGAAGTTGCCCGGTACCCAGTCGGGGCGTGTTTTTAAAAGGGGTGCTTCAAAACACGTGGGGCTGATTGCTTTTCCACAAGAGCACGCTCATACGCCAAGATATGTCCTTAGAAACCCGAAAGAGTTAAGAAAGCTGGCTTCGCAAATTACCTACTTAGGAATGTTTGAACAACCTAAAGTATTGCATATGTTTTACTGTTGTAAATAGAGGGTAAAGGCTAATCCCGTATTCGGTAATGAACGTTTAGAAATGCTCCGTTAGAGACACACCTTCATGAACCACGTCGTCATGTGGTAGGGTGGCCAGTCCCTTTCCATCCCACCTCTTACCTCCCTCCCTAGCAACCGTTTTATTAGCAGAAATTCGATAGCCCGCTTAATAAATGGCACCTAGATTCGAGCTGTTCAGAAAACGTTTATTGGTAATAAAAGTAGAAAATAACATACGACTGCATTTAACTCTTGAGCCTCGACAAAGCAGACCTGCCTTTACTCTTCTCTTCCGCGTTCATTCGTCTGTTTTCTAGCTTCACTTTTTCCGCTGTTTTCTTTCGCTGCTTTCTCTCCCCTAACAAACAGCAAACAAAACTTCATTGTAGTGGTCTTTACAAAATGTGACGTCACTAAGACATGAAATATTTTATCATTCTAATTATGCGTCCCAATTCCTTTTGAATTTTGAATAATGGCTTGCCAATAGCATTTCTTAAAACCCAGCACCTTCAAAACCACTCCATCTTCATTGACCTATAAATAGCCCCTTGACAAGTAAACATCTCTCGTAAATGAACGCTCCAAAAACAAGGCCGAAGTTTCGGGTAAAGACAACGAGAACAGAAATAGTGGTATGCTTAGGGCCGGACGACCAGCCCCGTACGCCTTGTGTTCGGACAGAAATCTTGAAGCAAGTTGTCTTTGACAAGCCAGAAAGATAATGTTTTTCCAAATACTAACTTACAGTGTTGAATTTATGTCATGTTGCTTGGTGAGGCGTATAAAGGTCGTGTATATTTGAAATCCTGGTGGCTTCGAAAAGAAGATCAGGTTACGAAAAGGCAATAGTACTAAAACGTTTTATGGATGTTTACTAAAACGTTTACTAAAACTCTTAACGAAGAAGCTAAATTGTTGGCTGGTTTCACGCAATAATTTTTTTCTATGGATTTAATTTGGACTTTTGATTTTGCCGTGTAATATTAAATTCTTTTGTCAAAACTCTAACTATGATGAAATTTGATTGGCACAGTCCCAAGTAAGCACGCAATTTGCTTTACTTATCAAGCTGTTAGTCCAACAAATTAGGGCGGCAATTCCAGATATCTCGAGCAACATCAATGGCCTGTCAACTTTTCGATTGAAAAGTGTAATATACCGTAATGGAACTCGAAACTATGATTCATGGTTAGTTGCATTCTGTATATTAATGGACTGGTTTCGTTCTGAAGACGACCAAAAACTTTATTAAAAATGTGATTTGTTTTTCAATGCATAATGACATCGTTGGCAATCGCAGATGAATGGGGCATGTCATTTAAACAGGTGATGTCAAGCCCTAAAATCCTTACATCTTTAATTAACCGAAACCTAAAATTAGTATAAAATGCATATCCGAATCCAATCCAACAATTTGACAATTGTTTGTATAATTCATGAAGGTAAGCAGACTGTCCCCATATCCAGTGGCGTTGCCAAGCTCGTTCATTACGGTAGGAGCAATTTTTCGATATATTATTGAAATATTATTTGTCATAGAATGATCTTTATTTAATATTTTAATACCTTAATCTACACATAACCAATCTACATATTTTTCAACTAAGAAGCAAATTTCATGCATGGTTTTCAATCTTACCCGGGAAATTTATGCCTTTGACAGTTAAAATAAAACCTTTCGTGGTGTGCTCTTTATTTAGTCATGATATGTATGCTTGTGAAAATTAATCATCCCAGAAGTTTTGAATGGCTTTTGCGGCGAACAGTAATATTTTAGATTTTATTTTCAGCCAATAGTAAAATCTATCCGTGGATAGCAGGTTTCAGCTGTGTAGTGGCTGAATTTTCATTTGACATAACAAATCGATTATATCCTGCGTCAGAATGCCACTGCAAAACTTATGAAGGCTACAGGCTTTGTTTTTGGCTGCTATGTAGGCTTTCTTTCACTGATTCATGATGGTCTCATTCAAAGCCGATTGATTATTTACGATTAAGTTCATTACAACTGACGTTATTGTCAACAAAATTCTGCCAGCTTACAAAAAGGAAAAGGACGGCAATAGCCGCAGCTCTCTTTTCCACTGCTTTTCTATTCTCATTTTGCCATCTTGTCAAGCCATTTAAGAAAGAATTATTAGATTGTAACAATTACAGTCTTCACAACTGACTCCATGTCGAGCATCAAACACTATTTAGGGTAGGTAACCTGAGTAAAACTCCCTATTGGTTGTTTCTCACTTTTCTTCTATAGGTGTTAATCCAAAACGTAAGATGTACCAGATTTGTTTCATTGACGCATTATGCCTTCCTTAATTAAGAAACCGTTAAAATCAGGCTAAATTTAACAGAGCTAGCCAAATAGGCCCTTCCTTGTTTTCCCTAATAAAGGATTCCCTAGATTGGCCGCAGGACACAACTCGAGCTCAACGAGGCCTTGATGCGATGCGATGAAGTGATACAAATTTGCACTCTTAACTTACCTTGGTGTAGCCCTGGTGTTACTGGATGTCTAAATGTGATTCCAAAGCCAACCCTGTTTCCAAATCTACGAAGCATAGCAATGTGATGACAAAGTATTTGTCGGTACTATTTTATATGACGGAATAAACATGAATGCGCAGCAAACAGTCATGATACTAGATATACGCTGAGCAATCAGGCCACCATCTTGCCAACGCTCTCTTGCCCAGAAGAACATCAGTAACGGTGGATGATTACTTATTGTGGTCAACAAGTTCTGTTTCCGCTCTGTTTATTTGATCGCCACCAACAAATATTGCGCTATCCAGAATCTTTTGTGAATTTTTTATTTTGTCTTTAAAGCAAATATTGGAATTCATGAATCTTTGTTCATAGAACAATTTAAATTTTTTGCCGAGTTTTGATTCTACGATTCCGACCATTTATGATTCTCTGCTTCCTGCAACCCTTTCGGAATCGATAGTTTGGTCTCCCGACAACGGATTTACCAAAGACTTAGAGTCAAATGGAAGTAAATACCTTCGTTTAAATTTGCTTTAAACTTTGAGTTCAAATAACACCTGCTGAAAGTTGATACCTTTAAACTTCCGTTCGGTTTTAAGAAGCCTACATGAGTTGCTATTAAATACAAGCAGTTGTGCCGGGTATCCATGTTCTGTAGTCCCATCCAAAACATACATTGCATCGCGAATATAGCTCAGAATAGCCCACTGTCGATATTTATCCACTGTAAACAATATATTCGTGTTCAGGCATGTCGTCACTCGACCTCAACGAAGAGTCACCCTGAATTAATTGTGCAAACAGTTCAAAGCTCCACCATCTCCCCTAGATTTGCCTGGTGCATGACATTTTCCATGCAGTTGGTCCAACCAAACCAACAAGTCTTCATGCGCGTAGAGACTAGACCATTATCTTCATAATCACGGATACATTTTACAGTCCATGAAACACAAGTGTTTTCCCCATACCTGAAATGGTTTCTATATTGGACACCAGTATTTTTGGCGATTTTGACATTCCAGGCTATATTATTCATATGTCAACTGGTTGGCTATCTTAGGCTTATAATTAAGAATGATAATTTCTAACATCAGTTTCTCAGCGCTGAAATTCAGTGCAATCTGATTCAGAGGTTCTACCTTTATGATAGCTAACTTACTTAATTGGAACAGTGGTCAATGTGGTTCCACGTTATCAAATTTTCGAAGTGGCAGTTGTTGCTGCATAGCCACTATTAAAAAGATTTGGAAGTTAATACCATTGGTGAAAATTATTAGTCTTTTGTGCTGCTTACCCATAAATCTTTAGAATATAAGAGAACATGGGTGTAGAAAAAGCCATTATCTCAATGTTTTCAATTTGAGTTTGAAAAAAGGGCGATATCAAGATCGCTGATGTGGTTTTCCAAATTAGAGAACTTTGCCGTTGGCCAAATGTTGAATAACCACTTTGGGTTGCTTTGCTGTTTAGTTTCTATTAATGACGTCATGTGGAAATCATTCCCAAAAGTTCTGCGGATGCTTCGAAGACTTGCCCGTCAAAAAGAATCTAAGCATTCTTTGGGTATGCGAATGTCGGAAAATGACCAGTAGCTAACACAATAACTAGCCATTTGCATATCGAATACCAAGCAAAGGTTGTGAAAAGAGCCCGTGATTGGTTGCGTTATTACCAATCAGCACCCACTTCACACCTTATAGACGAATCCAAGTGAAAATTCAATCTCGCTCGTACATATAATGGGGTTTTGCGCATATGTGGAGACATAACTGAAAATATCTAGATGAAAAGGTGACCAAGCTTACCGAATATTAAGTAAAATTTTTGTCAGCGTTTGTTTTGATGCAATCTATCAATTCTATTAAGATGTTGTCCTCAAGACGAACCACTATTGATCTGGTTATTGCGTGCTTTGCAACTATGAGATAGCTGCGCTCTTTCTGTTGGAGTTTCATCCTGGTACACGCGTGGAGTATACTGTTCATCCTTTCCTATAATCTTTGAGAAATGCTTCCTACATGCCGAGCGTTATTTCAGTAGAAGCGAACTTCCCCATGGGATTATATTGTCAACAACATTAATACGGCTGTTGAGTCTTCATAATCAACCGAGTTCTATTTGCTCGAGTGCCATTAGGCAAGCGGGATGGAAATAATCGTGCGTATTCAGCAGGTCTTTCGTTAGTCACATAGAGTAGACCATTCATACGTTGGAAGTGCTATGTTTTTACCTAGAACATTTTGTTTTGCCAAAACTGTTGTTAAGCCTGGTTCAAATACTTCGCAAGTGACTGCTGATCGCAGCTTTCCTCTGCTTTTGATTGCCCTTTTAATTAATATCAGCTTTACGGCATCAGAATTTTTGCTTGCGATTTGTTTGCAATTTCTGAGTAATCGCACGGGAGGGCGTGCAGTGATTGGAATGCACAGGCTTTCACAAATTGAAAAGATGACTCCTATTGACTCCTGCAGGAGAGAAAATGAAAGAAGCTCGCATCAATCCTACAGCGAGAGGCGTGGTTTAATGCTAGTGACTTTCAATCCTACAACTCTTCTCAACGATTTTACAAACTGTAAACTCACCATAGATGAACAGTATTCCTCACATTGTTCTTTCGGCTCTTTTAATTGTCTTTCGTTGAGAATTAACGAACACTAGACTAAACTACCGTGTCCTGAAATAATCCTGCAGTGAATCCTGGAGGTGAAGGACAAGTGATTGCGTCGATTTGGCCATCTATTTCAGGCCCATTTCCGGCAATCTCAAGCTAGTCTCATCGTTTTATTGCAAGTCTTGCTGTTTGACCTTGATAGAGGTCTTACCAGCCACCTGCCTCCCAGTTTGCGATTCTTCAGACTTCTTTCAGTCTTGTAGGTCGAATCCATACTTGTGAAAGATCCTCTCAATTAATAAATTATTCATTACGTAATGATTGCTGATGCTTGTTAAAATTGTTTTGTATTTGAGTTTAATATTCAAGTGCCAATTTCTCAGCCGACGTTTGAAATGCTAAGAAGGAACTGTGCAATACCTGTTCTTCTCCTTCGCAGCCTTCTTGGATATTCTTCGCAGCCTTCTCCTTCGCAGGCTCACTTGCACATTCTTGTACATCTGGCATTTGGTTGCCATAAACAGCACTTACACGTGGACACCCAAGTCATCATGATTTTCATGTGAATGAGGTACATTTGAAGCGTTCACTGTCCTTGTCTTGAATTATTCAGAAAAACCGATAACCAGCTGATTGCAGTGAGCGACAAGCGAGTAAATGGTAAGCTCGAGGGGCAATTCACTCTTGCAAATAGCGTGCGAGATTTCCATGAACAATAAGATCTCCAGGGATTTTTTGATGAAGCAATAGAATTTTCACCAAAGGTGTACGAGATTCTTTTGGAGTGATTTGTCCCTCGGGTGATATCGCCAATAATAAACAGAATCGACGCCAGACTCGCCAATAACAAACACCTGATTGGATTTAAAATTAGCATTTAGAATAAATGGGTGAAGAGAATTCAGTACCTGTATTGCCTACATTTGTCCAAGATCTACACTTGTCAATTCCTTCAAGTTCTGTGCTTGCAAAACATTGCAAATGAATAAATTGCGAAAGGCAGTGCTCTAAAAGGTTCAGTGCTCTGTAGCAAAAAGTATCAGCAGACAGTATGCTGGCTATCCTGTACTTTGAGCTCAAATTTTTCATAAATTTATGAAAAGAGTAAACCAGAGACACATCGTTTTGGGGATGATTAAACATAATCCAGAACGTTTCGAAGCACGTGACAGCTGTGTTTCGAGAATCATTTTAATCTTTATTATGAGAAGAAACGATTAAGTGTCCCCATTGAAATAATCTATCTGTTTTGACTTTTGAATATGAACACCTTACAAAAACACATATACACTATGGTCTTTCTCTGAACAAATGCAATTAATCGCTGTATTTCAATACGATGTCGGCATGAGTTTCTGGCAAAACAACATTGACCTGCACAATGTCTAGAAGGAATATTGTGAAAATGTTTACTCTTTTATATGTTCCAAGCACCTTTTTTGAAATGTAGAATAAAGTACTGGTTCAAATAAAGGGGTTTAGAACTTTGATACGATCGAACACTATGCATGATATGTCTTTGCTTTTCCATTAACGACCACTGAACGAACTCTTTAATGAAAGTAAAATTGACGTTCATTTTTACTGTTGCAAAGTTGGTGATCCATATCCAAGTGCTTTTGCCACCAAATACCCTCTTATTCACGGTGCTTCTTTCGTTGTATGTATCCACCTGCATCAATCTTCGGCTACACTGATAAATGAATCAATCAATATTGGCAGTTAGTGGTGAAGTTGCTACAGTAGTTTTGCATGAAATCTCATTTCCACATTGGGCTTAGAAATAGACAAGAATTGCCTTCCTGCTTCAGGCTTTTCAATTTCAGTTTAAATCGAAGTGAGATCTAGAAAAATAAATTTTTTAGATAACAGCTCTGCACGTGAAACATTGAGTTTCCTCCATGTCGAAATGTGATATTGGTGCTTGATAGCTAGCTGTAGCTTCATACCCGAGCAACTCACAACGATCGATACGAGTTTGATATTTCTCGGCTAATAACGATATTCCTTGGCCTTGGCCCTGATCAGGCACTTGTACGAAACCAGGCCGTCAGTCTTTGATCAATCCTTCCCCCCTGGTTGTGACATTTATTATTACTATCGAAGTATTCCGCTCCTATGGGTGAAAGAGAGTTTTTTAGCAAGTCTTCGTGTAATTGGCTATTAATGTAACGTCCAAAATTAGATTTCATTAATTAGAATCACGATAAGAATTCAGTAGCATTCACCCTGTGCCGAAGACGATGAAGCTGTTGTTGCTGCTGCCCGAATTTCTACTGTTTTGAACAGTGGTTTTGGCGGGTAAAGAGAGAGAAGATGGCTGACAAGACTTGTGTTTCGTCTTCTGACGACGAAGAGGATGATGACTGGAAAAGTATTATCCATGAAGGCCATCAACTATGGAGCCCTGTGAGCAGTGAAGATGTTGCAAATGTAGTTAATGAAAATGTCCTTGTTCCAGAGATGTCAAGCCTAGGCCATGGCGCAAGCGAAGACTCTGTTCGGAGAATGAATTTGAACGATCATAAAGCTGGAATGGAAGGTCTTGATAAGGAACGAATAAATCAAATAATTTTTGAAGTAAGCAAGGGCTCAAAATTTTATGAAAATGAGAAGAAGAAAGAAGAAAGGGTGGTCGCGAGAATTAAAGCAATGAAGGAGCAAATGTCAACTTTTTCAGACCTTGACTTTAAAAATGCCAAAAAGGAGGCAAAAATATTTGCCAAGCAAGTTGAGACTGAACGAGACCTTAGTCACATCATAGTCCACATAGACATGGATGCGTTTTATGCTGCTGTTGAAACTAGGGACAATCCAAAGTTTAAGGATGTACCCATGGCTGTTGGTTCATATGATATGCTTGCACATCAAATTATGTTGCTCGGAAGTTTGGTGTGAGAGCTGGAATGCCAGGATTTATTGCTAAGAAGTTATGTCCAAATCTGACCTTGGTTCCTATGAATTTCAAAAAATATCGAGAAGTTAGTAACCAGGTGCAAGAGGTTATATCCCAATATGATCCAAATTTTTGTACAATGGGTTTAGATGAGGCATATCTTGATATTACAGATTATATCAGGGGTAAGTTTAAAGAAGGGAAGGACGATGCTACCAACTTGTCTCTTACCTCCAATGATGACGATTCTTTCCAAGATGCTGATTGGGATGCTAAAGCTCGAAAAACACTCGCAGAGAGCACTGTTAATGAACTGAGAGAAAGAATTTTCAAAAAAACTAACTTGACAGCCAGCGCAGGAATAGCCTGTAATGTGATGCTTGCAAAAGTGTGTTCTGATATGAACAAGCCCAATGGACAATATTATTTGCCCTCTGACAGAGAATCAGTTTTGAATTTTGTGAAGGACCTTCCAATTCGAAAGGTTTGTGGCATAGGCAGGGTAAGTGAGCAGATTTTAAATGAGCTTGGGATTACTGTCTGTGGTGATTTATATGAAAGGAAGGCTCTCCTTTTTTTATTGTTTTCAACAATTTCATTCCAACACTTTTTGAGGATATCTCTTGGTGTCTCTAGCTCCATACTTGATAGTGAGACAAAAAGGAAAAGCATTAGTTCTGAAACAACATTCCAAGAAATAAATGACCCAGAAAAGCTTTTGCAGGTGTGCCATGGACTTTGTGAAAGCCTGGCTAATGATTTACAGAAAGAAAATCTGGCTGGGAAATGTATCACTGTAAAGTTTAAATTCACAAACTTTGAAGTAAAGACGAGTGCAAAGACACTGTCAGAGTATGTTAACACAGCAGAGGAAATTTTTATAGCTGCAAGAGAAATAATCAAAACCCAGATTAAAGGCCATCATGCAGAGAAATTTCAACTGCGTTTGCTTGGTGTAAGGGTTTCAGAGTTTGGTGTGAAAAAGAAAGGCTTTCAGAATACCCTTGATTCATTCTTATCAAGAAGAGGGTCGCACTGTACAAAGGCTGAAACTAATGAGGCACAGAGCAGTAACAACAAGGAAGATGAACAAACGGACAATTTTGCCAAAGCTAAATCTTTGAAGAAAAAAGGCTTATTAAATTTTGTGATTTGTCCAGTCTGTCAAATTAGTCAATCAACTGATGACATTAATTTACACATCGACTCATGTCTAAACAAACAAGCCATAAAGAAAATCCTTTCAGCTGACAGACAAGTTGATATGGACAAAGAAAAGACACCAACTGGGAAGAGCCAAAAGAGAAAATTGGATAGTGTAAATGAAAAGAAGAAGCCACTGAAGAAAGCAACATTGCAGTCTTTTTGGAACTCAAATCTTAAAAGCTAGTAAGTAGTGAAATTCACAATTTTATCAATTTGGCTAATAACCCTTTGGCATGTAAATTATCATCCTTTTATTTATTAGTATTAATTATTGGTAATTGCTGGCTGTATTGGTAATTTTCCTTTTTAAACCAAAATTCCCTACTTCAATGCAAAACATCGGAATATAATATTTATGACCATGGTAGTAATTGACAATCTACTTAATGGCATCAGTGAAGATAAAATATTCCTTGATGTTGTTGTATTTAAAATGAGTTTACATTATTTCAGAATGCAGGCAGTTTTGAAAGTTATTTTGAGGCACAAAGAAGGATATTATTTCTCTGGAACTTTCCCATCAACCAAAGAATTAAGCAATTTTTCTCGTGTAGAAAAAGGTTATTGATCATCCAGTTTAACAAGCTTTGAGAGAATTGTTCTTTTAACTCTCATGTGTATGACATGTTATATTAATATCTGCTCAAGTAAAAATGTGTTTTAAGAGCATTTAATCCTATGAAAAAGCTCTTCTAGGCTTAACACGAAAATATCTTCTTTGAAACAAATCAAACCTCTTACCAAGTCGAGGAAACTGTGGAGAACATGTGATTGCCAATAGACAAGGGGAGATGAGTTCCAAAAGTCAACTTTTTGTAAAGTTGTTGCAACCCATCAAGAGCACTAGATGTGTAGCATATAAACAACAAGAATTCCCATTTTTCAGAGCTGGTTTCATCTCATCCCTAGGAATCTTCTGTCCAAAGCCTTTCTTCAATACTCAGTTTGACCTGGTTGTGTTTGTTTTCCACTCAAAAAACATAATAAGTAAAGCTCCATAGGACCATGTATTTAATGAAAGTCTATAAGAACATTAAAACTTAATGTGTTTGTCTGAATGAATAAGAATCTGCAATCATTTCAAAACCTTCACAAAACTTGCATAAATACTAGACAGGCCTGCAATCTCTTCCTTATGATATGAAGAATATATTTGGCAACAAAATAGCAGGTACTTCCATTGATGATATTAATTTTCTTGTTTTCTCTTTATTGGTTTGCCCTATTTTCAGTCTTTTTATCATCATGTAGAAGATTGAAATTAAGATTTAAATAGCTTCCATGATATACTTTGATATAGAAAGTAAACTTTTCATTTAACTATCAAAAACATGAATCTGACAAATGTGTCAAAGGACCATGGGTATAGTACAGAAAATTCCACAGTCCTTTACCAAAATATTAGTGGGTACAATTGGATGATATCTCACATCAACATTAACATGAAAATTATGATATAATTTCTTTTGAAAGTTGGAATCACATTTCAAATTGTTTTGAATAAGCATCACAATTGATTTTTGGCAAGCAAATAGTTATTGAGGGCTTCATATTTCAGTTCAAGTTCGAAAAATTTGAAATAAAGACCAATGTGATGAAAATTTTCTGAAAACAAGACATCAAAACATATGTGAGTCAAGACTGAAAGATCATTGATTACATCTTAATCTAAATTAACTGAGGTGAATTGGAAACATTAGAACACTAACTAGCCCCTTTGGAGGCCCATGTGTTGGCTGTGTGGAGTTTTATTTAGAATCCAAAGTATGAAAAAATCAGGCACATTAGGCCTAGAAGGATAATATAGTTGATTTTAAGGGTAATTGTATCAGGGTAAAATGAGTGTGGACTTTCTAGGGGCCTAGTCTTTGCCTAAAGCATGAAAGCATTTCAATCACATATTTCCTTTTAACTCCCATCGTTCTTTGTGATCAAACATCCATTTAAGTTTTTTTCTTTTTCTATCTTGCTTTTCCTTTGCAATTTTTCTCTGCTCTAAAAAGGCATTTGCTTTTAATGTCTGTGAAATACTTTCTGCCATGTTTCTTTCTGAAATCTCATCGCTTATTTTTTCTGCAAGCTCAAGGTCTTTTTGTCTTAATGCCTCATCTAAATCCTTTTCAATTTTACTTTTCTTGGCTCCGTGTGGGTCGTATTGCTCACAGACTTTGAAGTCCTGGTATGGCAACTGTTGTGTCTCATCAATATTACATTTTATCATGTTTCTCCTTGCATAAATACTTTCCACTGCCTTTTCAATTGATTCAACACCATCTGTTGGTATTCTATCAGAAGTCCCCTTTGTTTGCTTGATGCCAAAACAATTTTGATCTTTTTGGTTTGACGAACATGAGTTGAGTTCTATTTTCTTCTTTTTGCGATCACAGTTTCGTGGCCTTTTATTCACAAAATATTTTTTAGAAGATCTTTCTTCTTTCTTTCTATCCTGAAGATTTTTGTCCTTCAACTTTTGAAAACGGTCCTTAAAACTGTCCAAGCGCTCTTTTACACCATCTCCCTTTATACATGTTTCTTCCTTTATTCGGCCACTAGCTGAGGCCTCTTTCTTACATGTCAAATCGCTTTCTTTGTCGCTTATGTCCGTAGCGTGAATGTTTGAAATTTCTTGACTTTCATCGTCTTGGGTTTCTTCTTCACTTTCGTAGCAAAGCAAACCACGAAACATGATTTTTTTCCTAGCTGCAATCAATAATAAACTTTCAAAATGTTTGGTATTGTTGTTGCTGTCGAGATTGTGCTCCTTCGCAATGGGCAGAGATTTTGATGTCTCGCAGGCAATTTGGCACCCATGGAGATAGTGTGATGGCACCATAAAACTCTTAACTACAGCCGCCGCCCGATCTCTTTAGCCAATTATTTCATTGCATACCTGTTTATCCATTCCTAAAGATAAGTCAATTGGGAGAATGTGTTGGCTATAAAAAATCTGTAATTTTGGGCATCAACTATGGGCTTGTTTGTAAGACTTGCTTTTGGCGTCGATAAGTTGTCGAATACAGAAAGTAATGTATTTGCCAATTTGTCAATTTTCATAGAATACTTTGCCTTTGGCAAAGTTCAGTTCTTTCATGTTGTACTAGTCTTGAATGAAAAAGTATTCATTTAATGCTTGATGATTTACGTTTTTGCTAATGTATAATAATTGTCTGAGTGTCAAGATATCTCTGAGAACTGCTGTCGTATTATAACTGCAGTTTCATCAGCACACTTGATATGCTGTGTAGTCAGAAAGGCCTTGAAAAAGTGATAGGCAGCTACTTCGAAAGGGTGTGGTGATAACGAGATTTCCCCAGGCCACACATTTTCTGCGTTTCTGCGTGGCGCAATTCCCTAAAAGCAAACGCCAAGCTGGCAGTACAGCTTGGTACAAGTACCAAATTGGAGTTATCAAACATCAAATGAAGTTTCCACTTCATAATTTTTGATTTCTTACCCAGGAACTGCTACTAGACAAAGGTTTACCTACTTCTTTACCACTCTCGAGTGTTTCTCAATACATTGTATCAAATATATATTAACTTGAGAAACAGCTTCCTTCGCTTATTGGAAAGACAAGCCCCTTGCTAATGACTAATTTTAGGCACGTGTTAGTGGAATAGCTATTGAAATTTTAGTGACAGTAACGATGTTTCTCAAATGCGCTGGTGCATATACACATGATACATCTATATGCTCCCTATTATCTATCGCATTAAAAAATGCGCACCTAAGGAAGAAATTTCACACGAGCACCAGAATGAGAACATTGATGTCTCTAGCATTAAAATAATTTGGCATTCGCTTTTCGAACAAGGACGAAAAGAGACACCTATCATTCCAGGAAACAGATAAGACAATTGCTTGAAAAAATAGAAATAATCTGGGAAAAGCTATTAATAATTAGGGATGAGTACAAGACAATATACAAGTGAAAGTTGTTGCAATGTTCTCAAAGCATGAACGGAAGATCAAGGTTCTTCTCTCCCGTACCAACGTACACGTATCCAAACTTCCTCGTGGTTGGTACGTGAAAAAATGTGAAGCCAAGCCAATGAAGGCTGCGTAGAACAACAAGCGCGCTGCCTCTTTCAAACTGAACACTCCAAGACCCTGCAATAAGAACGAAGAAGCGTTTTCATTGCTGTTAAGAAAAAGGAATTGACTGTCTAGTCGCAACATAATCTAGTTCAACTCAATATGTGAATAAACAACGTATCATTAATGTGGAGCAAGGAATAGAGCTCGATAGTGGTGAAGTCCCTACCTTAAAAAAATCTAAGAACCAAAATTTTATATCGTCTAATTATGATTGTGCCTGGACAGGCAATTTATATGCAAAATCCAGCTCAAAGTTAGTTTCAACAGGCATTAGCAGAAAGAGGGTGTTGTCTCATTTTGATTTAGACAAAAGACTGAGACAAAAACTCGCTGTACCCTAGATGAAACCATTTTTATCAATGCTGCCCCCATGTCATTGAATAAAGAGACAGGCAGCAGCACGTTGGTCCACAGAATTGTCATTTGGCAACATTTTTTTGAAAGTCTAAATGAACCTGTTTTATTTTCATTGGAAAGCTTTTGAATCTGTGTTCATAAAAATGAAAAAGTAACTTTTATGTAATTATCACAGTAGAACTGGTCATATATTTCTAAAATTGTTGGCATCAGCAAAACTGACCATTGTGGGGAATGTCAGCATCAATTGGATCCAGAAAGTCAATTGCCTTGTCAAGATCAGCCTGTAAGCAAAAACCGTCTAGATTAATCATCCACTTATGAAAGGGTGTATTATATTAAAATATTATTGAGAATGTGTAATCTACTCTTTAGCATCCAGTATTAAAAGTGATCTCTCTTAATATTTAACATCTTTTGATCACTCTAGCTAGTTGACCACTCTTGAAAGTTCCAATTTGTGATATTGTGGAGTTCTGATCTTCTAAATAATGTTGAATAATTGCCCATGCTTACAATTTCAGTTCTTTCCCTGATACCATCAAATACAATAGTTACATAATAATGCTTGTAAAACAAGTGTCAAAAAAATTAATTTCAAAGAGTACTAACATAACTACTGTTAAACTGATATTTCATAGCTTGAAAGAATGAACAAAGCTTGTTGATTTCACTTTCTGTCAATGGTATGAATATTTTGCCTAAAAGACTACCTTTTGAAGCAATGTTTTTTCTTGTAAAAATATTGGTTCTCTGAAATGGAAGTAGGATGACAATCTTCCAGCTTCAGCAGGTGATAACCCTGAAATATCCAGAACAAGAATGAAAACTTTTTATGTTTAAAATAATGAGAACTGAAAAAATTATGACCTGGATAAAGTGTTCAGCATAGAATGTCTTTTGTATTGTCACTTGATTGATAAACTAGTGTACAGAAGCCCCCCCCCCCCAAAAAAACTTGTTAGGTGGGCTATACCCCTCTTTACAAAATGAAATAGCCCTAAAATCATCATGCATATCAGCCTCTAAAAAGGTTCCAGGATAATGCCATTGATGTTACCAATGGCATGTTTAAAAATCAAAGACCAACCAAATTTCACTCAAGATATTGACTTGCCTTCAAACATTCTGTTTTTTCGTACTTCACCAGTTGGTATCCTTATGTATGCTCCTCTTGGTACAATTGCAACTTCCTGGTCTATTGCTGTTATAACTGTAGCTAGACGATCCTCTTCTTTTATAAGAACCTGAAGAAAGTGTTTTTATTTTCAATTTTAAGGAATAAAGAAGCATTTAAGATTACCAGAACATTGAATGCAAAACAGTTATCATCATTTAGATGTCATAATCATCAAGTTGTTGAGGAGATGTACATACTTCTAAAGTGGGTTTCTTTCTTACAAAACATTGAAACACTGGTATTACTCTCAGTTTTCTACACTGTAAAGTGGATCAAGATCATCTTTATCAAAACAAATCCATACCATATTGGTATTTTCTTCTTCCTCTTGGTCTCCCTCATCAGCTTCTGTATTTTTCTCTATGTATTCATATTCATGTGATGGATCACCAGTAAATCTTCCTTTGATAAGAAGACATCTTCTCTTTGTTTCCTCTTCTGGTAACTGCAGCTGAGCCCATTTTATGCAGTCAGTACTAGAATTGGAAGAATTAATTTCTGAACATTTTCGAAAGCTATGTAATCAGTTCTGTATTTTTGCATTCTTTATAAAAACTAAGATAAAGGCAAACTTAGCAAAATCAGTGTCTTGCTGAATTTCTTCTTTGAAAAATGAAGCAACTATTTTAACCATTCGTTATTGAAAAACACCACCTTATCTTCTAAAAAATAAGCAAAGCAAAAGAGGGAATAATTGTACTTGGTTGAAAATCCATTTAATCAAAATGTACAGTTGGATGCAAGAACAAGAAAACTGCCCTTAAAAACCAAACAGCTTTTCTGACAAAACAACTGTTTGGTCCTACAAGGGGCTTTGTACCCCCTTGATCCCTTCTGATGGTAACACTGGACCTGGTGTTACTACATAAATATAAATATCACCAGATACATGCTGAAGAAAAATATAAAATGTATAATTTCAGTGAAGAAAAATATAATGCAGATACATGCTGCTCTTAACGGTTTTTAATATTCACAATCACAAAGTGGTGTATGAATTGAAACAAATGCTGTGATCTTCAATAACATGCAGCAACAATTCTCATCTAAAAAAATTGAAATGTGAGCAATTTCCAAATAAGTTACTTACGTTAGCTGTTATACAATTATTTAGTTGAAATGAATGGCCTCCGAAATATGAAATTATTACGAGTAAAACCTGAATAAACCCCTCATCAGAAAATTACGACTTCGCATTAAAAGTCTTATTTTTGAAACGAACCTGTATAAAGTTTTTCTCTCCTTAAGCTCATCGTTTCCAACTCCTTGTACAATGAAGTAGTCCGTTTTTATTCCCAGTATCTTTCCCCAAAATTGGATTTTCAAAAGTTGTTGTTGCGTCTTCAAAATGACAAGAGAGGACTGTAAGGCTGCTTTTTGTTCAACACTGAGGACAACACCGCTGCTCGCAACATAATCCACTTCTAAATGTAGTGCTTCTGCATCCATTTCGGTCGAATAGTCTATTTTGAAATCTTCTTGAGGAAAGCTCCCAACTCCTTTCGAAGATCGTTTAGTATGTTGTTATTAGCAACATTACCAAATTCTCGCTTTCATTTCGTCCTCCTTTCCGCATCAACCTCGCTTGCAGCGAAAGTTGTCAAACATAAATCGAGTTAAAAGGCTTGAAATACGAGAAGGTAAAATAAAGAATATTTGCCTTTTCGATGAAAGAACAATGTCAAATCCAAGGTGTGCCCCTTGTTCACGCTGATGGGTACACCTCATCGGAAGCCATTTTGATTCACACTGTCCAAAAACGCACCGGAATTCTTGAGAACGAAAATGAACAGAATTCAACGTGTGTATTCGTGGAATGATCTCATTATAATAAACCAAAAATATATCACACGGCTTACATGAAAAAAATTCAGGAGAGGATAATATGACTCACGGAGGGATGATAGACTAATGATTTTCTTAAAATGTTGCACAAATTATTGGGTAAATAATTAAAAAATATTAAGGAGCCCCCATTCACTTAGAAGACATTCACTTTGCAGCAAGTCACCTTGAAGATGAGTAACTAGTGTCCTCACTGGAAAGCCTAATACTTGCAAATTTTGACATATTTTCCTTGGCCCCTTTAGTGTAAGCCATAAAAAGTTGATTTATTAAGTCTTATTATGTACTCTGGCCTAAACTGAGAAAAGCGCAAATAAGGCAGGACAGAAGACAAGAGCTCAAACTGTTGAAGCGAAAAAAATCACTGATTGTAAGAAAAGGCCTTGCTCTTGAAGGATTGTCAAACCGTAGGAAGAAATAACTAGAGGATCGGCACCTGAAGGACAATATCGCCATTTTAAGACTTTGATATTGATTCTACTGCAAGCGTAGTCTTCATTTGCAGAGTTTTCTAGCATGTCAACACCATACTCTTCCATTCAATATACTTTCATAACGCAAGACCATTTGTTTTGCAACTTTCCAATATGCAATGAAATGTTCAATGTGCGGTAAAAATGGACAAACACAAAGAATTTCCCTTGCTGATAGAGCAGAAACCAAAGAAGCCTATGACCTCTAGACCTCTTTTGCCTGTTCTTACTTTCTTTCCACATGCACTTGTATGCCCAACCGTTGTAGGTAACTTTTAAAAGCACATTTCCCTTATCTATATTGTTAAAATGCTTATTTTGATTTTCATCGAGGCAGAAATTCTTTTGAAAAAACGCGGTATCAAAGATAAGTCTGCTGTAGCAAGAAATGTTCTATAACAACCATATTCCGGATATCTGGAAGTCACGTTGCATATAACAAATCAGGTTTTTTCGTAACTTACTTTGAAAAATTATTTAACCGATACGTTTGAAGCCTAGCCGCTTTCCTCTGTTATGAGTCATGGTTGATAACTTTGGTGAATTTGGATGCAACAAACTTCCAATGCGTTCACGATTAGGCACCGTTCTTAGATTCTTTGGTAGGGATTTCATTCAAATGATGATCAACACTTGCGCTAAACATAAGACACATACTCTTTTCTGGAACTATGCATCTCTCATTTCTGCAGGCCGTCTTTTACTTAAAGACGATTGAGTTTGAGGGATCTTAGACCTTCCTGTCCATTAGCGCGCGGTCTTTACTAACTTAGATGCAATAAATTGGAGCTGCTTTCTGTCCACAATAGCTTTGCACTATTTTGACGACTGATCATATCATTAATAATACATCCTTGTTTCTACGATTGTCACTATTTATATCTAAACTACTTGTACTTCGTATCATTGGATTGTTATGGATAAAGATCAAATACCTTACTCAAATGCAAATAAGTCCCTCCACCGTTCACCCTTCAGGATCCATCTTGCATTTCAGACATAACTATTCTTGTAGTGAGGGGAAAGACATTTCAACTCTAAAAGCAAGGAGATGATTTCAACTCGAGGGGAAACGACAAGCAATTTGTATTCATATTGTATTAGTCTTCCAGATGCTCTTCTTGTTGTGATCTTAAAACATGACTGAATGCATAAGAATTGTGGAGTGAAGTGAAGAGGCTTCTCTGAAGAACGTTTTGGCATTATTCTATATTAATCATCGTCCTATCATTAACTGCTCACAGCATCTCATGAACATTAAATTTGATCCACCACAACACAAAAGGATTTTATTTCACCAAAAGTGAAAAGGTGCTTTTCAAACTGCAAGCGCAAAGAAATGTATTTCAAAAGCCGTGTAACGTCTAAGTTCAAACTTTCCAAATCTCATCAGTCGTTCGTCAAGGCAACTTTCAGCTCCATGAAACAGCATTCGTACTAAAATTACCTTGGAAAAGGAAATGTTGCATGATCCATATTCAAACTATTTAATGAATTTCCGGGACTATGTTAAATCATGCTAAAAAAACATAGGGGCAAATTTAGATTATTATCAAGGGATTAGGATCACGGTGTCATCAAGTACATGGTATCATCGGGTCACGTAAACTTCGCAGCAGCAACAACAACATTATTCGCTCGGCACAGTTTGGTTTTATGAAAACAGTGCATCGTAAGTATTTTAAGCGCAAACTGTTTTAATTTCACATGTGTCCGTGCCTCCTTCACGTTATCGTATGAGAAAGGTGGCTTCCTCGCCACCACCAAAGGTCAATTTTTGCGGTTGCTAATTATATATATCCAAAGTATTGAATTTCATTCTTCAAGTTTATCGCCCCATTTTGCGTATACAACTCTGCAAAGGAATCTGTTGCAATTCAATGAATAGATTTATGGAAAGTTTTAATAGCAGAAAACGAATCTAAATATGCTGCCCCGAGTTACATTCCAGAGGAGAAAGATGAATGTTCAACCCCCAGCTCAAAGTACCCCTACAGCCTTGGAGTCTCTCAGGTGTACACTTTTTATAATAAAGTCTTCCCTAGTGTTTCTTCGTACAAGCAAGTTAGTGTAGAGTCAGATATTTTAAGGACCTGTGGAGAATTTGGCTGAGATAAAAAGACTTACTAATTAATATTCTTCAACATCCTCTCCCTTTTCCAAAAGAGATAATGTTAAGCTCATTAGCTTCCTTTTGAAACTCTAAGATGTAATATTAATATGCATTAAAGTGTGCAAATGGACTAAAGTGGCAAAGCATTATTTTATTTAAATAAATAAGAGGTATTTGTTCCCATGCCCATGACCTGACAACAGAAAAAGTCCCTATGCAACTTAGAAAGCATTTAAATAACAATTACAGAAGTGATGGGTTACAAAATTCTTAGAAAGGTAGAGGTAGAAATTGGTAAAATGTTATACTTCTTGATTCTATGATTGCTTTTTAGCAAAAATAACCCCCCCCCCCCCTCATAGATTAAAACTTGCAGCCTGATAAATGATATAGTTAAGACTTTTTTAACCAGTGCAAAACCTTAATTTTGACAAAACAAAATGTCTACCGTTTTGCCATATGCTTGAACGGGATATAGTATGATAAAGCTATGCATTTATTTGAAGCATTGATAACCTCTGCTCTATCCGGGTAGAATCTGGTGAGTCTTAATAATTTGAACATGCATCCCAGGTCATTTTCTGAAAGAAAAATCCACCTGAGCTAGTTCCTTTTAGTTGTGCAGCTTGAGGTTGTTCCAAAATGAAATCAATGTTACAAATGTATCTAACTAAGAATTTGGTTTGCAAAATAATCAAACCATGTGCAATCTAGGTTTTTCTGAGAGGGTGATAACTTGTAAAACGTGATATTCCCTCACAAAACTATTGCACAAAGCCCAGAGTAAACTTGCATTGGAGCAGTTTATGTTTTGTGAAAAATCAATTAGATCAAGTTGAGCATTTTTAATGCAGAAGGAAAACAAGAAGTTTTTCCACTCTAGGTAATAACTTGTATAGAATTACATGGGTAGAGCTGCATCTGTTCCCACATTAGATTAGATACTTGATAGTGAGTAATTTGAGAAATTAATGAATTTGTTCAATTGCTTCACAACTTCAGTGCTGCTTTCCATTGATATTTTTGTGTTGTACCTTTGAAAAGATTTGGGTAAAAACATCAAAGACAATAATGCCCTCTGAAAGTTCCCTTCAACCAAGTTCAAATGCCAGAATTTGGCCAGACAAACATTAATGAAAGTATTACCCTTGACCAATTAGTGCAGTGCTGAAATGTCTCATAAAGCCTGGAATGTCTAGTTGAACAGGTTTGTATGCTCATTTGAAGGTGGAAAATGCCACATAGATTGTGTATTAAGCTTGTGCAAAAAGTGTATACAAAATTGCAGATCCCTTTGAAAGTAATTCCACACACAATCCAACAGCTACCTTCTCCCCAGCCCCAAGAAGACCTTTCCTAGATTGCAACTCTGCTCATCTACAAAATCAGTGCACATTATCTAAGCAACATACTTCTCTTGTAGAAAGTTTATGCTGCCAAGAAGAAGATAACACCAGCATACTGTTAGAGTTATTAAAGTTTTATCAAGAATGAATGAATTTTGTAAGTTTACTACTTTTGTTTTGTTTGTGTTCCATTTAACATGATTTTTCCTTTTGTCATTCTTTAAAATTTTAAGCCTACATTGTGTCATAAACTACCTGTCCAATGTGCATAAATATATTGTAAAAGAATGGTTGTTGTTGTAGTTTTAGCTCCATTGATATGGTTGATTGGGTTTTATGTAATTTATGTGTGCCAATAATCTCCTTTGAAAAAAGCTTCAATTCTTGACAGTCAAGTATTCTTTTATAGGTATGCGTCAATGGAGCCCAACAGGTTCACAGGAATTGCTGCGCAAAGATACTGATGAACAGTTGAAAGAAAATGTGGACAAAATGTCTTCCGCTGTCAAGTGTATATTAGAATGTGTTGGAGAAAACCCAGAAAGAGAGGGTTTGGCTAAAACTCCAGAAAGATTCGCCAAGGCCATGATGTTTTTTACCAATGGCTATACTCAAACACTTTCAGGTGCATTTTTAGGCTTTTACCTGTGCGAAACAATGAATCTTCATTATAACGCTTTTCATACCAGGGTGAAGTGCATTACCATTGTATTATTAATGGATGCATCCTACCATCAATGTTCTTTTGGATCTTTCATTTTAATTACCACCCTACGTTACCTTTGTTGCCCATCAAGATTGTTGGCGCCTGCTTATGCATTCTGGTCGTTTCAGATCTCTTTTGATCTAGACTAGAACAA
The DNA here is from genome assembly GCA_003864495.1 of Nemopilema nomurai. Lineage (NCBI taxonomy): Eukaryota > Metazoa > Cnidaria > Scyphozoa > Rhizostomeae > Rhizostomatidae > Nemopilema > Nemopilema nomurai. Next base: position 1,233,528 of record PEDN01001352.1, read on the forward strand.
AAGACATTTGAATATGACGTTGCAGTCATGGCCCCAGTTATTTTGTCAAGGAGCTGTTAATCATAGCTGATTATACGAAGACTCCCCATAGAGATTTCTCAACGCTACTATTACATTGGAATGCTTCTGTTTCCACGACAATCTTTTGTCGTCTTTTAGCATTCGTTTTCGCTTTGGGCTTCCTCCTTGCTAATTTTTCCGGCAAGCCTGACTCATGTAATGCACCAGTGATCTAACGGTGTCGCCATTTATTATTCATTCATCATTAGTCTGATTCATTGTTTATATTAACATTCATTGATTTTTAGACATCATAAACGATGCTATATTTGATGAACAGCATGATGAGCTAGTATTAGTCAAGGACATCGACCTTTTCTCCATGTGTGAACATCATCTTGTTCCTTTTGTTGGAAAGGTAAAACTACTTTACATTAGCTTATAAAACGCCTTTGCCATTCTAATTTATATTTATCTCTGTTCCTTTATCACGTATCATGAATTTGTTTGAAAGTTGTATCATAGATTTTTTACATCTTTTTTTATCCCTGTTGATTCGAATGCAACCTTCTGTATTGGAACTGGCAGTTTAACGAAAATCGAACTTGGACGTTAAAACAAATTGATATTTATTTAGGATTAAGCTCTATGTAAAGCATCCACTCTTTATCATCACTATGATCTTCGGTACAAGGCTTTACAACTATACATACTCTCGAAGTATGCATTCTGTGCAAGAAAATAAACAAGCAGAAAGGCTGATGCAAGCAGAGGATTCTTTAATCATGGAGTGGCTCGTCACACTATGGAATGAACTCTGCCAAGAATGTATTAGACAGTTTCTCAATTCCTTTTTTGCAAGACGTCTTTTACGTAATAGTCAATATACCACACTGTGGGAGACGATCCTTACCTTCCTTTCTGAATATTCTGCAACGCATACGACATTGCAAGTTATTTGTGGACAATCATCCTTTGACAATCTTCTTTTTTTCTTTCTTTCTTTCTTTCTTTCTTTATTTATTTCTTTATTTCTTTCTTTCTTTCTTTCTTTCTTTCTTTCTTCAATCGTGACTGTTGTTGCACTATATCACTCGATTAGGTAGCGTATTTTTGTCTTTTGAGATATAGCTCAAGCACAGTCGTTTCAGTGAATTTCAATTCTAAGGAACGAGAAAGTAGGCTCAAAATTTGGTTCCTGGCCAGAAACGGTCAAGGCTTGGACTCCATTCGAGGGAACCTTATTTTCTCTCAACCTTCCATTATTTAACTTGACATTCGCGTTAAGATCTCATTAGTTAATGACGTTTTCTAGACGTTAATCATCGTTATATCAAGTGTTCATATTGATGTACTTTATTTTCTAGCTATTAGTTAAATTCATTTTGAATTTACTTCTATTTTCAGTATTAATTATGTTATGGGCTATTAAGTCTTTCAAAGCCCAACTTATGCCTTTTTTGTCTCTGTTATTAAATATGATTTATTACGTTAATATGCAAGTCGGGGGAAGAACTCTTAAAAATATTTCATACTAAGAGTAGTAGATGTTTCCTACTGTATACTATTTCCTTATAGTATTTCCTTAAAATTAATGACCGAGTCTTAATGGGACTTATTCGATCTTAGATTTTCCCTTTCGGTCTAAAAACGAATCTTTTATGCATTTATACCCATGGAGATGATAGTTATCAAATGCATTTATAAGCTTAGCGGGTATGCCCATGTGGTGCTCTTCTTTTATTGTACTGAATGAAGGAAATATTTGGACCTAAAAGCCACGCTAAATGGTTGTGGAAAGATAAGCTTGACAAATGAATCACATTTTAGTAAAACATGAAAGGTGCCACTAAGATCATTAGTCTCCAAGTTTTGCTCAAATTAAGCAAAGATGAAAGATGTGAATGCATTTAATGTTCTCATTCAAACGTTTAAACGGTTTCATTAAACTTAAACCTGATAATTCAGATTGGTGAAAGTACATAATGTTGTTTAAATAGAGGGGAGCATGCTGCTAAGAATCTTCAAACCCTTTTGTTTTGCACCGAAGCTTAAGGTAATTATTCAAAGTGATTAGATTAATGGTGTTACTTCTCAAGGTTGAAGTGATTACGATCTTTGTATATTTAAATCATATGTAGAATATGTGTTATCAATGTGTACCAATTTCTTCTCTAACTGCAGGCCCACGTTTGCTACCTACCCAATCGCAAGGTTATCGGACTAAGCAAAATTGCAAGGTATGAAACCAAACTTGTAACTGCTTTTAAGGCTCGATTTGATTGCCTGGTCATTTTGTGCTTAATCAAATTGATGAGCTTCGTGCTGATGTGGACACTGACATGTTGTCTTCGATGGACATGCTACGCCCACTCGTACCGCTCTTAGCAATAACTTTTTATCCGCTTTAGGACTCAATGCCCAATGCTGAGTAATGCATCGTTTTAAGAATAAATGGTGTAGATGCCAATTGGGAAACCATCGACATTTCTTGGAAATGCCTGCTTATGTTTGCGTTTACGTTGCGTTAACGTTACATTGCTCCCACCATAGCATTTATATTTATTGATATCAAGAAGTTTCTGTACAGAAATCACAAGTCTTCTTTAAGACGTTTTCGAAATGATACCTTACAAGTTGATAATTGCCTATAGATTCAAAGAAGGTCCTTCAGCTTGGTAACAACTTACTTATACCAGGTATCGAGTGCTAGAAGATCTTGTGGTTTTTTGCCGAAATATTTAGAGACTTAAAAGGATAGAGCCTTGAACTAGGTATAGTCATCGCTTTGGGGAAAGTTTGTCTCTTTGGGTCAGGGCATAAAATTCAGTTGTTAGATACCTTAACAGTCTTGAAATCTGAAAGGAATTTAGTCTGCTTTGTATTATGCAAAGCGACATTACTTTGCCTACAATGGTTGGTCATTTAATAAAATGAGTGTGAAAAGGGTCACTATTTATTTCTGTGTTAGATCGTCTCTGTACTCTCTATAAGTCACCAACATTTAACAATTGTCATTTTCTACACAGAATTGTTGAAATGTACAGTCGAAGGTTGCAAGGTTTGCTCTTCACTTGTTGCAATTCTTAAAGTACCATCGAATCTTCTACAGAGGAACGCAGAGGGACATAGAAGGCCCAAAGCCTGCGCATCGCCATGTTTTTTTTCATTTGATGTTTTGATAAGCTTTAGAGTAACCCATTTAGAATTGGCTTCTTGTTGGAAATGTTATTGATAATAGTTTCTTACTTATAAGTGCTTGCTTTTTGGATTCATTGACATGGCCTAACATTGCAGTATCCTCCTAGAAATCATATCAGTTGCGATTTCATCATCTGTTGCAATCTAGCAAAACATGCTGGCCTTTTAGCATGTGACTCTAAGTGCCAGCATTGAAATCGTACTGTCCACGAACTGTATTCATGGGAGGTATTGCAATCAACGACAGTTATGTCGCTATGATGACAGGAACCGAGCATTGATATAACTTCGAAAATGACTGGAATTGAGCGACAAAGTTTTCTAACTTTCTTAAAATTGTGCTTCCCTGCATTTTCGTTGCTACAGTGGCCAAATTATTTACAGATTTATTTGCTTCATTAGTTTAGGTTATTTTTATCATCTCTTCATTCCAACTACTTCATTCCAGCTACTTGACTCGGTGCTTCTGCAACTAAATTCACTGTATCTGACAATGTATTTGTTAGATTTATTTTCCAATTCTATAACCGTGTTTTGATATCATCACGGGAAGCTTAGAAATTTGAAGCAGAAAACTCTGTGCCTATTTCAGAAAGTTATATATGATCTGACTTTTTCTTTAGTTCAAGAGAGACTCACTAAAGATATTGCAAAGGCAGTGTTGGAGGCAGTAAAACCGACTGGTGTTGGAGTGATCATTGAGGCCTGGTGAGCTAACAATCGTATTACGAAAAATTTCACAATGTTTCATTTCACAAAGATTTAAAAACAACGCAAACCAGCTTTAGTAAAGTACATTTTCATCCGACATTCCTCGTAGAATGCCTTGACCGAAGTAGATCACGAATGGTGCCCGATTTCTACCTCATTCCGCATAGTTTTGGGACCGCAGCATGAGTAATCATTCTGTCGTGTTTGGGAGCATTTTCCGACATTCGCGTATGCTGACAACGAAAATGTACTTCGGGGTATTAAGTGTAATTTTGAAATGGTTTTGCGAATGTTTTCTTGACAACTCATACATTGTTACGTTACTGCAGCATACCTAAATCTAAAGTCGCTCGGCATAAGATTGCCTCAAGAGCGATAATTTTTTTCAAAGAAACCTACGCAAGTGCACCAAACTTTCTTGGGAAACTAAAGAATTTTGACAAGAGTGCCAAAATTTCTAGGCAAACTAAAGATTTTCACAAGAGCGCTAAAAGTTTCTAAGCAAACTAAGTATTTTTCATAAGAGCGACAAAATTTTTCGGCAAGCTAGTTATTTTTTACAACAGCGTCATAATAGAATCGAAGCATGTAATTATTATCATTATTATTATTGATTATATGTTTAAAGTAGGCTAGACAAAAAGAATATCTAAATTAAAGCTAATTTTAGCCTACTATTTACAGTATACATTATTGACAATGAAAACTTTTAGCAAATGTTACTGGATAAAAAGTGATATAAAAAATAAGTAATATAAAAAGTAATATATATTTTGAAAAGCCTACAGTTGAATTTTCCACCATTTCAACAGCTAGTTTGCTTTTTGAAGATAAAAGGCAAGGAAAAGATAGGTAGTAAGGGAAAAGAAAAAGTCTTCGTTTTGTTGTTCGTTATTTATCTATATTTGTTATGTTGTTTATTTTTTACCCTAAAAAAGAGGAGCTAGACATGTCAAGGAATTTTCATATGTTATGTGGATAATCCTCTTGCTGTTTAGAGCTAGAATATTCCTTTTGAGTAAAGCAAAGATACATTGTTCTTATTCCTGTTTCGGATGGCTTTTTGCAAGGCCCTTCGCATATTTTTTACTTTTCTGCACAACTTAATGATTGATGCATCTCCTTCAAATGAGTTTTGCGGTATTTCTTTCTGCCAAGGCATTTATCATATTCATCATTTCGATACCATGTGCATTGAAGAAACAGCCATCTGCGCTCTTTATTTTTGGTTGTTTTGTTGGGAATGGCGTCTTCTCTGCTTCGCATTCATATTTTCCCACTGTAGAGCGCGCGAACGGCGTGTTTGGACTCATAATTACGGAGTCAGAAGCCTGGCCCCCTTTCGAGAAACAATAGGGGATGCACGCTCTTTTCCAACTGCCAAGCACCAAGCACCTATCACTTTTCGGCTTTCCCAAAAGACGTCTTTTTAATTCAAATCCACTGCAACTTTGGCGCAGTGTCTCTTCTGCTTTTTCAATCTCATGATAATTAAGAAGCCATTGTGGAGAGCTAGTCTTCTAGGAAATTCGGCTAGTCATCTTAGCATGTTGCGCTGTTCATTAGCGGACATTGTAGCCCGGTAACTCATTCAAATCTCAAAATTAGGCTCTGTTGAGAATCTCATGTGCAACAATACGCCTCTTTCGCTTGGCGCTCTCGTGTTGCGCCGTGTTGCAATGCTTAATGGGGAAGAAATCGAGCTCCACGATTTGGGGGCGGGCTGTTTTGGGAAATGCATTTTTGAGTTGTCACCATGAACGAGATGGCGAAGAGTGAAGCACGCAAAGTCACCTGGTTTAAATTACCGTGACAGCGGGGTGAGACTGCTTTTGAAGGTCGTTAAACCTTCGCAGCCAACCCTGTCATTTAATTGATGTGATCCCTAGAAAGGTTCAAAGATTTCGATGTAAAGGAGTCTGCATAGGAGCGAGGCACTGACTAAAATTTAATGGATTCAGTTGATATTGATGTTCGGTATAGATTGACGTAAAGCGATGTACTTTGGGTTTGTTTTCATTCAGCATTCGTATTGAAGTGGCTTTCACTCCGTGATGCCATGATGTCCTCTACCGTAAGGCCCTATGAAACGGCTGTCTTCCACACTACTGCTTTGTTTTCTACCGAGAATCAAAACAGCCTTTTTTAACACCATCTGTTTCAACATCTAACTTAACAGTTGATGCCTTTCTAACTCCCAGTTTCAAATGTTATGTCCGTCTTTGTCTTTTTACGCAAGCAGCTGCAAAACCGCAAATTCACGATGCTATTAGCTGGCGAGATTTTCATAAAAAACCCTGCTATCTTTGTTGAAATGTTGCTTTATGTTCGAGAATATTATAGTTGTATGCTAAGCTTAGCGGCAACCATGGTCTGTTTTACATTGTATATATATATTATGTATGATAATGCTCTGGTAACACCGTTCAGTCATGTTTGTTTTGGTATAAAGGCGAAGCTCCATAATCCTATTTATCCGGGAAAATAAAGTTTCCTAAGCCTTGAGCTGCCAGTATCCAATGCTTGTTTTGAAGTTTGACAGAACTCGCTGGTTTATTCCTGTTGTAGCTGAATCACCATCTGAACCAATCGCAAGGGCTGCTACTATTAGCTGCCAATAAGTTAATTAAGAAGATTTGTTTTGGGATCAAAGCAAGCCACGTTTTTGTTTTCCTGTAAGTTTTCCTAAAGTGAGAGCTTCGTAGCTGATCTTTTCCCATCCAATTGTTTTGTTTTTCACTTCTTTTAAAACTTTCGAATCAAATTTTCGACACAAAACAAACAATTTGTCATTTGTCACTTCAAATTTATCGTACTTTATTTTTGGATTCTATTATATTAATTATATTATATTTTATCATATTATGATTAATTTAATATTATAAAACTCAAATTATTGTTTATTATGTCATGTGATATTTTGTTATATCGTTCTATCTTCTTTTATAATGATTATATTATTTTTTATTATACTGCGTGGTATTATATTATTCAATATTGTCTTGTATTGTCAATATTGTTCTATCATATTTTATTATATTAAACTATACGTCAGTATATTTTGTAAATATTATGTTATCGTATTTTATGCTATATTTTATTATACATTTGCGTTGAATGTACGAAAGTATGCTTTTAGTATATAGAACGTAACTCCCTACCATCCATCGTGACAGTAATCAACCAATCAACCACCTTATGCTCGGGCTCTTCAACAATGGGCCTAAGACCCTTATCTCATATATCTATTGCTCTTTAGTCTTGTATCAGTTCCTATTCGCAAAAAATTGCTCCACAATTTTGACTACCAACTCAAAATGATATAACTTTGTTGGTTGTTTATAACTTATTTAGAAAGACTGCATTGTTAATACGTACGTCAAAGAATCTGGTGATTTATCGATTTCAAGCGAGGTTGTTGGGAAAGAGTGGGCTGAATGTTATCGAAAAGCAAATGTTGTTAATGATTGAAAAAATTAAGGATTCTTGATCAGAATTTGTAGCTTGTTAGATACAAAATGATGAAAATGGAATACTCGTTCAACGTGGAGCAAGAGAGATTTTGATATACACAAAGCCACACATTTTGGCATTTTTCCGCCGCTTGGATTCAATTCTGAATCTCAGAATGGTGTGTGTGCCTAGGCCCATTTGTAATATTAGGCAAAGAGCTGGCGAAAAGTAAAGAAACCGCTTGTTCCACTTGGTATTGACATAAATCCAAACGACATTGGGTATTCCCTTATTCGTCTTGCACATATGCGTATTGGATGCAGCTGTCCAAAGGCACGTGATCTGAATAAGCCTGGAATTAATTTAGGCCAAGTCGTGTCCGCTGTCCATATTTTTTGCAGAACTACTTCAAGAACGGATTTGGGTCCTTCCCAATCCCTACAAAGTTCGTTTGATTGCACGAAATCTTGTCACTTGCTGCCTTTTTTACCTCGCAACTTCTGCAAATTACCAAAGGAATAGGCTCGATTTTCGCGGAAGGGATGCTTAATGTAGGCTGTCGAGATAAACTGATATCGAGTCGAATCTGGAATGGAGTTTCTACACGTTTTGTATGGTTTCCCACAGTAGGCCTTATCGTGATCTTAGATGTCGCCATCCTGTTTGCAAATGACGTCACAGTAATAGTGGATTTTCTTCTTTCCTTTGAGGCCCTCGTGCTGTTTCTCGTCTAAGTGCGACAAGTTCTCCTTGATAAAATCAAAGATGGGAGAGAAATCGAGATATTCGCGCGTGTTTTGATAGCAATGACGGAGATAAATTTTTTATTCTTCATTATTTTTCGCTGCCACTTCAGGCCGTTTTCCATCAACTTAAGCTTTGACATTTCAAAGGCACCTTCTAGAAGAACCTTTTAGCCAGTCACAAAGCAAAGGTACGTGCCACTTTGAATGTGAGCACAGTGCCAATTCGGGAATCTTCGCTGGAATGGAATGGCCTCTGCCATAGCTTGGACACTAGAGCAGACCGGATGTTTACCCCATTTTTTGTAATAGCTTAGTCATTCATCATTTATGCTTCGATTCGATTTCTACGCTTCGATTTCTACGCTTCATTTTCTACGCTTCATTTTCTACGCTTCATTTTCTACACTTCATTTTCCACGCTTTATTTTCAACGCTTCGATGTGTGCGCTTCGTGTTCGTATTCGATTTTTTCAAACTTCGGTTTTTACGCTTCGTTTTCCAAGCATCGGTTTCTACGCTTGGTTCTCTGCGTTTCATTTTCTATGCTTCGGTTTCTACTCGTCATTTTCCACGCGTGGTTTTCTATGCTTGATTTTCTAGCTTCCTTTTCTATGCTTCGGTGTCTACGTTTCATTTTGCAAGCTTCGGTTTCTACTCTTCATTTTCCACGCGTGGTTTTCTATGCTTGATTTGCTAGCTTCGTTTTCTATGCATCGGTCTCTACGTTTCATTTTGCAAGCTTCGGTTTCTACTCTTCATTTTCCACGCGTGGTTTTCTATGCTTGATTTTCTAGCTTCCTTTTCTATGCTTCGTTCTCTACGTTTCATTTTGCAAGCTTCGGTTTCTACTCTTCATTTTCCACGCGTGGTTTTCTATGCTTGATTTTCTAGCTTCCTTTTCTATGCTTCGGTCTCTACGTTTCATTTTGCAAGCTTCGGTTTCTACTCTTCATTTTCCACGCGTGGTTTTCTATGCTTGATTTTCTAGCTTCCTTTTCTATGCTTCGTTCTCTACGTTTCATTTTGCAAGCTTCGGTTTCTACTCTTCATTTTCCACGCGTGGTTTTCTATGCTTGATTTTCTAGCTTCCTTTTCTATGCTTCGGTGTCTACGTTTCATTTTGCAAGCTTCGGTTTCTACTCTTCATTTTCCACGCGTGGTTTTCTATGCTTGATTTTCTAGCTTCCTTTTCTATGCTTTGGTGTCTACGTTTCATTTTGCAAGCTTCGGTTTCTACTCTTCATTTTCCACGCGTGGTTTTCTATGCTTGATTTTCTAGCTTCCTTTTCTTTGCTTCGGTGTCTACGTTTCATTTTGCAAGCTTCGGTTTCTACTCTTCATTTTCCACGCGTGGTTTTCTATGCTTGATTTGCTAGCTTCGTTTTCTATGCTTCGGTCTCTACGTTTCATTTTGCAAGCTTCGGTTTCTACTTTTCATTTTCCACTCTTTATTTTCTAGGCCTCGATTCGTCCGCTTCACTCTATTCCCTTCGTTTTCGATTCTATGTTCTTTTCCCTTTTTGACTTCGGCTTCTACGCTCTGTTTTCTACCCTCCGTCCCCATGGAACGCTTTATTTACGATTAACACAACTTTACCACAAAAGTAAATAGAATGAAATACTAATTTTTTGTAGTTCTTAAAAGTTAGTAACTTAAAAGTTCACTTTGAAAAGTTCAATCATTTACGTGAATAACATCGCCTAGCTCTCTACAGCATTTCCTTAAATCATTCTCGCAGCAATCTCCTTATCATTTAAGCTCCTCATGGTTCACAAAAATACACTCAAAAGCTATATATTTACAAATAAACACAAGTTCCACCTAAAAGGGAGAAAAGAACTATAGTGGATCTGAGCACGCAGGATCAATGTCAAAACAGTGGCCTCCTAATCACTCCCTTTCTCGAAGCTACTCTCCTGTGATTTGCTTGTGTAACCAACTGGTTTCACAACATCAAGTCGCCTGTTTCTGTGGTGTATGTCTGGGCTACTCGTATTTGCCACTTGTTAATTATGCAACCTACAATAGTAAGATTCCCCTGAACAACTCCAACAACATTTTCAGAGTTGTACAATTTCGAGTTTTATCTCGTTGGCGGAAACAACCAAGGTTACCTTGCACTGCTGCGTATTTTGCTCTTCAAGCACTGTGTCCTACATGCATTGAAAGTTCCTTTAGCGCTCGCTATTTTCTGATAAAAATGCGGTATTATGCGTAGGTCTCGTCTTATTCTAATGCCGCTTCCTGCATATTAACATGTAGTCTGTTTTTAATAGTTTTGGTAGTTGGGGATGCCTTTGCTGTGCGCAAAAAGACGCAATAAGTTGGAGTCGATGCGTTGAATCAAATTTGAGTCGACTAATTTGTTGCGACAATGTATTCATTAACATTAACTCTGGTATACAGTGTCTCTCTATATTCAAAGACTTCGAAATCCCAATCAAGTCAATGATAGCAGTGGGATGATTCTGGAACTTAAAAGCATTGAGTCATGGTAAATAGCGGTTTTCCACGGGCTGTTGTCTGTTTTCATGTGATAAATCGGCTTTCATGTGATCAGACATCAACTGCGAGATTAAAGCATCATGTGTGTAGTTTGCTTGACAACCAATCAGATCAACAGAGCTATCACAATGACTCAGCAATTTTTGCAATTTTGGTATACGCTTTCCATTTATCATGACTCAATGCCTTTAACATACAACGCAGATATGCGCTGATGCCTCAAGGGTATTGCAGTAAACTGTTAAGCAGCAGCTCAGGAATCGTACGCAATACTCGTAGAAGGAACTAAGTTTAACGATGTCAGTGCTCTATTTCACTAATATTATTCCCAGTAAAAGCTCTTAGGTGGAAAAATGTCGGTTGAAAGGTTGAAGGACATCACATTTTGTGATGAAAGATGAATATTCTGTTTTAAAAGACAAGCTCAAACTATCTATTATTTGTAAAGAAATATTTTTAAAAGGGAATTGGGAGATGATGGATTGTAGTAAACATGGTAAAATGAGAGCGGAAAATTGTGTGCTAGACAGAGTGTTTATTCTTTTGAATCGTCGTTTCACATGTTGTAAATGAGGTCTCCATAAATTTATGTGGCAGAGAACCTATTGGCACCTCCGTCGGGAGCTCTTCAATTCGAGGACTCAGGTTAATAAGAATTATTTACTGTTAAGACTGAAGAGATATCGCCAGTTTTCGCGCGTGGAAAAGGATGTTTGTCAAACACGGAAAAGTTTGTTCATATCGGAAAAGAGTTCGGGCTTGAGGGCTTCAGAGATTTAATGCAGTTTGTGGAGCAGAAACAAATGGAAGCTCAGGAGAAAGAGAAATTTGAGCGAGAAGAACGAGCGCGCGAACGAGAATTTAAAAGAATGCAAATGGAATTCGAGGTACAGGAGAGGAAAATGCAGTTAGAAGCTGACGAAATGCAGAGGCAACACAAACTCGAAATGAAAAGATTGGAAAAAGCCAACTTGACTCATGCAGTAGATAGGAATGTTGATACAGGCGAGGCCGCCGAAATTACAATCATTTTCTGAAGATCGTGAAAAATTGATTATTTTCTAGAAATTATTCAGGCTTAGTGCCTTGCTGACTGGTGGAGTTCTTGAATTTTATTCTCGTCTACCACGAGAAGACTCAAATGACAACAGTATTCTGAAGAGCGATGTAGATTCTTTCGCTTTCTTGTCTTCCCCAAGCTAGCTGCATTTCTTGCAGAAATCCAATTTGTTGCTTTTGCCTCCAAATTTAGCATCACCCAGTAATTAGTTGCGTACCGCTTTTCCTAACAACGTCGTTTGAAGCACTAATAAGGTCTACATGTAGCTTTCTACCCACACTTTTCGTGGGATAATCCTCAACACAGGTGCTTCTTCCTAATGAGATTACCACTGCCTCCGTGCGCCCTTTTCAAATTTTGCAATAATTAGATGAAGAATCTTGTTCACTTTTGTACGGGCCAGGTTGGTTCCTTCAAAAGCAGTGTGTTAATTGTGCCACTTTCTTGCTTCTCAACAAGGCCACTTTTTAACATCGAAAATACCCTATTGGTGAATTCTACTGCATCGAAAAAAGATCAAAAATCATTTGGCGGAGCAATCAAGCAAGAAATAATACTTTTGCAGCTAAAGTATTTACTTGCTTAAAGATATCTAACGAAATGTCGAACGCAGAAGATCAGAAAGCACCTCAACGGAGGGAATTACCTGCTTTGAATCGAACATAGTTCAGTTTGTGTTGGGGCCTAAAGAAAGCCATTCAACTCATTTCATGGTCGTGAGCACGTATTGAGAGAGCTTGGGGATTATTATTGTTATTATTAATATTATTATTTACTTATTTACAGTAGGCTTTTAAAAAAGGCTTCACGATAAGAGATAAAAGCTTATTAAAGCCTACTACAACGTAAAATTGTTTCAAATAAAAAGGAAGAAACAAATACATCTAGAATAATGTCTATTTAAGTATGAGTACATATATACAGATTTCAAAATGTTCTTTTTTCCTTTCTTACATACCACACATGCATACCGGGATATCACATATGATCAATGACGCATTTACCCATGGGTCTTCTGGGCCCGGGCCCCGGGTCACCGTATGGTTTCTAATTTCAGAAGGCCCCTAGCCAAGAAGCCTGTTGATAAATTGAGTAGCTTGACACGAACTACTTTGGTATTTTTGGAGGGGAACACTCAACTCTGGGCCCAGGGCCACGGAAGTCGTAAATGCGGCCCTGAACATGGTTTAAAGATTATATTAATGATATAAACCAATGAGTGTCGCATTCCTTAACAAATCTTCTTAGACGCATATCCTTCTCGGTCGCTCCTTTTCTGCTGGAATACGGGCTTGCGGTGTTACCAATTCCATTCTACCGAATTGTCTGATTGTCCGATTGACAATCCTATCAGTGGAAGCTCAGATGACCTAGCATTTGTGTCAGGATTAGAATACCAGTTTCTTTAATGAAAAAAGTCTTATTATCCATATGTCTCTGGGACCTCAAATAAACATTAATAATTAAGATCATTATTCCTGATCTTTGAATACAAAAACCAGCTTTATTGAAATAGCCAGTCACGAGGAGTCCAAAAACTTACGTCATAGCGCTCCAGTGGTTTAACAATATGTAGTAAAAAGCCTATTTGAAATAAAACCTTTCTGTTTGAATACTTTTGAAAGGCATTTCATTATCCATTTGTCGGGGTCCCGGGGATGCTCATTATTTCTCTGTTTACAGTTTGACGTCAACGTAGCCCACATAGCGAGGGACTGTGGTCGCATCCAGCTCTGTGTTGTTCCTTGAAGAGCTTCGAATGACTGCAGTCAATATTATCATTAAACATGTTTAAGCTATAGCAAGCTGATGTACTGTTATTACTGGTGTACGCGACATAGCAAGCTGTTTTGTACCAAATATATGAATACGAGCCTCATGTTTACTCGGCCTCGTTTACATTCACCATTCAGTAACCTGAAAATGGCTAGAAACAGCGAAAACATGACATTGGGATGCTCTAGTCTTTTTCGTCCAAGACTCATCAGAGTATGCAAATATCAGAAAATGACCAAAAGCGGCCACCTGACACCTTCGTTTTATTAGGCAAGCTAGCTCATCTTTTCATCTGGGAGTTTTAGAGTCTGGCTACATTTCTATGCAAAATTCTATTCCATTTCGATAGAGAGCTTTTCACTTGGACTCTTTTGAAAGAAGGTCAAAGTTGTTGTTAGACAACCAATCATGTGCTCTTCTTGCAATTCTCTAGTGTTTTTCCATCTGCAATTGACTGTTCATATCTTTTTGGTCATTTCCCAACGTCAGCACACATATGAGTTCTTAAGTATGCCAAAATGATACTGTGAAGTTTTTTACCACAAAACCTTTGTTTACGTTCAGAAAATGCGCGCGTCAGCACACAGTGTTGGAATTACCCACGCAGAAAGTGGGCGGTTTCGCCGCATCGACAGTGCTTTGAAGAAGTTGAATATGCCCAGAGTCTTGTTTTCACATTTACTATCTATTTTCAAGTGAATGTTTGTATCTAGTGATATTATGTTGTTGATCCTTTTCCTAGCTTTTTTCGCGCCAAGAACTTTCAATGTTGCTTAAAGTACAAGGTCTACCATTTCTCTGGCTACCCTCCGCTGGGCTCCTCCTGTACGAGAGAAAAACTGAAAGGAATGATGTTATGCTGAGAAGTCTGAAACTTTGAGTTTGAGATCTCCTTTACTGATGAAAGCAAAGAATCATCAACTTGTTGTTGTTGTTGCTAATGTTGTTGTTGTTGCTGTTCCTAATGTTGTTGTTGTTGTTGTTGTTGTTGTTAGTGTTATGACTGTTGCTATTGTTGTGGTTGTTGCTCTTGCTGCTGTTCATTTGATCGTGGAAGCTTTTGACATTGAGGCTATTTTGAAATTGTCTTAGATTTTGTTGAAGTGAAGGCTGCTGCATTTCATTAGTGGAAGAATGCAGTGCAACTGAATTTTAACCGTCTTTCAGTTTCGTTCTTCGTGAAAGACCTTTCTTATTTATGGGTCTAAAGATACAGATTTTCTGTCACTTTTGAATCTTCTAGCCTTTTGTCACTCGCAGAGAACACGGTACTGTCTTCCATTGACCTACCACGATCATCCTTCATCAACTTTCTCTTAATAAATACTCGTTGTGAGTCCTTCTTAGTCGACGAATTCTCAGGGGCGTGGTAAAGCAAATGTTTGCTAAAATAATTTGCAAAGTTTCGAAGAGAAGGTCCTAGACTTTTGATCTATACTAAGTCTTTGTTAATTATCCGGTGTGGCGAGTAGACAAATTTGAGTTAAGATGGCACTAAACTCAAAGCAATGGCTCCAACAAAATCAGCTTTTTGAGAGATCGTAGGTTTGTGTAGCCCTGATTGATGCCGACCATGGCTTACATTATGTATATTATACATTTATGTATGATGACGGTGTTCAACATTTACCGACTTTTAGGCACAGCATTGTATCAGACACAGTGTCTAGTAGTGCCACACGGCTTCACACTTGGTGAGGCCATATAGGAACGAGATTTCGTGTTTGATTTGCCCGCCAATTGGCCGCACACCACTTAGCGTTGAAATGAATAAAGCCAAGTCGTGAACACCGTCTCATATCAACATGCCTTGAGTCATGCAGCCTGAAATCCGAAAGGCCCTTTGACACTGGCTGGGGGGCAAGTGTTTTGGCAGCTTGGAGTAGCCACAAGGAATGCGATATACCGTGGAGACATTGAATCCGGTCGTTGCAGTACGAATCAGCTGCTAGTGTACACAGAGGACGCGGAGTCCGAGAGCAAAAGTATTTTGTTGTTCGCAAGTTGAGGATGGACTGGATTGATGTACGCTATAATTACACAGAAGACATGGACGGGCGTGACATGATTTTTCAAACACTATGTATTGGCCATTTTATAGTAAATAATTTGGCGCAGAAATTTGATCGCTATCAATATAATGGCTTTTAAAGTGTAGTTTTAGTTCTTCTGAAATTGGAAGGACTACAACTTGAAAATACTAAGTATGACTGTGAATCGTCGTCAATCTTTTTTGTAACCCAATTATGAAATTTGGCTTTTGCTCATTCTGCTTCGTTCTGCTTTCACAATACATTCACATCACAACTGCAGTTAAACGTGATAGGCTTTTGTCAGTTCCTTTGCGTTTTCGATGTAACTGTTGTACAAGAATTTATGTAGAAAGATTCGATAAAGAATGCAAGTGTTTCTTTAGAAAAAGTTCTTCATTTCTTTTGGCACAAAGCACCACATTTCCAAAGCTAAAAAAAATTTGTTTTACTTCACTACAGCCTGCTGTTTATTAACTACTGGATCAATACTTACATAGCTACATAATTACAAAAAAAGAATTTCATTCATTCTCAAACTTTGCATTAAAAATTTCCAAACTTACAGTTTGACTTCGCGGATACTTCTCGATTTTTGAAATCTAGTCTCATTTTCCATTAAAATCTTTCGACTCGAGATAATTCGTTTTGTCCATTTACAACAATTCTTTCGCAATTCTTCTTTTTGCCCAGTCGCGATAATTCTTTCACAATTCTTCTTTTTGTCCGTTTGCGATAATTCTTTCATAATTCTTCTTTTTGTCCGTTTGCGATAATTCTTTCGCAATTTTTCATTTTGTCCGTTTGCGATTCTTTCGCGATCATTCGATGTCCCCACTTGCAATTATCTTTGCGGTTCGGCACTGCACCCATTTTTTCTGGTGCAACAGAAGGCGCGAAGTCTGTTCTCTATTTCGCGTCAAACAAGCTTCGAGCTGCCGCTGTTCCCATAGATTATACCGCACAAACGCAAACATGCGATTACTCCCGCAAGCAGCTCTCCCGATTACTCTGTCATCGTCCGTCGCCTCTGCCCGTTTTGGCTAGGCCGGTGGCTGTCATCTGTTTGGTTCTGCAGGTTTCCCAGATACCAGAACGTGTAATATTCGCGTAGATTCTCCTCGCATATCGCATGCCGCCGCCTCATTCTGTACGATGGTGACATGCTCTCGGTGCCTTCTTCGCTGCTCGTCGAATACTGGCTGCCATGGTCGGAATGTTCCGACGTGGAGGATGAGCGCAATGCCGCTTTCTTTAGTCGCTGGTTATCGTCACTTCTTCTCCTTTCTTTCCTCTGCACCCCGCATTTGGTCCAGGACAAAAACGTCTTCAGGATTGGACTGGCCATACTGGTAAATGGTCTGATGCGCTTCTCTACTTCAGTTGGCTCTGAGCAATTGAAACTGCGGTTTCTCCACAATGCGCTGTACTTAAATAGCTATTGAGAGAGGATTTGGCCTCCCTTGGAATCAGGCAGGTGTTCTGGAGGCAGGTGCTAGACGTGCCGTTGTTGACGACCAAAGCGCACAGAGATCTCTCCTCACCTTATCTACAACACATCGGTGAAAATGTGATCAAGATAATTTCGTGAAGGAG
This sequence comes from Nemopilema nomurai, assembly GCA_003864495.1. Lineage (NCBI taxonomy): Eukaryota > Metazoa > Cnidaria > Scyphozoa > Rhizostomeae > Rhizostomatidae > Nemopilema > Nemopilema nomurai. Next base: position 1,250,607 of record PEDN01001352.1, read on the forward strand.
GCTATGCCTTGTCACGTGCCCTACAGTCTGCTGCCTTTGAGCCGCAAGCACCTTTCTACTGTTGACACTTCAAGGCGTTTTCCGGCCCGTTGTTTTATGATCTTCCATGCGTACGCTGTTTATGATCTTCCATGCGTACGCTGTTTAGTTCAGGCCCAGTGCTTGCCTTCGTGGTTGGAGTCTCCTTTCAACGGCCGGTGTAATTATGATTTGCAGTTACCGTAGGTCCTGCACTGTGCTTTCTACTGGTGATGTTTTGTTTCTTCCAACTTAGTTCGAAGGCAACTTGTTTCATGCTTATAATTTTTGTGACATTTCTTGCTTGTGAATGGATTAAGGGTCACTATTGATGTTTTTGGACTTGTAAAGCGCGCTTAAAAGTTGCTGTAAGTGCGATTTTCAACAACAAAAGCTCTTCTTGTCCTCAATAGTTTTTCTGGTGAAATCATAAGCATACAATGTTAACAATCGCCTGTATTGTTGAAAGCCTTTAAAACTCTGCATGAAAACACAAATAAATCGAGTTATTCGGAACCAACATTTTAATATTGTTTTGATCTAGAGAGTCGAAGGTGCTGGGCTTGAGGTGAAAGAAAGGATTATTGTGATCGCAGGTCGCTGCTCTGTTACTCCTAAAGGCTTTAAAAACCGCCGTGCCATGGTATGATAAAGACCTATCGTTTACTTATCAAAATAAACAACAAGTGCCCGATTGCGGTTCACAGAGACTTTTAAAACATACTTAGAGCCTGAAAGTTTCAATACATGTGCACAAGGATACCTAAACAGATTCTCGTTAGAAGCATTCACAATCTCTTTGATTCTGAGCTAGTTCAACGCACGGTTTATCATCTGACTCCAAATTCGTGCAAATTATGCTAATTTAACCGCAAGGGTCTGCATAATTGAGATTAGAACCATTACGGAAATATGGCCTCTAGCTATATTTGGGCTTGTGCAATGCTAGTTTGTTTTGGAACTCCAAGTACGGTGAACTAGTATTGTTAGCTGCACCTGCGCAAAGTGCCTCGTGGATCGTCTGTTGAACATTGGGCTGTTGGCCAGTGGAGATAATTTTCAGTTATCAACACTGCCATCAGTACTTCAAAAGAGTTTTCTTTAGTTTAACTTTAGCGAGAGGCTGTTCAGTGAATTCAGCACTTTCCAGTTCATTGCACAATGTTCAGTTAGGCACGTGTTGATTAGAAGAAAACATTCCTTATTTTTATTTAGTGTATGCATTTGTATATTATTGTTTGAGAAGCCTGTGTTTTGATTTCTTATTTTTGAAACTGTTTTGATATGTTTGTTTTTTATGTGAATGATTTGATAAGCAGGAATCGATGATACACTACAAAAACCTGGTCCATTTTGTTCTTGTGTATGCGAAGTACCAGTGCACCCCTCAGTTTGCCTGTTTGATGCTCGAATTATTTTTTGGTGTATCTGCTTGAAATCGTTTCTCACGTTTCTACCAGAAAGAAAGACACAGCCATTTAAGTTGCTTCTTTTATTTCGGGCTTGAAAGTTTTCGTCCCATTTGTCATTCCAAATTGCTGTGTTTTGTGTATGTTATTTTATTTGTGGTTTTATTTTCATGGGTTGAATTTGATTCAGTATTGTTTGCAACCACCTGTTTCTGTTTGATTGGGTGAGCGATAAAGGACGGGTTTTACTTTTCCAATGATTGGGTATGCTGTCTCCTCTCTCTCTCCTCCTCTCTCTCTCTCTCTCTCTCTCTCTCTCTCTCTCTCTCTCTCTCTCTCTCTCTCTCTCTCTCTCTCTCTCTCTCTCTCTCTCTCTCTCTCTCTCTCTCTCTCTCTCTCTCTCTCTCTCTCTCTCTCTCTCTCTCTCTCTCTCTCTCTCTCTCTCTAGTGTACCACGGGAAGTGGTTTCAGTTGCAGCAACTTTCCTTTAGATTGGAGTATCTGCGTTTCCAAACGAATTTCAACCACACAGGAAAAAACGCTTATCCTCTGAGTTCTTGAACCAAAAAAACATAATTTCATTGATATCACCACTTCCTCAATAAAGTCACTACATGGACTACCCCGATTTTATCACTACCTCGACATCATCACTACATCGATGTCATCACTACCTCAATGTCATCACTACCTCGATATCATGCTACATCGATGTCATCACTACCTTGATATTATCACTACCTCAACATCATTACTACCTCGATGTCATATCTACCTCGATATCATCACTACCTCGAAGTCATTATTACCTCCATATCATGCTACATCGACATAATTACTACCTCGATATAATCATTACCCCGATATTATCAGTACATCGATATAATCACTACCCTAATATCATCACTACCTTGATATCATCAATACCTAGATATAATAACTACATCGATATAATCACTACCTCATCAACGCCCTCGATATAAGCCCATCAACTACCAAACAACAGTGGCGTCTGACACTTCTTAGCAGCTGATACTTCAAGCCTTGTAGTTCTATTCTTGTTTCCTAGTCTTAATGCTCGTTGTTATAATGCATTTGTATCAACAACTCCTCCTTTCTGTTGCTTACATAATCCCACTGTATGATGAGCCTTGACGTCATCATGTATTATTTGTACGGGGCTGCAATATAGTTTTATAAAACATCTGTCTGCTGTTTCAATTTGCTCTTATTGAAATCGCAGCTTTATAGCGAGAAGTGTATTAGTAGACTGTAAATTAATCCAGATTACACTGGTGACCAAAGTTTGCCCGTGGGTATTTGCTTATCCATGTTTTTATCATCTCTTCCTTTCAACTATAAATAAATCTTGTTACATTGTTTAAATTGCTCGGACTTGATGTTAAAAAACAGTTCTTCGTCTGCCCTGGTTCTTTACGGCCACCTTTCTTCAAACGAACGCCTTCTCATCACACAAACACTTTCCTCTCCTAATAAAGACTCTCCTTTTTTAAGTTTAACTTGACGCAATGACCTGTCGATGCAGATTGGTTGTTTTCTGATTGTTGGTCTAGAAGTGGTTTAGTCGCTCGGCACCTAAGATTCACTAACAATCTGTGAAGATAAGATGAACTCTTGCTATGTTCTACAGAATATTAGTCATACAGATACAAAAGTTGCCTTCAAATTCGCTGCGATAAACGCACGCGGTGACTTATCTGAGACTCAACAGAGCAATTTTTATCAAACACTAAGTAATGACAAGTAGTATTATCTTTTTCGCTAATTGAAATTTGCTGGTTATCGGATAGACTGGGATAATCAGAAGAAAGGTTGCAGTCTGCATGATATCATTCGCCAGCTTTTTCTCGACCAATCACAGACCCGAGCGGACTTCAACCAAGGAATTCTATTGTTTCTTAGTATCCATCAGTCAGGTTAAAGTTTATTGAATGCTTATTGGCCGAAAATATAATCGTTGTACTACTGTTTTTGGGTGTGTTGTGTAAGTGAAGATTTGAAGAAATGGGTTAATTCAGCAATACACTTTGCAGTTCTGCAGAGCACGAGTGGAGATTCGTTTTATCATTTGTTATGTAAACCAGGTTATGTAAAATTTACACTCCCCTGTTGCTCGAAGCCTGTTTAACGCTAAAAACGAGCAACCAAACAGGAATCATCACGCAGACTGATGTGCTAAGTTATTTAGGTCAACTGTTACTTCTGGATAGATTGAATCTGAGGTCTTTTGCCGGCTCCGCTACATTATCCGTTTTATGTTGCAAATGGTTCGGTTTTGGCCAATTTAGTTGGCTGGGCCGACGCAATAATTCCTTCCTTGCTGTTTTGTCTTCTCTTACTTTCTTTTGGCCCGCTTCCTATCTTGTCCCATATTTATCCAATGTCCAAGAAGATTCGTTACATAACCTAGAACCCACCTGCAGTCTAACACGTGGATGTAGTTTCTTTGCCTGATATAGTTACAGACCCATTGAAATTGTTATTATTATCTGTGAATCTGTTTATCTCTCAATCTCTACCTCCCTTTGACACCGTAGAATTACCTTCTACAGATTAATGCAAAGTAGCATTGTGCAGCATAGGGAACAAGCTAAAGACCTATCTTCCTCATGATCCAACACGTCATTTTATATGACGAGGGTCAGTGTAGTTTCAAGGCTTGTATCTCTGTTGAAGAAAATGTTCTACTTCAGTTTCTAATTTTCACAAAAGTACTCGATCCCGCGTACATCGACAACAATTCGGCATGGTTTTACCCACTTTGCCTGCTTGTGTTCTTAGACTACACTTCAAACAGCAAGATCCTTGTGTATTAGGAAAGGCGTGGTCTTGGAGTAACCAGCTAGGGATGGCCCCCCCTTCCGCCCCCCCCCCCTACTGACCCTCATTTAGCGCACTGTAGTGCAGGAGATAAGCGCAGAATACAGCAGGATTGTACATGAATTTCAGATGATAACAGTAACCTAGACGTGCTGAAAAGGATATAATATAAGGGCCAATCCTTTTGCTCCTAAACTCTGTTTTAGATTTGGGTACTTTGATCTAGACCTCAGATTGGTCGTCAACAGAAAACTGCAGGTCAATGAGGGTTGAACTATTTCAAGGCAGTTTGTCACCCTAAAAATATGTGATGCAGACCCACGTGTCTTGTCCTTAAGTTCTCTTTTGGGCTGGGGCTTAGCTTACCTAATTACTACCCATTCATCTGCGTAAAGTCCGGTTTCCACTTGATTCGCGCTGGTCGTAAACTTCCTCTTTCACTGCGAACTCAGTTGAACTACTGAGCGACTGGTCGCGTACGGGTTGAGAAAATGTGGAAGGTTTGAAGAGCCAATATTTAATAGCGTTGATTCAACAACTGCAATCGCAGTAGAGTGACGGTAGTGCTGCGGAATCAAATTCTGCCAACATAATTATGGAGAAAGATTCAGAAGAACGTTCCCCTAGAGAAGGAAGCGATTCTGGTCATTCGCCCATTCACTCATTCGCCAGGTCGCGCGACCAGTGCGAATCAAGTGGAAACCGGCCTTAACACTGCCTGTATTCCTTTTCGAATCCTTGCACTTTGAAATGAATAAAATTAGGTGGCTCCAACTGAAGCTGTACTTGAAATTCTGTGAGTAAGGAGCTATCACATAGGTGCCTGGAAGTTGTCACATTGATTTGGAGCATACAAGGTTTGATAGTGATGTGTAGAAATTAAATAATGGCCTGAAGTATCAAATGGAAATGGATGTCAAACGGAAGAATTTCAGCGTGTCCAAAGAAGTTTTAGCACTAGGCGTTTAAGCACAGAGTACTACATAGTAGATAAATTATACAAATTGAAACTTGTTTTTGGTTTTAAAATCATATCTAAGTGAGAAGTTATTTTGCCCGTTTAATGCCAAGCGATTAGTTTACCGGTTGCTTAGATGAAGAAAGACTTAAAAGAAGTAGGAATCATTGATCAAAAAAAGTTCCAAATGCCACAAGTCATGTTAAAATAATTTTTATTCTCTTCACTTGTATCAGACATATTTTACATCAGATGTATTGGAAGAAAACGGTGAAAATGCTTCGTTGAAAAAAGATTAAAAACAAAGTCGAAAGCCCTGCTACCAGAACTATTACAAGATCTACCATCAGTAGGCCTTACAAGAACACGGAGAAGAATTTGAACTAGGATTATATCACACCTTTTCCAGCGCCTCAAACTATCGTACTGTAAATTTCAACTTATTACGATTCGGCATACGTTCATAGGTAAGGGTACATTTGTAGGTCACAATCAAAGTGGCCCAGTTTGTAGATGGCAAGATATTATTCGGGTTCATATCTTCTTCAGCGTATCAAACTTTGTTCTCCAAAACTTTATGTGCTTTTATCGCAATTTGCTCAATTCGCCTGCACATCTCCCTAGCCAAGACGTGTAATTGACCTTGAGAATAATTGATCAAGCGAAATGTTCTTATAGATAAAAAATTTCAAAATAATTCCTATGTTCACGTATGTGACCATAATCAACTTCCTTTTGGTCTTTCATTTCAGGATACTTTCGAGTTCAATTTGCATGAAATCAGGGCCTAGATATTTGGCCTAGCATGTAGCATTCTGCGTCATGGAAACATGACGTTCACGCGAAGACATTGCACCCGCTCTTTTCGGCTCACAGCCGAGTCTACTACCCTTGTGTCAACAGACACATTGTCCTGTACTCCTTCCATCTTTTTCGTGCATCCAGGTGACCAAGTAAACTTTTTGAAGTCATAGCCACACATGATTGTTCGAGTGACCCGACATGCTGATTGAACTTTTTCTTTGATTTGAACTATTTCTTTGACTTGAACTATTTCTTTGACTTGAACTATTTCTTTGAATACAATGCTTTTCATTTTCCACTCATAATTGTTAAACCTGCTGCCAAACATTGTCTGGGTAAGCCATGTTTAAGAAAACTTTTCTTTGGCTGCCTTGCAAGTTTAGCCCAATCCCACTTTCTTGTAGTTTCCATCCACTTCATAGTTTATGCAAATATCAAATACAATTTCATCGAAATTTCTTGTGGTATTATATAAAAGGCATAAAACATAGCATACTTTTCGAACATAATAAGCATATAATTGATTCTGAAGTCAGTTCCCGGGCGCTCATCTTCACCTTTTTTTACCTCTTCTACGTCAAACGTCAGCAAACGCTGAAGTTGTTCTCGTTGATTACGTCATTGAAGTCGTCATGTCTTCAGGTCTGTCAAACTGCGTTTGTCTATAAAGATATTGCCACCAATTCCTTTCGTATTCCTAGGTCAAATCTGATGTCCTCGTCATCATTATCAAATGCCTCCTTTTCTGGGTTTTTTCTACGTCATATGACAACAATTGCGTAGGCACGTCTTAGCCTGTTTCTTCTCTCGATAGCAATTGCGTAGTCCACTTGGTTTCTTTGCAATTTGTTTGATTTTTCTATGGATCAAGAGCATGGAACGACATTTGCCAGATGTCTTTGCCATAAGAAAGTGCAAGCAGCTATTAGGAATTTTACCAATAACCACTTGTGTTCGTAGGATTTGCTTTCGATCCGGCGAAAGCTAAGGTGTGTTCACGACAGCAATGTTGTTGACAAATCTCTTTATGCTAGTCGCGGTGTCTGTAAGGATCAGATTCGCACCGACCGCCTTCCCACCAGATATTAGCACTATTAAAAGCTGCTTCCGTGGTATCAGCTGTTACCAACCTGATGATTCAGATTGTATGCATAAAGCTGCAGCTTTAGAGATTTTTTAGATGCATCAGATCTTACTTGGTATTTGTTAAACATTAGAGTTACCAACTATTAATGCAATCAACAACTTAATTCTCGTAGAAAAGTGATTCTAGCGTAATAGTAATTCTGCGCAAACTAGAGCCCAAATTCTTTTGTATAAGACTCTTTTTTGTGTTTTGCATGGCACATGGCCTAAACATGTGTCTCATTCTCTCGTCCTCGATCTTAAACTATAATGAATTCACAGCTTTCGTATTTACCTGCCGATGACAATCCAATAGCCTAAAGTACCTACGTTAAGCAAGGGGCATGTCCAGACCTAGGGGGTTAGGCCTCAAGGCTATTCTCGTTGTTTGGTGTTACCAACATTGGGTTGTAGTGGCTGGCTTCTTAACGGGGATTATTATGCCTTTGTGAAGTCATCCCTTCTTTGCGATATTCACTCATCAATTTCCTCGCAATCCAGTGCCATTTTCAGTCACTGTTTCCAGTTTGGTTTGTGTATTAGTTGTTTGTTTCTTGTAGTCACATGTGCATGGTGATGCGGGGAGTTCAAAAGCCAGGTGCCATGACAGTCACGAGTTGCATGCTGGGAACGCTGAGAGACGATCCGAAGAGTAGGGACGAGTTCTTAGCTTTACTGAAGAAGTAGTGTGCTCCTAAAAGATTTGAATCTAGCATTTATTGGAATATAGTCACAGAATGTAGTGCAAAATAGTTAGCCCATATTATTTGCTTGTTGATATGATTGCAACAGCCTTGAAAGGGATCTGGATAATTTGCTTGTAAGGTGTTATGGATTTTCTATTATTTTTTGTATTTGACTTGGTGTCTATATTTATAACCATACCAATTTCATAAAATCACGGCTAACAGAAGAATGACTTTTAAAATTGTATTAATCAATGATATATTTCGATTGAAAGTAGATTATTTGCTTGTGCCCTAGTTCATCAGCGCCATAGAGATGGGATAATTTTCTAAATCATCCTTTTAGCTACATCCTTTTGAATTTCTCTACAGTCTATGTCACTTCGCCTACTTCAAGTCTGGAGTTCCTAACTATTGGCAAGGGAGGGGCTGTAAACTCCGTTTTTCAGAAATTTTGCATACTTATCTCCATTTGTTAACACCCCGCTAATTGTGTGTTTCATGCAAAAAGTCGTCATCCCCTCATTTTTTAGTAACAAATTTCGGAGAATCTAAGCATTTCAATCTATTATGAGCCATCGTTTTTTTTTTTTAAATGCCAACCTTTTAGGCAATTTGGGGTAGACGGTATATCTGAAGGACTTTACTTGGCACATTGTTGTCTCAGTCCCAAAAATTGGCGAATTTTTTTATCCTCAGTCCCAAAAAGTTTATGACATTTTAAGGTACATGTCAGTTGGTTGCCTTTTTATCACGGCGAACCTAACCAATGGCTTGCCTTTGAGTTCTAACACTGCAACTTTAGCGCAGTGAAATCTGCCCAAGGGTTCTGCTTTGTAGGCCGTAGTTTACCTTCAATGCTCATTCTCATTATTTTGCTTCTAGCAGACTTCTTCACTTGCTGGTTGCTGGAATAGACTCCTTGTTATTGGTCAGGAAGTCACTCATTAATGTTTTCCGTTCATCGTTCATTTTTTTCTGGTTCTTTTGAAGTAATGCAAAAATTATACGGCGAGGACGCTCTTTCGAATGCGAGAAAAGCTGAGATTAAACGCGATAAGCTGCATGGAATTGAGATCAGATTACCATGCATCGTTTACCGATGTGCACCCTACAGCTCAATCTTGATCTCCAGCAGACATCTCGATGGTAAAACGAGCATCTTTATTGTAGGAGTCCAGCGCATTGCTAGATTTACAATATCTTGTTGATTTTGTCTTCAAAGAATGGCAGTAAACGGAACCTTAATGGTTATCAGAACTAAAGGCGAGCACATAGACTAGCTGATAACTTGAAAATAAAAATTGACGAGAGAATTTTAATGAAGCTTTGCTGAATTATCATGAATATAAAGATTCTAATTATAATTAAGAAAACATTTGGGTTGTAAGCTCAAGCAAACCGTAACTGAACAGGACCAATGAAAGGGGATTTCATTTGCAATGAGGGCAAATAGCTTTGAAATAACCAATTGAATAAGACAGTAGCTACAATGTTTTATTGGAATTGAAAATTGCGAACGATCAAACTAAACTACGCAAAGAACTCTGTTAAGCACAGATAACAAGCTCTATATGTTTATCGAGGAGTGAGGTGAATCCGAGCGAGGCGTGGGTCGGTATTAGGCGATTGGTCCTAGCTTCATGGCCCAAGACAAAAAAATCCTCGCCTCTCTCTTGCCACATCATAATGGCAGATGCAACCAGTTTTTGCGCAGAAAAGGAAGTTCTCTTCATTGTTCTTTCAGACATTGCGACTTTTGAGTTTGATATGCACGTGTTTATCTGCTGCCTTTTTGCTAACAAGATCAGCTTTCCAACGAAATATTAATTCTCCCTCTTACATTCATTCTAATCCAAGCAACATTGTATATAATTGCTTTGATTTAATTAACTATATGACATTATACTTGTAAATTGGGAATCCCCTTTGATTAATCGATTACTGCTAGATAATCATCATCATCTGAATCGAACAGACAGTCATTTGATGAAGGTGTCGCTCTGGGGCTGTCACAATCAAAGTCTTCCTTCATCGAACCAGACTGTTCCAATAACTGTTCCATTTTTTGCTGTTTCTTCTCCTTGTATCTGCAATAATTGGAAACCGGTCAAAAAAAATTACTTTCATGAGATTTCACTTAACAATTGTGTTTGGAAGTTGCTGAGAGAGGGACATTGTTATTCTATGGTGGGTTGGTTACATTGGGACCTCATAGTCAGCAGAATGTCGGAAGTTCGACATTTCTGGCGGTTGGGTTAGAAGTATGGCTAGATGAAATAAGGAAGTTTTCTCCACGTGATTTGCAACTCCTTCAATGATCAACTGTCCACCTTCAACGAACGTTCAAACGCTTCCAAAATGGATGCAGTCCTATTTAAAAGATAACTCGGTGTAATCGGAAAGCATTTTCCCGATTTGCAGCCCGTAGGAACTTGGCCTTTTTGGGGGCCTATTGCCTTCATCATCAACTCGCCGATAAAAAGCAATCTCTTCTATCACCTTACCTTTAAACCATCACCTCAACACACGTGCGTTACATGTGACCAGTGAAATGTCACGCAAGTTGCTAGGCCTAAATATTGCTATTGAACCACTTTCGTTACCGTAAGCCTTACGAGACTAGGTGCAACATGTGTCACTAATGCTAGCTAGCGTAAGAGTGCGTAATCAAGCAACTTTCTTATTACCTTCTGTTCTGGAACCATATCTTGATCTGCTGCTCGGTCATTTTTAGCTGTTTCGCCAGCTCCATTCTCTCGGAGTTTCCCAGATATTTCTTCCTGTCAAAGACTTTTCGCAAGGTGAGGACTTGCTCGTGGGAAAACGAAGCACGCATTCGCTTTTTCGGCTGGCTGATGTAAGGAGCACGTAGGTACAAGTGGTTTGCTAGACAAAGAGAGGAACGAAATGCGTGTTTAAAATGGAGACATTCGGTACGAGGGCTAGAATCAACAGGGCAAGGGCAATATTTTTTATGGACTGATTCAAAGTTCAGAGTTATACTCTTGCAAAAGTGAATCAAAGCTGAAAACATCCAGATTTGCTTTTACGGACTTCTACTAAGGTAGTGAAAGTGTAGGTTGGAAATCACAGCGAGGACGATCGCATCCAAGAAATCCTTCCATGGCAGCAATTTGCACGCTTAATCACCCGCAGCTATAGTATTCGTCAAACAAATCATGGGATTGACGTTGCCAAACGACGGATACCGGCGCGCTTTTGAAGAGATAACTGGAATAGCAACTCTATAGCATAGGATAAAGACATGTTGCAATTTTCGATGCGATCCCTATGCGATGTTTCGAGTATTGTAGATCTGTCTCCTAACAACGCGCTTTATCGCGCGAATGCCAGACTCCTGACTGCAGTGCAAATGGATTTCGAATGATTTGTTTTTACCCAACTCGTTCGATGTCTGTAAGTAGATCTAGAAGTGTGCAATGTTTTGGCTCAAATGATATTGACAGAATTGTTTTTGTTTTCACGTGCTAGAAAGGACATTATTTATGCTCCATCTTTACAGTCTGCATACTGTTGTTTCTAGAAGATGCCTCTAATGGAGCTCTTTGTTGCTTTCTTGCAAGTTCGTTTCTCATAATTCTATTAATATAATTTAGTGTTACAGCAGACCGTTAGGCAAAGAAAGTCAGCAATAATGGGTATGGCAATGCTTGTTTTTGTTCTAAAGCAACAAAGCCTGCTAATTATAAAGCATCAATTCGTATGATGTTGCTAAGCCAAATATGTGGAGTCTGAAAAAACAAACTTACCTAAATTGCCATAATGCAGGTAATGCTGGTAGAGGTATTGACTTCGCCTATAGGCCAGATTCGGCTTTGCACAGCAACATGACGAATGACAGGATACAAATGTTAGTTTCCCTAGTTTACAGTCACTTCGGTATGCCTGTTTGCCGTATCCGTGCCTGCCTGCGAATTGCGGCTCCTTGTTTGTCGTGCAGTACTGACTTGCAATTGGCTTTGATTCTAAAATGTCATCAATCGAAAGAAAAGGTTTGCGCTGCATCTCTACGAAATGTTGTTGTTTTGCTCGGTAATAGAATCCTGTTGTAACAGCAAAAAGCAACCAACTTTCAGTTGAAAATGTTTCTTTGATTGCAGAAGTTCGGCATTCCACAAGGACAATCTTTCTGTCCTCCTTCACCTCCAGATTTCACGTGCAATGCTCTTGCCTTGTTTTCAATCTGCAAGTTCTGAACGTCTTTTTGAAAAAGAAAAAAATCCCAAGTCCCCTTTAAGTCTTCAAATAGGTTCTTCTTTCTTAAGGACAGCCACGTTTTCTTTTGTTTTGGTCGTCTATGCAGCAATACTTCCTGGTGTTTGTTCAATATTTTGTTGAAACAATTAGGGATCGTTGTGTTTTTAGTACAACACCTACAGACGATGCTTTCTCCTTCCCAGTTGAACTCTTCGCTCTGGATCTTTTCTTCGCAAAAGCAAGTGCTTCGAAACTGAATGCCTAGTTTCTAATTCAAATCAATTAAGTACCAACTCTTAAATACTAATCGCTTGGGTAAGCGAGTTAATGAGCCTGAAGAACCGAAAAAGTTTGAGTAAACATGTTGTCCCAGCTGAAAACACGTTTCGCGAAGGAGCCGTTTATTACGCCTATTCCTAGGCAATTACTAGCTTAGCAAAGCAGCCTAACATGCATTTGTCGAGCGAATCAGAATGCTCAGTTACTCAGAATATTCAGGTACAACTCAATAGATTCGATCTATCATCTCCAGACAATGGAATTCAGCTGATGATGTCTGTTTAGGTTTAGTCACATGGGCGCTTTGAGAAATAGTGTCATCTCTTTGGTTCTGAGGCCTTCTATTCACCTTGCAAAGCTTGCTTCTCAAATCTAGCTACCTACAATCTCTTGACAGCTTTGAAAGAGTCCATTCTTTCTTATTTCAAGTGGCGATGAGCATGTTAACTCTAAAATGCAGCCCTACAAGCTCACACTTATGATAATCATTTTCTTAGGTTTGAACTTAACTTTGTGCATATTACGCGAGGATGATCTTCTGTTGGAGTAGTTTGGTGTACTTTTTCTTGTGAGTGACTCTTTACTTTAAAAAAGGGAGAATGAAATTAGAATCAAGGAACTTTACCTCCTATCTGGTTAGAGGGTAGCGCACGTGAATGCTAGACCTCCAAATAACGATTCACTTCGTTTCCGTGAAGCAGAAACTCTGGGTTATTTCATTGCTTTCGCCATATTTCATTGTTTTGGCCATATTCTCTGTTTCTGGCTGCTTGTGCCTTTCCTTTTCTTGACTCTGATTGAACTTAGTGTTTAACATAGATACAAGCAAATATATGATTCAGTAAAAACATAAATAGGACAAGTGTTGTTTCTTGGTGATCATTTACTTGAACGATTCCTTGAGCATTTGTTTAAGGTACAGATGACGTGAATCCTTAAGCAAATTCTAGATATTCATATTTGTTTTAACACGCTTCATTTGCTTGTCTAACAGTGCTCCATATGTGTGTGTATGAAACTATAAATGTACATGCATATTGGAAGAAAAGAATATAGCAGAGAGAATAGAGCATATTGGAAGAAAGGCTACATTGTATCTTCGTAAGCCTGTCTCGTAGCAAAATGTATGCGATATATATATATATAAATAAATATATATATATAATTTATACCATTTTCTACACCTATCCTGTTTCTTCACTAAACCATTAATGCCAACTATATATAAGTACATCAAAACAAGACGTTAAACTTACGACCAGATGGCATCTTTCGCAAACTAAACTTTACATTACAATTCTTCCCCAACTTTCAAGATTTGTTCAGTGTATGTTACTGGGTCCTTTTTGTTAACTGCCATCATGCCTATCATATCTAAACAACCAGCAATGTTGCCACGACTCTTCTTTGTGGCTTGCCAGATTTATTTGGATGAAAGGATCACGAACAGAGCGAACCGCGGGCGACAATTCAGTCTGCGAATAACCAGAAACTTTATTCAGCTCCCGTTGCTTACTCACGCACTAATTAATCGCAATTCTGAAGATAAACAATGTTGCTGCAACATTTAAATTATCGGCAAGATGTTTCGAAATGTAATTAATGAAAATTTTATTTCTTAGCCTATTGTACCTGGAGTTTTTTTAGCTGGAAACGTTTGTTTTGATAAGAGATGGAATTTTAAATCTAGAACGCTTATTAATCAGAGTGAGTCAATATCTAGTCAATATCTAGCACTTTTCATTAACCAAACATTGTTGTCATAGCTAATTTCCGTGTGAAAAGATTTGCTTTCTTCAGTATAAATCTCGCTCGAAGAATATTCGTTTCCATTGTTCGTGACATTAATAATTTCGTTTGATTAGGCTGTAATTGGTGTTTGACCTTCTTATGCCAAATTTAGAAATGCTCTTGGCAGCATTTTAAGTCAAGTTACAAAGTACTTCTTGATAATCTTATGCTTTTCACGTGCTTTTTTAATTAGATACTAGTGGCTTCGAGCTGGCTTGGGTTTTAACTATTTTAGTCCCTGCCATTTCCGTTAAAGTTTGTAATTCTATATGTGCGTCTATAGGCTTCAGATTCTGAAAAAATTATTGTTTTCTGCTGCTGCTGTTAATAACTAGTGTGACGCTAAAAGCTATTTGCTCCATATTACGTTATTTTCTAAAACAAGCAAGGCAAATAGGTTGATCTTGGTAAATTGCTTTCTTATCAGCGATGGATTTATCTCTTGTTGACACAAATGTTCAAATAGGGAATCAAGAAAGTCGATAACTTTTCATGTCCGTACAATTTGCTCTTGATTTTCAATTAATGATTTCAAGAGGCGGAAAATTCATTATTCGTGATTCGAATGAGAATCATTTATTTTGTGGTCGATGTCATAGAAAACGATCAATTCTTGTTTGTTCTATATGAAGCTGGGAAAAGTACGATCAAGTGGACACTTTAGAATCAATTATTTGATTTAATGCGAAGAATGAATTATTGAAGAGCGAATAATTTGACAAAAATGGGTTACTTATCTTCTAATTGATTAATTGAATCCTTTCAGCGTGTGTAAATATAAGGATGAGTCGGAGACTTTTGAATGCTAAGCTGGACAATGCCCCCAGCAAGTTGAAGGATGATAGAAAATGAGTCTTCATTTATTGTTCTATTCACGTTGGAAGACTTTTCCAGACCTTTACGAATTCCTCAGTCTTTCACCTGACTTACTTTGAAGATCTTTTTCGCCCAAGAATGTAAAGTATAAGGTATTAAATTTGAAACATGAACTGAATAGTTAATGTTTTAATTAGAAAAAAACGAGGAAAACTTTGTTGTGCAAAAAATAACGTTTTTGTAATCATGAGTTCAGTGTGTAGCAGGCGTCGTGATATCAAAGCCTAAACGTCTAACCAAAAGGTATCTCTACGAATAGAAGATCCAAAATGAAATGAAATCCACCTCTCTTTTGAAAAGCGACGTGACAAATAAATGGAGAGTAAAATGGCTGCATTAAATAATGACTGATGCATTTCAGATTCATTGCCAGCATTGTCAATCAACAGTCTCTGTAATAATCGATGCCGAAAAATATCAAAGGTACTGAATAATTAGTCAGTAGTTTTTAGCAATGATTGGCAAACAGCTATTATGTTAGTGGAGTTGGTATTCAGTACACTGTGCAATGAAAACATTTCTTTGTTAGTTTGCAGAACGGAAATGATGGAGGATGAAGTCGTTTTGAATACGAGACTAAAAAATTCCTCAATAGAGGCAGACTTTGTGCTTCCCGCTCTTGAGGACACAGGCTTGAAACGTCTAAAAAGCATGAAAGGCACTTAGTCTAAATAAAAAAGGGATTTTGAACAATCCAAGCTCATTGTTTGTTTGCACAACTGTCGATACAGGGCCTCAACAAACACAAAATCGCCTCTCGTCAGGTGTCAGCAGTGGAAGCTTCGTAAATATTGTTTTCCTATTGTTTAATGAGGTGGAAAACAAAAGGTGGCATATACGCATGCTCGTGTGAAATATGTCGTAACCGCCTCCGTGGACGGTTTGTTTGCACTGCTTGCTGGCATATGAACACAGAGGCGTCTGCGCCAGCAAAGAGGAGCGTGCGGACGCAGCCTTAGGCCTGATTTCTTTGGCTGCGTTTACATGACGCAGGATTCGCTTCATATCGGATTAGTTTTTGACAAGGAAAGTAGTCTTTCCAGCCTCCAGTTTCTTAAAGATTAGTAATATCTTGAAAAAGAAGGTTGCTACGTATTTGAAAAATGGGTGCAAGTCTAATCACGGTTGTAAAGAGAAATTTTACTGTATCAACATTAAACTTGCTTTCTTTAATTATAAAATAACAAATTTTGAAAAAACCGCTCCAAATCTGGGGTTGAGGCCACAAGGATGTAACTGAGGTTGCGGAACAAGTTCATACTGGATTCGAGCATTGACACGAGATCTTTACCCAGTCCAGTTTTGTAGCGGAGCGAAACCATACCGGATTGGGTCTTCGTCGTGTAAACAGAAGGCCTATCTGTTATGAAGTGAATCCGATATGAAGTGAATCCGATATGAATTGAATCCGATATGAAAAGAATCCGATATGAAGTGAATCCAATATGAAGTGAATCCGATATGAACTGAATCCAATATGAAGTGAATCCAATATGAAGTGAATCCGATATTAAGTGAATCCAATATGAAGTGAATCCGATATTAAGTGAATCCGATATGAAGTGATTCCAATATGAAGTGAATCCGATATGAAGTGAATCCAATATGAAGTGAATCCAATATGAAGTGAATCCGATATGAAGTGAATCCAATATGAAGTGAATCCAATATGAAGTGAATCCGATATTAAGTGAATCTGATATGAAGTGAATCCAATATGAAGTGAATCCGATCCGGTATGAAGTGGATCCAATATTAAGTGAATCCGGTATCGGGTAAACGGGGCTTATAAACATGATCGCAAATTCATAGCGATCGCAACTGACTAAAACATAAGGTTCGCAGAAAAAATCAATCGTGAGGATTGTAAGTCGCAAATTGCAGTAATCTTTGCTTTCTTTGTAACCCTTGCGATTCTAGGGAAACCAGGCTTAGAGACCACGAGACTGTCTTTATTTCGATAACTAGTAGATGAATCCTAAGGATTCAAAAGTAAAAGAAACACTAAGCAATTCCTTTGCATGTATCGATCATATTTTTGACCTTTAGAAGCTTCAATAAATAATAATAGACATCGATTGAGTTATTCTCTAAGTAAGAGTGATTGTCGATGATGATAAAAGTTGGATCTCATTTGCAACATTTGGTGCCAAGATTAGCTTGAAAGTTTCACCATTTATCTGACCTTCTATATTTCTGACATTTTTTCCTCAAAGGAGATCGCCTTCAGATCACCCAGGCTTGCTTTTGATTTCCGCTTTGCTGCTATTGTTAGGTTGGATTCTGTCTTCACTCTTCAAAGGCAGCACAAAAACCGACCTAAAATCAAGTCATGACCAATCTTCCACAGTTATAAGCTTAAAAATTCTTGTGCATCGTAAAGGTCTTGTCCTCAAGTGTAACGATTCTGTGTTCTTTGGTAGCGTGGAAGGAGATGACATGCTTAGGCCCGAAGGCCTAAGCCAAGTAAGACAACAGAGTAGTCGATAGATCACTGTATTCCCAATCTGTTCCAAATACGACTGACCTAATGGTCACGAAACACACTGAATATAACACTGAGTATAATTGGAGATGACAATCAACAGTAATACGTCACTCTACAACAATGAACGGGATCACAATAACGGAAACGACACATTGACATAAGACAATACATACTTGTTAACAAGATTAAGATTAATCAGACACACTGCACGCAACACAATTAATTAACAAAACTCTAACACGTTACACAAGCAAGAAGTTGGTTGTTTGTAGGTTTTCAAAAAGTAAATCTCCTGTCATCAATTACCAAATTGGTAATCCTTTCCTCTCGCACCATCTAGTTTTCATTGCAGCCGAATGGTTCTTCCACTAACGAATCTTTATAGGTATTTCGTTGCTACTGTTTACACCACTAGCAATCAGAGTAGATATTTAATGTGTATGAATCCTATATCGTCAAACGAATTTTCAGTCTTTTCTCGTAATTATCTATTGCAAGAATATATCTACCGATCTTTTAACTAGACACTAAGCAAGCTGGCACGAAATTTCAATTACAGATATCTGCTTGCTAAAATCTTTCTCAAGAGATTTTTGGATTATTTTTTCTTTCCTTCTCTTCATTAAATGCGATCATGTTCGTTGGAGTGATATCTCTTATCTGATCTTGCAGTTAATCAAGTTTTTTCTCAATCAGTAACCTCGCTGATATTCTGAGTAGACGAAATATGAACATTAATTTTACTTTATAACTCGAAGTTTAATTCATTATTTCATTATTACATAATTCGCTTAGTGGTTGTTTTCAGTTCACAAAGATCAAAACCATAAGCTTTCTTACATCAGTAACGCTTTTATATCCTTTTGCATTAAATATCAACTAATTATAAGATTTAATGAAGCGGCCCACTGCCAATAGACCTTTCTGGCCTCAAGCGTTGGTGTTTGAATGGAAAATTACTTTACAATGTTAGGCTAGAAAAGCTATTCGCTAACTAATCATTCGATACTGTTGGCAAATTACTTTCAAGATTATCGAAAGTTCCCAAGGATTGTTTCCAGGCAGAAGGAACATTTCGGTTGGAAGTACTAAAGCTTTTGGGATCTTTGGCTGATCCTAAACTGTCCCCATTCATTTTATAAAAGAATCTTCGTGTTTTCATTCTAAAGTAAGCATTTTGATAGCTATACCAGAAAAACAGATGAAGGGATATAGAACAATAAACCTTTCTTTTTATTCATTAATAAGGGTTCTTCATTTAGTCTCAGCGAAAAAGTTATCTTTCTCTAATTCCGAAGATTGTCGTCATCTTACGTTTTGAGTCATCAAGCAGGTTTTAGTACTCTACTTTAAAAATTTACATTAGAGCTAACTTAGTGAGTCTTAATGAATGTCACTCTTTTAAAGAGCTTTCAATATTCTCTTTTCAACGTAAAACTTCATCGTTGACCACAAGAAGACAGATAAAAAGTTTTCAAATCATTTTCTTTCGCAGCTACAAATTTTCTCTTTCATTTTCTGAATTTTAAACCCCAATAAATATACTACCCTCTAGGCAACTACTAGAAATGTACTTAGCAGCTAATTTATCTAATTATATTTTAAGGAGTGTCCTGGTTTTTGGAGCTTTTCATGTTTTTTATATGGCATGGTGTTTCATTGATTTGCTCGTGGAAATCGCAAAAACCTTTTCAAGGATTGACCTATTTTCTTTCCCAACTTCCAAAAATACTTATGCCTTCTTTTACTGTAGCAATTTCGTTTGTTGAGTACTTTTATTCATTTTATCTAAGAAGTATACTCGTTCATCTCTTGATGTATCTTTCTTCTCATGCGTTATTCCCATCTAAAACTGTAAATAAACTGATCATCCCGCTTCTCGTTCCTTTAGCTAATTGATGTTTCTTTTCCATCACATTTCAATGTAAAAGTTTTATGGTTTATGGGTCAAAACCTAACAGTCAAACCATTCCTCAAGCTGCACTGAACTGAACCTTTTTTCAATGTCAGATTTAATTTTCAAAAATTTGCTGATGTTTAGGGGTAATGGAACAGAAAAATTTGTCAAGCAAGTGTCAAAAATACAAGGAACTTTGTTCTACTTTTGGGTCTCAAGAAGTCTCCCTTATGATTGCAGATGCTTCTTATCATTTTTTTAGCAAAAACTAAAACATATCTTCCTACCATTTTATTTCTAAAAACTTTTGATGACACAGATATCAAATGCTGCTTATTAATGCTACTTAAAAACACTTGCCACTTCTCTTCATTAACCTGAAAAGGTGATATCTCGCAGAATGTTCTACCTCTTTATTCTACCACAGTAAACACACTGTCATAATCACATAGTAAACACAATTTAGATCCCAACGATTTACAGCTGATCCTGTTCAAAAGCATGCGGCGACAAAAACTTGAATTGCAGCCCCAGCTATAGACGAATGTGTTGCTTTATTTGTCCGTTTTCAACTGGGTTATGAAATTATGAGCTCAATTGGAGTCTGAAAATTATCAAAGCTGTCTATTTTCAGAGACGGCAAAACAAAATTGAACCTGGGAGTGCTAGGATCCAAGTTTAGTGACATAGGAGGACCATGGTTGGGTTCGACGCAAAAGAAAATATTTTAAATTGAGCCTTCTAAAATGGCTAAAGATGCATCTCCAGGGCTAAAATTTAACAAAACAAATACCATACTGCCTAGAATAGACTGTTCGATGATTCTCATTGATCATTGCTTTTTAGAAAACATTAAGAGAGTCGGTGTCAAGCTAAAACTCTGGTGATAGACGTTAGGGAAAGGAAAAGAGGGTGAACATTGATTCAGATTGCACATCTCAATGATGTTGAATCGACTGAGTGAATTTTATTTCCAGAACTTATATGTGCATCTTCTTTTTCTCAAGAATTTTCAGTAGGTTATAATTACACATAAAATGTTAAACTGCAATGAGAGTTGTCTACTGAAATGCTGCAAATAAAAGATAAATACTAGAAATATACCTCAATAACTTAGTTAATAGATCAAATAAATCAAGCAGTACATAAAAAGTTCGTTTTGTTTCCTAATCTGTTTTAAAAAGTAATAGAAGCTCTCACTGCACTAGTTTGGTTGTTCGTTCCTTTAGACCTATGTTCTGAATTTAATTGTTTCTTATTTGTTTTTTTCTACTATTATCGCTTAAAATTGTTCTACAGCTTGCCCCTTTTTATCATCGTAGCTTAAACTTTAGATTTTTCATCTTCATTGATTTGTTATCTTTAGCTTCATTGTTTCATTGTTTCATTATTTCGGATTCTGACCTGAGCTCAGGGCATTTTGGACAAATCTATGCTCTCGTGGTTAGGTAGCTCTTTTCCTTAATAATGAACACTTTTGGATGAAAAACTAGTGATCACCGTCCACAGCAATATTCAGATAGTTTAAATGCCTGTTAGTATGTACATTCTGTATTTATCCAGTTGCCCTCTTTTCAATACTCAGTGTATCTTCTCAAATGCCCAACCAGTGCAAACAGGGGCGAAACTGCTGGGGGGGGGGTATGGGGGTTAGCTACATATGCTTATGATATAAATTTAAAAACCAAGCTGATCAATCGACAAAAAGCGACTTTCGAATGAAGTTATCCATGTAGATTTCTTTGATAAATGTTTTCGAGAATTTTATTTCACTACCCGACTTTTACGTTCAGTTTAGGAAATGTTAGGATAAATGTTTGCAGTGTATAGTGTAGAAATGCAATCGTAATCTTTAGGATGCTCTCATTTGAAGAGTATTTAGAATATAGAGAAAGTTCGCGACAAAAATTTGCTCTTACGTTTTATGAGCTCGATTCAGTTAAAATTTTTGAAATCTATCGTAACAGATTTTACACCGGGCAATTTTAGTGGGTAGCGCTAAAATGAATAAAAATGGCCTTCGTTGGCGTTTGTTTACAGTTTCTTGTTATCTGATTGGTCAGAACTCGGGGGGTGTGTCTGCTGTATTAACCAATCAAAGATTTGAAGCTCATGCCCTTAATAAGTCAACTATAATGAGTTCACCAGGGAGCACACAAACTTGACTTCGTCCTTTGAGACGGTGTCCATTGGCAACGACGTTCATAAGCACGTGCTGTTCAGCGTCGTGGAATCCGTTCAAAATTCCTTCGCATGCCCCCTAAGAGCTACTTGCATGCCACCCCTTTCAAGGGGGCTGTCTATAGACAGCTCCTAATTAATTGTCGAGGAAATTCACGGGCACGCTCTTTTCGTCCAATAAATTATTGTTTTATGCGTGTTTTTATCCGTGCATGTTTGTCACTGAACACCGAATTTGCTATGCTTATGATATCAGTCTCCCAGTTTTCTCGGTAGTAGCCTTTTAACATTTTTATCTTCCAAAGAAAGCCTATTGCATTTATGAATATACCTCTTTTACGATCATGTTAGAAATTGGCAGAGATTTCTCTTCACTATAATCCCATAAAATTCCCATAAATCTTTTCTTTTATTGCAAAATTTAGTGCATTTATTTTTACCACCTTTAATGGAAAGCCAAACGTAGTATTTGAGAAGAATTCAAGGTAGTGATTTCAGAATTATAAGGCCGTTTTAAACTTTGGGGAATTGCGAAGGCGCGCAAAATGTCTGATTGTTTTTCTTCACGCCAATGTTGGAGGAGTTTATAAACAAACTCGAACCATTTGCATCTGTTCCTTTCTTTCGTATCGTTATTGTAGGCTTATTTGCCAAAATTTGCAATTCAAATATCAGCTGATCGCTCTTATTCCAAGAAAAAACCAGAACAAACACAGACAAGGCTTGCAAATTTATTTTGTGATTCAGAACAAATTGTAGCAGGAAATGAGCTAAAATTTTGCTCTGTTTCCTTCGATTGCGGTCTCAGGGAAAGGCGTGGTTAGGATGGGACTAGAGCGTGTCAGAGATTCTTTCAAACCAAGCCCTCTTTGTCCATTTCTGGATTGGATTTCCAGATCCGTCCCAGTGATGGTACGATCAATCGTCCCACTTTGGACTTTGACCCCTCGGGCCAGCCTTGTTTTCCGGGGAGCTGTTATTGCATCACTCTGTTAGTTTCTGAATTCTTGAAAGTCTCTGTTCTTATTGAATTTGAACTCTGATGATCTGCTAGCAACGAAGGGATTGAATGTAAGTAAATCGGATTAAATTTCCTAATTTATTTTCATGGATTAGTGACTTTTTCAGGGGCATTTTTCTGGGCTTCTGTTTTCGTTTTTGAGCCTCTTAACACGAGTAAGACCTCTGAGCGAATTAGAAATCGTTTTCTGTCGAAATCGTTCTCGTTAATAAGAATTCGTTCATTCTTGGTCTGCGTGTAATCTACCAAAAAGAAGAGGAAAAATGGCGTCCATATTATGTTTTGACAAACCTAACATTACAAACGCTCGATAAGGAGCAAACGTGATATTTAACGCTTTTAGCTTACTTTAACGCTAGTATCTCAGCGTTGACTTGAGAGGAAAGAGCTTTGCACCGTAGAAACTCTAGCGCAGATTACACGAAACATAGTCCATGCACGAAACTATTTTCAGGTTCTGTTCTTTGGTAAGGATTCTAGGAATGGGTTGAAGACTTAATTATTGTCATCTTCTTATTCATTTTATTTGTACCGTAAATCCGCGAATTAGCCCCCTGGGGGCTTATTTATTTTTGATGACATTTTTGGATGGGGGCTTATTCGAGGGGGGCTTATTCGAGGGGGGTGGTTAAAAAATTTCCTGAAACATGCCACATAAAAAGATAATTTTTGAAATTAACATTTGATTAAATTTTTAACAAAAATATAAATTTTTGTGGTTATTCACTAAAATGCCAAAGGCAACCTCAGGAGTCGAAAATCAACAAATCGAGGGGGGCTTATTCGAGGGGGGTCTTATTGAAATTTGTATTTCTAGGGTGGGGCTTCTACGGGGGGGGGGGGGGCAATTCGATGATTTACGGTAACAGCTTGACTTTAACCTTATTTCCCATTTTATTATTATCATATTTTATTATGTGTAAGGTATTGATGAGAAAGACACTTTACTCGCAATGTCTTGGCGTATGCACTCACTCGTTTGGACTTTCTAAGGGAGACAGCTCTAGGCAGGAAGTCGTAATTAACCGACTACCCGGATGCTCGCGCAAATTACGACAAATGGGAACCAGGCTTCATCAGCATTGTTCGCTAAGCGATGTTTATGGCCACGGAGCCAGAGCTTGGGTTTAGTATATAAAGGGTTCTATGACGTCTAACATCTCGCCTTTGTTCCTATTAGCTTGGGTACCACAAGCGCAGAAATCTTACCAAACAGTTTGTTGCCTTTTCCTACTATGAATTTTGATGCGATTGGCTTCTATATCTAATTCAATATGTTAGATAAATTTCAAATTTACCCAAGTAAAGCTTTCTGGGTGTTTTTGCCATGCTAAAATTGTCATCATTGCTTACTTGACAAAAATGTCCGTTATTTTAATTCAAGTTTTGGTCATGTGAAACTGCATCAGGGAAGGCTTGGCTCCTCCTTATCCCTCACTGGGCGTGATTCTGCGCATAAAAAGTACCCACGGCTTTCTAGGGTCAGCCAAAGGCCCTGAGGATTGGATCAGCTCAAATCTAGACAAATGATTATCAAAAGATGTACTCTATGAGTGGTTATTGGGTTCCAATAAAAAAAGCTGCGAGAAATAGTCAAATGCTTTATCAAGTGCGAAACATCAGGCAGCTCAACCTGCAAACACACCAGGAAGTATTCAAAAGAGCCTGTTTCTACGCCTAATGTGTTTTGCTTTTCCGCGAAGTCCAATTACAACAAATACCACAAGGGTAATAGGTTCCCTGCTTTTTCTTGACAATGGCAAGAAGAGGCTGTTGTGCATTCTCAGAGAAGACGCAGAGATTAAATTTGTTTATCGAGCTAAAACAACAGCAGTCTGCCTGAGCTAGTCACACGAAGAATAGACATAATTATTAAGCAATTCGGTTCGGAATCATTGCAATCTTGACAATGCATAGTATTCACAACTGTTTCCATAGTGCTTGAGAATCCCCGTAAAAATGTCTTTTACTCAAAACGATAAAGTTGTCGATCTTGTGTCTCCAGTTTTCCTCGGTTTCTAACGCAGTCAAGGAAAGAGAGTATGCAGAGAAATAGTAGGTCTTTTTAATACTTTTAAAATACATTCTTTACCCTTTATTTAAACAAACAAGCTTTGGAGGAAATAGGTAATTATTTGCAAGTTATTGGGTTATTTTCTCAGTTTTTTATGAATTATAGCATAAAACAAACCGAAATCTTTGCGGCCGGTAAATTTTCTGATGTGGTTTTCTGCATCGCAAAAACACTGCATTTGTGCTGCATTGTATTTATTTCAAACGAGAACTTGCTATAAACGGCGAGTTATTGACTTTGGGAATCATAGGAATCAACGAGGGAAACTCTGGGCACGGGTGGTTCAATATCTAGCGGTGAAAGGGGGCGGTGTGATGTCATGAATTTTCATAGCTAGGTTGGTGATTTAACGCCATTTTCTATTGTCGATATTGGAACTCGTCTGAGAAGTAACAAAGTTGAATGGTCCCGTCTGCTTTATCAACTACCAAAGTCCACAAGCAGTATTTCACATTTCGGCATAGCATTCGATTCAATACCTACATTGTATATCAAGGAAACACATAATAAACACAACCCCAACGTATAAAGGTGAGTTTCATGCATCTAATGTAAAGTCAGTTGACATTGTTTTTGAACCATATAATTTGACGATGCACAAAAATTGGGACAAATGGTATCAAAGTTTAGAGGCTATTCAGGAAGAGTGGATATCTGAATGCAAGACAACGGCAATTCTTTGACTCGAGTTTATTCATACAAACAATGTTGTCCTACTGCTAAACGAAGCTTCATTTTTGCGCCAAACTTTTTCCCCAGATTGACTGGATGCTATACTTTGTTATCAACGTTGTTTTAGGGGGAGGAGGGGGTTAACAGACATTGGTGTATCAAAAAAATAAAAATCTAAAAACCAGAGAAAATACTGAAATGTTCCAAAAACTTTTGGCCGGTATTGCAAGGATTTTCTTGTTGAGCAGTTGAACTCGTTGAGCTATTTATGCTGACTCATCTAGACCTTTGGTTGTTTAATGTTTTTCACATCAAAGTTAATCAACTATTTATCAATGTTGAAGCTTGCGTAGCTTTTTTCTAGACGAAGACTCAGAGTAGGTGTCTGTCAAATGAGGAGCAATGAATTCATAGAACTTGAGGTAAAGCGTCGAATATTTGGTTTCTAAGAACTGCATGTTACTCTTACAAGAACGTTTCTTTGCCAAATAGAATTCTTTTCAAAAATTATTTACTGTGTTAGCTGTCGTCCCGAGCATATATACGTACTGTTTGCTGGTACTCAGAGATAATATTACTCAGAGATAATGGTAGGCCGAAGATAATATTAACGTACTTTTTCAAGGCATTCTGACTAAATGTTGTTATAATTTGCATAAACCAGTATCCAAAAATATTGGATGGAGAACCCCATTTATCATGCACAATTGGCATACACCTGTAAGAAAATTGATTATTCCTCAGAACCAATTATGTCTTGCGATTCTCACAAATGACAAACTAGGGATGCCAAATTAATCATATTTTGCGACTCGCCTTACGCACCCCTAGAAAATACCGCGCGGGATGGAAGCTCATCCCGGATGCATTTACCGAAGAAACATTTTGCTCATGTTTCAAATGTTCACTCCAAGTCCAGCTAACGAATTTCGCGGCTTAAATTTTTTCCCATTTCATCAGGAAGAAAATGTATCACAGTGTTGTCAAGCTTTAACCTGATCTTACCTGGTTGTTATCATTCGATTAGGAAGCATAAACAAAACGAATGTGAGTTTGCAAATAAAAGATAGAAAATCAGAGCATCAAGGTATGATGGTTCTCAATCTTAAAGAAAGGAATTGAAATTCTGAGGGAAAGAGTCCCCCCCTCTCTCAGTTGCATTTATTATTGTCCAGAGGCTTCTGGTAGGGTATTCTTTTGGTAGACCTTTTCTCCAGAAACTTCAGGCCTTCCCTACATTTCACAAGCTAGAAGCAGCGCCAAATTGGAAGGGATAATTAAGGAAAGGCAGGGACGCATAAAGTTTTGGGTATGATATCATAAAGCTGATTGTTTCGTGTATAGTTCTACAAAGCATGTGCTGAGCTTTTTGAAATATATAAGACAAGTTGAAACGGGAATGTATGTATGAAAATCAATGAATTTAATGACGAAGGGAGACGATAATTTGGCACTCAAGAGTATATTTTGACCTAGTTTGCCGCTACCTTGGAATTTCTCAAAACGGCATCCTTCTATATCCTTTGGATCAAAGCCGTCACCATATTGGAGTAACCACAATCTTTGACTGCATTATTATCTGTTTACCCGCAGACATTCAAAAGACATTCGCAGTAAGACCTACGTAAACGTTGATCCCCTACATTTTGTGATTGAATCCTTTTCTGGACAAAGGTTGTTCCTGTCTGGGAGTTTTGCAAAGGACTTCAAGTTCCAAAGTGTACACTATCCCTGTCCCACTGTCTCAAGTCCAGAGGTCTTCGGAGATGATCAAAGATAATGTGCGCAACCGGCATTAGAATAGACATTTTGATGCAAATAGGCAGTACAGATGAACGATGAGCTAAAATGTGTTTAGTTGGAGAGCCGGCACATTAGATTCTGTGCATTATTTGATTTTTCTTGATTGATTTTCCCTTGTTTGGCCAACTTGAATTTTTTTAACGAGAGGGAGCTCGAAGTCAGAGGGGTGTCAGAAAAGATGCGTGTTGTCTTTTACCGGGCTTACCATAACTAAAATGAAAAATGAAAAGTTTGATGATATGCTTATATTATACAGCACATAACATTAACAAGAGCTACGCAAGCAGCAGTGGACAGGAAGGGCGAGTGTGAAGTGTAGGAGACATGAATAGTACAGTACAGGAGGTCGAGCTCACATTGAAACAATGGTTGTAGCTACGAAAAGCGATGGGTGTATAATAACAGAGGAAGAAATGGTTTAGGCCTAAAGTAGGCCTAAATCCAAGTAAACAGGTCGCTACAGATTTCCACAATCAAGTTGTGGTTCTTTATGACGCTTGTTCATGCAAAGTGTTGAACTCCCATTATCCACCGGATTACTGCAAAATAATGCTCTTAGGATGACAAGTTTACAGATAAAAGGTCAGGTGCAAAAGTCCATCGCTATAAATTATACCCTGTGCAGGTATAAGATAGTTTGCTTTTGGCGAAGGTCTGCTCCGATCCGCCAGATAGAAGAGTTTAATCTTTCCCAGTACATTGAATTTGAAGATTTCCCACCGAGGTGCTTAACTTCTAGGTGACAGAGAAACGCCAAAAGGACTTGTTAATTTGCCTGTTTAATAAACGCGAATGTAATGCTTAAAGCAGGTGCTACAAATATGGTTACGCCCCAGCAATGCAGATATACCAAGATGACAGATCTTGATAAAAACTGATACAATACTTATGAGAATGCAAGCCTTCTAGATTTTTCAGAAGATGGGGCCAGATGTCCACAGGCCTTCAGTAGAGTGGAACTCGAAAAGAGCACAATGCCTTTCAGGTTGCCACTTTTGCAAGTGCTCTTAAACATTTGATGCAAATAATTGATTTATATGTTGTACGCTTTTTGGAGCTAAATGTATTTGCAGCCAGAGAAAGTCTGTGCATCAAGTAACTCCGTTTGTCGCCAAGTAAAAATTGAATGTAAAGGACGCTTCTCGCCGTATGATATGGTGTGCTAGGCCATAGCATCTCTCATCACCCAAAGCTAAATTATTGAAAATGAAAACAAATCTGCAGTAGTTCCCAGCCCTCTGACAATTCTCTTATGTGTAGAGTTGCGCCTGAAGGGTGACCAAAATTTTTCGCACCCCCACACCCCCGGTAAGTCCGTCCCTTAGTAATTTCTATGATAATTGGTCACTCTTGTCTTGATTGGAATCAAAATACGTTGTTCTGTTGACTACGCTGTTGATTTCCTTGGCTTAGGCCTTGGGGCAAATCACGCTATTTTCTTCCACGTTGACAAAGAACCAAAGAACATTACATTAGCAAAACAATTGC
The DNA here is from genome assembly GCA_003864495.1 of Nemopilema nomurai. Classification (NCBI taxonomy): domain Eukaryota; kingdom Metazoa; phylum Cnidaria; class Scyphozoa; order Rhizostomeae; family Rhizostomatidae; genus Nemopilema; species Nemopilema nomurai. The sequence goes on from PEDN01001352.1 coordinate 1,279,239, forward strand.
CTAAAAATTAGCATATTATTTATTCTTGTTCGAAACTTGCAAATCTGTGTAATCTGCATTGGTTTCGACAAGGTAACTTGAACGTCAAAGCACGGATGTGTCTTGTTCATTTGCGGCAAGAGAGCAGTGGGAGTCAATTGTCTTCCTTCGAAAATGCAGGCTCAAAGGCATCACTTTTCATATGGCCTATTTACGAGTGGCTTCCAAGGGGATTGTTCGTGACAATTTGAAGGCAAGTGGCAGCACTTGCGTGACATTGTATGCGATAGTCTTCGTTTCCCTTTAAAAATAGCCACAAATTCGTTGCGTACCCGTTGTTAGCCACTCGCCCTTTAATAGATTAAGCTGACTTGAAGCAATTGGGCCCTCCTTGCCTCCTAATAATCACTGCTGACTTTAGTGGCTTTTTGACAGGGACGGATATTTTTGTGCTTTCCGGTAAATTTTGTTTTGATTCGGTAAATAGCTTATTTGGTATTCAGTTTTGATGAAATGACGCCAGTTTCTTCCTTACTCATCCTCTCGTCGAGTCAGTTGTAGTTTTTCTTTCAATATAATAAACTACTTAAAATCGAAGAACGCTTCAAAGCGATGTCAGATGAAATTACATTATCTAGATGCGCGATAATAACCTTCAACGTATTATCGAATATTGCATAATTGAATATTGTGTAAATCCCTACGACTGAAAGTTTATGTTACAAAAAGCAAACATTTAAGCAATTAAAGTTATAAAGACTAATTTAAAAATGGGCGTTTCTATTATTTCCCAGGCACCTGAAGGGCGCGACACTAAAATCCGATCATAATCTAACACCCCCCCCCCCCCCAATCGTTGCATCTTAAATCCGCCCCTGCTTCTTTATATCTGTGAGAGTGTTTGCCTTGTTTTAGTATGTAACAAACCCCCCTCCCTAAGAGGACTTGGCCAACTCCCATTTCGCTTTTTTCAGATATTGGCGGAAATGAAGAGTCGTTCGATCTCGATTGTCTTCACACTAGACTGGTGTCGTTTATCGCCCAGTGCGTCAAATGAAATCTGGTGATTCAATCGCTTCACGTGGGCTACAATGAACCGTGCAGGTTGACGAAGACCATCTCAAATTTCTTTCAGGTATCTTGAAATTTCGCAGCAGATGTCGCATCAACCCAGCCGATTTTAAACCATATGCCACTCTTCGAGACCTGGTTATGATCTAACAGGCCTACTTCAAGTCTTTGTCACTTATATTCCAGAGTAAACGCTCGTCCTATTGAGCCGTTTGGCAAGGAGTAAAGACGGCGGTAGCGCAAGTTAGAGTAAAGATGTCTAGGTCAAAAGATGTGAAGGCGACGAAGTTTTACACTAGGGAAGAAGTGCAGAAGCACAACAAGGATGGCGATATTTGGTTGATAATCGACTGTGTTGTTTACGATGTTTCAAGTTGGATTCAAAAGCATCCAGGTAACTCTACTTTTCGTTTTCAAAGCCTAAATATTTTTTTCGCTCGCCCATAAACACTGAAAAGAAAGGAGGGGGAGTTTTGATATTTCTATATCTCCAAACTAATTACGGATTTGGCAAAGACTATCGATTTTGTTTTAGGTGGCCAGAAAGTCATACGAAGTTTGGCAGGGAAGGACTGCAGCGAAGTTTTCAGAACATTTCACAATCCAAAACTGAATCGACTCTTATTACCGGCGTTTCGCATTGGAAAAACTTTTGAGTTGAAGGATTCCGACCAAGTTGAGCAAAGTGAAATTACCAAAGATTTCGTGCGTCTGAGAAAGACTTTGGAAGAGGAAGGTGCCTTTGAACCAGACTGTAAGTCTTCCTTTTGAAACTTTATAAGTTTAGGAAAGCTTTTCAGTCAAATGTTTCAAGCTTTTCTGCTTTTCAGTAAAGCTTCCTTTATGCCTTATTTCACTGAACTATAAAAACTTCGCCCAAAATTGAATTCGTTTGAGATTTACATGTGAATTGATGGCAATGCTTCAAGTTGTAATAATTTTAATCACAGGCGTGAGATAAAAAAAATGTTGTCGACTTTCTGTTAACCAAAGCGAAAACAGTTTAAACAGAAACAGCCATCTTGAAGTCAGAATTTTTTTCTAAATATGTACGTTCAAGCCGATTAAAAGTTTGATTATTTCAATTCTATCTGTTGAGGTTTACAAAGATAGACTTTCATTATGGCCCCTGCGAAAGCTCAACCATGGTTCATGGCCCAATCATTGTTGGCATGGTCCTACATGGCTGAGCCATGATCCTGACAAGGCCTGACCATGTCCAGACCATGTCCAATGACCATGGTTGAGCAATGAAATATGATTTTGCCTGCAATGATCTGAATTTGTTTGTTCTTGGGAAATATGAATTCTGAACTGTATTAGATGTTGCCCTAAATATGTATATATAGAAGAAGAAAAAATTTTTATACTTTTTATCATTTTACATGTAATCATGTCTGACCATGTCCAGACCATGGTCAATGATTCAGTCACTAAGGGGAGTTTTGTGCTTAGCTCAGTAGATAGCTTTTTTGGTAGTCAGCAGTGATGAAATGATGCCAGTTTCTTCCTTATTTATGTCGAGTCAGTTGTAGTTTTTCTTTACCGTGATATATTAAAAAATTATAGTTATAAAGATAATTTCAAAAATGGGCGTTTCCATTATTTCCCAGGCATCTAAAAGGTGTGACACTAAAATCCAATCTAATGTACACATGGCCAATTTCTGATTGCTGTACATTGGCCAATTTCTGAACCCCCTACAGCAATATTTCAAAATGGCACAAAACTTTAACATTAGAAAATTTGATTTTCTATCACATGATTTTTGTATAGGAACAATTTTAAAAGAACACAAGCCTCAAAATACCACATTTTCCTAATTCTCCACTGTAGGCTGGTGAAAACATTAGCGATGACTTTCTAAAACATGCCTGAGCCATATTGGTTTAGTTGTGGTGCCATGGTTTAACCATGAACAGGTAGCCATGCTTTAGCTATGGTTTGACCTTGCTAGAAACTGATAGCATAAAAAGAATCGCAAAATTTTCAAAAATAGGAAAGTTTTGAAATATTTCACATGGTTGAGCAATGGGTCCCATATGAAATTCATGGTTTGACCATAGTTGACCATGGTCATTTCATTGCCCAACCATGGTAGGCAATGGGTGAAAACCATGTTGTAACTGTGGTTTCACCATTGTTAACCATGGTTGAGCAGCAGTTTTCAGGGGCAGATTTAAGAGGCAACAATTGGGGGTATTAGATTATGATCAGATTTTAGTGTCACACCCTACATGTGCCTGGGAAATAATAGAAACGCCCATTTTTGAATTTCTCTTTATAACTATAATTTCTTAAATCTGCAACTGGTTTGACAAGAGATTAAATAAGGAAGAAACTGGCGTCATTTCATCACTACTGGCTTTCATCACTACAAAAAAGCTATTTACTGACTCAAAATAAAATTTACAGGATAGCACAAAAATATTGGAGGGGAGGGTGTCACACCCCACACCCCCCAGTAAGTCCGTCCCTGGTGATTTTTCCCAGGAGGAAAATTGCCATCAGATTGGTTTTGTTTTCTTGGTGTTTCAGGAAGGTTTTTGTCAGAACCTTTGAGGCTAGGAAGCAATAACTCCTTTCAATTAGCATGTCATTGATGGGTCATTCAATATTGAATCATCACATTATGAAAATGTGCCAATAGATGTCAATTTGGAAGTCCCACCCCATAAAGCTTTTTGGAGAATGCATCATCATGGAAAATTAAACCAATCCCTCACTTCCTTTTGATACTATGCCTGTTTGAAATGTGACTAATTTTTAAATGAGTTTCATTTTAATGAGTTTCCAGCAGCTTTGAAGTCACAAGATCTTTAAAAATATAAATATGTCAAAGAAGTACAACTTTTGCAGAATCTAATTCAATTTCACATATATTTAACTTGATAGCATTTGATAGCATTTGTTTTCAATTTTCAGAATATAGAAACTTTGAGAAATGACAGATGTCTTACATTTTACTTTTTATCAATTATGTTTTGTCACATGTCACAACTGCATACAGCCAAGGGCTCTGTCTATCTTCCTTTCTGACGTGTAACAAAATTTCATCTCTTAAGACACAAAGCTCACAATGTTAACTTTCTTGCTGCCCTATTCAACATAGCATATCATGATAGCTTCCCAATTGATTTATATTGTGTTTATCTTACAGATTGGTTCTATTTGAAGAATGGAATCTTCATTGCTTCAATACTCTTCATGACAGTGCTGTTGGTTCTTAATTCCAATGGCTTTCTGGCAACAAGTGCTGCTGGCCTCTTGATGGGATTTTTCTGGCAACAAATGGCTTTTGTTGGCCATGATATCGGCCACCATTCAGTTACTCAGGTTACAAAGTCGGATGATGTTATTGGCTGTTTCATGGGAAACCTTCTCACAGGCATTAGTGTTGCTTGGTGGAGAGATAATCACAATTATCATCATGTAGTTACCAATTCCTTCAATTACGACCCTGATGTCCAGCATCTACCTGTATTTGCAGTTTCAAGAAAGTTCTTCCAGAATTTTTATTCAGAGTACTATAAAAAGGAGTTCAAAATGGATAGCATAGCAAGAACATTAGTACCGTATCAACATTTTCTCTTTTACCCAGTCATGGCCGTAGCAAGATTCAACCTGTATGCACAGAGCTTTTTATTTATCTTAAACACAGAGAATATAAAGAGAAGAGTTCAAGAAATTTTTTTGCTGGCATGCTTTTGGATGTGGTTTATCACACTTTGTTTTCAACTCCCAACCTGGCAGCATAGGCTCCTGTTCTTCTTCTTATCTCATATGGTTGCGGGTATGTATTGAAATTGTTTTGGATTTTCAGCAAAACATTGTCTTTTCATTTATATTTACCTTTAGATGTTCGGGGATGGTGTATTTTGCAATGTTATATATATCTTGTAGGAAGAACGTATGCCAGTTTTGGTTCCCCCTCTTTAGAAAGATTATAATTATGACTTTTTTAATTAAAACTTTGAGTTTATGTTTGTTGTTTAAAACTTGCAGGTGATCACATCATACTCAAATCATTGTGTTCTGTGTGCCAAGTTTAAGTAATTCTCTATCTCCACAACACTAAGCATTGCCAAGCACTGTTTCATACTTGTCATAATTTGCACATGGATCAAAGAAGTTAGTGAAATGTTAGCTCATGGAAGCATGTTTACAGTTGACCTTACATGTGTAAGAAGAAGGATATCTGGTAGGCCTAGGTGTGAACATGTCTTTAGCAGAATGGTTAACCATGTCCAAACTTCATTTTGCTAGATTGCTGTGGCCAAAATTTTATAGCGCTTTTCAAGTAGCTGTCATTGTATCAAATACCTATACTAATTGATTCCACCTGCCACATCATACAATTTTGTGTTTTATTGTTAATTGTGTTGGAAAAAGCATTTTTCAACTTCAACTTGTCTGAGATCAAGCAACATCTTCAGCCCCATTCTTTTTAGCAATCAATTTTGGGCTCCTTTTTTAGTCAACAAACAAAGCTTTTAGGCCCCTTTGCACCTGTTGTTTAAAGAAAACTTTTTTAAAAGCTTTAACCACACTTCTCTAAGCTAAAAATCTTGGAAACCAAGAATCCAGGATGGTGAAATTATTCTACACAGTCTAATGTTTTGAGGCCATAAAGATCTGAGGCCATAATTTGACGTTTAAAGGTTGAAGAATTCAGACTCTAAATAGAGAACGAAGTTTAGAGATACCTAAGTTGTAATAGTTGTTATTACCAACATTATTACAACGGCATACAAAGATTGTGGCAAATCGGCCACACTACGTTGCTATTGAGCTGCTAAAGAAATCATGGCTAAATTGGTGCAATGAGACTAAAGCAGAAGAGAGTTTAGCAATGTGGGGCATTTTAGGTCAACAGTCGCTTTTTAAGTAAACATAGGTGATAAAACGCGTACCAGTTGATGTTTACGAGTAAGGCGTGCGCTATTCAGGATTGGAGAGGAGGAAACACCTTAGTCAAACCACATTAATCTCTAATGAAGAAGACGTAATAATGAATAGGTCCTTCGTTAGTAGCCGAGAAGTTGAACGACCTGGAAGAAAATGTAGTGAAGAAAAAAAAATTTGCAAAGTTTGATAATGAGTATTTGTTCATCTTGTCCTAATTTTTTCTCAGTTAGGCGCCTTCTGCGTTTATAATAAGATGTAGGCAATTGATTTGCATGTAGATCTCTTGTTTGGCCTTCGCGCATTAGCTAGCAGCTGTTCGCAAAGCATTCAAACGGGTCCAAAAGGAAGAGTCATTGTTTTGTCTATGGATGAAGCGACCCAAGTTTGTAAATATCGATTCAAGCTTTCAAAAACCTGTCTGTGAAGCCATTTGTTTATGATTAGGCCATAGATTCGGACAACCGTGATTAAACCCAAGGTTGCATTATAAATGAATAAATAAGGGAGGCCATTGCTCAAAACACAGCAAAACAGCACAAAAGAGGAAGAATGACCAACAATTTTTAGTCGTCAGGTTTGACCGAACTGCTGCATCGATCACTTCCTTCATCATCTCTGGTAATTGTCCAGGGTGATCCCCTTTTTCAATCGAAGTTCCTTATAGGAAAAAGGAACTTGGTTATGCTAGGGTAGACTTCTATACCCAGTGAGATTGGTCGAAAACCCATGGGTGGGTGCTACCCATAATTGTACATTGTGCTTGTTTATAGTACGTGAATACGTTGGAGAATGGGGGTTTTCAGGGAGATGGGGAGGGGTGAAGCCACGACTCTCCAAGACTGCACTCATTTTACCAGCAAATTGCGGATATCGAATCTGTCGCTGCAAATAACGAGCTTAAAGAATGTGCATTTCATCGCAACTGCTGCTTTTCATTTGAATGAAACAAGAACGGGAACCAATAAAGCACGTTGCAATTCCCTTAACATGGGCCTAGTTTTCTATCACAAGCTGCTTACATATTTCAGTGATCTGCATCACCTGACAAGACAACCTGTTTTTGAAGTGGCTGTTGGGCGAGCCACATTTTCTTACACTGCATCGAGAGAGGTCATTGGCTAAATATATTGGTCATAAGTGTGCTTTTTGTTACCATATGTATTATATAACTTCCAGACAACCATGCTAGCGACGTAAATGATTGTCTCGGTTTAGTATGATAAGGAAATGTAAGTAACAACCACATCCAAAGGGCCAAGAGGTTAGACAATCATGTAGTTGCTTTTAAAGCGATAACAAAACTTTGTTTTGTCTATTTTACTTGAATATGACGTCACCGTACATTTCATAATTGTTTGCCATTGTCATTACGAGACAAAGCTTATTAAAGTACCACCATCCTAATTCTGATAAGGGTGAATCGGCCGAAGGCGATTATTTAGTGGACGAACCTCTATGGCATCAATTTGCTTAAAAATTCTTTCTTTCTTCCGTTTTTTCATCGCAAAAATGTTTGATTAAAATTTTCGGTTCTATATTTATAAATGAGATTTTGCGACACAGTTCAGTCAACTTGACCGTACCTTACAGAAATTATCGACAAGACCCCCATGTTTACCGAGGGCGTCCTTAGAAAATGCCCTCTGCTTGGGGGGGGGGGTATTTTGGCAAAATTCTGTTGGGATAAAACAACCCCTGGCCTTAGTGTAGGTTTAGTTTGATAGCGGCACTTTCGTTGGAATTATTTTTTTCTAGTCGACAATATGGCTGGATATTTTGCTAACTTATCGTGATTCTTCATTCTTTTTCATTTATTGACGTTTTTTCGTTGAAGGTATAATCCACGTACAGATCTGTCTGAGCCACTTTTCCATGTCGGTATTCGACGGACTGCCCCAAGAGAGTCACGAAAAAGACGGTTACGTCATTTCCCAGTTCGAGGCCACTACGAACATCAAATGTGCGCCAATGTTTGATTTCTTCCACGGTGGCCTGCAGTTCCAAACGGAGCATCATCTGTTCCCTCGAGTCACGAGGAGCCACCTTCGAAAGTTGACAGAGAGGGTTAGGCCATTATGCAAGAAGCACGGAATCCCTTACCACGAAATGGGTTTTATCGAAGCAAATGTCTCAGTCATTAAGACACTGCAAGAAACAGCCAAAGAAGCTACGTGTTTTTCTCCATTTTTCACCGAAGGAGTCAATGCAGTGGGGTAAAAATGTGAGTGTCCCGTTTGACTTTTTAGCTTCTAGCGTACTCCGTTTCAACAGTTCGCAACTCACTATGGACTGGATTGTCGTTGACACATCCAGTGGTGAAATTTCTTTTTTACAGATGCAAATTAAATTCACTTTATTCGCCGTTAAAAGCATATTGCTATTGTTTTACGAAGTTGAAGGGTGAATTAATTTTGTGTGCAAGGTCCTTTTGTTCTTTACGTGCATTATGCTAAAGCGAGTACCATCTGGTTTTTTGAGGTGCACTTTTATAACTCAAGTCCCTTTTATCTCAAACAGCAGCTCGCCAGAGGGATTAAAATGGAGCAAGAGTTTCCTTGCATCAGGGTAGTCGTTTACTATTCACTAATAATCGTCCCTTTATCACCCTAGTACAGGAATCATGAGTGTTCCCCTAGTGCTACCCCCTTTCCCTCGTAATACGTCTCAATAGGCACTATAGTAATGCGATCAGTTAGTTGCTTTGAATGGTCATCGACATACTAACTAAAGCTAGCTTTTTTTAACATGTGTCCCTTGACAAGGAGGGCTTATATATTTAACACCAATTCGAAAAATGAACTCCGTCGTATAATGGATGACGTGTAGTTTCTTAGTCTAATGAAATTTTACTGCAATTTTAAAGTATAAATGAATCAATTAGAGACTACACGGGCTATGAATAAGAGGTTTTGTTATGAATAAGAGGTTTTTCAGGTAAAGTTTTTGATTGACCCAATCAGAAGTCAGACTTGCGTCACGTGTTAATTTTCTCTCATAGTGTATCAAGAAATATCGAAATGTTTTATGTTTTGTCTAATAGCCAATCCTTTAATGTTAAGAATGCATTTTAAGACTAAAATGATGCAATTTATGTACGCTTAGCTTGATAATTATATACATTTTGAGCAAATTCTCGTTTAAATGTGAAATCTTTGCAATGGCATGGAAAACATTCGTGTTTCGATGGAAGATAGCAGTTCGACTAAAGAGTTCCTCTTAAACGACCAATAAATCTCATATGCACTTTTGACCGACCAGTCTCCAACTTTCAGTTTGGCCAATCGATCTATAAATGTTCAGTCTAAACTGCTAGGCAATCTTACTGAAGGCACAATCATTTTCGTTAGCAGCGAAATATGACATCGAATAATCTTTGATATTTCTAAGTAATAAGTAATATTTCTATCAGCCATCCGCAAGGTTGTTGAGCAAAGGTTGTCGAGTAGAGATGATTTGCGGTTTTCGTCACGCCATTTTCAGTGTATTAATTTTTGCACGATTCCTGACTTCAAAAATTATTATGTTGCAGAAGATTATTTACAGGAGATGCTATTCTGGTACCTGGACTTTGTTGAATTAGTCTTCAGGTCTATACAAATTAAACTATATTAATAATCACACAAATATAGAAATCATTAATTACAGTTGACAATGTTTTTATCTGGTTCGTATTATATGGTGACATGAGTCACAGTTTAGAGCTAAGATCATTTCGAACCTTGAGAGTCCTGAAACGTTTTCCAAGGTGACTTTTTTTAGAATGTTAGAAAATCACGTAGGAATAGTATGTGTCTGTTGTTGGTTCTTTGCAGAGAGGGCAAAGGGAAACGAGGCCATGACCTCGCTATGAGTTAATCCCAGCTTGCGCATATTGTCTTGAAGCTAAGAGCTCGTTCAGTTTCGTTTTTTCGTTGTGCCTTTGTCTATAACTTTTGAATTTGCAAAGCTCCGTATTTACATAACGTTAACCTCGTAGTTATCAATTATGAGTTCGTGCTTGGTACACTAAGTACTATTTGTCGCTGTCACATCCCTGGATTGCTAAGGTGACCTTCTTTCTATACCCTTAATCTTCATCTCAGCCCGTTTCCTCAACGAAGTCTATATGGACCGATAACTTGATTACATCTAAATGTTTGCCTTTCTCTCTATTCCGTTACGTTCTCAATGTGTAAGACATTACCCTAATCGTACAAAATTGAAGCTGTTAATTCCTTGCTAATTTATAAGTTCTCAATCCTCTTCCCTGAATCTCGGGCAGCTCATGAACCCAAATTTCCCCCAGCTTCCTTACCCTTTAACCTTTTATCACCAATCGTTAAGAAACGGTTGTTCAACCTACGTTGCAGGACCTTTGAGACCAAGAAAATCGGGGGGGGGGGTGTAGGATGTTGGTGGGCCCAAACTTTGATATAAAAATGATAAAGAATGAAGCTACAATGGTGAATTTATGAAATGTACAAATTACTATGACCACACCTTAGGCTTTGCTGTACTCGCAAGAGATTAACACTATTTAGTTGTACTATTGCAATGTTTGTATTTCAGTAACTAAATTTATTCTCAACTCATTTCCAATTAGTAGTATTAGTCTGTTTCGTATTAGCCGTAGATTAACAGTTGGGTGACTGCCTTCACCAAAAAAAAAAAATTAGTGGCTAGACTTACTTACTTAAAGTTGTAATGTTCTGAGTGTCTTAAAATTTGTCCAAGTTATGCTTGTCCTGTTAACAAGGTGTAGGTGATAATCATGATACAAGTGGAGTTGTTTGTCTCGTTGCTTGAAAACTTATTAGCCATGGACATTATTTGGTACTTGGCACAAGTGAATTACAACGGGCAGATGCGACAATGCATTTGCCCTCTAATATTTGGCCTGTTTTGGTACATTAATTACAATATAAGAATTACCAAGGGAGCTACTCCTTGATGAAATGAGGACAACATTAGCGTGAGGAATTCTCCAAAGAGAAACTCATTTTATAAAGATTTTCTCTCTTAGGATTGTTTCAACAAAAATGGTCATAAAATATCTATTTTGCCGTTCCCAATGGTATCGCGATTGCCTGCCTGTTTATTGCCACGCAGTCCCTTCATATAATTTGTCAAGACGTCGTTGGCAAGGTGTTGATTCTTCGGTTGCAGAGCGGCCTAAGCACAATGTTTTTGTCAGGTAGGCCAACATTTGAGTTGCTTGAAACGCGAAGGACAGTGTAGCATTTCGGGCGCCGGGTTTATTTTGAAGGACATTTGTTTCCTGGGGCTATTGCAGTTATCCGCATACCAAATTAAAAGGAATCACCTTTGCTCTTCTGCCTGTTTGTTAAAAGTTGTCGACTGAATGCATCCGCATATGTTAGCTTGTAACATGCGAGTCTCAAGGTCCTTTTCTCAGCTCTTTGCCCTATCTAGTCAAAAGAGTGAACCAGGAAGAAAGCTTAAAGTCGAAAGCATATTCGCGATTGATTGCGATGAATGTGGGATATGTTCGACACGTGCGATAGTCGTAGTGTTTCTAGATGAACCGTTGAGAAAGGTTGAATCTTGTTTTTAAACCTCGAAGGGAAAACAGGCTCTATTTTGTACCTGTTAAACAACCTTTGAGGAAAAACGGATACACATTCAAACTAGGATACTATTTGTGATTATTAGTTAAAAATGAAAAGTAGAATCTCAATTTTGTAAGTTTTTTGCATTTTCTGTGCAGTTTTAAAACATGAAAGGAACATAAAGAAAATTTGTCTACTTGCAGTTATGGTGGGAGTGCAGTGGCAATTTACTCGATTCGATTTATTTTGACCTTGGTAACTTGAATGAAACGGTTTATGGGTCGGGTTTTTGTTCGTTGCTATGGGCGTAGGCTACACTTTTAAACACTTGACACATGTTTTAAAAGGAATATTCAAAAATACTCTCCGATAGAAATTTACGGAACGATATCAACTAAAGTTCTGCGTTTTCTGAGAAGGGTCCTGCAGCAAAACAGCTAGCCAATTAACTAGAAGAAGTTTTTACAAATCCACCTCGACGGCATATGCTTGGGCAAGGGACATGACCAAATCCTAAACAGCCACATAAAAAACTTTTTGTTCATGGATAAAATGTAAGGTTACATTCGTGATCGTGTACTTTGTTAACTAATGGGATTTTCAAGAAAACCATTACAAGTCAAAGCGCCCATTAAACTAATCCGAATAATTTTGAAATTTAGAGTACTTACCATACTCAAGCATAATATGAACATAGGATTAACATTTTATCTTTTGGCAATGAAATGGGATGATACGATCAAATTTTAATCTAAATCATACAAAAACAGCCCGAGACACGACCAAGAGGACAACAGCTTTGTGCCGCTCCTACCTCTTTCAAAGCATCTGCTTTCGAAGGCACTGAAGGGCCGATTGCAAGAGGCGGCCTAGCTCTGATACTAGGCCTACCTCGCGGGTTTGCAACACGTGCAACCACACGGTGAACATGCGAGCGAGCACGCGTGTGTCTAAACGGGTAGGTCGGTTTAGCTCGACAAAGCAAGCTGAAATGACCATGCAATCGATTAAACATGAATTTAGCTTTGAAAATGGGTTGGGAATGCTTGACACCTTTCAAAAGTAAGGAAATGAAGAAGATAAAGCCCGTTCTAGCAGTTCGATTGCGGGTTTTTTTGCTTTATTTTGTTTTAATGACGTCATATCTACATTGCATCTCGTGACGTTCAAATCGATCGTCACTCCGTTCTGCACTTCGATTTTCTCGGCCTTCTTTCCTGGTTGTTGTGCTGCCTGTTTTATTGCTGTGAAATTATTGCCTTACAAACACGCTTGTTTTCGAGGTCATAATGCATTGAATGCAGTGCAAATCATTAACTCTTTCACAAATATTAGTTTTCGGTATATGGTACAAGAAATGGAACAAAGGGTTTCAAAGAAAGGCAATCAAAATGATTTTATATTGCTTTAGAGATAAAACTCTTTTATCGCTTAAGATCACCAAGCCTATAATTCAATTATTTATTCATTTTTGAATTAATAGTGTTCTGGTTTGGCATAAACAGGTGCTAGAAAACAACCGAAGTGGTTGATTCAAAACACTTCCTTTTGATCGGAGCACAACTCTGAAACACAATGATAACCGAAGTAATGAAAAATATTGCGAGACCGAAATAATAGGGGCAACAATTAATCGACTGGGGGATAACTTTACTTGCAGCCTAAGGGAAGGGGGTGAGGGGATTATAAGCATGACCCCGTGAAGGTAAATTCGAAGCTTGGCATGTTTTGGTCATCTGTGAACCTCCATTAACGTCAAAGGCGATTTGATTGAACTTATTTTATCATTGTTTTTGCACGAACAAAAAAGGTATTGAGGGGGCTTGTTATTACTGACGTGAATATTGACCTGGTGTTAAAAGATATTACCTTTGATCCGTTCCTGCCTTAAGCCAGGTCACATAAAGGCAGCTTTACAGTAAGAAGATAATCCCACTTACTGACTTTCATTTTGCACAATTATCTGCCTCCCAAGGCGAGTTTAAGCGGGTATTGAGCCACCTATGGTTATTCAAACCATTGCTGTTTATGTCGTCGTGGGAAAGAGAACAGTCTTTCTCAATACGAGACTGACTTTGATTAATGCCAAGTTTTCATTGATCGAGTGATTATTATTTTGTGGGGGTGAAGGTGGTGGGAGGGGTAGGGCTACCACAGGCATTAGACAGCAAAGACAATGTTGAAAATAACATAAACTTTTGATATTGGTTGAAAGACCATTGGTGATTTAAACACATGACCCACGCCACGAACTTGAAAGAGGCATGGCTAATAAATTGAACTTGAATTAGGTAGCTCGAATCTGCTATATTTTATGACTATATTGGAATCAGTTTCGTCGCAAAATTGGGGGGGGGGGCATGCCCTGATAAAACTCTCTGTTGTTGAAAAAGTAGTAGATTTTTAGGTTTTCCCTCTAAACATTTGTGTTTTTCTGCTTGGTTGTGTACTAAATCGCAATATCTCAGCTTAAAATCGTTGTCATTAAAACAGTAAAAACATCCCCTGAAAAGGTATCAGTTAGCGAAAACTGGTCCCTGTCATCAAATGAAATGAATACGTACAACTGAAGGATGCGTAGACAACATAAACGAACAGCACTTCCCACTGAATGATACACCCATCAAATAACTATATGTAGCTAATCTGCATAAATACATAAGACTGGTCAGTTCAGTCAGTAATAATACACAAGACTTTTCATGAAATAAATGACAAGAGACAAAAAAGCAATTCAGTGAACAATAAATACATCACCAGTGGCAGAGAACGTCAAAAGGGTAGGAAGGGGAGGGGGCAGATTTCTCAGGGACACCTACCGAAGGGAGGGTGCACAAGCATATAAGCTCAAGTATGAAATTTGTAAAACATATTTGGATTGCTGCTGGGCCTACTCAGAATATAATTATCGCACAGTTGGCTTCCTAAGCAGCTTCCTCGGACCAATCATTGCTTTGAAAAGGTCAATAAGGACTCTTATGCTTCCTTCTCCACGGGCCCTAATGTGTTTGTCGCCAGAGGCCCTGAGGTTCATTTGCCCCAGATAACAATGAAAGAAAGCCTTCAGAGAAGCTTGCAAGCGGCATAAAATGAAATATCGCATTAACAGACAGAAAATACGCTTTACTAGATTCGTCTTTCGCTGTTCGTTCGTCTATTTTGTTAGGCATATCGTAAAATTAGAGGTAAAGGGTTAATAAACAACTAATTGCAAAAAAGATGCAAACCTCTTTCCATTTGTGTAGGAAATTCCTAACGCGCATTGAATACCATACAAATAACATTAGATCGCTTCAAACCTACAAGCATGCTAAGAAATAAGTAGTCTTGATAGTTAAACATGCTCGTCAAACTTTCAAGAAACGTGTTAATTTTCTTCCTCAACATTTGCTTTCTTACTACAACATAAACATGTACAACCATATACTCTTTTGTCTACAGCAGCCCGGACATTAGTGTGTTTACCACGGATACCAACTATTTACCAGGCCCCCTGCTACCACTTCCCGCGTTTACTCCAGTCCTTAGGCTGCCAATGGAGGCATTTCGGGTCAATACGAATCCTTCGCTTTTTCATTGCAGTAACCTGGGCGTCAAGAACCTCCTTGGATATACAAATTATATACTGTCCTTTGTAATACTGGAGAAGGTTCAAATGCTGCAGGGTTGAAATCACATCGTCTTTCCTAATGCTGGTCATTTCGCAGATTTCCCTGTGTAGAAACGATGATAAAAACCTTTAGAAATACTGGCAATGTTGTTAAAAGCAAACAAGCTGGTACAATGAGGCTTTTGCTTTGCGAATAGATAAACTGGCCTAGAAACTTGTGCATGTGAAGACCGAGATTAAAGCTAGAAGACCTTCTGCAGGGCCTAAACTCTAAAGGATAGGCAAATCTGCATCACAGACACGGAGCCAGAAATACCAGCTAAGAGCACTTCTTGCTGCAATTTGTATTTCCCATAACCTGATTGGCTGATAGAAGCCTGCCACTCAATTGCAATTGACGAGATAGTTGGTAAAGACAAGTAAGAAAGATTTCACTGACATATTGAAACACAGAAAAAAAGCTAAGGCCTGCATTTGTTATTAACATCTGACAAAACAACACTGTGTAAGTTATACAAAAGAGGAATATCTTATTTGGCACTTCTCTTGGCTCTTTATCTCCATTGGTTGGCGCATATCGAAGAGCACCAAAATCCCGTTTGTCTTAACCTTTAACTAGCTGAAATGATGCTCGGTTTTTGAAGCCTTCAAAGAGATTATGCCCATACCCATTTTGAGCAGTAATAAGGAGAAACGATTGTCATGACGTCACTACGTTCATAACAATATAAGCGAATGTAGTTCATGTCTGTCTGGCTGTTTCCAGTCTCTTATGAGGTGCTCAATTTCGTATAGGCAGCGCGGTATATTCCTTGCGTGAATACCAGGCAACCATACGAAGATTATTCGATGAACCAAGTTCAAACAAAAGGTCCACAGCTCGTGTACTCTACAATACAGAGCTCAAGAGAAAAACAGACTTCGGCAGAGTAAACAAAGCATCTTACGTGATGGTTATGTTGGGCGTGTTTCCATCTTCGGATTTTAATTGTAGCAGAATTTCGATGATTGTTTGGGACCAGTAGCTTCGATACGACAACAACCCCAGGTCGGAAAGGGGTTTTTCCGGGTGACCAGTTTTCCCCTCGAACTTCGAGAGCTCATAGCCTAATGGGTGCAATTGATTGATCAACTCAAGGCATGAAATGTTAGTTAACAGAGATCTGATATCTAAATAATGAGTGGCAAAAATAAGAGTGTATTGGGGCAAGTACATTGTTAGCTTTGGCTGCCTTAAAACTTTACGACATTTAATAAACTCTTACATTCATAAAAGAAAAATTGTTTTGAGTTGCTCTTCTATCTTAATGGGGAATTATTGGGTAGGAAGCACTGGAACACCAGCCAGAGACAGACTTTAGCAGCTGTGTGATTGAATAAACAAAATTCGAGAAGAAAAAAACATATGTTTCTGAGTAGGCAGGCTAGGAAGCTCTAGGAAATTTCACCGACGCTGCACTCCAGCTAGCAAAGCTTTAACATATACCCAATGGTACGTGGAAGAATCACAAAACCAATCTTATGAGATGTTTTCG
Source organism: Nemopilema nomurai (assembly GCA_003864495.1). Lineage (NCBI taxonomy): Eukaryota > Metazoa > Cnidaria > Scyphozoa > Rhizostomeae > Rhizostomatidae > Nemopilema > Nemopilema nomurai. The sequence goes on from PEDN01001352.1 coordinate 1,295,891, forward strand.
TCGATTCAGAGCAACCATGGGAACAGTTGAAGTTGAAAAATGACGTTTATTTCAACTTCAATTTCAATAGAGGATGAAAAATTTGTTTTCAACGATTTCAAACTAATTTTTCTATATGTTCGTATCCATATTGACAAAATATTTTGATTCCCCTTATTGTACATATTCAATAGACGTGCTTAAGACTTAATGGCTTTGTCGACATTTCAATCAAACTTTATGCTTCCAGAGTACAAAGATGCTTTGAAACGCCCAACTTCAATCACAGATTTCAATTTGCCATGAAAAGGAATGCTGATAATTTCCAACGGATGAATAAAAGTATGGAAATTTCGTAGGAATAACGCAGCAACCAGCTGCATACTATAATGTTATTGCTATGCACACAAGGAACTTGGACTTGTTGGCAAAAACAGTTTTGTGGCAACCCATTCAAAGCCATAGTACATATAGAAAGATACATTTGATTGCTGTGAAGGAACTTAGTCGTTCGCTGCCATTTTGAAATTCGGGACACTTTTTCCATTAGCGCTTTAAATACCCCGGATAACAAGAAACAATGCCTTGGATACTCACTAAACTCGATTAACAGCTTTCCGTACCCTTTCCTTTGATAAGGGGGTAATGTCAATATGCATGCGACGTTGTAGTCCTCGGTTGATTCTTTTTCCTAATAGGAAATGATTGATGTCACAAATAGAAGATAACTCGTACAATGCACAGGTGATTGAAAGTCTTCTGTGATACATGTAGCCGGTTAGAGTGCACAAATGTTGAAAAAGAAAGGTAGTGACAAGTATCAAACCTTGATGCAATGCGAATATGAGCCAACCGAAGCTTAAAAAATCTAATCTAGTCAGATTAGGTCACTGAATTCTCCCAAGCGTTTCAAACAGGCTGTTGGTTTCATTTGCCAGCGGCAAAACAGCTTCCGATTAAAAACTCCCCTCTATACTTTTTCAACCAATTGCTTACAGAACGTTAAAGATGTGTAGTAAACATCCATATAATAAATAGCTATCACAACATATAATTCCATCGATCATAAATGTGTATTGGGATACAATTTTAAGTTTACAACAAGAAAGATCTCTGTAGCAAAATCAAAACCGCAGAAAAAAATCTGCTGGCAAATAGCAACCTACACAAAACTAAATTCCCATAAAAACACCAGCTTTAAAACAAAGACCTTTACACCTCTTTTAAGAACAACCACTTAGAGAGAAAAGCAGAGAGAATGTGGCGCATAACCATTATAGCTTTGCTAAACGGGCCTAAAATTGTTGCAGGAGCATTCATTTCTATGCCGCTTACTAGAGTTTTACTGGAGATTATTCTTTTTAAAATACACATCGTCAACACATGCGTTCTTTAAAATTTTAGCTTTTCGCACGAGAAGCCAGCAACGTTTCGGACGACCCGATAGATGTTAGCTACGAGCATAATTTACCTTGGAGAAAAAGCCGACAATGTGGAATCCATGGCGGTCGAAGACGGTCATAACGTAAAAAAGGAACGGGTCTGTGTCATAATACAATGTTTTGTGATCGAGGAATAGTTTTGCAAGCAGACAAAGGTTTTGCGAATAGACCTGAAAGAGTAAAATCAATTTCGATAAAGACAATTTATTTCAAGGATCATTCAAATCCCTGAAAAACTTCTTTCTCAAAACGAGACTTCTTTACTATACATAGATTCTATACAGTAAATCCAAGAGGCAAGAAAATCCTACAAAAAATTCTCGTACAAAAAGTTTTACATCTTTTTAAGCTATAAATTTAGCGGACGCTTAATAGGTTTTAACACTGAGGTGATTGTCTATGTTGATAAATTCGTGTCTGGCCTTACTCACAAAAATTTCAGTTCAGATTGATATTAAGATATCACAAGGTGAAATGAATAATAAATACGAAATGAATAATATTCTCTTTGGCATGTCTTTGGCAAAAGAAAAAAAGCTTCGAATTCATAATGGTGTCCCCCTCTCGGTACTACAAGGCGTACATGCTCTGTTCTTCTATAGCAAAACGACCTTACTTCTAATCCCCCCCCCCCCAAGATTTCGAACAATACTAGCATAGAGAGGAAATCTACCTTGTTTTTTCGCCCATCTATTTCAAAGAATGAAATGTTATCCTTCCTATAAATTTCATTTCCAGGTGGATGATAAAGATTGCATTTTTCCTAAAGGGAAAACAAAGCATTAGAAAACTGAGGTAAGCATTACAAATATAATTGCTATTTCAAATAATTTGGGAAACGAGAAAGGGGGGAGGAGGTAGAAGGTGAGGGTCACATCGCCATCTGGAACAAATCAGCTTCAATGGCCTTAGTGCTAATACTAAAGCTCACGAAACTACATTGATAAAGTGGGCCACACATAAAATTTGTAACTGGTCAGTCAAAAATCATATTAATATTTGTTGAAAATCACACAGAATAGCATCAAAATGAACGGGGAACGCTTCGGGAAATATTCGCTGACAGGTAGAGAAGAAAAGATGGGCCTAAAAGATGGACATGTGCATAAGTGGTTGAATGAATACTTGCTGCTCACCCTGTGCCTTCGCAAGCAGTAGAAGCTCTTGACGTACTTCAGGCAAAATTCGCAAATGAAAACGCAGGGCAGCGTTGTCAGCTCGATGGGGTATGGAGAGAAGTACCAGGGCTTGATCCGGTGTATCCCGATCTCAATAAGCTGGATGTTCTTCACGCGCGTCACTATATCGTCTTGCGACTTCTCTACCATGCTTCCGCCGCTTCGTAAACTACTCGATTTGCAAACCTCCCCAGAGGTCGAAGACGGACTGTCCACAGATTCGGGCTGCAAGATCGATGACGTCATTTTGTGATTGCAAGACATAGCAAGGAAACTATAAAATCTGATGATTAAAACATTTAAGTATATATTGAACCAATCTGCAGATGACTGTGATCAATAATCTGATTCTAAGAATTGGGTCTTCGTCCAATGCTTCGTACCTGGATACGAGGGTTGGTTGTAAATTAATGTTTCAAGCGTGCCAATGCAGTGTTTCACAACAGCACAGACTTCGATACACAAGAATTTCCAGTAATCGGTAGAAATCAAGAAAATAAAAAAACAAACAAGGACCTCATCTAGAAGGGCGTTTGCTTTCCGCTTCCGACCGGCGACTGCCCCCTTTTTGGGGGGTATCCCATTGACCACGACCGCCGGCTCTCTCTCAGGTGACTTAGCCTTGCCTGGACTTGGCTGCTTTGGCAAAGGCTTCGCAGGGGACTGAGCAGGCTTAGAAACCTGCGATTTTCTCTTTTCGTCCGCCTTCGGTGGCTGAACGCGTGAGATGTCGAGTCGGTTCACAGTTACCCATTCGTCCAGTCGTTTGTTGTCTGAAAGGCAAACATTACTTAGCTTTTCTCCTTTCATCTCTCAATTATTTGTGGATAGAGAAATTTCAGTTGCAAGTGAATATTGCTTAAATTTGCAATTACGCACAAAAGCAGAACACAATTTAGTGTAGCAGCAACTGACAGATTAAATGAAGCAATAAAGGTGATTTTTCGCTTTTATATTGACTAAAGTTAATCAAAAACACCGACAGTGCTCCATCTTATCCAGCACAAACAAAATCTTGGTTTGTATGAAAATAATATCAAATGAATCTGGACCTTCTACTATAGGGAAGTCACAAAGACTTATTAATCACAAAGGTAATAGGGGTACAAACAGGTTTAAAGAAAAGATTTTGAAATAAGGTTATTTGAAAGCAAGAAATTTTCAACATATTTTCTTTGGCATTATCCAGTGTACTTTAAAAGAGTATATGTATATAAAAGAGTGTTGATATAAAAATACACAAGAAGGCCTTGCATTATAGTGTGAAAGTAATCGTTCCTCTCTGAAGTTAAAGAATGCCGTAATGAAAGGTAGCACCAAGACCTTAACACAATAGTTCTACAAGAATAAAATTTTAATTATAATGTGTACAAATAAATTATGATTTTGATGATTATATAATCATTCATGCAGCAAGTAATACATAAAAACAATAAAGTGAAACACATCTGTCATAAATAATTATGATATACAAATAATTACACTTACAGATATGATGTAAAAGATATTTCAGTAGCTTCCTCAAACGATTTTTCAAAAACAAGTTTAAAATTTAACAATTTCTGTCCCTGCGAGTGCTTTCACAAACAAAACTCAACCAAGCATATATGATAAAACATATACTCACAGTCGATGTAATGAACATAAAACTCTGCTCTACCAGCCCTTTCTCTTTTACTGACAATTTCTGCCAAGGCTATGAAAAAATAAAAGATCAAAGCAAACTTATGGCAAGACATTTTATATTCAAATTTTATAGCAAGGCAAGTTTGAAGAGAATCCAGGTTTTGTCTTGACAAAATTGTGTTTGTGTATATAAACTGACAGGCTGATAAGTTATCTTTTAAAGCTTGCTTGTAACTTAGAAAATGAAGAGAAGAATTTTGAACTTACGCCAGTCATCAGAATTTGACATATTCACAGGAAGCCTGCATCCTTCCAAAACTTGACTTAACTAGAAGGTGAATGGAAAATTATGTGAATGTAGAACATGAAAATTATTTTGATTTAGGCTCAGCAAATCAAGTTGTGAAAATTTCAATTAGGATTCATACAGGTCACATTTTCATCTAAATAGTCTAATTGGTTAGGAAACCATCAAGTTTAGTTCTTATTTTACTTTGGTTAAGTTGCTAGTAAATCTTTGGGCTATTTCAAAATTACTATTTTTGATGCCAGGATGCCATTGGAAAAGTTTTTCTTGATCTTCTACTCTTATGCAAAAAATAATTGGTTGACCTTCCAATAACCTAATATTGGCTCAACAAAAATAGATGATGGATATTGTATCTAGAGAAAGGAAAAAGGTTTTAATTACTTGAAATAAGCAAAAGAATAAAAAAATTGATGTTGAAGTTTAACGCTAAAAGAGTCATTTTCCTATTTCAGACATTTATCATCTTTTACCCTTCTCTACACTTTATTTTCAACAAATTCTTGCATAAAATGAATCATCTTCATTATTGATATTTACATCTATCCTTGAAGGCAAGGTAGAAACAAATATAATAACATTGACACCTCAAACACTGTGGAGAATAGCCATATTTTCAAACATATTTTTCTATATTAGTACATGTTGTTTCATAAATGCTTGTCATTATAGACAGGTATATACATAAGAAAAGGCCTTGTAATTTGCAGGGGGTGTTATTTACAGAAGCCTCTAAATAAGTAACTAAATAGAAGTTTTTTTTTGAAAAATATGTGATAAAGTTGTTAGGGTTTGCATTGGTGTTTAAGAAGGTATTTAAAAAGAATATTTCCATCTAGCATCAAAAGAAGCAAGAGTCTCTATCTTAATTTTAAATATCTGGCAATTTATTTACCTAAAAAATATTGCAAAACTGACTAATGAAAATACCATCTTTCCTTGTCAATGCTCCAAACACATGATAAAATGACACACATAGATTTCATAATCAGTCCCTGGTCTTTGGAAGAACAAATTATGTCCAATAATATATCTGGGTTCTGCTTATACAGAGCCAGATTTAAGCTGGTAAAAATAAAGGCCAAACTTATTCATACATTCATTAATTCATACTTTCAAGTGCTTGATTTTTGCCTGCAGAAAATTGATGTGATTGAAAACAAAGATAAAATCAGAAATATTCAGGAATATTCAAATTTGTATGCAAGCTGCACATGCCATATTTTTTAAAATTCATCATGACTTGAGTATCATAACAAAGCTGCATCTAGATATCTACAATGCCCGCCAAAAGTAGTTGGAACACCGAGATTCTACTCGTAATAAATGCGTATTTTCACTTCAATTCCCTATTTCAAGCAGACAGAACCCCCTGCCCCCTTAAACAATGTTGTGAAGGTAGGTGAACATGTCGCTAAACATGGGTTACACAATCTGCGCTCCAACATACATTTGTTGTCATTTTCCAGTCGGAAACCAACATTGTATATGGGGGAGAAGAGACGTTTAGTAGGAAAGATGATTGGACTGTTCCAACACTTTTGGCCGGCATTGTAGATATTGTTCTAAATAAAACTTTCATTCGAAAGTGAAAAAAAATAATAATAAAATTCTCTCTACATTCTGTGTTAAGCCCAATGACGCATTTAGATTATCAGAAACCAAAATTATATGTTGATCGCTTTATGCAAAAGATGAGTGAAATGTAATAAAATGCAACTGCCTAGGCCGAACCAGCATCTTACACAGAGGAAAGCGACAAACTGCATAATGGAAACTTAAAACCTTACCGATTGCATCTTTTCACTCATATTCCGCCTTTCTACTCAATAGTTAACTTCTTGCATTTACTTGATAAAGAATAAACTGTCAAATAGACCCTTAAATCGAAACAAGATTCCAAGCTTCGTCACCGAGGTTTCAAGGATACGGGCGACGCCATGTTTTTTACTCCAGCCTCTCTTCTGATCCTAATTTGATTTTCAAAGTGAGACTTCAAGGCCTTTCTGCATTTACCATCTTTGCAAAAATGACGATGGTGAAACCGATTGGGGTTGTAGCCGGCGTTTGCGGTCTTGGTTTCCTTGGTTATTGCATTTACTTTGACCATAAAAGAAGAAGTGATCCAGATTTCAAGAAAAAATTAAAAGAAAGTGAGTTTACGTTTCATCTCAGATCCTCAATCCTTTCACTACACGCATCATCCAGAAACGTGTTCTTAAACAGAAACTTTATGCACAGCCCAAGGTTCTGTTCTGTTCTTTTAAGTTAATTCTTGGCATTTATTTATGTCAAAAATCGATGGAATAAATGGTGATTATTTTCCATGCTCGTAATTTAAACACAGGCTAGTCTAATATTAATATTTCAGAAAAGGAATTTTGCATGAATTCTTGTGGTACTAATTTGATTCTGTTTGCAGAAAGGGAAGAGAGAAAGAGAAAAGCAAATGAATCTTCATCACTTGAGGTAATTCACCTAACAGATGGTCATTTCATTTCATATTTATAAATCTATTTTATGTTCAACACAATACATATTGGAATATAATTAAAATACAGCTGCAACAAAATTAATTACACAATACACCACAGAATAAAAAGAAAATATTTGAGACAGAATATAAGATAGACTGATGAAGGAGGAGCTCTCTAAATAGACAAACTAATCAAGAGAGAGCCCCTAGTCAAAGGAAATGTTGAGGAATTATACATATTATTTAAAATGACAACAAATATTAACATACATCAATATGATATAGATAAACATAAATGGTAAATATATATGAGTCAGATTAGCCTCATGAAATTTGTTAGTTCATCATAAGAGTCAGTAAAGTATTCTTTTGATTTAGATAAAATGACAGTAATTGAATCAGAAACATATAGAGACAAAGTATTGTAATACTATTTTGAGGCTGTAAAGAGTTGCTCCTTTCAAGGAAATGAAAAGATCGCCTTTGGTGGCCTGATGAGTTTCAAATTTATGAAAAAAGGGTCAGGCTTGAAAAAGTTACAAAAATAGACTGGCAAGAGCTTATTTATAGCTTAATAAACAAATGTTAGAACATTTAAACGTAATAAGTCTTCAAGTTTCACTAGTTTTAATGAATGAATTAAAAGTGCTGATGGGGCTGTAGGTAGCTTAAATTTTATTCATCTTAGGATATTCTTTTGCAGTAGAAGTAGTGGAGTAAGGTAGTTGTTGACTGTAAGACCCCATACAATAATTTCTTAATTGAGAAATGACGAAAAAATTGAATTATAGAGGCATACAAGAGTTTGTAAAGGAATTCAGTGCTATAGTTTGAAAAAAGTCCAGTGGCTCTGCATGTGTGGTATTTCCAGGAAAGGTGCCCATCAACAAGAACACCTAAGAACCTAACATATATACTTAGTCCTTTTTTTGCCAAATTTAAGAGCGATCCAATGAATCCTGTGCCTTCCTAAAGCAAATTGATTTTATTTTATGCAGATCCAATAGCAAGGCTTGAAACTTATTTCACTTATGAATGTCTTTCCAACATGTCCCAGCCATAATTTTGTTGCCTTGTGCATGCAATTGCGATCTTGTTTCTGGTCATATTATCAATTTTTGTGTTTGAAATATTGCCCATTTATTTAGGGTGCACAATACCTCTTTATCATACAATTTAATAGTCTTCTACTTAATACTTGTAAAGTGAATTTTATATATTTTATCAAACAGGGCAGTTTGCCAGACTTAAAGGACCAAGAAGCTGTCCAGAAGTTTTTCATGGAGCAGGTTGCTCTTGGAGAGCAGCTTCTTGAACAAGGTAAAGTTCCCATAATATTTAAAAATCAGTGTTTTTACGCTTTTGTTGATTAAATGGAATGCCAACCCTTTGGTTGGATATAGCCATGAATTTTATCCAGCAAAGCAACCAAAATTTTTCTGGATGTTTTGTTCAAAGATTTCTTGGTTTTTTTACAACTGTTTATCAGAAATAAAAACCTTCACATTAGCTTTAGAGAAAGGAAAACTTATAATGTTTCTTTATAAGAGGCAAGTGGTTTACACTGAAAAACAGTATAGGCTCTCAACATACAAATATCCTTATTTAAAGCAGAAACACAGAAGATCCCACTAAGGCTTTCAAAGGAGAGTTGCTAATTTCGTGTAAGAATGATGTTTGGACCTGAAATTAGCTTTGGTTATTTCAAGTCTCTGGTTAACAACATTTAATCTTATCATCAAAGTTAAAATGCCACAAATTTCTGTTCTACCAGGAATCATTTTAAATGTCCTAATTTTTCGAATCTAATAACAAATCATATATTAATATTTCACATTAGGATAGTTTAAATTGTCTGTTTTTGGTAATTTTGTAATCTTTTGCTGCTCTAAGTAATGTGCAATGAAAAGTAATCATAATTGATAAAATCTTCTTAGTCTTCCAAACTTGAGTATTGAAAACCTGTGGGCAGAAAACATGTGCACAATGATGCTTTTTACCATCCTATGCAGAAAGTTCAATCTCATCTGCTGACTATGCAAAACATTCAAAGCCATAAATGCAGCATGATGATGTGTGTGAAAGTGAGATCTATTGAGAGAGCTTTCTAGTCAAAAAGTAGTTTTCTTTGCCACACCTTCCTTGTTTATGAAATTTGCGTTTGTGCTTTAGAAAGTTAGGATTCTACATATTTAATTCAAGAAAAGAGTTTTTCTACATTAAAAAAGAAAAAGAAAATCTATTTTGACATAACTTTCAATGGAACATTGTTTTCTAAAGCACTCAAGGTCATCCTTTCAGTAAAATATGTCAATAACCAATACTGCTTTGCATGCCCTGAAAGCATTGAAAATAATACAAATACCTTCAAATGCAATTAGGCTGAATTATTTCCTAAGAAACATGGTTCTAGATAAGATTTTCAAGAAATTATATGTAAGTCCCATTGATATGGAAAGAATTCTAGATTTGCATTAAAGTAATGAAAATCAAGAGATTCTCTTGCTCAGATATTAGGAAAGGAATGGTTTGTGCTAAAAAGTACCTAATCTGTATAGGATATGAAATAAAACAATCTGATCTTTATCTTAAATTTGTTTGTAATCTAATCAATTGATGTGTGTTATATGGCTATTTCCAAACCTTTGAAAAAGAGAACAAGGGAGAATCAAACACTACTACAAATCCTCCACTACCTGACATCAACTAAATATTTTTGTTTCATTGTCAGTGGTGCATTACCCATTTATAGATGCACTCACATGTTCCTTTTCTTTGCAACATTACAGAAGGTATCAATTATTTGTACCAGTTCAATTATCAGCACAAAACAAGTTATATACTTTCTCTGTCAATTAATTTCCTTGAATTTTTTGCCATATTATTCTTTTTGCTTTAGGTGACCATGAGAACTGTGTAAAGCATCTAACTAGTGCGATGGCTGTTTGCGGACAACCACAGCAGTTGCTTCAAGTATTCCAAAGTATGCTTCCACCTCCGGTATTCCAAAAGCTATTGCAAAACCTCGCAAAACTTGGATCTTCACAGCAGGTTTGTGCACGTCTCTAAATGTTTGATATCTTAGCTATTTATTTATTATTTGTTTTGTTTGCTGGTTGTTGAAAAAGGAAAAATGCCACTTCTAATTTCAATCTGGATTCCAATTTCATTTGGTCAAATTCTATATTTTATTTGCCATTGGTTTGTTTGCTTTGATAAGGGCTCTCCTAATATCAACTTCATTCAAAGAGCTGCAAGAGCGAGCATTAGATAAAACGCCCTTTATCAAGATAAAAGAGTACTAAGGACATGGGACAATATTAGCTTTAGTGCCCTTGTTTTGAAAGTCAATGGCAATCCCAATGATGCAGGAAATCATTGGTGTGGCTTGCAGAATGACTTCATTTAGCTAGTATCATAGCAAGCACCCTTGTGCCTAATGCTTCTTTTACCAGTCAATGCTGCATATCTGTCAGTACTTAACATCAAGTGGACACGATGGCTCGGTAATAAAAGGTCTCAGAAAACCTCAGCAGATTCTGGCTGTTTCCTGTCTTTGCCAATTCAACCTACATAAAAAGCAGAATCAATTTGTTCCCCCTGAAACAATGACCTTAGCATAGACCTTAAATTCCATAGATTCAGTAAAATTAATATGTTATAGAATCCCTATGAAGGAAAAGCTGAATGAAAGCACAAGAGAGTTGCATCTTCATTAGCTACAAAACAATGCTGCTATTGCTCCCTTAGTACTGTCAGCCATTTTTGCAAACCCAGCTGTACATGGTACACAGCTGGAGGTCTGGCCAGGAGGTCCAATGCTTTCACCTAAATTTTTGTCTGTAATTTATAAGAATAAATGCAATAAATAATCAGAATAGATAATCACAACTGAATTTTGGGACCGAGGGCCCATGCATCCAAAGAAGCACCATTTCTTTTTCTTTCTCTATTCCATATCTATTTCTCTATTGTATGTTCGGGTTCAAGTAAAAACATTTAAGATCGTATGTTAGTTCATAAAAATAATTTAAAAGTAGCCTCTTAATGGAAGGAAATTCAGATTTAGAAAAAATTGATTTCTGCCCAATTAAACTTTCTTATTTTTCAAGCTCATTATATTACTCTTCCGAGGTTATCTATTAGGCTTTTTGAGTGGGTTTATGACTTCCATTGGTCTCTTCAATGACTGATTGATTGACTGATTGACTGTAATGATTGATTGATTTTCCGACAGAAACCTTCACCCGCCGCAAGCTCGGCGTCCGCGGAAGCAGATGGACTGGACTGAAGTGACGTCACTCTGAGCTGATTTGATTAGTGAACTGTACTTTCCGCATGCCACGGTGATGTAGACTGAGTACAGCGTACCCTGTCATCATTAAATTTCTCGAATATGTTGGCACCAATAAGCTGCGTTTGCAAGAACTGAGATGATGTCATTTATTTAAACGTTTTCTCTGTATGTATGCCAGAACTCATCAACATTCAAAACGTGATTCAGTGCCTTTCTATCTGTCTGATATTTGTTTCTTGATTAAATTGAGATGAAGTGAAGTGCGTTTTTTCTAACTTACTTTCTCAAATTCCCATACGAACATTGCACAAACCGGTATGTTGATTTATTCTTTCAACTGAAATGCAAACAAGCATCAATCTGTCATCCAGTTTTTTTATAAAGTCATGAAGGCAACATAAATTAAGTCATAGAGTCACGAAGGTTGTTTTATTTTGGTGCATTGGGAGGTGGGAATTAGGTTCAAACGTGGACATTCTACACCCTTGTTCCCATATACACCCCCTTTTTTGAAGTTTTATTTCCTCACGCATCTGTTTTATTAAATTTGTAAATGAAAGTTATTTGTTAAGGAAATTTTTTGTGGCTAGATCTTTTTTACTGACTCTGAATAACACCGTACCTTTTGTTCGTTTAGAAATCACATCGATGTAGAAACTCTGTGTTCGATGAGTAAATCAGTTTGCAAAACGACTATGTTTGCAGAATAGAAATGCTGAAGTAACCTGACTTGTGGATCACTGAAGAATCACCAATTTTTCTTGTGTGAGAAGCATTGATACTCTGTAGGAATTCAAATGGCGTCCTGTTTGAATTTGTCCCGAGACCCCTAAACATGCCCTGCAGGTATTTTTCAATGATCATGAGGCATTAGTCGAAAGTTGGATTCAGACAAACAAATAAGTGCAAATCAAGGATAGAACACCCCAAGATGCTAGTTTAAGGTTAGTGCGCGAGAAGTGGCAGATACGACAACCTAGGCCAAGTTTGCCATAGCAACATGATTTGTCCAACAACAGCAGCATCATTATGCAGGGTATGCTGCTCCCCAAACAGCATGTTTACGTCACTCAAACTAATCAATGAGTTTCGCTCAGGTGTTCCTAAATAGCAGTTCCCTTATAGAGCTCACCTACTGAGGGGGGATTTACGGAGAGAAGTGCTATTTTTCATCGATCAGGCTTGAGATAACACCCCATGAATAGTCTATCGGTGCTATAACTCTTTTTTGAGTCTACGATTAAAGTTTTTATTTAGGGAAAAGCAGTATCTCGCATATTCAGATGGGCAGGGCTTACTATTTTTTCCAGAACAGGTGTTTACGAGAGACCTTTGATTGCATTGATCGTCTTCTTTAGTCTCCTTGCCAACCTAAGCAAGCAGGTTCTAGCTGGTGTCGATTCAGGACTTGAGGGCGCTGCATCAATCGTATAACTGATAGTGCTAACATCAAATGTAATGATCGATAAATCAGGGGGTTTTGCATTTAGGTCATCGCTCTCCTTGTTTGCATTGGTACGTTTATTTAGTTTGTATTCAAATCTACTATTAATCAATAATTAGCATGAAGAAACTTTCATGACCTAATACATTCCTAATAAGTTGAACTTCAACTTGTTTCACACTAATGAATTTTGCTAATACTTTCTGGCTTACATATTGGTCTGATAAAACTCAGAATTGCTAGGCAAATTAATAGCTTTTGTCTCTATATTTGCTTTCATTTTCAAAGTTGAATAGGATCTCAAATTGTATCAATGATCTCAAGTAAGAAAGCTTTTGGGCGAGCTACCCAGCAGCATAGTTTCGTGCTATGAAATATTGTCCCTTCAATTCATTGTCATAAAAGCCCGGGGTAAAGAGGAACAGCCCCCTCTCTTCTTTTAGGCATTTAGATTAACTGCCCCTTCCCAGCTAACAAAAGTATCCTTATTCTGCCAACAGGTGCCTCCTCCCTCGTTTCTTAAAGATATTTCTACGTCCCTGTCACAATCTTTCATGTTTAATAAGTGTCCAAATATAATGTAAAGGCCCATTCTAAGAGATGGGAGCAATCAGATTCTAATTAGACCCACTCTAAATTCATCGCAAAACAAACAACTCTTTTTTATTGCAGTACCTAATCATTCAGACCATGCAAACACAACATCAGCTTTATGAAAAGTTGCTTCCAACTGTTACTGCGATGATGATTATCAGACATGTCTACTACTGAGGAGGAGGTGCTGAAGTGGCATGTAAGTATAGGGACACACTGCCTCAGATATCTTTATTGATGTTTTGGTATTCTAGTATATTGATTAACTATAAAAGTTTTTCGTAAAGATTTCTAAAACAGATTCCAGAATTAGGAAGCCATACAGTGAAGGCTCTTTTGCTACCTGTGGTACTTCTGTACTTGTATTCTGTACATTAGGCTTGAGCTTCCCCTTCAACAACCCAAGCATTTATAATTTGAGCTCGGCAATTGAAGAGACTGGGAGAAATTTTTAAAACAGTCTTTAGGGGGGAGGCTAAAAACGTATTCGAGGCGCATTCACTCTGCCTATGTCGCAACAGGAATATTTAGGAAGGGCTCCAACCATACTCTCCTATGTGGCCAAGTGAATTTTATGATACATGCAAACATCAAGAAGTACCATGCATAATAACGTGATGTAATCCAGAATGCTTCTTGGTTTCAGCTCTTACTAGCCACAATTTCTGATGTTTGTAGCAAAAGACATTATAAGTATTGACTTGTGATATGCTGTCGTTAGAATGAACGAGGTATATCTCACTGAAGGACTCCTTTCAAGGTTGAATTTTTGTTATTTAAGTGTATGCAGTACAACATCCTTTATAAATATTGATTTTAAGATTGAAAGCTTGCCTTATTTTTACCAGTATTTTCCTGAAATCACAGCATGGCCCTATTCCTTTATTAATTTAGGCACATCAGATTAGGTAGGTAATGATAGAGCAGAATGTTAAAGCAGCATGAAGTATGATGGGGAAATATGCCACTTCTATTAATGCTGCTACTCCACTGAAAGTGCATTCCTCGCGCCTTTTAAAGATGCATAATATCCAGTAATCGTTGTTGCATTTCATGATAGGAGCCGCTTATTTTCAAAGGAGATTCGAAGGCTTAGCCCATGCTGTCGCCAAGCTGTTTCAGTCATGATTAGTAAACAAGGCAATCTGAGGTTGCACTGATGCGGATGATGGAGGTTTAATGGTTCGTCTTTTGCTTCTCTTGCTTCTAATGCAGCTAATCTATGGCTGACTCAATGGTTCTTTTCAATGAATTTCCGAATGGACGTAGAATCTCTTTTGTCTTCATAGAAACAGTTACACTCATTTGCCAAAGATACGCACGTCGTAAGAAATCTGTTCATAAGAATCAGATTAGCTGCTCGAATCGGTAGACCCTTCACTAGTACCTAGCATAACATAAGATTTCATTTTCCCTTTTTTAAGCAGTTTTGGCTGAAGATGGTCTTTGATCTGTGTTCTACAAAAAAGTATGCATAAAATGCTTTTTGTAAGTCTAAAAGTATGCAAGTTTTCTTTACTACACTAGAAGATTTGCCAATCGCTTTCTGTATAACTATTGCCATTAAAGAATTTATGCGTTGGGTCTCTATGGGTAAAGCCTTTACCAATATTAAGTTCCTGTATGAAATGCAAGAGCTTCCTTTGATAATGATGAATGGCCAAAATACCAAGAAGTTGTGTTTTTCTTAAGCTAATGGCTTATGACAAACCATAAGTTTTTCTGCGATCCTAATCTCTTCTGTGCAACAGTTAATTGATCTTTCGAGTTCAACGCCGCAAAAATCACAAATACGCGTATGCAAACAAAATTCATCGCGACAGGACGACTAGTTTAATTAAATGACTCGAGTTAGAAAGCCGACCACACTTAGTAATTTTAATCTTAGGCTTTATCTGTGGAAATTGGTAAGCATATACTTCATCTCTGTCTTTAAATTCATTTCCAGTGTTCCTTCTTATTATTTCCCAATCCACTTGTTTTCTCTTTACTATTTACCGCTTTTAAAGAACACCAAGAATTTCTCAAAAATCAAGAATGCGTACAGGGCATTAATTGAAATAAATCAAGTAAAGCAAGAAAACTTCATGGAACAAGAAACCCGAATAAGTTGATGAGTAAAAGAGCCGAAATGAATGATGAATGGCTCAAATAATGACCATTTGTTTATCCTGACTATGGATCGTATACACGCACTGTTTAACCTCTTCGTGGAACCTACTCAAACCCAGATGACTTGATCGCCGAAAACGCGGCAATGCCACTATCACCTGCTTTCTCGAGCACCAGCAATAGGAGACGAAATCTTTTCTCGCATTCAGAATTAGACCGACATCGAATTTCATTTTGTATCCAGCAACCGGTACATTTATCCATTGAATAGATAACGCTTTGCTTTAATTAACATCTGCTAATTGAGCGGGTCTTACTGCCTTCTGCCTCTTATTTTTAGAATGCCCGTGTGTGAGTCTGATTTTTGCATTATTTTGATGTTTAATGGGTAAATCAGGTTGCTCTAAAAACAGGAGACGAAAAGCGGAAACAGATGACTTGTGTTGCACAGTCGTCTAAACGATTGCATTTTTCCACAGAAAATTGTTTGCAACAAAATCAAAAAGGCTCCCAAAAACAAAAGACCCATTAGACACATTTTCGAAGCTATTCTTGATAAGATGGGTACAAAACAATTCCTGATGAATCTGCTGTCGCCCGGACTTTGATTTGCAGGAGGCAACCCCCTGGCTGAGTATACCGCTGCTTACGTACTCTGTATATTGTCACGGTGAAAGGCGATTCAGTCCCGTGAATACAGGGCGCCTGTTTGCCAGTGAGATTTCTGTTGGTTGTCACGCGATTTCTTTCACTATTTGTAAACTGCTTTGACTAGCCATTTCACCAGTCACTTTCCACCCGCCGCCATTGCAGGCGCTGTCTCAAAGATTGTTGTTTGTCGCCTAGAATGGAGTCCGGAGCGATATTTACCAAATAAAAATGGATTTGCTAGCGGAAATCTCCTGCAGTATCAGACAAATTTACGGATTCGCTGCTCAGGAACAGATATGACATGGAGAATGTGAGTTCTTTACTTTTATTACACTTTTAACGTATTTTCATATGCTCACTAAGCTCAAAATCTTTGTTTCCTAGCACACATATGCTTATGTTTAACTCATATTTTTGTAACCATTTTGAACTATACAAAGAATTCTTAATTAACACGGAATATGCCGGGTCCCCTACAAAGCCTATGTAACCAAGATGAAAAGACAGTCACTTGTTCAACTACACGCTTTTTTATGAGGAACCTACCACAAGGTCTAGTTCCTTATTCGTAGACCTCAAGTCATCAGATTTTAGAAGCAAAAGTTTCTTAAAAGTTCCTCAATTTTCACTGCACATCAATAAACCTTAACACTTAATAAAGAGAGGGGCGAGATAGAATATGCGGAAACTACTCGATAAAGCACTTGACACACGAAAGGCAAACAATCTATGCGAGTTTTGGCTGCAAATGAATTGAACCGGCTTTTTAGCTCTTGATGCTTGCAGTTATAAAAAGTTTTCAAATCGAAAAGTTCCTTAGGGTTTTCGTTTTAAGTAGTATAAGCTCTTTATATATTTCGGCCTTCTACATGTAGGTTCTCTATAAAGTGGTTCCTTATAAAAAAAGCGTGTATCCAACAGTTGTCCAGTCGTTGCTGTATCCCCCCTCGCTTTTCATCGATTCTACCTTCCTACCCCCCTTAATTCTCAATCTATTGTGCACTCCAGCGTGTGTTTCTAAATAAAGACTCCCAATGCAACTGGACCAGTAATTCTGCAAAGCGGATTCTGTAAACAAAGCCCAGATTCTTCGACATCCATCGGTAAAGATGGACTCTATCAGTAAAGCTGCCGGATTCTCATGTGCTCCGACGCAGGTTGAGAAGTGGAGGGGCCAAAAAAGATTTTAACAATCATAACAAAAGATATTTAGAAAAGCTCCATTGTTTTACAAAAAAGTGCGGGGGCCATGGCCCGGCCCCCCTTCGTCGGAGGCCCTGATTCTGACACTCTTCATTTTAAGTATAACTACAAGAATATAATAGAAATTAAGGTTCCAGCTTAACGATTGATTGAGCCTGTTTCACATTGTAACAAAATCAATCAAGTGTCGCTTATAGGAAACGCAGTGTGGGTCTCTAATGCCTTCAGGGAGGTACTTCTTCTGCTGCTCCCCCTGACATGAAATACAAGCAAAACGTGCTGGCAAATTAGTACACAAGCAAACCTGATGGGTCCTGAGCGGTGTGCCTCGTATTGATCTACACCGCCAAAGGTCTTTAATGCTCAATACCGAATGACGTCATAGTTAACCTCAGAATCACCTATGCGAAGGATTAATATTGAAATATCTACCATTGGTGGAATTCCCAGCACTTTGACAATCCTTAAGCGTAACAATCCATATCTATAGAATTATCATTTAAACACACGGGAATTAAACAGATGGAATCAAATAGAACATGCAGGTAAATAATTTAGCGCATTATGTTTCATGTCGTGCTAGCAGGGTACAATAGACTGAGAGAGAGAAATTGCGGAAGTGTTATTTAGCATAACTGAAAAGCCCAACATAACATGTATATGTTTGCCAACAACTCTTTATCTTTTCTTTTTGAAGAAACTGCCACTCTTCAACTTGTCAATGTCATTCTCTCAGATAGTTTCTTGCTATATCGAATCTATGATCCCGATATCCTGTATCATGTCTCCAGCTTTACATAAACTTATCTTTTAGATTTGGTTATTTTGTGGTTTAAATCTTTCCCAGCAACCGTTTCTTTCTAAACACCACCAACATTTTTCTTCACAACCAAAGTTGCTGATGAGTTTCTCAAACGCTCAAGCAAAATTGCTCTCCTCAAGAGGTTTCTTTTAGAAAAGCAAATAACCGCTCAATGGAAAACAGTCAATTTTCCTGGCCTAGTCAATTTTCCAGGCCTAAAATTGAAGCCATGGTCAGATCAGACTCAGTTAACCAGACCTGGTGTGTTCTTTTTTTAATTGGCACAAGTAAGTCAGGTGTTGATTTGAATATGGTTGCTTCTCATTCACTTTCATTGCCCTATACACTTTGTGTCATTGTGTTTGGTTTTCAGTACAACTTCAGTCTTTGCTCGAACATGTTTAGTTATTTGAAGCTCATAGTTAGTTTTCATTCATGCCAGACTTCATTAGCAATCTAAGAATCCCATGACATGTGAATCGAGATTAGGGTGTATGTTTGGTGATTGATTTAGTTACCAGAGATATTAATGGAAATCACAAAGGCAGTGACGAGTCTTTATTAAGTAGGCTCTAAGTGAACGTTATTCCTGGTTGCTCATCGAGTCTTCTACTTAACTTTTGTTTGAACACCTGCAAGACTGGCTAATTTTTATTGCATCTTCCAGCGTTTGTCTTAAGTGATGTAAGCCGCTTGACTCTTTGGAATTGATGGTGGCTAGTGAACCAACAATATCAAACATTGAACATCAAGCAACGAGTGTAAACATACAGATGGCCTGAAGATTCACTCTATGGTCTTCATACACTGTGTTTGCGTATGCAGTCCAGTTATCTGGCCTATCTAAGCAGCAATCTCTTTATCGCATCACTTCTAGAAGTACCTAGTTCTCTGTTGATTTTCCAACCAGAAAACACAAATAACATATGGTTTTTTCACCATATTTTGCGAATTAGAATATAGCCAAAAATGAACTAAGCAACATGTCTAATCTTTTCACCAAAACTTTTTCAAAAGGGCCCCATTTTCTAGGGCCCTTTTTAATCCCTTTACCTAACTTCCCACGAAAAACACTTTGATAAACTGCTAGACAAAAGCTAAATAATTCTGAAAGATGTCTTCTTGAGATCACCTGCCACCAACATGTCATCAGATGGCTGCTTTAGCGTCTTGGAAGCGCAAAATTCTCAGCCTTTAACTGTATTAGTAGAGTATTACTACCACCAGCATAAACATCTGTTCATTCAACTGTAATACTGAACGCCAAGCTTACACACCTGAGCAACACTATCTAACTCCAGCCCTTTCTGGACTACTTTTTCGTTGCTCATGCCGAACATGATGTTCTTGCTATTGTGTTTGGCATCTAACAACTATGCTATGAAACAGTGAACCTGATGAAATAGAACCAGGCTCTGCTTTTGCACGGACTGTACTCGGCCCCATTTCTTGCGAGATTTTCCCTCGCAGCTGCAATAAGCCGGCGGTGCATTGTTGCGTTCCTCGCTGTAATCAACGGACATAATTATTTCTATCTGGCTAGCTATTAACATGTTAACGCAAATCCAGCATCCAATGCTGAAGGGTGTCTGAAGTGGCAATTGACAGTTGTTGGCATGAACGGGTAATGTTTTTCGCTAGAAGCAAAGAGGTATAGCAATCCCTTTCAATGTTTTGACATAGCATACTTCTCGCCAAGTCGTGACCTGTGTCAACAAATTGTTGCAACTTCAAGCCTTGTGCGCCAGAATAGGTACCGGTAATCGTCTCACTCCAATCGTGCATCCGACGATGCAAGGGCCGCATCGCACATCAGCTTGCCTTAAAGGCTTACCTTAGTGATGCGGATGTTTTTCCAGCTTGAAGACGATTGCGGATAAATGAGAACTGCCTCTTACTCCTCGCCGCCAGATTGCCAACGAAATACAAAGATTATTTCGCTGCTATATTTTAAGTGATGGAAAAAGGATATTGAAGAGTTGCACTCAAGGATATTGTGAAACACAATCAGAGTGATGTTCGACTGCATGCGAATCAAAGCCTGGAGGCATGCTTATCAGCTAGCCCCCTTTCAGCGAGTGAACCTGTATTAAGAAGGTAGCTTATTTGTTTAAAATACTTCCTGCAGCAAAACTTCGAAATAGCACGGGATAGTAGAGCCATGATTTGGCGCTCTTAACATTGCCTTCTGTACCACACCTCCCTCTGCCTAGTTTGCAAATGGTCACGGACAGGAAATGGCCAGAAAATGATCAGAAAATCGAAAATTTGCGTCAAAGCATAATCCGACGACGTTCTAACCATCGGGCAAGCTAGATCGTCTTTTTATGTAAAACCATAATGCTATGGAGAGGAAAAACATAATGCTATGGAGAGGAACAGCATGTCCTCCACTCGGGCTCTTTTAAAGTAAGGTTTTATTGAAGGCGGATTGTTCGTGACATTGGCCAATCACGCGCCATTTTTACAGCATCTAACGTGGTTTTCAACCGGCTTCTAGCTCGTTCTTTGTCAGTTATTCGGTGCAGCTAACGCCTTTCAACCTGCGTCTACAGCTCTTTTCCAAAGACAGAAAATCCACAAGCCCCTCCAGAACACAATAGGTATCGGAGTGTTTTTAAATTGACGGAAATCTTTCCAGCCATCCTCTCAAAATCTTAACAGAAACGTTGGCAATGCCTTTTTGTATAAAGTCTTTAGAAGCTTTTATTACCTTCAGTGTAGAAAGTGTTTTTAACAGATTGTTTTTGTTTCCATTTCTTTCCTAAATTAATTGAATATGAAATGAATTTTTAACTTTCACGTTTAAGAAGAGAAAAGAAAAATAATGAATAATAGATTCACAGATAAAACAGACAGAGTTGTGTATGACGCTTGGAGGTGAAGCTAGTCTCTTTCCATGCTAATATTTTCATCTCGATCATATACATGTTAAAGTGTTGCGCGACTTTCTACAAATGAAGTCAGAAAAACTCAAAATTCCAATTGAGGTGATGGGTTATGCTACAGTATCACGGGCGTGTTAGCTATTTGCAATGATTGACCTCGAACTAATCAACAAAATACGAACTCGGTCATTTAACTTGTATTACCTGTCCCTTATCAACACAGTTTTCTCTTCTGTTGTCGACGGGTATGTTTGCATAGTTTGGCGCGTAGCTTCAATGTCCATTGACTGTGAATTGCCAATTTTAAGAATGCAGAAGAACCGAATGCCCGCGGGGAGCACAGCAATTTCATGCATTGGGCGTTGCAATCTTTTCGCAATGCAACATTTTGTCGTGCATCATACAATGGTGCTAAAGCTCCTTTCAGAACAGCCCACCGTTGGTTTTTCATCGGCATATTTACGAGGTTTTCTCATTTCCATTAATCAGTAATAAGAAGCTTCTGTCGAAAAAATGCAATGGCAGTCGAACGTATATGAGCTACTGGTTTAATTTCTCTGGGAAAAGCATCACTGCATTGTAAGTCGTCATTGGGCGATGCTTTGTGAATTGATTGCCTATAACCCTCAAGTCATACTTTACACCTAACATGTATTCATTCGCCATGAAAACATATTCTCCGTAAGACCATGATTACGGGCGTTTCAAAAGTCAACTTTGTATTTGATGAGAGCATATTAAATTGCAACTTTTTCAAACAGTAATCAGACCTATTTAGGAACAAGGGAAAGGCAACAAACATGCTAACTATGACGTCTATTATGAGCAGGCAGTTTGTAGTAAACAAACGAGTGTTCCTATTAAGTTTAATTCAATCTGAGTCCACAAGCATATACCTGCATAGTCAGTCACAGCCAAAAATTGCTGGCAGTGTGTTATTTGACGCTGGAGGGGACAACACCGATTTGCGCATTTCAAAAACAGAGCCATGAGGTGGCAGGAGACGACTGTCCCGCAAAGGGTTTGTTGCTTACCTTGTTATTGTTATTGTTATTGTTTATCAGGTGGAATTGTGACGCGAGGCACTGGGACATTTTCTGTGCCACTGTTGGGTGGGGTTTTCACGTTTGAAGGCATAGGTATACGCCACTACATGGAAATAAAGCTTTGGAAGAGAATTTCATTGCCTCGTTAAAGGCCTTTGATTCAGATGCTTTAGATGCCTGTTTCTGATGGAGGAAAAAAAGACAATTGAGGGTTCTAGCGATTTCTAATTGACTAATTTTAACATAGAAGGGGGCAGGGGGGAGGCTCAAGCCGAAAATAGGTGCATTGACGATCCTTCTGACCTAGGGTGGGAGATCAAATTTGATGGTTTATTTAGTTTTTGACCAGCTCTTAATCCCTTCGAAACAAACTAGATTATTGACAACTTTGTTTTTGTCATTTTAATGCTTGTAGCACGATACTGTTTTATCAAACTACTCAAGGTGCAAGAATCCAATCCCTTTAACAGCTTCTTTATGATAACAACAGTGAGCGAAAGTCGATCGGTCCCTTTTCAGCCTTGTCAGCTTTTCTTATCTTTTATTAAAGGCAATGTATCATATCGTATTCAGAATCGAATTCTCCATAAAGATATCTAGCACTGATAGTAAGGACCAATATCACAGTTTCGGCTTCTCGCTATTTTGGCCAACAAAGGACTGCGTAGGTTGCAAATTTTAGTTTCACAACATTTGTTTGAATAATATATTAAATTGCATGATATTTTTTACCTCGTGCATATATAATTTCGAACCAGATTTCATGCAAATTGTACCAAGTGAAATGAAAAGCCGTGGCTTGCACTGGGCAGGGGCTATTACAGTTTGCTTCTTGAATTAATGCTTATAATCCAATGACCTGCAAATACAGAGTCATGATTATAATAATGAGCACTGTTTGTTTTCATACACACCAGTTCTGTATGCTTTGCAGATTCTATGCAATCGATACTGAGTTGTTTGGATTTTGCTTGTACCTGTTAGAAGTTTTGCTCAGAAAGGCGCCAAAAGTGGTATTTGTACACATTTTTGTACAATTGAACGATTTGGGATTTTTCCATTCTGGCTGCAATGTGGCTTAAGGGAAAAAATTCCTTTCCCTACCCACCTGGCTTGGTGGCTTATTAATTTTTGGCTCTTGACACGACATCTCATTCGCAGCCGCTGTATCTGTCTGCTTTTCCTATTTATGAACCTCTGCAAGGGGGCTCTACATGCAGTAGGCAATAGTGCAGTTGACATGTGGACGGTATTCTGACCATTCGCTTGCTCTTTTCGTGAAAGCAAAGAAGGCCAATGCGAGTCTTCGAGGCAGGTGCCTGGTTTAATAAAAATGCCCACTGCTATTTTATCCTTTCGACTTATCATTTCAAATTGAAAGTGAGGAACTGATATCTTCAGGAATGGAAGCAGATGATTCACTAAGCGACTATTCCCCCAAGGAGTAAAGGGCACCCTGCGTACGACTCAAGTTTCTCTGGCAAATCTTCTGACCCATGTTGCATCTACTGATGTCTTACATGAATCCCATAGATATTCACAAAGCAAAGAATACGATGCCCCGACTCACTGTCTATCTCATGGGCTCAAATCCCGCCGTACATATACAACACAACAGCAGGAAAGCCAGGAGGCATCATGCACAGCATTCTCAACAGCATGGTGCACGTCTGTTGTAAGAACAAGACCGCTTTGCAGTATTCCGATGAAACACTCGACCTCACTCAGTTCCAAACTGCCCTGCAGAATGGCACCGACGACATCTACTTGCCTGTGTATGGAGACGGAAAGCTGCAGTATAGAGGCGGCGATCCGTTCATCTCCTTGGGTAAGTGGAAGTTGATATTTGTGTTCACAGTCAAGCAGAGTGCGCCTGTTGCACGAGAAGGTCGTCTTCGTTAATCGGGTCTTTAAAAGCTAGCCTTTAGAAATCACGCTCAATAGAATACGCTATAAAGCAACTAAAGCTATTGATATAACAACTATCAGCGAATATCTTATTTCTGTTCTTTTTCTTTACAAGTGCAGATCCATTATGTTTTTTACTGCATATGATGATTACATATATTTAGCACCATAATTCATAGGTTTGTCTAGTCTATCTATACTTAAAGCAGATATCATTGAACACATAGTATAACAGTCCAACAGTAATATGTTAACATAAAGGCCAGGTTTGCAACGCTGCAGAAATATTTATCCAATACATCTTCAAGAGCTATTTGAGTAATGAATGAAACGCCGCACATATTATTTTTTGATGCGACATATCTTTCTACAGTTGACTCTCCTGGTATTGCATACTTCTATGGTAGCCTCGGTTCAGCTCAAGAAGAAACGTTGAAGGCATTTACAACCTCGTGGCCAGTTCTGGTGGTCGTGCTGTTACTTGCTCTTGCCTTTGGTGCCGCGTTCTGGGTTGCGGTGAGTTCTGATCGAGGCTCGCTTCGATTACGTCACATTGTCGCGGACTTGTCAAACGCAGAACGGCTTATCAAACTAAATCATCGATCAAAATTCTTTGGTTTTCAGCAACATGAAATAATTGTTGCAAAAATGCTTGCAAGTTTTAATGTTTCAAACAAATGTCTTAAATCCATTTACTCATTTTCTTTCTCAAATGGGACAGAGACGACGAAACGTAAATGCTGATTTTGTATTCGATAATAAGTAATCATTTTTAATAGGTTCTAGCCTTAGAAACTATACCGATTAGCTTTGCTTGATAGGAGGTCGCTCGCTTCACTCCGGAGAAAAAGGAAGAAAGCAAATGTCGGATGAGTAAAAGGCAACGAGTGCAAAAGAAGCTTTGGGAGACTGTCGAAGGTCCCATAAGTGGGTTCTACTGGGCAATGGTGACGCTAACCACAGTTGGGTGAGAATTTTTCATAAACTCCTAATTCTTTTAGATTTTAGTGTATCTTAAAGGCCCCTGGGGCCAATAGTAAGGTCCTAAAATAGGAAGGAATGGAAGAAGCAGGCTTTGGGGGAGACGAGATCAAATTGGAAGGAGCTGGGTTTGAAAGAAGACAGATTATAACAGTCAGAGGTGGGATGAATTCCGGGCAATGTTAAACTAGAGAGCGTCAAAAGACAGATCAAGTTTGTTAGATACTAGGTACATAAGAGAACTCATTACTGCAAGTGCAAGAACTCATGTCTCCCGGAAATAAATGAAATATACCCCTTTTCTGTGCTTATCATGCTCAGATTCTATCATCAGGGAACCCTATAAAACTCAACTTGGATGAATTTCGACGGTATCTCATTCAACAATGCGTTGTCACATTCAATACCTCCTGTTGAAAGGTCTAGCTATCAACTTGCTAAGACCTTACTTTTTCTCAATAAGGAACCCAAATTGTAATTACTGCAAAAAGCCGACTTTTGACTGCAATACGAATTCTAATTTCCAATTAACTCTAATATGCAATGAAGACAGTTCTCGAACTTAAAAGGCATTCAAATTGATCCAATCGACTTTCATTGGTCGCCTTTACACATTTCATAAAATCTGCAGTTTGAGCTTTAACTGTTTCTTCTCTGGTTGTCTTCATGACATGTCCTGAATAATATGAAAACGAGGTTCACAAAAAAAGGCGTCAGGCAGAAGATTTTCGCAACAAGACGTCGATTTCTTATTTCTAGCGGTTTTGTTTGCGCCATGCAAACTTTGGTAGCTGCTTTTCGTGCGAAGATTGCCGACGTGAAAGTAGATTGGAGTTGCAATTTGCTTCTAAGCGCGCTAGAATAGAGAACTGGAGATATCAACAGTGTGTTATTAAGAAGCAATTAGTGAAGAGCATTTTACAAGCAAAAAACTAATGTCTGTTGTCATGCATTTTTCCCTACCCACGAAACGTTCAATCGCTCATGGAGTAGTAGCAATAATGTTAACTGCTTCCAAGGTAGCATATTCTAACGTGTTATAAAGACCATGAATTCCTTATCGCTGACTGCTTTCACTGTATGTGGTGCTTCAAAATATTGTCATTACAATTTAATGTCTCTTCTCATTGTGTAATGGTGTGCTCCAAATGTGGACAGTTCTCAAATGGAACTCCATATTCATTGGCTAACAGCAAAAGTTCATAGATCGATTTGCTGCTCATCATTAGCACCAGTGTGATTCACTTTGATAATATTTCTTTGACATTTTGTGATCTTCATTGATCATATCGATTGATTTATATTGAATAAACTGAAACTGTTGTGTTCCAACTCAAGCTATGGAGATATGAGCCCGAAGACTGTTGTCGGTCGTCTCATTGCAATAATCTGGATCCTGTTTGGAACAGTCATATTGTCCATGTTCACTGCTACGATCACATCCGGACTAATTACAGCAGTAATGTCTAATGATATACCACTGGCAGGAACCAAGGTGAGCTTTGTTGATTATGAAATACTTCATTTATCTATTCTGTGTAGTTTTCAAAACCAGGAAGAGCAGAATGAACTTCGGAATGCGAGAATGCCATAGCTTATATTGTGCGACTGATTTCGAGGATGCATGCTGACTGCAATCTGGGATGCATGCAGTGCTAATTTTATTGTGTCAGCTCAACAGCTCTTTTCTAACATACTGTAGCCAAACGTGACACATACTGAAGTGCAGATAGTATCAAATGATAATTTGAAGTCATTTAGAGTGCCCATAACAACTTTGATTTTAATGGTTTTGATTTTCTTTTACTTATCCTACAAAGTTTTTGTATTGTGAATAATATTTCACATTTCACGAATAAGGGCTGATAAAATTTTGTTGTTGTTTTATGGCATGATAAAGCCTCCAGTACCAGGCAAATAAAGAAGCTCTGTAATGGAAGTAGCGTTAATCAACAGCACGATGAAACATTAATACCCCTTTCAATTCTCTTAGGTTGCTGTAATAACAGAAAGCAAAGAAGCAAACATAGCTATAAAGAAAAACGCTATTCCTGTTGGTAAGTCTTTCCTTCCATTCAATTTCACCACTACTCGGCGGACCGACCTTAGGGCCTACTGTACAAGAGAATGCCGCATAGTCAGTGAACAACAGCAGAGAGATATTGATACCCAATAGCAATATGTTCATGTTTTCAACAAAGCAGCAGTCGATAACAGATAATTATCTAACTTGGGATAAGTCAATGCTTAAAAGAT
This sequence comes from Nemopilema nomurai, assembly GCA_003864495.1. Lineage (NCBI taxonomy): Eukaryota > Metazoa > Cnidaria > Scyphozoa > Rhizostomeae > Rhizostomatidae > Nemopilema > Nemopilema nomurai. Next base: position 1,323,081 of record PEDN01001352.1, read on the forward strand.
TTTGTTCAAAATATGATTTGTATTTGGTTTTTGTATCAACGGGCTCCTTCTGGGGTATTTACTTTTCTATATTTCTAGAATTCTAACAATACTTTAAACTTAGAGCAAACATAAACTGCCATGTCCATCAACTGTGTGTTTGGCATCACTAAGCGAGCTCTTTGAAGCAGGTTACTATATATCCCACCAGCGAAGATATCCAGATTTCGAAACAAGGCCAATGTAAACTGGCTCTGGCGACAAAGTGACTTGTTCCTTGAAGTACAGTTAATGTCACTATCCTTTTACTGTCACTGTCTGTACATATATTTCTGCTTAGTTGACTTTTCAGAATCATTTGGCACGTATGACTACCTTCTTTGCAGATTACTCAAAAGTCATAGAGCTGCCACAAGTGTTGAAGCGAGGTGAAACGGACGGACTACTTCTAGACATATATGTAGCTGGCTTCTACCAAGAGTCGTTCGAGAAGTTTCTTCTAGCTGATGTCATCGAGTATGTCTTTACTTACGGCCTATTGCTGCGAAACAAGGGCAAGTGGATGGAACAGTGCTTCAGACTGTATACAGAGTTTTATAAGGAGCAGCTATTTCATGACATATCCTCCTCTGTTATACCATTTAAGGTAGGTAATGCGTTCATAATTTTCATTGCACTTTTCTAAAAAGAGGATTTGCAGATAAAGACACAACTTCCAAGGAATCAAACTAGAACTTAATAAGCATTAGATCGTGACCATTAATGTACCTTGATGATCAGTATTATACAAGTACGCTGTTAGTATGTAATCGATAAATATTTCTCGCTTCATTTCAACTGGCTCTCTTGATAACCAAATGCGGATAATAAAAACCTATCAGATGTTCTAACGGACCACGTGTATTAGTGGCAGCTACGGAGAAATAGTCTCAACACTGGTTTAAAAATAGCCTTTAAATAGCTTTTTTGCAATGACAACTCTTTGAGTGTTTGAATAATGTGCTAATTTTTTCACTGTCTGGCCTTAGTCTAATTGAAATTTAAGCTTTGATACCGTATGGCTAAACTCAGTTGATTGTCGTTGCAGCCGTTGAATTATGGAAACCAAGCTTCGGAGAGGTCGAGTACCTTGATCGACTGGACGTCTAGGCCAATGCAGCTCTTTCTCGCGGCTGTTGGGCTGCTCATGCTGATCTTAGTTATCAGTGGAATTTCACTGGACAGGTATCGCAAGTGGAGGAAGTCACTTGAAAAGCCGGGTAAATCATTTCGCTTATTTTCCCCTTCAACACACTAAGTGTTGTGACCAAAACGATTATCGGCTTTAACGTCACTCTATAATTTCGAGACTTGTTTAGTTGTTGTTTAGTAGATTGGTTGTTTAGATGTTGATTGCTGTGCTATTGCCTAAATTTGAACACTTTTAACATATTTTATATGTTTCTTCCTAATAACCTCAACGTGTTTCTGGTCATTCATTTAAACAAGCGATAAATTCGGAACCACATGAAAATTTCCTTTCCTATGAGTCTAGGCACTAGGGCATGGCAATAATTACCAGAAAAATAATTTATTACAGGTCTCACCAGGAGACGTGACCACATATTCAATTTGAGGGGACATTTTCCTACCAAAACATTGTCATTTTATCCGCGTCAGGACTTTTTGTTGAAAAACTAACCACCTTTATTTCAGTTCAAGCCAATGGAAACCAATACTGGGATGACAGAAATCGGTCGCAGTTTTACAAACTGGAGCACATCAATGAAAAGTGTATGGTATACTTTCAAATGAAGGAGGAGCTTACAAACATTGGAAAGTCAATAGAACAGCTTATGACAAGTGCAGTAGAATGCCAGAATGCAGAATTAGCAAAGTCTGAACCAGTGGGCGGCAATGACATAACTTGAGAGATTCAGTTAATATTTGGGCATCCTATTCCTTGAACTTCATATGCTTCTTATATACCAGTGACATATTATGGTTAAAGAAGGAACACTTTCTGATAAAGTATTGGAAAATTTGCAATGGGAAAGCTCGAGTTGATGGCTCAATAATGCAAGACCTTGCTTTCAAGTTCAGAAGTTCAAGACATTGCAAATCAGTAGAATTCCTAAGCTGGACAGACAGGATTGTATGCAAAGAACACCAATTAATCAGACTCTAACAATTTTGGCAATACTGATAGAGAAAAATTCGAGAAAATATACAAACAATAGAGGATACAATAATGATGAAACTATTGAGAACTTGTTATGCTTCTTTTCTAGTATATATTTGTAATCAGTTTTAAATTAAATCTTACATAAGTTTTTATGCAAGTAGATGCTGAATGGCATTCGCAGGGTCAGATATTTATCTGACTCAAAAGAAATTTGCTCCTTATGCCAATAACCTTACAGGGATCTTTGTTTTGCAAATACTATAGAGCAAAGTATCATGTCTTTTCTTAATAAAAAAGCATAGTTTATTAAGTGAATAATTGAAGTGCATGTAAATAACATTATAATACATCTATAAGTGATAAAATGCATAATAACAGTTTTTTGTTTATTGAACCTCTTTATAAAAATGCTTTAGGCATTTCAACTATTTCAAGTAAATACTTCAAATCTGTTTAACTTTCAAAATATTCAAACCAGTCAGTTAATGCTTCTTTCTTAATCATTCTTAAACAAATTGCTTGCTACTTCACATGTGTTTATATTGTTTTCTTCCTTTTCAAGAAGTAGATGGCACAAAGATGTGGGCCAAAGAACTAAGTGAACAGGCAAGATACTTGGAAATAGTTTGCCTAAATAATCAAATTGAATATGAGGCTAATATGCCCACCTTCAAAAGCACAAGCCTTCCATAAATAAAAGCATAAATTAATTTACAATTTTCAAAATAAGAATTTACATGACTTCAGTAGAGTGCAACAAGAGGCAATTCAAATTCTTTGCCCTGAACTCTAATTGCCTGACTAGTATTTGGCAGCTCTTTAGCCATGCATCAGAGACCTTATTCAATACTTTACACCCTACAACAAGTTGAAATAGAGAAAATTGTTGCATCTCTTATATTCATTAAGTTTTGTATTTTTCTTCCAAGTTACCTAATTTATCTTCTACAATAATCACCACTTGAATTTCCTTTAGCATAGCTGCAACTATATTTCTAACTGCTTTCCTTTCCTGCAACTGCTAGGAGACGATCTGTCATCTGAGATGATGCATAACCTTTAGTGCGGCAGATAACTTGCAAGAAACCCATTCTTAGACCTGGATTTCTGTAAAAGTAGACAACAGGGTTCATAACTCCACTGAACGCAGTGAGCCACACACTAAGGGGACCTGCAGCTTCAGTTACACAAGAGCTTGACTCTGTGGCATAAAAGCACTCAATCACAAGGACAGGAAGCCAAACCAAGAACAGCAACCCAATAACAATGCCAACTGTCTTTGCCAACCTCACCTCACGACTTTGCAGATGTTTGTTCGAAGTGACAGATTCCTCAAATTCTTGTAAACCCATTCTTTTGGTAATTTGGAAGATTTTGCAGTATGCTGTGATCACAATGCATAGTGGAACAACAATATGCAAAGCGAGAAAGGGGTAATAGAATTCAGGCTTAACGTTCCAAATGTAGACTTGGCTCTTTGCAGGACTGAAGTTTCCAGCCATAATGGCTACTGCTATAAAACTGTAAAGCCACATCATGGCTATCACAGCTGTAAGCTTTTTGGTGTGTAGATCCTCTCTCGTGGCAGCCAAGGTAAATGAACTAATTGTTTTATACCTCTCAACTGTTATCACCGACACTATTACAAATGGAGATACCAATGAAAACAGCCATATTGAGTTTAAAACATTAGTACCAACACTTCCCAGGTGCCATACAGGAAATCGTGAGACATAAACGAGCTCCAATGGGGCCAGCAATATGCCGATAATGCCATCGCTTATTGCAAGGTTGCATATCAGAATGTTACCAAGAGTGTGAAATTTTTTGTGCCTGAATATTGTTACACAAACAAAAGCATTCAAGACTGGGGAAAGAATTGCAGTAACACCAAGCAAAAAGCAAACGATCACTTTGTAAACTGATGGAAAGACGCACGCAGCCATTTTTCTTCCGGGATTGCCCAAGCTTCGTTCGACGGCTGCGCAATGGTTCCAATTCATGGCAGCTGCGCGTTGCATGTGAATTCCAGACGGCGATGTGTCAGGGTTGCCTATTCGTTTTCGTTCTCTCATGGTGATGCAACATTAATGCAATCATCCGTAGAAGTGTTACAAATTACAGTGTTCCAATGAAGAGTGTTACAAAACCTTGTTGCCCTGAAAAGCTTTAAATCATAGCAAGTATGCGAACATTCGATGCAGCCGAGTTCATTCATAAAAAGTAGATCGTCATTGGAGGGACAATCCGCGATCCACTGCTTCGTTAAAGCCCGTGGAGCAAACATTTTAAGGAATTCTTTCTTGTGTTCAGTCATTTTTCCACCTAAGATACGCCATGACTTCTTTATCTTTTATAAAAGAACTACAGTCACTCTATTTTCCTTGTAAGAACAAGATGACTTTTGCTAAGCCTCGGTGTTTGTTTGAAACCTTACCTAGGTTCTGGAAGTTATCGCAGAATGACAACTGAGCACAGAAAACAGAACGTTGTTTATCCATGAAACATTTTAGTGATACTGAACCGCATGTTAGTTTTTTTATCAACAGTGAAGATGCTGCGTAGCAGGAACTACGCAGGCAGTACAGGGTTTACAACAGTGTTCTTGACTTTTTGGTGATTCTGGCTCAAATACTTTTAAAATTGTTCTTATTTTAAGAGTGATTTTTTGCAAATATTTTAGAAGTTACATACTGAATATGGTTTCAAAGATGTTTTACTGGGTAAAGTTTGAAAATAAAGCAATGACTGCTTTTGTTCATGGACAAACTCATCAAAGATTTTTTCGTCAAGAGAAAGTCGGGACAGTAGAATGCTTTTGAAAGTTTCCGTTAAGGAATTCGCAATGTTATGTATATCTGATTGTTCCGATAAAAGTCACAACTTGTTAAAATTAATTCACAAACAGTTATTACTGTATGTCGATGCAACGTCAAGCAACGTTCCCTGTCTTACACAACAACTCATATGTACACAAACTCAAATTCTCTTTATTTTCCCATCTTAAGCTGAGCATGTTCTAGCCATTTCTCGTTTTTTTGAGGCAAATCTAGCCTCTATGTTTTTATAAAATTTGTTTCTTATAAAAGAAAAAGAGTATAATAGCTAGAATACATGCTATTGATCATACTAAGCATTAAACTCAGAGAAACCCTGCCTTTTAGACATTGGAAACTTAATGACAAACGGCAAGCAAGTGCTCTTCATAACTAAAAGTTCAAATTTTAATTCAGAATGTTTCTAAATTTTCAAATTATAGAATTACCTAGGTGCGGTTTTTATAAGGCACGAAGACACTTGTTGTCGCAATGCAGGAGATGGCCTTCTTTCAAACGATCCAAAGAGAGGCTCCTCGGACATAATGTTGAATATGGTTGGGGACAAAATTTGCATGGATCTTACAAGAGTTCGAAAGCGAAGCTAAGAAAGAGTAGTAAGGAATCGTCGTTTCTTAAAAATTGCATCAATGATTTATTGCCAAAGGCTCTGTTCATAATCTTTTCTTGAAATAACTTAATCGTGAAGATCGGAAAAGCACTTATTATTGATGCGAAGCGAGCAAGGCCTACGCTGATTGTAAGATGGATGATTCTTGTTGGGAAAAGCCAGTTGTTTCGGCAGATGGAGGAAATAGTATGGCAAAGAGCTGCATGGATTCTACGAATTCTAAAAATGATAGTTTAGTTTTGAAAAACGGTATAGTCAGCAAACAGCACCAAGAACAGTCACTAGAAGAGGCTATCAAAAATATGAACAACGATGAGTACGATGACGACGAAGATCTAGATCAAATTTTGGAAGATCAGCAATGCAAGCTAGCAAATGGATCTGAAACCTGTGAATTTAGTAATATAGAGGAGCAGCCGGCATGTTCAGATGAGATCAACATTGACGAAACTGTGACAGGAATACCTATAGACCAAAGTATGAAAGATTTAGATAACTCTCATGGAGATCAAGATGCTTCAAAAGAACTGTCTTCAATGACGATAAAAGACAAGGAGATTGATAGAGAAATTCAATTCATACAGTATGAATCAGAAAAGCAGCTTCCTGACTTGGTTGCTCTAATAACCATTGATCTTTCCGAACCATATTCAATATACACTTATCGGTACTTCCTACATAATTGGCCACATTTATCTCACCTGGTAAGTATCAAAAGGGCATGGTCTTCAAAACTCCCTGGGAAAGACCCTTGGACCTATCCCTATTTCTCTTACTTGTTTGCCCCCTCATTTTCTTATGGGAGCTGCATTATTGGAAAAAAACTAGTAGATACCATCTTTTTTAATAACCAGCAATTTGAAACCAAACTGGTTATTTTAAAAAAAATTGAAAATATTGGGCTACATTGTTATCAATTTAATCTTTAATTCCTAGGGCATAAGCATTGCAATCACTAGCTTGCATTCTTGGCAGAGCTATTGTGAATTTACCCTAAAGCACCACTAGATGGTAGAAACTCCTCTGTTTGAAGATGAAATGATGATATAAATTAATACAAAGCTTTACACGCAATAGAAATATTCCTTTGCTTTTATTTTATTGCTAAAATTTCAATGAAGAGTTGCTTGTGATGTTTTATATTTCAACATTGATTTATTTGACAAGTGACATTAAACTACATTTTGACAAGTGTAAACTCGGATATTCTAAACTTAAGATAGACGGTTTTGTTCAAGCAAGATATCCTAAAACCAAAAGTTTGAAGAAATTAATTTGAATATTTCAAGGTAGAGAGTGTTAATGTTTACAGCACTCATGTTGCAAGAAGTATATTGTTTTGAATCACTTTGCATTGAATGAATTTGACTCAAAACTGTCAAATGAAGATTATACTCGTAGACCAATGAAGATATGCCATAGATCACTTGTATGGAAAAGCTTTGCAACAACTTTAGCACAGCAAATATAAAAAATCCCAATGTTATTGGAAGTCATTAAAATATCATTACTGTTATCATGGGTAGGAAGCAGAGAGAAAACTTTTGTAATGCAATTCTTTGTTCACAAGAAAATTAATATTGAACACTAGATAGTCCTGATCTGAACATTCTTAAAAAACGTCTATTAATGTACTCCATGCAAAAATGATGACCTGGCTTTTTGCCAGCCTAGCAGTTCTTCTAAACTATATTCCCATTAATATACCCAGTCTCACTTTAGGCTGTTTCAACTACCAATCACAGGGTATCAAGGTGGTTATGAATATGATTGTCATGTTTGTATATAATAACATCGAAATGACACTTATTGAAGGTAACTGTCTAAAGAAGTTGTCAAGCATGATGTCACAACACATATGTGACATTTAGATTTCTAAAAATTGAAGCATTTCACATTCAAACACAAGGAAACAAAATGTCTTTGCTGTGGAACAATGCAAAATGTTATTGGATTGAGAAGCTTTAGAAAAGGGCATAATTATTATGTTTAATTTTGTTTGTTGCAAGTTGGTGGAGGAAACTATTTACTTTCCTGTTTTTGTAGAGCAGTATATTGAAACCAACTCTGTTTAAAGAGTAGCATTAGAGTTTAACAAATAACAATAAATGCAGAAGTTTTCTTGCTAAATGGCAAAGAATGCCACATTGCCTAGAGGATGGTCATGGTAGGGGGAGTTGATTTATATCTGCTAATTCTTTTAATTTTAGGCCTATGAAAATAATGTTTGTGTTGGTGCAATCGTTTGCAAGCTGGAAATTCACAGGAAGAGTGTCATGCGGGGTTATATTGCCATGTTGGTAGTCCATAGAGATTACAGGAGATGTAGAATAGGTAAGTCAAACAGCTAGCTTTGTAGTTTAAAGCTTTTCATGTTGAATCATTCTAGCTATAGTTAACACTTAGCTGTAGTTTAGAGCCTTTCCATTTTCCACAAGAGTTGCTCTTTCAGTTTTGGTGACTGTCTTTTTCAAGTCTAACTCTTCCATTTGCCTTAAGTTATTGCTATGGCCATGACACATTTCTTGCTGACACTTATGTAGGAGGAAACCTCCCTCATCAATGCGATCCCCCTGTGGGCTTTACTGATTAAATGCGTAGATGTAGATGTAAATGTCAAACACTTTGGCAATGTAAAAAGAGCACTACCTGGAAACAGCAGCTGATTTTCTCAACAACTTTATTAATTCATTGCTTCAAAAAATTACGAAAATTTGATTGATCATTTCAATTATATTTTGATAGATTTTATGCTCTCTCTTTATTTGTTTGGCTCCTTGAGCATGTGTCTATTTATTTTCTTCCTGCAGGTTCATCTCTTGTAAAGAAAGCAGTACACAAGATGAAGGAACATGGATGTGAAGAGGTTAGATGCTATTTTGCTATTTTATTCTTTACAATGAAAGTTAGTAAAAAAGCAATCATTAAGTATTACAAAGGACTCACTTCTACTCAAGGTTCACAAAGTTGGTGAGGTTAATCATTTTGTTACTCACCATATTTATAAAGAGATGTAGGTCAATTATGTGCTGTGTCAAACAACTTTTTAATTCCTCAAGTTTTATGGATATTGTTTAGATGTGCTTGATTCTGATGATAGACATTGTTTTTAGTTTGATACTTTGGGATATATATTTTTTATAATTTGTGGTACAATTCTTGGATATTAAGGATTTCTTATGGTTTCAATACAAGCCCTGCAAATTGATTAGGTACTTTATAGTGAAATGTACCCAAGTGTGTCATTTTGAATTTGTTTTCAGGTGGTTCTAGAAACCGAAGTAACAAACAAGGCAGCTTTGCAGCTCTACGAAAACCTCGGCTTTGTTCGAGATAAGCGACTTTTCCGCTATTATTTGAATGGAGTTGATGCCTGGAGACTTAAACTTTGGTTGAAGTAGCTCATTATAGTAGCTTTGCTTACATCATTTGTATTTTGTTGCGCATGGCCTTATTCTGTTTGCATTTTATGTTAGGTATTCACTGTTTTACAACTAAGATCATAGTTTTGTTGAACACATTTGTTGTTTTTTGCCTGTGGTGAAGAAAATAGTCAATAATAAAGGTAGTGGATGATACAATGTGATAAAACACACTGTAAGTTTCAGCATTGCGTGTATCAATAACGTACATGGCCTTCAGAGTGATGAAGATAGGACTTAAAGTTTCCATTATTACTATTTTAAAAATCGCCTCAAGATTCTGAATTCCCTTGAAATATTCGCGATCTTCAGAAAAGCTTTCACAAGTGTTATAATGTTTCACTATTAAATAGAAAATTGAATTCTACCAGAGTATAGGTTGATTTGCGGACAGTTATGTATGCACCTTAACGGATGCGACTTTAATGAAGGTTCGTTTAGAATTGTTCTTGAATGAGCAAGATGATTCTATTTTCCACCGTTACTAGGAAGTTATCATCATTGCAAATAGAGAATGATTCCTGCCTGATATTTTTGTGATAATTGGCTTAGGATATACTCTTTCCGGTTGAACAGTAAAGCATTGTCGCATGAATTTTGCTGCGTTTTGTTGCATCAGGCGTTGCAATTTACACCAGGGGATGGGTCGGAATTTGTTTTTGAACCCAATGAAACTGTCTCTGTTTCAGCTTGGCTGGTATTCAGAACTCGAATTTCCAAATTATTAAAGCTTTGGCCTTGGGGAAATATTTTAAAACATTGAAAGACGACATTTAATAATTTTAAATGCGTAGTTCCAATATCACTACTTAATTATACTCTTAAGTATCATTATCATTCTTGATATTTAATAATATTCCTAATTTCATCGTCGTGCCTGAGAACTGAAGATTTCGATTAAAGATGAAAAGCTTGTTGAATGTTGCTAGCGTGGTTTTGCTCACCTCACAAATTCTAAGTCAATTTTCCTCCAAGATCCCCCTCCCCAGCGTGACAATTTGATCGTTTGCACACTTTCAAGACCTATAAATCTTTGCTCTTTATATCTAGTCCTTATCGCTTCTGCACACACTTCAGGAGCAATATTGAGTTCTCTCACTCCACAGTTCTTTCAACCTCATGATTCTTGGCCCTATTATCAACAACAAACATATTAGCTACTTGCCCCGTGGCACATTTGGATGCTTGGATACATACAGCTTGTATTGATTGCATCCCTTTAATCATTTCAACTACTTTAACCAAAACATTGTTGTAATCTAACAGCCTTTTGCTTTGTGGAAGATCAAATGTGCAGTTGAGTTGAATTGTGTAATGCTGTCACCATGACCACAGCTTGTGGAATATACCGTCGTCCGTGATACGGTACTCATGAAATGGCAGATCAAATATTTATGAATTGGTGTGCATCAATGTAATCCACATATTTAAATCTGGATAAGATAAGCAATCAGCATTTCCCGCTCCTACGGCTAAGTAGAAACGGATATTCTGGACATGGAGAACTTGGACACAAATGAAAACGGAGAAACTGTCGACAAAACGACATCAGATTTCGTGCTCGGGTTAAAGGAGAGAGAGTCTTTGAAAAAGGAACTTGAAGAGAAAACTCGAGAATTAAACAAGGTCAAAGGCCAGAATTACGATTTAACGAAGAAGATTGAAGATTTAGAAAAGCAGGTGAAGCTGGAATTTTGATTTTTTTAATTAAAAATTTAGGCTTACAAAAGCGGAAGTGTGAAGTAAGCTATCACCAGAATCAACGTTTCGCGTCTTTTTTCTACTTGACTCCTAATATAATGGTATATATTTTGTCTATAAGTAAGGAATATCATAGTATGTTTATTTCTCGTTTAGAACCTCACGTTGTTCAAATTAATTTACAGCGCTTTACTTTGAATGGTTTTCTTTTCGATGGGCTGTAGCTCTTCCCTTTTGTAATATAAAGACCTTCCCTTTTATCTAATTTTGCATTTTCCCTCCTATATTTTGCTTTTCCATATATTAAGTGTATAATTAGTATCATTCCAGAATGTAGCCATACTTGACAATATTAGTTACTTTCAACTGAAGGATCAGTTCAACTTTCAGGTTGCTGATTTAAAGTCAGATGGAAAAATCCAGGTATTATATACTCAGTTTTAATGGATTTATTTTGAATTGAACAATTTTGCAGAATTTTTTGGCCCAACAATATTAATACGCTATGCTAAGTCTTCTTATTTCAGGCAAAATGCTCTTTTTTTATCCTTTATGATTTTTATCTGATTTGTTATTTGCAATAAGCTCATGAGATTGAAATGAAGATTCAAGTTAAACATTGAGCAAGATGCAAAGTGCTCTTAGTTTATGTTTTCTTACCTCACTTTGGGTATGTTGAATGTGCAAAAATCTGAATTTCTATCTTTTTCAGATCAAAAGACCAAAAAGTGGAGTTATGTCTAAGAAAAGGATCGCAAAAAGAAAAATTCCAAGGAAGAGCAAGCAGAAGAATGGGTTGTTGAACTTACCAACAACTGGAGGAAATGAGGACATTTTCGAGGACACAGATAAGCTTTATGAGGTACGGTTTAACAAGATCATTTTTAGGCAGCTGAGGGCAGGGGGGTATTTGAGAGGTTGGTTAATTTGTTAACAGTGCTAGATGGTAGGATGAGGCCTCACATGATAAGGGTAACACAAGTGTAGTTGATTTTTATAATGAATCAAGAGGAAATCCAAAATGTTAATAGATTGAGCAAAACCTTGAGTTATTTCACTTTGATAAAAGACATGCCAAGCAACATGCACACACAAACATTGTGTGGGTAATGGATAGAGGACCTCAGTTCCCCAATAGAGAAAGAAAAACAGACCTAAATTGGTTCCCCTTTTCAATGTTCTGTTGACTAAGTCTATGCCTTAAATTTTGATTTTTATGTCAAAATTTTGATGAAAGACATATCTGTAGCAAGTGAAAATATGTTTTCTGAACATTAGTTTCAAGAGGTCTACAGAAGCCTTCTTCTAACTTCAATGCGGTTACATCTCTTTTTATTTTTTCAAGTGCTTAATATTGCATTATAACTGGGGGTTCTTAAAAGAGGTTTTCCTACTAGAAATTTGTATTTTCCCATATTTCTCCATTCTATTAGCATCACAAACTGTTTCTTGTTGTCTGAACTCTGATTGTTTCTACACAGACCTAAGAAATTTACATTTGATTTGACCAACTTTTTTTCCCTTGCAAAATGTTGATTTGAATCTGCTTGAGATACATAAACGTTAATCAATCAACCAGCAAACGACATTGTGTCACACTAATGTCTATACATTAATTTGTTATTCGTTTTATTTAACTTCATGGAGAATGGCCAAAATTTTGCTCCAAAGAAGGCTCATTTTACTATCTGATGCACAATCTGAGTCAGTGCTGTTTATAAATGGATCCACTTGACCCTATGCTGCACTTTTAAAATCATGTTCTCCTTTTTGCAATGATATTTTAAGCGAATTTCAGAAGGAAAAATAAAACGTATACAATGAAGCAACTTTGGTTGTGCTTTCTGTTTTGTGAAGCGAAACAGACCATGTTTTGAAAGTATGCTTTTTAACTTCAAGTCAGAAGTTCATGATATCCACTGCAATGCCCTAGTAATCTATGTTGACTTTGCAATTTGTGCAAAAAGATTTTCTTACAATTCAATGCTCCTCTAAGATCTACAAGCTATTCTGTTATAATAAGGTAGGATTTCTCCCCTAGCAACCGTGATAAGAGAAGCTGATTGAGCTGTTGTTGGGCTGTTGTTACCTAGAAACAAAAGCGCCCTTTGTTCTAAAAGGATTTCACAGGAAGGTTGCCGATTCACGATGAAATCCCCTTTATCTTGTACGAGATTCCTTGATCTCATAAAAAGCATTTCAGTTGATTATACAATTGCACAGAGTTGAAGATCACTTATACTTCTAGAAACTCCTTTCTCTTGTGGATCCAAAAGTTATTTGCTGGAATTTATATTGTATAAGTAGCTCACCGTCTATTTCACATAACATAGAAATTAAATGAGCTTTTTTCAGACTCGTGTATGTTGGATATGCTGATAAAATTTCAGCAGTAAATTTCTGTTCTCTTTTTAAAGAATAATGTCATTGAAACACATATAGAAAAACATTCATTTACATTTCGTTCCAAGTCAACTTTTTCACGAGTCATGACAAATAAATCTTTCATTCTATGTACGTGGCGCATAACACGATGCTAGATTCCAGAAATCTTGCTATATTTGCAAGAGCAATGGAAGATTAAGTTGCTCTAATGTTTGCGGCAAATTGTGAAACATAACCATTTGAAGAAGATCGTTTCAGCCCCCTAATTCTTTTTAAGAACAACGGAATAAACGGTTAAATACAAACAGTATTCCTCTCTTCTGAATACAAGATGTAAGGCACTTAGTTAGAAAAAACATGCAAAAATAGTTATTTTTACAACAATTTTCAAGCAAAGTTGCAGTTTTGGGTTCTAAAGTTTCCCGCTTTGCTGACCCTGCTCGTTGCTTCACTGGTACCGATATTGGCCATCTTGTTCAAATGAAAATGGCTCTTAGTTTCCCAAAAGTCGAATTTTACTTTAATGTCGTCTTATACCTTCTGCTAAAATCTAACGAAAACATCTCAGCTTATTCGAATAACACTTTGGGAAGGGTACTTGAATATACCAAGATTTTGAAATTTCCTATTTAAAGACGCTAATCTTTGTTGAATTTTTGTGTGAAATAGGGGTAGAGAAAAATTGAGCAACAATTGCACAGGATTTTTAGAGTCCCTCGGTTGCTGTCCTCCGAATGCTCAAAATGGATCCATTTCCAAAGTCGTTTCCTATTTCGTTGTCAAGAAAAACTTCAAATGCTGAGAAAAAAACTTGACGATTATTTTTAGCACTATACCTCCAAAAGTGACTTGCAAATTTTAAGCCCTTTACGTATTTTGTGTGTAGAATGTTCTTTAGCCCCCTAGTTTTGAATTTCAAGAGACTGAAAAAAGGTCACTGAGACTCTTTGAAGGAGACTATTCTCAAGTGGAAGTCACGTATTGGTTATGTTTGACCTTGTTGACTTTGCTTTTTCTTCTAATGGCAACATCATTCAATGTTTACTATGTACTTTTGCTTTTATTTTCATGATAACATTTTGATTTTTGTTTTTCAGGCAATCGCTGAAAAGTTCCCAGAGCTTACTCTTTCGACAGTTCTCGTTGCAGAAAAGAAATTCATTGAGGCAGACACTGATAAAAGTGGGGTAAGAAGGACATCTTTAGTATGGATGATTAGTTGATCAGCAAATTATTAAAGAAATTATCATTATTAATCACATAAAGTGCATAACTTCTAACTCCTATATAAGCAGAAACATGCTCAGTTATTGTGCTAGTGATGCATATTGACATTTATGTCGATATTAGGGTAGAAAGAGCGCGAATAAGCTTGGAAAGCAACGAGCTTGAATTATCAATATTCAGAAAGGGAAAAGAAGGTGGGCTTTGTCACTTTCTATGACTGAGTTCCAATTTTTGTCCTTCTTTCAGGCTCAGGCTGACTGGGTGCAGTTGTTACCATCGTTAGACATGTTTGACCAGATTAAAATTAAATAATTTCCTCCAACTTTATCATGCCTTTCAAAGCAAGAATATAGCAACAACCGAATGTTTACTTATCAACTTTCGTCAATTTAGACTATCGACGCCAAAGAATTGGAAAAGATATTGGACACAAGTCAAATGCTTTTTACAAAAGAACAAGTGAATGATATTCTGCAAAGCATTGACACAGACAATACGAAGTCTATTGACTTTTTTGAGTGCTTAGAGGTGAGTTGGCAAGATGGAAAGTTGTTGCTGAATGTGTAACTGTGAATTTGTCTGAATTGTGTCTCTATTTTCCTGGTTGTTCATGATCAGTGATCGTTATCACTCAAATGATTACCCCTATCGAGAATCATTTGTTAACTGTACTCTTCCTTTATAGGCACTGGACCTAGTTTACAAAAATAGGAAGACTGGACTTCCGCAAACACTACAGAAAAACAAAAGCGCAGTATGTGTAATCCAATAGATTATCGATCCGCACTCCCACAGATCTTTTCCCTCTGTTAATTGCAATGAAAACGATATATTTTAGTCGAGAGAAGTCTTATAGTTATTATTGTTAAAACAGCTGTAATCAAATATCTTTTAGTTAGTGTATTATATATCGATTTAATGGCACCTGGTCACAAAGAAAGGTCACGACCATTCTGAAATATCAAATCGTCAATTAATAGATAGAAATGAATTAAAAATGTCTTGATAATCAAACCCCTGCATTGCTGTATTCTTTCGTTGGTACTTAGGATTCGTCAAGTAGAATTAGTCATTAGCTTGTCAAAAATCTTGCTGTTAGTTTGTGTGTATGATAAAGATTTTGTTGGTTCGGAAGCAAAGAAATGTCATTAATTGTTCTAGATAATAAATATTTCAATCATTTTTTACAATAATTGGGCCTTTGAAGCCCTGGGCAGACTTTGAGATGTGCTAGTCTTTTTCTTGATGACGTCATTCAATAAGATTTTTACAAATAGCTCGTAGGATTTCTCCTCTGTGCGAATTTATAGCCAAGGATACGAGAGCACTGTATAGTCGTGTAATCTATGTTCTATCTTTTTGGCTCGCAATACTAATGTAGGGGTGGCTACATCATTATCAATTTCAGCCCTTCCCTGATATAAGAGGTATTGTTAAGTAAGTTGTCTACGCGAAGCACATTCTTTTGATAATAATTTCAATGATTTATTTGTTATAAATAAAATGATATACTATATATATATATTTTTGCTACAACAGTCTATCGTATTTCTAAGATACAGTTCTAAAAATCAAAAGATGTGTTTTTATATGAAGCTTTCAACTGCTATACTAGCAAAGTGAACAAATTTATTTTTAAGTAAAACCACCTTGTTTGTATCTACGTGCGGAGAGTTTGTATAAAGACCCTATAGAACAATGAAGTCTGAATATTAAAGTTTTTATGAAAATTATGACCTTAATTTATGGAAGAAATTTTTTATATTTTCAATTTAATCATAATTACTGTTCGTGAATTTTTACTTGGTTGAAACGCAAAAACATTGCGTGGCATGAATTTCTGGCAAACTAGGGGGTGCAGTTCTCCAGAATAATCAATTTTGAATAAGAGGCACGTGTTTCCTATCCACAACAGCAACAACACGACCTAATTTCTGAATCGGCTACTTGCAGGGGATCTGTTCGGTGTGGTGGTGGTTCGGCTTTCTGGGAAAATGGGGCGGCTAGTGACAGTGGAACCAGTCCTTTTTACATTTATGTTTTCAGTTTTTCTGATCTTTCCCATTCAAGAGCAGCTTATCTACGAGAAGCTTTGCAACCATCACTATAATGAGACTGTCTGCAAGAACATCAAGACCAGTAAAGCCTTCGTTCACCAGGAAGCAGTTGTGCAGAGGGGGACCTCCTCCTGGATGTTGTACATCAACATGGCTACAACTTTCCCATCTATGTTGGCTGCCGTTATCCTTGGCTCTTGCTCCGACAAAATTGGACGAAAGTTTGCCCTAGTTCTCCCTTTGATTGGTGGCGTCATAGAAGCGACTGCGTTGATTTTGAATTCTCACTTCATGTTCTGGCCTGTCTCCACACTGCTTGTCGGTGTCATAATTTGTGGATTCTTTGGCAACTATGCCACAATCCTTATGGCCGTTTTTGCATATATATCAGATGTTTCGGGCGAGAAGAGCAGGACATTGCGCGTGTCTTTATTGGAATCGATGATTTTTATCGGAGGCAGCTTGGGAGAACTAGTTGGTGGGGTGTTGGTTGACAAGGCTGGCTATTTTGTCACTTTCTCGCTGGCTGCTGTAATACATGTCTGCAATTTGTTGTATGTTGCATGCATCTTGCAAGAGTCATATTTTCCAGATAAGTCACTGACAGTTAAAGAAGCTCTAATGAGCTTTGAAAATGTAGTAAAAGCCTTCAGAATATTTATCAAGCCTAGAGCCAACAAAGGACGACGAAATCTTTTGCTACTGATGATTGCATTCTTTTTTGCATTAACAGGTAAGGGAAGTTCTTTTAAAGAGCTGAAAATATAAAAACTGCTTTACTGGGAAAGTAGCTAGGTCAGTCAATGTCTACAAGGGCTTTTCAACTTGATTCAAATAATGATTTTAGAAAGCTTAGAGAATTACTGTTAAAGAAGCACAAGCAAAATGGGAAAGTGTGTTATCTAAAGTAGTAGAACAAAATGAGAAAAGAGTTATAGGACAGAATAAAAAGCAAAGAAAAGAGAGTTGAGAATATGTCTGGGCTGCATACTACCGTACTTGACATTGGGGCCTATGTTTGACTCTGTATTGTTGGAATGAGCCTCCTTGTTTTCTCTATCTGATATCTTTGCTAAGGTATCAGGCTCAAGTGGTTCTTTTCAACAACCAAACTTTTTCCATAGCACTTGCAAGCTGAAATTTATTTTACTGCAAAATTTTATACTGATATGTACTTTGAACTTCATGAGTTTTTAGAAACAATGTTGCAAAAGCATCAGATATCAACTAATTCTGGGTTTCTCTAGGTAATGAATTCTTATTGTATGAAAAATGACAAGTGTCTCTCTTTTATTACAGTTTTTCTTGGGTCAAACACAGTGAAAATCCTTTTTGTCTTGCACTCACCACTTTCCTTCTCTTCAACAATGATTGGATATTTCTTGGCTGTACACATGATGTATAGAGGTTTTGGTGTTGTTGCTGGAATGCCTTTGTTTGTTCACAAGCTTAAGCTGCAAGACTACACAATGGTCATTATCGGCTGTTTCACTACAACCCTGTTTTTCATTTTGCTTGCATTCACAACAAAGCTGTGGATGGTATTTACTGGTATGACTGAACACTTTTGTTGTCCAGAATTCTGTTTATTCTATGTTATTAGTAAGTTAAGATAATAATTAATTAATAGATTAGATAATAATAATTAATAATAGATTAGATGATAATTAATTAAATAATTAACTGGTTAATAGATTAGGACTGTCTGCCTGCAGGTCGCTTATAACATTTTATTCACTTGGTTCTCAAGAGTATTGTGAAAAAGCCTTACTAAACAGCCACTGATAAGAAATTTAAATTGGCTTTGATATTATTATTATTTCTTGCATTATCTTGTGTATATTGTGGGCATTGCCAAACACAAACACACTCAAACACACTGAAGGTCAAGGGCTGATAGATTATATCTTTATTCTGATATTCTAAGGTTTTTAGGCAATAGTTCTCTATTTTTCTTTTGTTCTCTTAGTGTTGTTCAAATGCTTTTTTAGTGATTCTTGTTGATATATGTGGAGGGATTGCAGTTCCATGTATTCGGTCAGCATGCTCAAAGATTGTGGAAAAGGATGAGAAAGGTAACCATTGTTTTGAACCACAAATATTTATTAGTTATACCTATGTGTAAATAAATGGATTTTTTCAAATTAGAACTTTGAAGCCAATATGAGCATAACAGATTTCAGTTATTTTTCTGTTTTGTCAATCAGAAATCTTTTGCTAATGCAATGTTCTCTTGTGAGCACAGCTTCAATTGTTTATCTCACAAGATTCTGTTTGAAAATCTTTGACATGAGATGCCATAGGTAACAAACAGTTTTTATAAGCTGATCTAGTTGTTAGCATACACATTTTGTTTTGCTAGGTTCCATGTTTTCTGCAACTGCTGCAATAGAAGTTTTGTGTTCTGTTGTGGCTTCAGTCCTTTTCAACAACATTTACTCTGCAACTGTGGACTGGTACCCAGGCTTCTGTTTTTTTATCATGGCTGCAGCATTAGGAGTACCAATTCTGTTATCCTTGTAAGCTCTCCTTTGAAACTTTTCGTTCAGAATTTTATTTTTTTCCTACAAATTCTCGAAATCAAAATCTTTTTGACTGGTATTAAGAAAGAAAGTTTTTCATGAAATTTGTGTACATCTATAGCTGTTTAATAGCATTGTGTGAATGCAAAAGAAGTCATTGTATTCATCCTCCATTCCTGTAAGAGGGTACTAGATAAATTTTAATAATGATATATTCAAACAATGTTGATATAAAGCCCAAGCCTTAATATATAATAATAATTTACTTAAAGCTACTCTTTGTGTAAAGTCTTTTTCTAATAGTGAGGGCTATTTTTTTTTAAATTCGCCCTTCTCCTAACTTTTAATTTTACTCCTTATAAACCCTATCTTCAGATCCTTGGTGATAACGATTTTCTGGGAACTGAATATGATGTATGATTTTTTCAGGTTTTTGCGAATGAGCAATACAAGGATTGCCTATGCTGCATTCGGATCAAGCCAAAGTGACGAAAAATTTGCTGAAAATATGCAAGACCCTGTAGCGACGTGAGAAAATGTTAAACAGTTTGCCGAGTTTTATTCCTTGGCCTTGAAACAAAAAAGTGTGTAATATAAGATTGATTTATTGAAATGAAACTGATTTATTGAAATATAAAGAATATGGCAATGACGGTACCAGGTTACCTTAAGTGGTTAATAAATATTTTTAGTGGTTCATTCGTCTTTAAGATCGAATTAAATTTCTTACTCTAATATCTGTATAATTTCTTAGTCGAATTATAATGTACGATAAAGTATTAACATCTGCGAATATAACTTCATAAAACAAACACAAATTATCAACCAGAAAGAAGAATTAACGTCAAGAGAGAAGAATTAACCTCCAGAGAGAAGAATGAACGCCCAGAGAGAAGAATTAACGACAGAGAGAAGAATTAACGTAAGAAATTTAACTAAGTCACCTCGGCCTAATAATGTCTTGATTTTGTACTTTCTTTAGATAATGGATCTTTATGTGAATCGTCCTGTCGATTGCAATTGCAACAACAACAGCAACAACAATAACTATGTACAAAGAGTGAGAGAAAGAGAGAGAAGGAAGGAAGGAAGGAGCGCTCACAATTTCCTACAAATAATAGATATACCAGCAATCAAACGTATTTTCCCTTGTTCAGGGCGTGATTTTCAATTGTCTACTAATGAGTTTTCCATTGACTATTGCATAAAGTACGAAAAACCACAAAAACGATATGGGTGGGAACATAACCTTTCTTTAATCTGTGATTAGCTAGATATGGTTGCCGGCCCTCGAAGTGAGTTCAATATTTTGAGTTTCCAAACGAAACGCCTGCCCTAACTGCCACCATTTTGGGTGCCAATTATTTGAGTATTTGTCACGGGGGTCTCTTCGCGAGACATTGATAAGGGGGCAAAGGTCCTCGATCAGGTGTTCTGCGTCATAAATATCAATGAAACAAAGACGCACTGGTACATTTC
The DNA here is from genome assembly GCA_003864495.1 of Nemopilema nomurai. Classification (NCBI taxonomy): domain Eukaryota; kingdom Metazoa; phylum Cnidaria; class Scyphozoa; order Rhizostomeae; family Rhizostomatidae; genus Nemopilema; species Nemopilema nomurai. Next base: position 1,343,464 of record PEDN01001352.1, read on the forward strand.
AGAAAACTTATCATGAACAAAATCTCCCCAAATGAAAGCTAATATACAAGCTTGTAGCAGAAAATACAATAACTATTTATTTGATGTTAAGGTGTCAAGATGACAGTGCGTGCCCTACTACATCGATTATGCACTGCTTTCACAGATAGAGGCCAGTGCTTTCATTCGAAAACTAGGTGCGGTGAATTTCAATGTCTAGTGGTTACGGTAATATAAACTTGTGCTTTGAAACTGTGTTGTGATTACTGCGTGTTACATTAATTTTCCATCAATTACATTAAGTGAAGCATTTGCTGCATCACTGGCAAATCACATCATTATCGGAATTACACACGAACCAATGTACTGTTACGTCACAAGATGGGTGTTGTTTAGGGTGCAGATAGGGGGCTTGTTGGAAAGGTCCTTAGTGTGCAACAAGTAGGGATCTGTTTTAATCTGTTTAAAGGACTCTACAAGTTGGAGTTCCTTTGCACAATGATAAGTTTTTAAGTATGGCCAGATGACTGATGCTGTCGAATTTTTTTATGATTCGATGCTGGTGAAAAGAGTCGAATTTTCTAGCAACAATTCGAGAAGGCGCTAACTTTAGTTGAGTGTCATGCGCCCTTCTTACGCTTTCAGGCATAGTACGAATTCCAATAGTACGAATTGATATTCCTAACTAACCAGCATCTATTCAATCGCCTGTGCAATTTACGGAGAAAGCTTCAACCAAGCCCAAGCTAAGCCCTTCATCCAATAACAGCGTAGTCGTTCGCTTTAGTTTGAAACAGTTGATCTGAAACCTCGCGTTGTTTACAGGCCTCTTTTTATGTAGCCCATCTCTGACTTTTCCTGCTGACTTATTCTGTAGCCCATCTCAATCATGAGATTGTGGAAGTCATTACGAAAGTCCGAGATGCATCGCGTCTGCCACATATTTTATCATTTGATGCTCTGAGCACTGATGTTCAGTTTGTAGCAGTTTGCATAAGGAAAATGCCAAACCAAAGCCATGCACTTCAGAAATGCCCCAAAAAGCGTTTCTGGTTTCCAGGCTCTGTTGCTGCTGCACAATTCAAGTTGTTTGATTTCGTCTGTATTGTCGTTCGTACAGAAGGCTTTAGAATCAGTTGACAATGGTGAAGGCAGAAAAGGTCAAGGCAATCAACAATGTGTTTTGTATAGTTAAAATTGGATTGGAAACAAGACAACGAGAACCCACTCCCAGTCTAGTCACGTGGTGTCATTAAAGAGACAAAAAGAGATATTGGGCTGTATGATGTATTGAAAGGGTGACCATTCCATTCAGCATCCCGTGGATTTTGCGAGAAGTCAAGAAGGAAAAGATCACCAGAGAAAGTTTGTTTATGGTAAGGCTGTTTGCTTGTTTGTGTATTATACCAGGTCTTGGCGCAGCCCAACTGCTTACATAAAGGGCTATGTTCCTGTGTTTGCCTTTAAAGCGCTGTTTGTTTGATGTGAGCAAGGCAACTCGCGTTCAAGTTGGGGAACACTTACCAGGGCCACGTATCCCTTTCTCCGCCCATTGTTCGTAGAGTGACTTTAGGACATTCCAAGTTCTGTTAAGAGTCGGCCGTTTCTGCGTTGATCGGCTTCGTAGAGTCAGAAAGTGTCTACTAAATAGAATCCTGCAATTAAGAATTTGTCTTCGATATTTGCGCTATTTTGAAGATTCGCGTCTAGAGATGTTTGTTTTTTGGTGAAAAAAAACCGGCCGGCAGTTTCATCCCGTCTCTTTGTGCGCCGGAAAGCTTAGAATGATCAGCCCCGTATCTGGCCTTTTGACACGAGGGTGCGCCGACTTGCATCCCAATAATTATATACCACTCTTCTAATGCTCAACAAGCCACTGAGCTAATGCTCAACAAACAGTTTCTTGCCCTTTCTTCTTTTGATTGCTAGTTGCCAAGTGACAACAGAGGCTCACGACAATGGTGATAATTATTTTGAAATTTGTTTGCCAAACCCTGTACCAATAGGCAATTAATAAGACCCAGCCAAATTCCATTTAACACCAAGTGCCAAACAGTAGACCGGTGGTTAGGCTGATTTCATTTAAATTAAGGCGCTTTGGCTAGGAACATAGCGACCTCAATATTGAAATTAATATAAGCGAAATCAAGGTTTGAGGTGTGATGTTAACTCTGTGCTCCCACATTAGGGTAGCGTAGTCCAAAGGTTTTTATTTTATTTTATTGTGAAATTTTCTATCAAGAAGTTGCGCATCAGGAAACAAAAGAAATCAGCGAAATCCGTTGAGAGCAATTAGCAGTTGGCCCTATTGTAGACTCCTTTTACAGAATGTTTTTTGAATATTGTCAAAAGTGAGCAAGAAAATGGAACTGATTAAACATAAAAATATTTATGGGATATTTTATAGGTAGTTTCCCTATTTTCAATAGATAACGCCATGGGAGAAACATTTAAAGTGAAGTTTCGTGTCGAGTACCATGGGAAGAGAGATGATGTCGATACCCCACATCCCCTAAGCGTGGAACTGGACGATGGATCGACAGTGATAGACCTACTACGAAATGCCGCTCGTTTCCACCAAGAGTATGTACACCATATTGCATTATGTTAAATTACATGAGATAATAAAACATAGCCTTAAATGAACTACATCGTGCCCTTTTATATTTTAGATTTCATTGCTGTATATTATATGATATTTTGCTATGTTCTCTAACTATCTTTCTCTCATTATATCATGTTCTATGTAATGATATTCTGTATATTCCATAGTTGGCATTGATAAGATTTTACTAATCGATAAACCCTTGTAAGATTGAATAAAAGCGGAAAGGAACCCTTTTGTTTGATGACTCTTGTTAACCGTGTAAACGGGGCCTTGTCCGGACCTTTGTATTTTGTAATAAGGGGGTGGTGGTGAAAAGATTTTGTGAACTTGAGAATTCCCGAAAGAGATGAAAAATTGTTCTTGATACTTCATTGATCTCCATCCCCACTCTTTCTAATTGACTCCATCCACATTATTTCTAAATTTTTCGGGATTCGAGACAAAGCCTGGTTGTTTATTTTGCCTGCTTCTGGTCATGTTAAAGCAAGCCTTAAGCATTATTTGTAGCTTAATTGTCTTTAGGTCTTCAGCAAAGATTGGAGCTTTTTACCTTTGACAGCCTTGGGTATCAAATTTTTCTGACACTCGTACGTTTCCACTCAAATTTGAGAACGCCTATCCGACCCCGTTACAGTTTACCCAGACCACAAGCTCCGACCTCGTTTCCATTTGCCGCCTAAGAAGTTCAACCATTTTGGTTTATGTTGTTTAGACCCCCGTTTAAACAGAGTTAATCCCCCTCGTCATTCGCATTCCAGCCTCGCACTTATAGGTCGGGCGGTCAGACCGAGGCCGTTTATCCGGGACCCCCCTTAAGTAGGCGTTCCTACTCACGCGTGCTCATAGTGAGGCACGCATGGCCTTGGACTCACCACAACCGTTTGTTGTGGCCTCGTAAGTTGTGCAAATCGCGTTTATGGAAGCAAAGCAAGCAGAATGGGCATGTTGAGACTGTCGCAACGTCCTGGCTTTGCTGGGAATACGTCCTCCATGACCAATGGGAATGTCGTCGACCCCGTGACCAAGTGGGCCTAGTCCTTCATCGTGCTATCGGGTGAGATCGTCTTCATTTAATCTTATCTGCCAGCTGTGGCACTGATAATTTTACGTGCTCTTGCGCCGTTGGGATGTATCGCCAATCTTAATTCTCGTGTTGGTCAGAAACCATATGTTGACTCGCCCGGAGTCACCAATCCAAATACCATTCATTTTGAAAGGATTGCTAGTGGTAGCTAAAGCAAGGCAACTCCTTTAGCTAGATTCTTTGTAATTTCGGCAACTTGAGCACCAACTTTAGATTCTTGTGATGCCGGCTATTTTTTTTTTCTTTTGTGGATTCCTACCATACTTTGTACAAATGCCCCCCCTTTTGTCCAAAGGCTTAAATGCCACTTTGTGGTTGTTTTTTGGTTTTGGCGTTGTAACTGAAGCAAAATTAGCAACAACTATCTGGTTTTCTGTATTGTTCCCCTGCTAGACGGTCAGCCTGGTTAAGCAACAGAGTTTTGTCATATTGTTTGAACTTGAAATGTTCTCTCCAGCGACATAAAAGGACACAATCCGAGATGGATGTCCTTCAAAAGGCAAACTGGCTTGAAGTGTCATTGCTAAGTCCTTATTATCCAAGGACGCTCCTAACTCCTCATTTCGTTTTTTTTTTTTGGCACTCAAACAGCTTCCTATTAGGGATCTGTATTTCGCCGCCATTCTGAAACTCCAGTTGATAATATTGGTTTCGAATACGCATTCTTTGCATACGTTAAACATTGGAACTGATCTGTTACGACTTTCCATGCTTCCTTCGCATTTTTCCCACCACCAAGAACAGGTTGCCCACGACAGCATCAGTATTGCAGATTACCCAGCTTCCGCTAGACCTTTCCAATGCAGCTGACCTAACGATGTGAGCAACATGCTGTCCTGAGGTGCATATTTCCCACTGGTTAATGCGGACTCTCTCGAATACCTTGACCCGTTCTTCCGCACTGATGTCGTACCCCCATCCAAGAAGGTCTATTAAAGAGTATTCATAACACACAGGAACAGTTTTTGGTTGTCTTCCGACGTTTGCGTGCTCTGGGGAGTGTCAGATAAAAAAGTATTTTACGTATGCGAGAGCTGGTTCCGCCTGTTTCCAGCTATTGTGAAGCTTTGTTACCCCTTGATTATAATGAGCCTTAATTTTTAGGTCCTAATGGTGTCCTCCAGTTTTTCTCGTAACTTCTCACCAATTTCTTGCTAATTTTTATCTATCAAGATCCTGCTGACCTTGGATGTTATGAATGCTCACCCCTGGATTATTATGAGCCCTAATTTTGAGTGCTAACTGTGTCATCCAGCATTTTTACTCTTGCTAACCAATATCGGGCTAATTTGGCATATAAAGATCCAGCTGATCTTGCATGTTATGGGTGCTAGCTTTGTCACCCCCTGCTTAGTATGAACCTTCATTTTGAGCCCTAATTGTGTCAATCACCATTTTGTTATTGCTATTCAATACCAGGCTAATCTGGCATATAAAGATCTGGCTGATCTTGCATGTTATGGGTACTAGCTTTGTCACCCTTGCCTAGTATGAGCCTTAATTTTGAGTGCTAACTGTGTCAATCACCTTTTTGTTATTGCTAGTCAATATCTGGCTAAATTTTTTTGCATATCAAGATCTGGCTGATCTTGCATGTTATGGGTGCTAGCTTTGTCACCCTTGCTTAGTATGAGCCTTCATTTTTGAGTGCTAATTGTGTCAATCACATTTTTTGTTATTGCTATTCATTACCAGGCTAATTTGGCATATAAAGATCTGGCTGACCTTGCATGTTATGGGTGCTAGCCTTGTCACCCTTGCCCAGTATGAGCCTTAATTTTGAGTGCTAACTGTGTCAATCACCATTTTGTTATTGCTAGTCAATACCTGGCTAAATTTTTTTTTTTTTTTGCATATCAAGATCTGGCTGATCTTGCATGTTATGGGTGCTAGCTTTGTCACCCTTGCTTAGTATGAGCCTTCATTATGAGTGCTAATGGTGTCAATCACATTTTTTGTTATTGCTATTCATTACCAGGCTAATTTGGCATATAAAGATCCAGCTGATCTTGCATGCGATGGGTGCTAGCTTTGTCACCCTTGCTTAGTATGAGCCTTAATTTTGAGTGCTGATTGTGTCAATCACCATTTTGTTATTGTTATTCAATACCAGGCTAATCTGGCAGATAAGGATCTGGCTGATCTTGCATGTTATGGGTGCTAGCTTTGTCACCCTTGCCTAGTATGAGCCTTAATTTTGAGTGCTAACTGTGTCAATCACCATTTTGTTATTGCTAGTCAATACCTGGCTAATTTTTTTTTTTTTTCATATCAAGATCTGGCTGATCTTGCATGTTATGGGTGCTAGCTTTGTCACCCTTGCTTAGTATGAGCCTTCATTATGAGTGCTAATGGTGTCAATCACATTTTTTGTTATTGCTATTCATTACCAGGCTAAATTGGCATATAAAGATCCAGCTGATCTTGCATGTTAGGGGGGCTAGCTTTGTCACCCTGCCCATTATGAGCCTTCATCCTGGGTGCGAACTGTGTCACCCGGCAGTTTTGTAATTCCTAGACAGTACCTGGCTAAGTTTTTTGCGTGTAAGACATAAGACTGAAGAGCTTTCATTTCAACCAACAAGAATTACAATTTAAGTTATGATTAATAAAAATAAAGAGACGAGTACATGAATTGGACTAGGTTTACCATAATCTATGAAACCAAGTCATTAAATAGACGAAATTGAAAATCAGGTTATGGGTGCTCGGTGGATCTTGCATGTTAGGGGTGCTAACCGGGTCACCCAGCAGCGCGTAATTGCCAGCCAGCACCTGGCTAAGTGTTTGTGTAGCAAGATCCGGTTGATCTTGCATGTTATGGGTGCTAGCTGGGTCACCCAGCAGTGTTTGTGTAGCAAGATCCGGTTGACCTGGCATGTTATGGGTGCTAACTGGGTCACCCAGCAGTGTTTTGTGTAGCAAGATCCGGTTGATCTTGCATGTTATGGGTGCTAACTGGGGCACCCAGTATTGTTTGTGTAAACTGGGTCACCCAGCAATGTGTAATTGCCAGCCGAGACCTGGCTATGCTTTGTTTAAGCAAGATTATGTGATCTTGCAGTGAATGCCAGCCGAGACCTGGCTATGCTTTGTTTAAGCAAGATTACGTGATCTTGCAGTGAATGCCAGCCGAGACCTGGCTATGCGTTGTTTAAGCAAGATTATGCGATCTTGCAGTGAATGCCAGCCGAGACCTGGCTATGCTTTGTTTTAAGCAAGATTATGCGATCTTGCAGTGAATGCCAGCCGAGACCTGGCTATGCTTTGTTTAAACAAGATTATGCGATCTTGCAGTGAATGCCAGCCGAGACCTGGCTATGCTTTGTTTTAAGCAAGATTATGCGATCTTGCAGTGAATGCCAGCCGAGACCTGGCTATGCTTTGTTTAAGCAAGATTATGCGATCTTGCAGTGAATGCCAGCCGAGACCTGGCTATGCTTTGTTTAAGCAAGATTATGCGATCTTGCAGTGAATGCCAGCCGAGACCTGGCTATGCTTTGTTTTTAAGCAAGATTATGCGATCTTGCAGTGAATGCCAGCCGAGACCTGGCTATGCTTTGTTTAAGCAAGATTATGCGATCTTGCAGTGAATGCCAGCCGAGACCTGGCTATGCTTTGTTTTAAGCAAGATTATGCGATCTTGCAGTGAATGCCAGCCGAGACCTGGCTATGCTTTGTTTAAGCAAGATTATGTGATCTTGCAGTGAATGCCAGCCGAGACCTGGCTATGCTTTGTTTAAGCAAGATTATGCGATCTTGCAGTGAATGCCAGCCGAGACCTGGCTATGCTTTGTTTTAAGCAAGATTATGCGATCTTGCAGTGAATGCCAGCCGAGACCTGGCTATGCTTTGTTTAAGCAAGATTATGCGATCTTGCAGTGAATGCCAGCCGAGACCTGGCTATGCTTTGTTTTAAGCAAGATTATGCGATCTTGCAGTGAATGCCAGCCGAGACCTGGCTATGCTTTGTTTAAGCAAGATTACGATCTTGCAGTGAATGCCAGCCGAGACCTGGCTATGCTTTGTTTAAGCAAGATTACGCGATCTTGCAGTGAATGCCAGCCGGACCTGGCTATGCTTTGTTTAAGCAAGATTACGATCTTGCAGTGAATGCCAGCCGGACCTGGCTATGCTTTGTTTAAGCAAGATTACGCGATCTTGCAGTGAATGCCAGCCGACCTGGCTATGCTTTGTTTAAGCAAGATTACGCGATCTTGCAGTGAATGCCAGCCGACCTGGCTATGCTTTGTTTAAGCAAGATTATGCGATCTTGCAGTGAATGCCAGCCGGACCTGGCTATGCTTTGTTTAAGCAAGATTATGATCTTGCAGTGAATGGCCGCCTGGCTATGCTTTGTTTAAGCAAGATTATGCGATCTTGCAGTGAATGCCAGCCGAGACCTGGCTATGCTTTGTTTAAGCAAGATTATGCGATCTTGCAGTGAATGCCAGCCGGACCTGGCTATGCTTTGTTTAAGCAAGATGCGATCTTGCAGTGAATGCCAGCCGGACCTGGCTATGCTTTGTTTAAGCAAGATTATGCGATCTTGCAGTGAATGCCAGCCGAGACCTGGCTATGCTTTGTTTAAGCAAGATTATGCGATCTTGCAGTGAATGCCAGCCGGACCTGGCTATGCTTTGTTTAAGCAAGATTATGCGATCTTGCAGTGAATGCCAGCCGGACCTGGCTATGCTTTGTTTAAGCAAGATTATGCGATCTTGCAGTGAATGCCAGCCGGACCTGGCTATGCTTTGTTTAAGCAAGATTACGCGATCTTGCAGTGAATGCCAGCCGACCTGGCTATGCTTTGTTTAAGCAAGATTACGCGATCTTGCAGTGAATGCCAGCCGGACCTGGCTATGCTTTGTTTAAGCAAGATTACGCGATCTTGCAGTGAATGCCAGCCGGACCTGGCTATGCTTTGTTTAAGCAAGATTATGCGATCTTGCAGTGAATGCCAGCCGGACCTGGCTATGCTTTGTTTAAGCAAGATTATGCGATCTTGCAGTGAATGCCAGCCGGACCTGGCTATGCTTTGTTTAAGCAAGATTATGCGATCTTGCAGTGAATGCCAGCCGGACCTGGCTATGCTTTGTTTAAGCAAGATTATGCGATCTTGCCAGCTTCTGCTCTGCAGTCTCCTTGTCTTTGGTCTGCTCTACGTTATATTCCACTTCTTCTTCTCGCCCCCTTCCTCTACTCTCTCCTCACCTTCGGTGGGTGGGTCCCCGGGCCACATAGGTTTTAAGTAGAGGATAGTAGATTTTAGAGGTCGGTGTCTGTGTGGAACACAAAGTGTGTTCTGTGGGCGGGAATATGATTCCCAGTGGTGACACCGACATAAAAGAATCGGTATTATCCAGGCAGTAGAAGGGCTGGTGCACCTAGCAAGCCCACTTCCTGGAATCTTAGCTTAGGACTTAGGGCCTTGGAGTAAATGGGGCAAGACATGTTGGTTATAGTCATAAGTCAGTTAAATTAATATTATGTCTTGGAATGTATTGTTTTTCGATGTAAGAGGGTGGGTTAAATGTTGTTTAGACCCCCGTTTAAACAGAGTTAATCCCCCTCGTCATTCGCATTCCAGCCGCACTTATAGGTCGGGGGTCAACGAGGCCGTTTATCCGGACCCCCCTTAAGTAGGCGTTCCTACTCACGCGTGCTCATAGTGAGGCACGCATGGCCTTGGACTCACCACAACCGTTTGTTGTGGCCTCGTAAGTTGTGCAAATCGCGTTCCCACCCTCCCACCCTCTTCTGCCCTACCTCCGTTCTTCCACCTTGCTGTCATTCTATTCCCGAGGACCTTTTCGTCTTACGGGCAGGTGCATCAGGCGGGAATATGATTCCCAGTGGTGACACCGACATAAAAGAATCGGTATTATCCAGGCAGTAGAAGGGCTGGTGCACCTAGCAAGCCCACTTCCTGGAATCTTAGCTTAGGACTTAGGGCCTTGGAGTAAATGGGGCAAGACATGTTGGGTTATAGTCATAAGTCAGTTAAATTAATATTATTGTCTTGGAATGTATTGTTTTTCGATGTAAGAGGGTGGGGTTAAATGTTGTTTAGACCCCCGTTTAAACAGAGTTAATCCCCCTCGTCATTCGCATTCCAGCCTCGCACTTATAGGTCGGGCGGTCAGACCGAGGCCGTTTATCCGGGACCCCCCTTAAGTAGGCGTTCCTACTCACGCGTGCTCATAGTGAGGCACGCATGGCCTTGGACTCACCACAACCGTTTGTTGTGGCCTCGTAAGTTGTGCAAATCGCGTTCCCACCCTCCCACCCTCTTCTTCTGCCCTACCTCGTTCTTCCACCTTGCTGTCATTCTATTCCCGAGGACCTTTTCGTCTTACGGGCAGGTGCATCAGGCGGGAATATGATTCCCAGTGGTGACACCGACATAAAAGAATCGGTATTATCCAGGCAGTAGAAGGGCTGGTGCACCTAGCAAGCCCACTTCCTGGAATCTTAGCTTAGGACTTAGGGCCTTGGAGTAAATGGGGCAAGACATGTTGGGTTATAGTCATAAGTCAGTTAAATTAATATTATTGTCTTGGAATGTATTGTTTTTCGATGTAAGAGGGTGGGGTTAATTCAAGAGTTCCATTTCCACTTAATGAGACTGGTTCACTTTCAAAGCGGCCTCGTTCTCCTCTTTTTAGATTCTCATTCACAACGAGGTACATAAGCGGCGTTGGCGATGTCGTCACGGCGTTCAATAATATCCTGAATGACGAAGAAGAAGACATGAGGTGGATCTTCTACAGTCCGCACGGTACTACGATCGAGAAGCCGCTTGGCCGCGTGCGGCTGACGGCGGGCGATGAAGTTGTAGCTTGCTACGAGCGACTGCAAGATGGGAGAGACGACCAACTGATTCAACTCGGCCTAAAAAAGCTGCCAGCCAAGTAACTTCCACTAGATCAATGCCCACTTGCGTTGTATTTCTAGGCAATTTAGGTTATTAAAATTTTTGTATCACAATTTTTCAATGTGGAGCTGATGCTGTTTCGCTTGCTTTGCCTACAAAGATGGCAATTTTGTTGCGAAGACAATAAGTCTGGGACATCCAGAATGTTTCTACGCGGCGATTAATTACATTGTTTGAACCATAGACTACATTTTAAAATACAACTACCTTCATTATCTGACCAGTCATTATCTGCATTTAATCTAGTTCCACAAGCCAGTTATCAGCTAGAGCCCCATTTCATATTTCATGCTCCTGTGGGCGCTACTTTCAAAAGTTTTTTTGTAAAGGAAGTTGATTTTTTTGCTTTTCTGTACTCCCTTAACATTAGGATGTTTCAATTTGGTCTCTCGTCCTTCGCTTTTCACTAGTGTACTTTAAGAGTACTTTTCAATGAATGCAGTTTACAACGAATCGTTCATGAGCAGTTGTCTTCTTCGTTTAGCTTGCCCTCTGTTCAGAATGCCTCGTTTTCACCCTATTTTGCTTGACAAAATTTTACATTCAACACGGTCTTTCTATGCAAACAGCACACAGGAGAACGAGGCCCTAGACAGCGTCAGTTTACTCCAGACGCCAGTTTTCCAAAAGAAGAGACTTGGATCTCTTCGTCATTCTAAGTAATGGTGAGTGCATAAAAATCCTTAAACCAGGAGGAATGCGTCTACGGAATGTTTCAAAACTGCAGCGGCAAGCCAAAGTATAAACTGGATTTCTTTGAAAATGTGGACAATTAGAGCTAGCTTCACTTGGAGTTCATCGACCCAAAAATGCGAGCGTTCGTTATTGCAGATTATTTTAACTATACAGGTAAGTATGAATGGGTGAGAGCGAACCACAGCCAGAAAGAATGAAAATGAGACACCTCCTTCTCCTGTTATAGATTGCAGAGTCCTGAAAAGTTGTTGATCTTCCTCCGGACAAAAACATCCCAGAAGGCAAACCTTCCTCACAAAACAATAGAAAGTGGGCGTGGCTTTGGTGTTACATAGGAGCTTCTATTGTTTTTCGTCGCCCTTCCTCCGGTCAGTGGCCGTGCGACCATAATGTTTTCCTTACTCTGATAGATAGACCTTGTTTTGACATGGGAATGCTCAACTTTTGCTGTTAACGTAATTTCACTTAAAAGTCTTCTAAGTGGTAAGTTTTCTAGCTACTGAGGTTCACCACTGCGAGGCCACTTCTGATTGTCACGTGGCGACTGGGAAGCTTGCTGGTACTCCAATAGCCAGCGGTTTTCGAATTAGGCCCTCCAAGTTGGTTGCTTCACACACAAGACACATCGGAGAAGGAATTTCGAAATCGCAAAACACTTCTGAGCACGCCATGCCTTGTATGGTCAATTTGCTATCGAATGTCTTGAGGCTTCTCACTTTGAATTCTTTCAAGGCTTTTCAGGGTGACTCGGTATAACCTAATGACGCAGGCTTACACATATCGTACACGTAAGAAGCTGACATTTTAAGTCCTGTCCTTCCCTTAAGCCATTTTCAGTGCTGTAGAAATAACTTTTTTAAAAGGAAGTTTCGATAATTACTTGGCACGGTTGGTCTGCTTTCGAGCTAAAATGACGTCTGTTTTCGATCAGACTTAACCCCGCATATCTATCTGATTGCTGTTCTGTCCAGAATTATAATTCCACCTGCCAAACGTTGGTGTCATAACAATATGACCATGTCGCTTGTGGTATCCAACGTTCTTATTGGGTTACGATCTCAAATCACCCAGACAGACTGCAACTGTACGAGAAAGCGAGTTTTACTTAAGTATTCTTACAAGAAACCTTGAATCCCCAATGGCCTAACTTCACCTATTCTTTCTGAATGTCTGATTTTCGTAGTATTTCAGCAAATTTATGGCTTTCCACGGGACATCTGCCCTCTACGTCGCTCGGGCACCTTGACTAAATGAAAAATCTCCTGCAAGGGCTGCTATACAAAACCGAAAAATAATAATAATAATAATAATACAAATATTTACAGAGGATGGCCTCAGTCACTTGAGGGTGCTTTTCATGAGGATCCTCTATTTAACTAATTATATCGATTTAGTAAAAAATTACAAAATTAAAAAAAATAAGTTCGTCATAGTGGATAAAATCAGTTCACATTGTCCAAAACCTTTGTTTAAAAATATTAAAAGTTCCTGCCAACTTAATGTTTGTGTCCAGTTTATTCCAGTCATCAACAAACAGATAGGATGACACTTGCTTCCCCCAATTTGTCCTTACATTAGATAGATGGTATTGCTCTTTGTTCCTTGTCTGGATGTTATGCAAATCATGTCCTGTTTTATTGCTGAAAGTGTAACTTATATCGTTTTTTTTCGACTTGTAAATGGTGGCACATCGATAGAACTTTCGTCTGATATCAAGAGATTTCCAGTGCAGTAAATTTAAGGCCTTCGTGCTTGAGTCATTTGGTTTCATGTTCAATACCAGTTTGGCGCATTTGTTATGAAGAACTTGCAGAGTCTTCATCGTACATTGGTTATTTCTATCCCCCAAACAGTATCTCCATAATCAAACAATGGTATTATCATAGTATTTACCAAAGTTAAACGTTGTGCCCTGGGGATTAGATGACTGATTCTTTTTAACAAACCTATTCTTTTTTCGAATTTTTGCTGCAATGAAGCAATGTGATCCCCCCATGTCATATTTTCATTTATTGTTATACCAAGATATTTATAACTTGTTTCTCGACTTAGTTCGTCCTCTTTGATTTTCAATGTCATATCTTTGAAAAGCTTTAATATACATAGCATACTTTCAATTTTACAAGTTTTATACCTCCTCTTCTTATATAAATTCCTTCCGAAGACAGCTCTCTAGGAAATATAGCGCTGCGAATTCTCTAAATTCTGTTTTTAACGGTATGTAGCCGTTAATTATGTTTGTAACTCCGGGAAGCTTTTTCCCGGTATGTGAAACTTCTCATCAAAGCAGGCAAATGGTTAATAAACACACAACATGCAAAAAATTTCTTCGATGCAACAAAACACAATTGAATAAAAAACAACAACTACTATCATTAAATACTCTAATTGACATCAAGTATTATAATATCTTTCAAAAGCATAATCTAAATTTTTTATCATAATGATACTTAACATTGTATGCCTGATAAATCACAACCTCTACACAGAAAAACAATCAGCTTTGCATTGTAAACAAGCTCTTTGGAGTTTTTATGTATTTCGCAACTGCACGAGGGGGTATTGATACCCACGGGCCCCAAATGAATCAAAGCGACCATTCATACCCAAGAGACGATGAACATGAGTCCCATCTTATTTGTGGTGAAGAATTCTTCAACTCGTTGCACATAGATGTTCTGGACTACCTGAAGAACACCGCTTCACTTCGCACGCGTACATTAATTTTATTTCTTCCTTGCCTATTAGCGGAGTAAGTGAACAATGACGAATTCAAAGGTATGAACATTCAGTATTCTTCTACACAATACTAGAACTTGCTGGTGTTAATGAATGTTAGATTCAAGTGCTGTTCCGTAACAGCTTGGTCTAGACACTGAAAAGTTGTCCCAACAGCTTTATTGATCAACCATCGTTTCGTTTTATGTCATGAATAAAAGGTTGGGCTTTTCCAACACCTATACCCCTTTTCAACACGTTTTAACGCGTGCATGTGCGAGACACTTTAAAAATGTAGCCAGATTACGTAGAAGGTCTTCAATTTAGGCCAACATTCGCGATTAACACAACAAACAACATAAAATCGCTTTCTAATGCCTTGTGTAAAATGGGTTTTAATTAAGGTGATACTGGCAGATAACGACGATTCTAGAAAACCTCAGTACCTTCCCTACTTCTCGTTTTAATGCGTAAAACTGTGGTAGACGAAATTTGTGTTATTGTTCTAAGAGGACCACATATTGTTCTTCCATGATACAAGACTTTTACAGCTATCACGTATGCAGCCAATTGCAGCATAAGTTGCAATAAGTAATTCTTGAATACTGCCACCTTGTTTTAAATCCTGCTCTTAAAACAGGCCTAAATCTACAACCTTTGCTAATTAACAACCTCCAAGTCGAAAATCAGTTTGGCGGTAAAAACAAATCGTATTATTTATAAGTCTGGTCTAGGAATGGGCCATCTGTTTTGACTGCGGAGTAACATGCCCCTGTGGAGGTGCATACTTTAAAGCTAATCACGATTGAAATGGATGATTCTGCATTTCAATCGCCAATATGGCCAATTCTTTTAAGCGTACAGGTATTCCTCTGAAGAATCGGTGCCATTTTAACACGCTCTCTTCTGGTTTCCTATTCCTTTCCTATAATTATCGTGAATTGATCCAAAAAGGAAATCTGTCTTTGGGTAAGGGATGAGAAACTTCTAAATCTATTCTGTCCACAACGACCTGATGGATTTACACAAATATCCAAAGACAATCGAGAAAGCACCCAAAACCCAAGCACGCACTTCTAAGGTTTGATTGGCGATGCAACATAACTGAAATAACATCTAATGGCAAGTTAAAAGGCACGAGATTGTGTTGAAAAACTAATAACTAGCAACAACAAAAATTGAGATCTAAAAGATGAGTTAAATAAATTAGGGCTTGAAAATTATCTTGAGGCACAGCCAATGAATAACTATGAATAAAACAGTGTTTTATTCTTAAAAAAATGCCCCAGTTTACGGCGTAGGTAGTTCATTTCTGGTGGTATATCTTGTTTCCTATCTTCGACAATAACGCATTTGTTAACAGTGAAAAACATTACCTAAGTGAGGAACGCTTCTTTTGAAGTGAGAAAGAATGCATATGTTTTCGAATAAAATTTCCTAACAGCGAAGAATTCAAATTTCTTCACAGTTAGCTTACTAGGTTACACAAATAACAGATGTCAGTTCTCGAATCTTGAGCTCTGATAACTTGAAAGCAACACGAAGTTGGAGTTTTTGGTACTGGGCAAACAAGTGTAAAGCACTTCTCGCGATACTGCAAGTTTTATCAATCCTACCATTGAAGATTTACGTTTGCGAGACTGGTTTATAGGCGTAGATGACGGATAGTTCTCGGGCCTACTTTCTCGAATCCAAGTCAATTTGTGCGGTAGCCATTACGGCCTAAGTGTGACCATTTGGTGAATATCTCTCGTTTTGCAAACGTAACTATAGCCAACATTGACTTATAAATAAAAACATATAATTCTAAATTGAATTAAAAACGGAGTCTCTAGCGGCATTTGGTCGACAGCTGATACAAGACTGGCTCATATCGATATAACATTCATAACAAAATGTCGCAAAACAGTCTTCGTTGCGACAGACAAACGTCTTTCTGGCCGTCAAACTGTTGCAAATCATGCACCGGTAGACAAAGAGCTTTTCCATCAGATTCCTTAGGTGAATGGGTAGCGCCCGGAAGATTCGGTGCCCAATTCCGATTTTCCATCTGATTCTTCGGCCCTCTGACAACATTCGACCACGTTGCTTGCAGGCTTTCCAGAAGCGTGCCCGATCGTGCAAGATCTTGTAATACAGATAGACACCTCTGGCCGACTCTTTCTTTGGGTAGAAAAACGAGCAAATGCGACTTCTCGAGCGAAGGGCGTAGCTTTGGAAAATAATAGCCACGATAAGCAAGGCCAGTACTATGCAAATCGAGTAAACAATGTTCATTTCGAGCGCTGTTAACTCACCAGAGCATTCACTCGAAGTGTGCCCTTCGAGGTGTGACAAAGCTTCGTAGACGGCCTTGTCCAGAAAAATGCTCAGCAAAACAACAACGCCAAATGACAGCCAAACAACGACCCACTTCACAACTTGCTTCACTTCCTGAGATGTTTGCAGGAATGACGAAGGCAGGACATATGTGCGGAATTCAAGCTTTCTCAATGGAAAAAGTTTGTTTCTCAACCCGCGGTCCTTTCGCTCACAGTCCAAAGCCTGCAGTTTGCCTGTGATGTAAATGTTATCCATTTCCTTGTTCGACAAATAGTCCCTGTTATACCAGTAAGCTTCGTGAACCAACAACAGAAGTAGCAACGGCAACAGCTGTAGCAGTGCATTTCTCAAGTTGAAAATCGACTTGTCCACATATTCCTTCGATTTCTTGTTCTGTCCTTGTTCGTCAAGAGAACACAGTGTCTTTGCCTCGCTGAAATTTCTGCAAATCTCATCAAAGCGAGGCTCCACCATCTTCATTACGCACGACTTATTCTTAGCACTGCATACAGGTAACGCGTTCTCCAAAGCCATGCGCAGCGCATTTTGACAAGTTTTGGCCTTCCCTTGCTGTTGGCGAGGAAGGCTAGAAGCGTTCAGCGTTCGATTCTCTAATTGGCTCGGTCGCGTAGAATACGGGTCCAATACCTGGACCTGCTTATAGCTTTCTTGTACTAACGGGATGACACCACTTGCATTGGATGCAACAGACTTGCAGTGCCGCACCATACCAAGGTTGCCGGCAATGTTGCAAGCTGGACCGGCAATTATCAAGACACATAGTGTCAGACAAAGGCCTATTTTGACTTTCTTGGAAAACAAACTTGGGGCTAGTAGCGTTGTAATGCACAACCAGCGTCGCTTCCCCATTGTTAGAAGCCCAACGAATACGATGGCAAACACGTTTACTGCTGTCGTAAAAGAAAGTAGTGGCGACGTCTTGAAAACCTGGAGCATCACCAAAAACAGCCCAATTGCTATTAAAATACTTATGAAAAAATACAGCAACACAAAAAGTCTCTCCGCCCTTAATTTCCCTTGGCCCTCGAACTGGTTTGAGGACTTTTGATCTGTCGCCCAAGTTTCATAGACTGACTCGGAATTCTCACCAACTGAATCTAAAGGAATCTTCACTGAATCTGGAGAAGCGAATCCTGATTGCCTTTCATCAAAACTCGTGCTTTTCCTTTGGTACATCACCTTTAGCGTGACTCCTTTTTCTTCGCTCGAGGCGAGTTCTCCGTTCAAGATACTAACACGCGGTGTAAATGCGGGTATCTCATACCCATCTTCATCCTGAATCGACGGTCGCGGACTTGCGTTGCGTTGTGAACTTGCGTTGCGTTGTGGACTTGCGTTGCGGTGCGGACTCTCTTGAAAACTACTCAGCAGCGGAGCTTCGCTGATCACTGTGTTGCAGTAGCTTTGTCGTGTGATAACAGCCTCGTTCTCCGTCTGCTTATCCCCACTATAATGACTGCAGCTGTTGTAGCCCTCATCCGATTCACGCGAGCGGAGCCTTCCGTGCTTGTCGCTGGAATCCCGCTTCCTGCGCGCTCTTGGTGGCGCCGTCGGCAACGGATTCGTAATGAGATTCGGCGAAAGTGGCACGTACTCGTCTGCGATCTCCGATTCCTCTTCGCTGGTTATCTGGTTCTTGTCTCCTTGATGCCCAAACGGCTTCACGATACTCGTTGGCCGGTGTTTCCCTTCGTGACCCTGTGGTTTTCTCGGACAGTCTTTCTCGAACACGGACGACGACCTTTTGCAACCCGTTCTGATCTCGTCAGACTCCTCTCTGATCTCGTCAGACTGCTCTCTTTCGCTCGGCATATTGTCATCATCAGCACCGTCATCGGTCAGTTCTTGGATGCAGCCTCTCGGTATCTGCACGGACTTCTGCGAAACCAGCGTCTTGCCGACGAAAAAATCATCATCATGCGGCTGAACATCAACGATAATGTCTCCCTTCTCGACCGCAAGAAGCTCGCCAGTAGAGCGAGAATTAGCAATGATCGGAGCTTCGAAATCCTGAACGACTTTGTAATAATTTCGCATCATAATCTCGGTGAAAAACTCCAGCCAACAGTTAACTAATGTATTGGATTTCCTCAACTTGAGAGCATTACGAAAATTGATTTTCTCTTCCCACGGCCTTCACGCAAACTTGTTCTTGCCGCATCTGTTGAAAACAAGCAAACAAAAACATTTGAGAGAATTCAACATTGTGATAATAGCGACAAGACATTAGCATAAGCTCGCATAAAACAGAGAAAGAAGCACACGCCCTTAAGGCCTAAGTACCTCCGATAACATGAAACTATCGTCTTGTAGTCCGGCATTCAGACGGAATTACCAAACAGATTGCCCAACATCCAGCCGGATAATTTTGTTCTTGCAGGTATCTCCGTTGAAAAACACGGTAATTTTTCAAAGAACAGCAGTCACGAATTAATCCGAAAACCTCTGATCGAAGATAAAACAAGCACATCATAATACAACGTCATAAAATATTAAACGTGCAGAATACCCATGGAGCTACGGCCATGACGTATGGACAGGTGAATAAGAGTTTTGTGTTGTTGAACAATCGACTGAGAGCACTAATACTACAAGGCTCCCTTCAGCCGATTTGCCCGTCCATCTGTTTAAGGTCCTTTATGGTGTAAGACAATGCCCAATATGCCTAAACCAATGAATTTTCAATGGCAAATCGGAGTCGTGGAGAAAAGGCACAGAGTTGAAATAAGCTTACTGAATCAGCGGAGACGGATAGCACAATGCGAGAGAACAGTTTGACATGGCGAAAGAAAACACCCCTGGATGGGCATTTTGTCGTGTGAAAAAGGAGAGAGACAGCGATAGGGCAGCGTCTTGTTTTCCGTCGTCGAACATAAAAAGCCGCCCTACTTGATACTCTCTTTGAGCTGCAGTTTCGGGTATGAGTCACTTTTTTCTACTCGACTGCTCCTAAAAAACCGACAACTTGATGCGTGGCAATGAGAGTGAATATATTCGGTCTCGTTCGGTTCAAGAAGTTCTAATTCTTAGTCCTATACTATTATATTCTTAGTCTATGGAGATATCGAAGCTGAGCGCATTCGTCCCTTTTTGTGGACAAATCTGCAAAACAAACAAGAGGCAACTGAACGAGAAAGTTCATCCGGCACCGTCATAATAATAATAACAACAACAATGATAATAATGTTAATCATCAGCGTCATTGTTGTCACCATCAAATCCACATCGCGCTTTGATTATTCAGTGCTGATGCGCAGAACTTGATTTACACTACTTTAGAAACCGCTAATTTCATGGGCAAAATTAGATCGACTCAGCGCTTCTCAAATTTTGCCTGAAAATGTCACCCCAAAGCGGCCTCATTCATTGCCCATCAACAAAGGTGCCCAATTATATAGAACAGAGCACCTACCATGAGATTACCAAAGACTGTAGACAAAAATTGAAACAAACAAGAGAAATTAAGCATTGTCAACCTGTGGAAGCCATGGAAAATCGACTTGGAATACCACAAATAAAATGTGTACAAAAAATAAATAGGCAATACTATTTTCTACTAAAAATTTATTGGTTGCTAAAATTTCTACATACGAACTTTGGCTCATGTTGGAAACTCTGGATTTTACTAAAGTTTTGCTTTCAGTTTTGAAGCATCTTAATTTTTACTTTTATCAATTTATAAAAACAAATGCTTTACAATAGAATCAGTGACGATGATAATAACCGTAAAATTAAAGTCAATTGATTATTTGCCTATAGACTTCAGAAAATGCTCGGGAGTAACTTTCTTGGAATGTTCGATAAGTTCAAAAAGAAGTGCCAGTTTCAAGCTGTTTAGGGCCGACAGTCAACAAAAGTCATTAAAAAAGACAGTGGGTGGGCATGTATTGCTAGCCAGTGGCGCACAAGCTTCTACGAAATAGGACAGCAAGGAAGTCGGACGGTGGGGAAGTCGGACGGTGGGGAAGTTGGACGGTGGGGGAAGTTGGACGGTGGGGAAGTTGGACGGTGGGGAAGTTGGACGGTGGGGAAGTTGGACGGTGGGGAGGTTGGACGGTCGGGAGGTTGGACGGTGGGGCGGTAGAAAATTCGGATGGCAGGAAAGTCAGATAGAAGGAAAGTCAGATGGTATGAAAGTCAGATAGTAGGAAAGTCAGATGTTAGGAAAGTCAGATGGCAGGAAAGTCAGACGGTAGGAAAGTCTGACAGAAGGAAAATCAGATATCAAGAAAGTCGGACGACGGTCTCTATGGACAATGAGCATCCTGTCCGGAAAACGCATCGTCCTATTCATTTTGGCTTATGTGATAATCGAAAAGTAACCGATAAATCCTTCACAGGAGTGATTCATCACTAGCTTATAATGCCTTAAGAAAATTATGGTCATGAGAAACGGATATCCAAATGTCGTATGTTAACTTCTGTTCACCCGTCTCACGAAGGCGCCATATTAAAAAAGCGGTTTTTCGCAGAAAGATACGATTTCGGTGATATCCCAGTGTTTCAGAGGACATACTAATTACCAGATTTTTTTGTAAGTCCAGTCCAGGCGGGAGCCCCAAATTATTGTCAAACTGCAGTATGTATCTTTGTAATGGTGTACTGAATGAAAAGGAATACAACGGGCTGCCCCCTCCCTCCAATATGAATTTAGTTCTGAAGGCACTGTTACTTTTATTGCAATTGTGATGCCCCCGTTGTGTTGTTGCAGGTCGCAGTTCTACCGGGAATTTTCTTTTTTCTCCAGAACTACTCAGCTCCGTTTCTAGAGTAAGTCTGGCATTGTTATAAATAACCTATGATGGAGGTCGGTTTTAAATAGTGGTGACGAGCGTAAGCCGTCATACGTAGTAAGCCATTCGTTTAAGTTTAGCTATTAGATCTGGGAACACAAAATCATCTCAAGTTGACATACGTAAACTCGTAGTAGAAACCAACCTTGAGAAGCTTCAAAACTGCAGCCAGTCTTCCAAAATTTACAATATATTTGAAAATTTTTCATTATCGCTGAAACGGATATCTCTAGGAAACGTGAATGGGGGACACTGAAGTAAAACGAAGCGTCAGAAGGATGCACCCAAGTAAATATGCTCTGCCGGTCAATTCAGATTGAAGATTTTAATCTTATGCTAGGTCAAGTAATCCGACCGCATTCAAGCAACGAGTAGGGGGAAGACTCCATAATAGATTAACCGCTCAAGAAACAATGCAATTAAAACGTCCTAGAAAAAGTTCTCTCAGAAAACTGTAAACAACATTCAACGAGCCTCTGCTGAATAAAAGCAACCGCCTCGTGTTCTTGGCAAATTGCCTGCTACCACCTCTCTATGCAAAAACATGCTGGGAGAGCAGTATGAGGGAATGGAGGGAACAATGTGCTGTTTCCTTCGTCTAAATTTTTTTTCAAGGGTTGGAAAGACGATTCAGTATAAATGACATAAGTCTCAAATCATTAAAAATCTCTGACAACAAGCAATGGCTATATCTGCATAAACAGCAAAAGGGCTTTGGCAAAGGGTCTTTCAGCTCTCCCCCTCGTTTTTCATGTCTCCCAAATTCTCTTCTTAATGTCCCATTTTCAACAAAAGGCCCTTTCATTACGGGCAGTTTTACACAAAGCAAAGGTATAGCTTTACAAAAGTGTTTGAGCTCAGCTGCGTATAATTGTAGCTTAGCACTTCAGGCTGTAGAATAAAAACCAAATCTGGCAATCTGGAATCAAGTTTCCAAAGACTAAATTTTCTTGCAACGAAGAAACTTGTTACTCGAATATTTTGCTGCGACCATCAATATCTCTCAATTAAATTATTACACTGACTGAGTGCTAATTGGAGACAGAGTTTTCCAAATAGGCACTCTCTTACAAAATGTAAAATTTAACAATGCACGAAGCATGATTCATCTCTTCATGAATGAACTGACCTCCTCAACTTCGCCCCCTTCGACGTATAAAAAGCTGCATTCAGAAGAACGGTTTTAATTGCATGTTGTCATCATCATCCCCGTGGTGTGAAATCGGACACACGCACTTCACTTTACACAGACGTTCTATTTTCGCCATGATGTGGCCAAAATAAATCTCGGGAATGCGGCTGAACTATTTCTAAACAATAGTGAGCTTTTATCGAATGGAACCTTATTCAAATACAGGACAAAGAATTGCCAGAGGGCAAGTTCACACGTTCTGCTTGTGTGACGGGCCCGGAAATATTCTGCAAGGTGCAAGGTCAGAAACAGAGCATCCCATGTTTGTCACGAAAAACGTGCAATTTCTAAATATTCATGACATACTATTACACAACTATGTAGGAGCATAATCTTGCCGAGTTGCATTGCTTTTAATTCTTGATAATTATTTAGTGCATTTTCCCTGCTGATATATTTAGGAGATATATGTGTGGAAGGAAATTTTATCGTTTTAAAAAAGCACTAAATTAATACTGCATTTTGATTTTGACAGGCTCCTGTTCATCATAATTAAATATCTGAATACTGCGATGAAGAGAATGTTATGAAACTATAAATGTTAGTTCTTGTGCATCTAGTTGAATGCTTGTTCATTAAATGCACACTTAAATTATGCTTAAGTGAAATCAAGCAACATAATCCACCCAAATTCATTTTGTATCATCATGCCACTAAATTATCCAAAATTAGCTTTATCCAAAAGAAAAACCATCAGTTTTCAAAAAAGGTATTTTGAAAATCAAGAACATCTTGGCAACAGGATGTTCAGATTGTCATCTAACCAATGGCTATAGATTTGTTGATAGGATTACTCATTTGCACAAGAGCGGGGATACTGATGTCTACCTTATTCAGAAGTGTGCCTGTCCTACTAACTACACATATGGAGTCACAGGGGAAAGATAATGAGCAGCTTAATCCTCAGAAGAGTGGTAAATTACCCAGATTAAGCATTTGCATGATCACCACGGGATCATTGCCTGTAAATGACTTGCTACAACACTTACACAGTCATTAACAGCCAATTGTAACTGTGAACAATGTCTCCCATGTTAAACAGATTTTCATGCAAGGGTCAAACATCCCTTCAGGGTAACAACAGGTACAAATCTAACAAATAGTATTTTACCCCCAAATGTTGTTTGGAGAGCCTGGCTAGCAGAATATTCATGCAAAGATATTGGTGCTGGTCCTGGTGGGTCTGGAAAGACATTTTATCACCAAAAAAGGGGACTAGTTTATGATTGACCATTGTTGGAATTGGAAAGGGGTTTACATTTAGTTTCCTGGGTTGACAATTCTGCTTTCTAAAACCAATTTTAATTATCATGGTCCAAGACTAATGCAAGGGCAATAATCATGTTTGACTTTTGCATTAGCAAACACACACCATGGAAGGGCTATTTGAAGTAGCCATCTGGGGAACACCCAAAGCCATACTGGATTGGTGTCAATAGCACTGATTCCTGTTGTTGACATTACCTTGACAAAGGATTGTCTGTTAAGTTGAAGCTTTTCTTTGAATAGAGACAATAAGTCGGGTTATCAACAAAGAAGGCGATACAAAAAACTAGTTTCAATATTTAGACTAGTTGGCAAAAATAATATCTGCTTGAAAGTATTGTTGAATAACAGAGGGAAATACTGGACTACTGTTCTGCTCTTTATCTTTTGTGGCAAGGCTACTTCTTGTATAGGGCTAAGAGTTTGTGACCATGTTGGCTTTATAAATTAATCACAATACAGTAATATGGATAGAGCATTAGGCAATGATTTAATTTGCATTCTCCAAGCTATGGGCCAAGCAATACCATCATGATATAGAAAAAATATAAAGACAAATTGTTCAAGATTTTAAAAATTCTGAATAAAGGAGTTGAACTACCTGCCAAGTAACAAGAAACAGAAATGTATAATAAAAACAAATCTAGTGTACCTGCAAATACCTGAGGATTGTTGTCAAATATTTGATAGATTCTAATGTAGAGTGTGAATCTGTTACTTCATTTTTAAATATTTACCAAATGCTTAATAAATTGTTTCACCTGGAATCTGCATAGAATAAAATGAAATCAGAGCTTTATCTTATTAGAAAGACTCTTAACCCAGCCACATTGAATATCTGCTTAAAGTGAATGCAAACAGTTATTGCCTCTCAACTCATTATCCTTTTTAATCCTTGGCTACAATCAGGAGTACATCTATTAAGAAGCCTAAGGAATTTTTGACACTCCAGAGAAGCTAAATTTAGACCAACCTTTCTATTTTTACACAAAGAGGAATATCAGTTTAAAATTTTTATAAAGTTAAATGTGCCAAAATCTTGAAAAGAGCACTGATGTTGAACAAGTTCCAAGAAACTTAAGTAGAGAATAAATAAATTCAAAATAGATTTGGACAGTAAAGTTTGGTGTTGTTTTGGAATAAAGATCCTTGTTAACTTCCAATAAAAAACAGAAATTAGTTCAGTAAAATTGCATGAAGTAAATTATTATATATAATCCAAAAATATTTCAAAATACCCCTTCCAGTACCTTTGTACGATCATTCACCTATTTGGAAGTTTTTCGTTTATTTCAGTGTGTAATAGCGAATTCTAACAACATTGAAACAAAACGTTACATCATTTCAGAAACTGAGACTGTAAGGAATTTTCTTAAATAGGTATCACAACCAATTCGCCTTACGAATGATCCGTAGATTTTGAAAGTTTGGAAAGTGCCACAACTAATGCCCGCCTCTTCAGTGTGATAATTTGGGTTTCCTTTGTGAATACTTCCCAGACACAAATTCCGTATCTTGCACCGAGTCGATTCAGGGTAATTTATCTAGATAACGGCACTCGACAAGCGGGGATAAC
Source organism: Nemopilema nomurai (assembly GCA_003864495.1). Lineage (NCBI taxonomy): Eukaryota > Metazoa > Cnidaria > Scyphozoa > Rhizostomeae > Rhizostomatidae > Nemopilema > Nemopilema nomurai. Next base: position 1,368,656 of record PEDN01001352.1, read on the forward strand.
ACGGCCACAAACTTAATCGCGCAGTATGCACTGCATGTAAACAACGGATTTCCTGTAAACCATGATAACCAATCTACCTCTCGCAACAATTAACAATAATATACGAAAGTCTTCCCGCCTACTAAATGAATGGGGAACGATCTGTCACTTTCGGCTAAGCTTATTAGCTGATAGGAAGAGCAGTAGCTAACTAACACTCTTCTTCCAAAACTTCTTTAAGAACTTCTCGAATGCCGCAAGTTAGTGCCCAACTTGACGCCAAATACGATGGGGGTCGCACAAGGATAGTGTAGTTATCATGCTCAAGAGTTCGTTGGCAAACACAGCAAAGCCCCGATCATCCCCAAGGAAAGTTAACAACAAACCATTGAATTCTTACCTTTCAGCTGCAGCTCGCGATGTAACTTTGCTGGTGTTTCTTCTTCGAATTTTCTCAAAAGAGGTGTCATACGCTGTTAAATCCTGTTAATTTGATTTTCCTGTCAAGAACTTAGAATAATAACAGACGTCAATGCGCTATTGTCTCGCTTAGGATCATGGTTGTATTCCGAACGAGGCTAGGTTTGTATGACGTATCCAAGGGAGTCATTCAAGAAGTAATGTTCTTCGGACTCTACTACAACCCTTGTCTTCGGAACTAATGGTGCTATGGCGAAAGAATGTCAAATTTTTCACAAGCTTTTAGCAAAGATACTTTCAGTGAAACGAAGTTTCTTTAACTCGTAATCTTTTCTGAAATTAATTTTTTTATATTTATTATTGTATATCGATTATTCGAGAATGAAATGTAAATTTTGAATAAGAAGTCATAACTTTTATAACTCAAAATCCCATAGCTTCAACTTTCTATAAATTAACTGATTTTATGTTCCCTTGGCAATTTTTCAAAACTCCCTTAACGCTAGTTTACAGGACGATTTCCTGGTAAAGATTCCTCAACATATTTACATGATCGCTGAATGTGATCGTGCAAACGGGCCTATGCAGCTAACTGGGATCAAACCGCGTTCGTGCTAACAAAAGTTACACTAGAAAAATGGATTAGTATTCGCTGGAGTGTCTAGTAGAAGTGTGTGGGAACTCCTAGTCTTTTCAGTTTTCATAGTGAATGTAATTTGAGAAGCGTAGAGGGTGGAAATTTTTAATAGAAATGGAAAGTTGAAGCAGGTAGCTATTGAACGACATCATACACACTGGTATAACCAGATTTTACAGGTCAAAGCTTAGAAGGAATTTTTCAGCCATTACTTGATACAAAGCTTATTCAAAATTCCTCTACCCTTAAGAGCTTTAGCCAAGCATCGTTTTAGCATTCACTATGCTCTATGGCGTGGTAAATTCCCTGAAATAATTGCAAGTAAATACCAATTTCAAACAATGCCACTGCAATTAGAAATCAAATCTTCAACAGCAATAAAATATTACCAGTGCCTCTGTCCTGTGAACCATTGAGTTGTCAGTTGGATTTGAGAATAGCTTCAGAAATAATTCAGACACAAAATGGATAACAAAAAATTTGTAAAGATGTGAACAAAGCTGATTGTATATTCGGCGAGTCATCTTTTCCTTCGAAATTGTGCAGTTATTCTCAGATTGCAATCAAAAGTGAATGAAAGTAAACATTCTTGACAATGCTTAACATTTCCTCCTGCAAGAAAACTTATTTCATCAGAAGCTTTGTGCTGCTGTTCAATTCTATTCGTTCACCAACCCTTGAGCCGTTACCCCCAGTAATAAGTGATAGCTTTCTTAATTTTGTTATTATTTCAAAACACTTCAGATGTCAACACTGTAAATATATCTTTAAAATGCAGTTGACAAAGGCTCACCTATTTCAACTGTTTCTTACTATCGTAAGAAAAGGGTTAGAATGTGAATCGGTAAGTTGTGGTCTATGCTATAATTGTAACATTGAGCATTACTATTATCGCTACGTTTATCATCCTTAATGATTGTCCTAATAACAATTATCATCATTATTAACACAATGAATATTTTCATGAAATAACTGTTGATTATTTTGCATATACAGGTGAAAGCCATAATGCATCACACAGGTGCTCTTCAATGGCGCATTCAGGCATCATAGGAAAACTGCAAAGGGAAACACCAGGCATTAATTTCCAGGAATTCACAAACCTCTTGACAATAAGAAAGGCGTCAGATACTTGTTGTTTTCTTACAAAAAGGGGCGGATTTGCCTGCAAAAAACTCGTGAAATATTCAGCAGCCTAGAGAATTTTACACTACCGTTCAAAAGTATTGGGACAATTCGAAGCTCGAATCTTCTGGCGAAATGACATACTGCTAGACTCAAATGAAGAAGAATAGGCAGAAGAGCAACTCTTAACCAGCGGGTGAAGGTCCAACAACTATCTCTCGTGCTATTTGACCTCGTTGAGGAGTTCTTCATCTTTGCGGTTGACTATATCCATAATCATCTTTTCATTGTTCCTGGACGGTTCTGTTATCTCCCGAAACATTTCACTTTCCGATACATTTCACTTTCCGGTGCATTTAATCTTCTGATCCATTTCACCTTCTGATTTATTCACTTTCTGATGAATTTGATTCAGTTCACTTTCCGATACATTTCACTTTCCGATGCATTCAACCTTCTAATAGGTAAATTTCTCCTTTCATTTTATTTGATTCAGTTAACATTACAGTATGCTTTACTTTACGATACATGCATTACATATCAACCCCCCATAGATTCCACTCTCTGTTACGTCGATACGACTGCCTATTGTTTGGTATATTATCTTCCTCTTGTCTGTACCCTTCTTCCTTTTCCACCGTCTTCCCACCTCCATCTTCCAGCTCATCGTCTCATTTACCCGTGGTTACTTTGCTCTGCTTCCACTCATTCTCGCTCAGGTGGTGGCCTCTGCTTCTGCTCAGCCGGTCGCTGCCTTCCTCAAAAAGCTTCGCTTTTTGTTGGTGCCTGTCACAGCAATCTGTGTGTCACATGTAATCCCATAGCTATTGTTGCCACTATCATTTTTCCCTGGTTTCACCCTTAAGGGCTTCTAGAACTTTTTTCGCAAAGACTTGGCTTACTCAATCGCTTGAATTGCAGATTTCCTTTGATGATGCCAAGATTGTGGTCAGAGTTTGCATTATCCAGTTTCTTATGGCAGTAGCACTGCTGTCTCAACATGACGTCACTCAATAGAATTGACCTCGTACCTTCTGTGTGTTTGTTTTTTGTTGGTTCTGTTCTTACAATGTTTTAAAGCCTTGAAAGGTACTTGCGAAGGTACTTGCTAGAAATAGCCCTTTTAAATCTGTTCGAAAATCTCCAGTTTAAATCATTATATTTTAGTTGATGTTTGCTCATCGCTAGACGAATTGTCACGATCATTAAAAGGAATGGTTGGTATTGGGAACGGCAAAATAGTGTGGCATATCATACATTCATCGTCTTCTCATGGGATCGTTTCGCCAAAGCAACTTTTTATCTTCAAATCAACCAGTTCAATTAACTCATTTCTTCCCTCATTAAATTCACTTCTTCTTCTTCCATTACAAACACACAAAAAACGTTATGTAATGCCGATGTATAGCCTAATGTTGAAATCACTGAATACGTTGTCTGAAATCTGAAAGAAAATAAATGACAAAATGTGAGGATCGATATTTTCGGGTTATAACAAATGCGACATGTTACTGACTGAAACATTGAGAGCCTTGCCATCACAGGGGACCAACAAAGCAATTTGCGTTAATAATGGCTTCCACCGGGGCAAGAGCGCGAAGTGTCAATGTGAGTGTTGAGAAATTGCTGGAGAACGAAGTAGAAGAGATCTCTCGGACTGGCGAAGAAAAATATCGAAAGTTTGTATTTCTAGAAAAAACTGATTTCATTGCTTTTCATGGCAGTTTTGACTTGTTTCAGTCCTGGGTTTAGTTCAGTTATCCATTTGTGACTTGTGATAAACACTATAATAAAGTACACTACATTCAAGTTCTCGTTAATAATGGACATACGATGTACAATAGCAACATCACACCTCTTAGTTATGTTGCAAAAGTAATGTACTCAGACACTGGATTAATCTTTGTTTGGTAAAGTGCTTCTGAGCAATTTTCATTCACAAAATTGTTCTGCTTATTGTTAATTAGCTATGAAAATTTCCAATGGAATGGTTATTGTTATCTTCTTAACCCTTTTTGTGTGAGAGGAATGACTAGTATTTAACAGTTTTTTCTAAAGGTATGCTAAGATGCATCTTTTCATCAAGTTCTTATCATCTACGCCATTTCAAAGCTAATTGTTAGGAATACAAAAATTGTCTCACCTAAATATAATCATCATACGAAATTAACAATTAAATAAGTTTGTTCTATCTAGTCGTAAGTATTTTGAAAAATATTACAGTCTATTTCTTATTGGTATGGCTTGAACATGCCAAGCATTTTGTTAATTAGAGAGTGCATATTCATTGTTAAACTCCATTTTTTGGAATGAGCAAAAACCTAGTGAATGGAGATTAGCAAAGACTGAAAGTTATCTAGCATTCTTAGATAGTCATCCAATTTTATTGAAAGCAAAAGTTTTCCATTGTTTGCAGTGAGTTTTGTCTTATTTCAGGCCACTGACATTTTCTGAAGAGCTGACTGAATTTGCACACAAGATTGATTTTTTGGGGGATGAAGGAGACACATCTATGCAAAATGGCAATGAAGATGAAGAAATGTCAGAAAAAATGCCTGACCAGTCCAAAGTTGAAAAGTGGCCATGGGAATCAGTTCGAAACAAGATCAGGTCAAGATTAATGTTTACCGTTAATTCATTGATGCTGACTATTTTTCATCAATTATCCAATGTTTGAGCATATTTTCCTGAAACAAAAGCATTCTTGATTTACATTCTGATAACTATAACATACACATCTTTCAGGTTAAAGGTTTGATACAGATTTGCTACCGATTAGCACTATTTTTTCAATAACTTTTCAGTTTCAACAATTTTCAGTAACAACAACATTTCAGCACCTACCTGTTTTTCTTAATCCGACTGTGATGAAAAATGTAAATTGCTGGTTTCAGTGGCTGTTTTTTAGATTCAGGGCCCTGAGCAAAAGTCATCTGCAGCATCCTTGTTTGAATGTCTTTTGGTAGCCCAAGATTATTCTCCTTTTCTGTAAAAGTTGTTTTTCTTATATGCGGGACTCCTTTGGGTTGCCAAAAGCACAGGGCCTGTGGTCATGGGCCCCCCTGACCTCTAAAACTGCCACTGGCTTTTCTGAGTATTTTTCAAGATCCAACAAGGCTACTGTTCCACCAAAGTGATCCAATGTTGGTTTCAGAAAGACAGTCAACATGTTTCAAGCAGTTGTGATGCATTTTGTAAGGAATGATCTAAAACTGAATCATTAGAAGGATTTAACAAATCAAATGCAGTAGCAATTATCAAAAATTTTATTTTCTTCACCTCCAAATCTTTCTGTAAAAGTTCCTTAAGTTTAGAAGATTTTGGTTCTGCTGCTCTGTGCTAGCTTGAAGTTCTGCAGTATGAAATATTTGTTTACAGAGTTGAAGTTTCTACTCTATATTGCAATGTTGTAGTTTAACTATTTCATTCATCTGTTTATGGTGCATATTGGCTCTGTCTGAAATTTCTTTGTTGTATGCAGAATAAACATTTCAGAAATTTTCTAGGGTTCAAACATCCTCAGTTGTAAAGCTTTTGTTTTAAACAGGAATGCTCTATCTGAAGTATGTGTTCTCCTTGATGTTTTACAAGTCATGAAGGAGAAGAAGTACCTTGTTCTTGAACCAGTCTCTCAAAATGCAGAACCTCCTAAACAGGTGGTTCAAATGATTGGAAAGCGAAAGGTAGGAAATTATTATTATTTGCTTTACCCTCTTCTCTTCCTTAACATTGTGAAGTATTTTATTGATGTATGTTATGTTTTCCAGATGTTTTTACTTCTAATGTTGGTTAAGAAAGTAAGGCAACAAAAGGATGTTTGCAATTGGAAATATAACATAGAAAAAAATTTAAAGCGTTGTATAGTTAGGGAATATACAGCTTTAGATAAAAAGAGTGTAGACACAATAAGGGCATTCTTTCATTTTGAAACATGTCTGGTCCACAAATGTTATTGAGTGATCATTGAAAACTTGATCTTGTTTTCCAACAGAGTCTTGCAAAAGCTGCTGAAGTCATACGTCTTGGAGCTGAGCGAATTACGCAAGGTAAGGCTGAAGAAACATATGAGAGCTTCAGTCAGATTCCCTTGCCAAAGGTGGACTATTTCTCTGAACTGATGAAGTTACGTCAGAGATGGAAAGTTAAGAGGACGGGGAATGCTGTTTCTGGGGAGCTGAGCTACAAATCTGGTATGTAAAATTGCAAAGCAAAGCATTCATATTTGTATTTGCAACCCCTTATCTAAAATGTAATTCATCATTTTATACAATCAGAAACTGTTAGCTTTATCAAGACTTTGAGCTTTGTAGAGCAAATACATCAACCAGCAGAGGTTTATGCAGTATACTGATGATACCCCTTAGAAAGATGTTCAATGTACTAACAATTTTATATGTATCATTTTATGGCTTTTTATCTTTGTCACTTTCTTGTCCATGAAATTTAATCAGGGGCATGTCAGGGTATAGACTTTCTTCGTTCTCTTAATAACAACAACAACAAAGTTTTACCTAAAAACTGGAGCTTTCCAAGCTTAGGACTATGTCAAGGCAGAGTTAGCTAACTAAGACCTCTCGCTTTTAATTTATTGTTTTAAATCAAAATGCTTTTTTTGACAGGCGTTACAAAGCATTCTAATTGCTCATAAATTGCCAGTTGACTGTTATGGCACTCTTTCTTTGCTGCACTAACAAATATTTTCATGCTTATGAGAAAAAGGGAAAACTTGACTGGCAACTAAAGCAGCATTAAGGCGTTTTTGAATGTGGTTTTGAAATATTTGTTGCGTTTGAAATTCAAACATTTACCTCCTTTTTGTTTAGCTGTTTGACTCATTAAAAGAAGATCTAGTGACACGCTTTTGGAATCTTTTCATGTAAAAATGAAAATGTTATTAATTTTAGCTGGATCGACGTTTTTGCATCCTGGCTTTTTTGAAGTAAAAAAGACAGAGGATTTACCAGAGGAAGAGAGGGATGGAAGTGGTTGCCCGTTGTCTGTCCGAGTGAGCTCGGATCTTGAAGACTTTTCAAGGATAAGAGTGAAGATATCAGATTTGACTGAGAAGGAAGTGAAGATGGAGGTAGACAATGAAGAACCGAGCTTAAATGGTATTTTCCCTTTCTATTCTTGTCTCTATGCTTCCATGGCAAAAGGACCAGTTCCTACTCGGGTCAGTCAAGGACTTGAACATCGACCCTGGATTATTTGGAGTAGAGCCTTCATATAAGAGAAGAATCTAAGGTACCATACGCGATAGATATCAGTATATGGCATAGAACTCTTATCAAAACTGTCTTTTTCGACAGGAAAGTTTGTCAGAGGCTCCTTTTTGTGAATCGCCGTCTCTATTGCTGCTCATGGCCAAACGCCTTTGATTGCAGGGTTTGCTTCAACACATGATGATCTAGACACTTCTCCTTGGCACAAGAAGCTGAAACAGGCGCAGCATAATCTGTTTTGCAAAGAATTGTTCTCGCAGGTACGTAAATGGTTTGTAATAGCTGATTTCCTTGCTCTTTTCTCTCCTAGATTTCTCTGCTTTGATGAAGGGCAAACGTATCCTAGAATTTTTTTAGCAGGGTTGCAATCATGGTCAATTTTTATTGATCGCATTAACGTTGGTTTTGGAAGTTCTAGACAGTCGCGTTTTGCAATCGCTGTTGGTGTGTGTTGTTCTGTATGCACGTGCGACCCCATCTAGTCCCATGCGTCATCTCGACCTATGATGTCACATGTTTGCTTTGACGTTGTCTGCAGTTTCTTTTGTACATTTGCCCAAGTTCATCTTTTTTGACAAGTGTTTTGAAGAGCCAGCGAGCTTTTCTTGACGCCTTGTGGTTGGCGTTGTTGCCACCAAGTGCCTTTTTGTTGTAGGATGGACAATAGCTGATTAATTTTACGAAGGAAATTTTGAAGTGGTAATTAATGGTTTTTTGATCTAACTGTTTTGGATCTTAATATTTTTATTAAATAACCCACATGCCTTTTGCATTTCTCATTTGTGCTTTTTAGATTTCAAAGGAAGCATTTCATTCTGACTATTTGCAAAATGCCCAAGCTACTGGAAATAAAATCCGTTTGCAAGTGAGTTGCCGTCAATTTTGATGTTTGAGCTATGTGCTAATGTCAATCATATATGTCAATCATGTGTCAATCAAAATGCTCAGGTTTGCTACCAGTTGCATAGATCTTCTGGCCTGTGGCGAAAGTATTGCTGACAGATGCGTCTGCAACTATCTAACTGAATCATGAATCTATGAATTTAGCGGACCTGACTTGTTCCGGCCTGATCTTATCTGACACGGTATGACGTCGCCCGTCTTGATCTGATTTTATCTGGTCTGATCTGATACTACTTGACCTTACATAACATTGCACAAACGGGACACGACTGACTCTGTATTGGCTAAAAGTACAAGCAACCAAAGTGCTGATAACATTATCATGGCATTAGGTATTTTTTCGATTCGTGCTTCATAATAGAGTTTTGAATTTTCCACTCTAGCTATTTCCCAATGCATTTGCTGAAATTATTTATGACAAAGGTCTTAAAGATGAAGAATCAAGCTACGAAAAACTGGCAAGTCTCTATATTTTGTTTTTGTAGAATTTCCATGGTTTTGCTTCCTTAAGATCTACAATTCTAAATGTGATATTCCAAATTGCCCATTAGATTCCGCTCGTTCTGTTATGTGACTTTCTTGCAAGCAAACTTTGTTTTCGGAAAGGTGTTTTTATACTGATCAGTTTTCATCTTCTGATTGTGAAATGACCGAAAGAAATCTCCCTGTTTATTGTAGCTATCTGGAAATGGAGACACTCTGGAACTGAGGTTGCAGCAACTACTGCATGAGCAGCACTTGGCAAAAATTGACATCCCTCCTCCTCAACCAGCCACAGCACTCTGGACAACGAAAGACAAACATGCTTCAAATATGCAAGAATTCCTAGCAAAGAGAAATATATCTTATAAAAACAGGTAAAAAACAGTATGATGATTTGCAAATTTGCAGTTTTCCTTTATCCTTGAATTAAGATTTTAGCCTAGTTGAGAATTGACGGAGCCACCTCTGTCCTCGAGTACTAACAGTTTCCGCTGTGAACCATGTACTTTTAAAGTATCTAATTCAGCATTCTTCAGCCCTTTTTAATGTTCCCCGAATAAGCTTGCTTTTTATCTAAAGTGAGTTTTTTTATAAAGAAACATCTGCTTGAGAAAATTATTGCAAGCCCACTTAGCAATTATCTTGAAGTACTTTTTCATTTGATGTTTAATCTTCTTGTCCATAACGATCTTTTTCATCTTCTTATTCAGCAAACCACTGTTGCTGGATACATACTGTGATGAACTCAAGCATATCGTTTTGCGCAAACGGTAAGGAAACTGTTCTTCTTGGGCAATCGTTGCTCCTGGATAGAATTTTGATGATCCCTTAAAAGGAAATTCGGATTAATAGCAACCCTACTCCAAAAGTAATGTTGTGGTTCATACGCAAATTTTGTTTCAATAAATACTTCTTAATAAATTAGCGTTGAAGAGCATATACAAGCGAGTAGAAGCCAGCTAGTCAAAAGAAAGCTAGTCTCTAGCTAGGTAAGGCAAGAGAGAATATTAAACTTATGGAATGTCTTCACCGTACATGAAGTAGTGTTTGATTGTGTATTGTGTTAAATATTTTGCATAATGTTCTATCGCATAGGAAGCGTGAAACATAAAGTTTGTCAAATGCTTGAATAAGCAACACGCTTTGGATTTCCCTTGAATGATAATTTCCCTAGAACTCAGCAATATACACATAGTTAAAACCAACCGTTCGGTAAGCACCCAAGAAGACTATTTTGTTTGGCGAATCCCTGCATCGTTCCCATGCCTCTCCTAAATATTATAAAAGTTTGGATAAATTGATGCACAGGAATAAATTGAGCAGAAGTCAAATTGTTGAATTGAAAATATATATATTTGAAAAAGGCGTCACTTAATTTTTTCAAGACGAAGAGCATCTTCAGGTGAAGTTTCTTCCACGTAATGTTTCTTCCTTAATAATCTAAATAGACCCGTTCCTTTTCAAATTGTACTATGAAGTCAGCTTAGTTGCCCCGTTTTATTGATTTTAAAAGTGGGTCGAAGGATTGTCTACCACCACTCAGAAGAGTTTTGATTTCATCACCCACATCTAAGATGGTGTATTATTTAATTGGGGGTGGGCAATGGGTTTTTTGTCGAAAGAATACTTGTACAGTCGTGATCTGTTAGCCATTGTGCATTATTTGTAAATTCTGATTTTAACTGAAGGATTCTTTGGATCAATTTTTAAATCCACTCTACAGCAGGACAGCCCCGGTCACTCTTTGCAACAGCCCCCGTCTTTCTTGCGCACTATTTCCTTCATAATTAGAAGTAATCAACTTCGAGTTGTGACAGAATATTATCTTGGCCTTAGGACAGTTGCCCTTCTCGATCGTATGGCATCGGAATGTTCCGACCCATCAATAGCGACAGAATGGAGTTCAAACGCAGGACCGAAAGTCTCATTTGCCAATATCCACATGTTTTCTAAAAGGCAGAAGCTTTGTTACAGGTAGATATGATTTTCAAAATGAGTGAGGCAGGTGACTATTCGATTTATCATTTTTCCTGACATAGTAGTGTCCCGCATATAAGAAACTTCTTTTTTAATTCCAGATCTTATGTGTTTCTTATAAAATGAGATATAAACTTACAATCAGAATCATGTTTCTTATATAAAAATCATATTTTTCTATAGATCATCTACTCATACGCAAGCTCAGTGATTCTGATAAAAATACCATATACTATTTTTATTTGTATTTGTCATTTTTTGGAAATCAAATATTCCAGAAAAGTGCTTTTTGCTCAGTTTGCATTCGAAATTCTTTTTCATTTGACCAATTTAGAATGATTAGTTTTTTGTTCTGTTTTACAAAGGATGAAGTTATATGAAATTTTTTTCAGATTTTTTAGAGAAACAAGATTTCTTCAGACCTTCGCCAGTTTCTTTGTTTCTTAAAATCATGTTTCTTATATGCTGGACACTACTGTATTGGGAATTTCAACGGCTATGATTTTGTGGTCTTCCCTTTAAAGAGTATTATTTCACTGAGACAGTAACTGCAAAACAGCCTTGCTGAATTATCGAAGCTTTTACTGTGCTCGCTAGTTGCGACCCGACTAGTTCCCACCCCCTGCTCTTTGAAACTGGGTTAGCTTGATGTCGAATGATTTGTTTATATTATAAAGCGTTGTGAAGTGCTTTTAGCTAGGTAGTTTTCCAGGAGGTCTGAGCTGATAACCCGTTACACGAGATTCCAACGCAAATTATCATGTCTACTGTACAACGCGCATGCCTTTGGAATACGACGTAATGATCTTTAAAGTCTGTAGAAGTCGAAATTTATGTAAAGGTGCTGGTTTATAATTGTGCAATATTGCATATCCATCTCAGTATAGCGGTCAATGGTACTGTTTAACATTCCAGTTTGTTTCATTTGCTGGACGAAAATCATTCAGGCTCATCGTTCCTACCTTCTTGACTGACGGGTCTTCATGTGTAAGTGCATATTCAGAGGCTCGTCCCTACATTGAGTGCCACTGTATCAAGACGTTTATTATCGTGGCCTTGTTCTTAAATAACTGCCCGTTGCAGGACATCATTCCACTTGAAACTGGAAGTAGACAAATTTACAGTGATCAATATGAACGGATCAGTGGTACGATCAAACTGGGCTCTGGATGGTCTCGAGAGCTACATCAAAATGCAGGTACACCAGCGTAATTATTTACCACGTCCGAACCTAGTAAACATTCCCATTTTGTGTCCAGGTTTCATGTTTTCATGCTACTTGTGTTCTGGCGCATGTTGGGATTCACATGTTTTCATGGCAACGAGCCCAATGATTAGCATCATGTACCAAAGGTCTGTAAGAGTTGTCGTTGCTCAAGATCCAACCGAGGCAAATGTGTACCTGAAACGTTGATTGTAGTTGATGAGATAGCCAAAAAGTTCTTATATGTTAGACCTTTTTATTTACCCCAGCAGGTTTATCGTAGAAATTCTTGCACCGTTTTCTGGAGGCACACGTCTTAATTAAGATTTGTCGCCTCAAATATTCAAGCATTTTCGATTAGATTTGCAAACCACTTAGCTTTGAAAGTTAAAAAATAGAATAAATCTCAGCTAGCAAGGCATGCTTTTGTATCGGAAGGTAATAATGACTTTCTGTTATTCTTTGTTATTCTAATTATAATACCTAATTGTTGTTCTTTATAGATCATCCTCCACTTTGCACACGTTGCTCTTGGCGTCTTCGAAGACTTTGGGTGGATAGTTTTGCAGTACCCTAACAATATGTCCATGGGGGAATCCGGACAACATCTCTTTATGAAAGCAAGGAGTCCGACAGATGAATGGTAACGCTGATTAATGCTTCGTATTGTTTAACAGTCTCTTTTTTCCACTGTAACTGTGCATACTGCTCTAAGTGTTTTACGACTAACAGCGAACATGCAATAATCGAATGAGCTTCATGTCTTGCTGGTGAAAACTGCCTTAGTCAAGCTTGAAATAGCTTCGAAGATAATTGTGCAGCCCTTGTCAATTATTTGATGATGTCCGCTTCAAAATCCGAGGATGAACCTTGCTGTTTGCCGGTAACCGTTTTCTCTAGCTAGCCACCTTAATCTAAGCAATTTTCCATAGCTTCTTTTGAAGAGCTTGGACTTTTCCTTTCAGTGTAATCTCATTGTCAGTGAAAGAAGGGTGCATCTTTCAAACAAGAGTGCAGAAGTCGCTAAGCACACAAGAAGAGCCCTCGTTGAGCTTGCTGCTAGATGCTAAATGGACAAAGCTAGAAGGCAAAGAAGAAACAGTTAAATGGAACTCATTGCAAGGAAAGACTTTTGTGGAAAAGTTTTACGGTCTAGTGTCTACTCATTCATAGAAAGACATATTCCAGTCTTGTCAGTTTAAATGTCTCGTTTTTTTCTAAATGAGAATCAACATCGGGATGTATTGTGTCGGTACGGGCATCCGAAAATGTTTGTAATAGTATTAAAAACGATGGTGTATCATTTCGTGTAAACATTTATTTAATTCATCTTCTTTTTCCTCACTCTGTGAAAGGGATATTGCTAGTCTTTATTGGCATTGCTAATCTCCTTGTTGCAACTGTTGCTTTTCATATGATTCTAAAGACCCCGAAGAGAGCCGACTCCATCTTCCACTGGCCATTCGAAAGAAACGTTTGCTTAGGGGTTCCGAAATAACGGCTAATTTTGGACCCCCTCTACTTCTTTGAGATACCACCTAACGGTTCCTTTTAAGTAGAACTTTTGGAATTCGATCCTTGGTTCTTTGCAGCATTCGTTAGATCCCATGTGCTCCCGTTAGTTCCCCACAACAAAGATTCTGCTTAAGGAGGCCCAGATCTTTTGCACTCGTTGCTTGTTTCACATTTTTGGGTAGGGGAAGCTATTCAGTGTATTATTATGTTTGTTGTGCTGGCGTGTTGGAACTGTTGTAATTAGCGTCATATCAGTACTTCGAGAAGGATGCTAGGAAGGAGCATATCGGAGCGGTAACTTGCCCCAGGCTCCCAGTTTGCCATGTTGAATGGGCACAAAGGTGCATATTCTCCAGTGCTTTCACAGAGTGCCACGTAGATTTCCTGCAAGATTGTTACCACATTACGAGCTTTTCGTTGCCATGCAGTATTGCTGTTAAAGGATTAATCAATTTGGCAAATCTGCTTTATTTCAAATTATTATCCAAATTGCTGAAAATAAATAAATGTCCATATCAAACCTTGATTGCCTGACACTTGACCTGCTGTTATAAAAACGAAGCATTTCAGTTAAGACATTAAATTGTTTGAAATTTCCACTTTGACGGCTGGAGTGCCCTCATTAGGAAATATTTCGGTGTATTAGGAATGTTCCATACTTTTGTGAGTTTTTGGGATCCTCGAATGTAAACTCGACCAAGTATGATGTCAACAAAAAAGCTTCTGAAATAAATGAGCATCATTTATCATAATGACTCATCATAATGTATAATGAATTTTTATATTCCCTCGATCTCGGATCTCGTTTTGGAAATTTGAAAACGAGGTTGTGAGATGTCACGACATTTAACGAAACTGAAGGAGCCAAGGATAGAGAGCTACTAATTTTGGAGGGGGGCCTGAACGTTGGCGGCGAAGAAGCATTTAAAATGAGCGTTGAAGAGGTACAGGTATGTCAGAGGCAGGATTCAATTTTCAAAGTTGGAAGGGTTAGTTGAGTTGTTTACTCAAAATGGAATTAGGCCGTGCGTCTTTCCGCTGACTGTTCAACTTTGATTATTTAAGCTCCCCTTTTGTCTTTGATCAAATTGAGTAAAGAAAGGCAATAATCTCAGAACCAGAAAATCTCAAGTTTAGACCTTGCCTTAAACATTTTACTAGGCGTAATTCAATAAACTTTTCGTATTTATTTTAACAAATACCGTCCATGTTAATTTCCAAGAAATGGGCAACAATCCGACCGTGCGGCATGCGATTTGGCTGCTTTGAAAGGGTGGTGTAATGAAGCTTCCCATTTCTTAAATTGTTCTTACTTTTGCTACTTTTAAAGCTTGTGCTCTTCTAAGCTTCTTTCATTTTTGCAGTAGCAGGGTTGAGTCTCTTGTGAGCAGTTTATGTTTCGATATTAGGATGTAGGGTAGTGGCCCTTCTTCCGCAGGAATCCAACAACCCCATTTTCTTTGAAACATATTGATAAAATAAAGCTTTCCATAGATACACAAGGCATGGCCAGTATTAAATTGTTTTCTAGCCTTCATCATTCTTCCCCCACACATTCATCATTCAAAGGAAAAGATTTTACAATGAAGAATCCTCTCCCCTATACTCACACTCTTCTAGGAATGGTCTTCAATCTTATTATAGGGGCAATCATTGTTCAGTACCTAAGTTTTAATTTTCTGTTGCATGCAGAGAACAAATCTTGAAAACACCCCATCTAATATCGCAACCAAGAACTCAACCCATGCCAGGGTAACCAGGCTGCGGAATGACTTTGTTAATGTGAGGTGCTCTCTGCTTTAAGGCTATCTGTTAAATAAATAACTACGTCATGACCCTTTTTGAGACATGTGTGAGGTAATCAAGAGAGCAATTACCTTGCTCTCTGTGGAACCATAGAATAGAGAGCAGAAGGGCATTCCTCACAAAGCACAAGGAGAGAATTCCACCTTGTTGTTCTGAGGTAGCAACTGTTTAAAATTTTAAAGGTCATGTTTTTAATTTTGCAAGTAAAAAAGAGCACTCAGATTCTTGAGAAATAGGTAATCATTGATTGCCATGATTACCCCTAAAGCTGCCTCTGCATAGCATTTTTATATATTTCATTACATACAAAACAGCAAGAAAATTATCAAATAGCTTTTTCTAGAGCTTCAAATAAATGTATATAGGTCATTAGACTTCAGTAGAAAATACATGTTTTTTAAATCTAATATGTTTTTTGGGTGTGCGGATTCAGCAAATGGTTGTTGCTGTTAAAATGTTGCATTTATTAGAGTTTGCTAACTGTGTCTTCAACAAATAGTTGAGTGCAGGCTACCTAATCCACATTTGTACACATATATATTTGTACATGCAGTTTTTATGTCTTTCTTTTATTTCTTTGGTCTGCCTATATATGAAGGTTTAGCAAGCATTCCTTGCAGTACAGGAGAGTTCTTAAGACAAAAGATTTGCTCATATCAGCTGAACTTGAAGGTTATTAGTGCATAGAACATCCAATATATATCAAAAGCATTTGCAACAATCTATAAGGCAAAGTGATGGTCGTGAAAGATTAAGCCTGACTTTGAAGGACACTCTTTCAAATGGATGTCAACCACACAACGGTGAGGGCAACTTGATCAAATGCTGCCCCTTACTCACATGCCAGGAAGCAGCTTAAGCCTGCAAAGGCATTCTTTTGTAAAACAACATTCCATATCTAATAATGTTGTACAATATTCTTATTTTTGCAGCCATCAGATGTAGAGGAGAGCGATATAGAAAACTTCTTGAATGGGCATCAGATCTGTGTAGAGCTGTCAAGAGGAGGTATATTTCTACTTCATCATTTTTACAAAATATTTTAGCCTTATCTTTTTAGGGAACTCAGTTTGGGAGCAAAAACTCAGTTTCTAACACATTGAGTTGATTACCTATTAGAGGTCTCTATTTTGGCCTCTTTTTGTAATTAATAGCTATGAGAATGTTTACTTAAAGTCCGTCGGTCAAAAAATAACAGTCAAATTTGCATGCTCACGTAATTTATTTTTATATTTATCTTTTGCAGCTGACGGTTTTGGCTTAACATTAGAAGGTGGAATTGACAGGCCTTTATACGAAAAAGATGATGGCATTTTCATTACAAATATACGGCAAGGATCAAATGCTGATAAACTTAAATGTCTGGAAGAAGGAGATAAAGTACTTGAGGTATTTGAAATATTGTGAAAAACACATTTTGTTTTCAACTTGTGGTGCCGCTATTGTTATTATCACAATAAAGGCTGTTTTGCAATTTTTTTAAATGGTGCAATATGTTTGGGGAGACCTCTTGTAATCATGCTGAATGCAAGTTTGCACATTGTAATAGAATATTGTTGAAAAAGTTAGCATGCTGTTGGATTATTCTGCCTTGCAATAATTCCCACAGCTTTTCTAAGCATCAAATTATGAAATAATTTTCAAAGAAAATGAGGACAGAAGCACAGATTGTTGTCAGATTTATTGTTAAACATTCTCAGAAACTGGATGCAATAAAGTAGAGCCTTTGTCATCTTTGACAGCAAATGTTTTGCTTTTTCTATTTTTGACTTACAACTGTTTGCTGTGCATTACGCATAAAACTTTTCACCTATCCCATTAATTGGCACATATATATGCATATGGTTACTGCAAGAATTACAAATGTGAGCAGAACTGCATAACTTGTTGATGCTACAGACCTATTGTCTTTGCAGGTAAATAGCAAAAGCTTGGAGAAGATGAAACACGAAGATGTAGTTCAACTTTTTAGATCAGCAAATAAAGTTAGATTAGTAATACACAAACACATTGGGTGCATTCTGACTGTGAGTCACCAACATTTCTTTTTCTTAAAATTACTTTTGTTGCAAAGCAAGTTTCCCCTCTTGAAGAATTTGTAGCTTCCATTTACTCCCGATCTCCTAATTGTTGGGGGGTCTATTAAGAAGTGTAGAGTTGCCATTTTGCAACCCAAAAATGGTCATAATTGATTGAAATCCTTAGATTTTCCGAAATCTGTTACTAAGAAAATGGGTGGGGGGATGACTTTTTGCATGAAACACATAATTAGGGGACTGTTAATAAATTGAAATGGGTATGCAAAGTTTCTGCAGTTTCCACCACCCCAACCCCTTCCCTATGGTTAGCAACTTGAGGGTAGGAGATAAAAACACAACAATGTGGTTGGATTTTTGTCTGTCGGTTGGATTGCAAATTTTTTTCCAAGGGATGTAGTTGGAAAAGGGGTTGTGAGAAAGTGGGCCAAGTAGAGTTTTCATGGCTAAATTGACGATTTGGGGCTCTACGAGTGCCAAATGTTTTGCAATTGGCCTAAAAATGTTATTTGCATATTTTGGTTCTGAACTCTTTTTTGTTATCTGCCAGGCTTCTGAGCTGTCACAAATTCGCGACCACATGGACTCTCCATCAGAGGACACAAGAGACTTGAAAGATTTTTCGCCCGTCGGCTTTGTTGTTGGTATCGCTATCGGATGCTTTGTCGTTTTTGCCGCGAGGAGGTACTTTTTAAACCGATAAGAATTGCGATCATTTAATTGCCAACATGTTATCATCTTAAGCTACATGCCACGCGGCTTTTTGAAGTCATTGGATGCTTTTAGCGGCGACACAAGCAGCCAAGTAAAGGATCCGAGTACAGGATTAAAAATTAATTGGGATTCATCTGACTTAAGTGTTTGAGTGGATGATTGACCCAAAAATTAGCGGAAATTGATGTTCTTAAATAGACAGTTTCGGCTCTTGTCACAGCCAAATTTGACTTAATTACACACACTGTTGGGGCACACACATGATTTTAAGAGATTTTTCGTCTTGTATAGCATTTATTTATGCATTTCAAGAGCAATGCTGTTCAGAAGCGTGCCTCGCCATTTCCAACGCATCATTGTCAGTTCGTTCTAGTAATCTTTGTCAGTTCGTTCTAGTAATGCAATCTTGTAATCGTTACAGTGATTTGATGATTCGACTATTTTTATAATTAATAAATCTTGTAATGTTTGGTACATAGGTTGATAGTCTCGGTGAATTTTGTGATATATATGTAGATCATTGTGCTTGTAGTAATTGTCTGTCAGTCGTTTCACTTGATCTGTTTGAAAAATTTTCAAAGCCATACAGCTATTCCGATATTCATAGCACAGATCTTATCTCTGTCCTATTGTTACTTCCTATTCCAGCTACTGTAACTACAATTCTTGCCAACAGACTCGAACACTAAACAGGTTCTGTTTATTATTGATTTGTGTTCTTATTCCCTTATTCCCTTTATCACCTTATTCCCGACAAACTAAAGGCAGGGCCAAAGAGAACATATGTAGGTAGCTTGTATTTGTCCCGGTATACGAATATCAGAGCTGTTCGTCGAGCATTCAGCTATTGTGACCTTTCCTTTATTTGAATGAACTTTATCAAAACACACAAACGTTGATTTAGGCCTAAAGCATTAGGGCGGTGGATCTGGAACAAAATGGGCACGTTTCTACTATAGGCTTAAACAGCTATGTGCGGCAAAGAAAGCGGGAAAGAGGAGACAGAACAAAAAGAGCCTTTTTAAAAATCCCTTCGAAAGTCACGTCCAGGCTCGAGATAAAATGAAAAATAATAAGCATGCACTTCTTGGCGTTCGTCAAAATTCAACGAGAACATGATACCTATCGGTGATTAAAGCTTACCCGTGTAACTGTACTACTCTTTTTTCACGCAGCGTGGCCCCCGGACAGTTAGGTAGGTCAAATGTTAAACAGCCCTAACGTCAACCGAACGAATTAAGGACAGACCACACAATTGGTGGCACCATTCATAGTTGAGGCGCAGAATAGAAGGGTCCTTTTTCAGTACTGAAGAGTCCAGCGGTGCTAGGGTCCGGTTTTTCCAGGATGCCTGTGTCAGTTACTGCTCTTGGCTACCGACGAACTTTCGTGCCTGTGCAGCAACCTTGTTACGTTGGCGCAAAAGCACTCCAATGCCATTTTTCAGATTTTGTGACAGGGTCACCCTGCAGCACAGCCATGTAACTTTATTATATCAACAGCAGCATAGCGGAATAACTTTTTGATTGGCTGAAGCGCTACCATTTTGAATTTATGCAAATTGTCTTCTTGCTATTGAAATCAATGGGAAGACGCGCAAGTTCCTTTAAAGTGCCGAGACACGTCAAATACATCAACCAAAGCAATGGGTGCGCTTGAATACCTCGCCTGCAAGTAAGAAAATTGATCTTTCATGAGCATACATGCAATAAACTAATAATGAATGGCTTATACAGTGAATGTTCGCTCGGTGCTAATGCCAAAGTATTTACTGTCAGTCCTGGTCACTTTGACAAATACAACAGTTCTTCTTTTTGAAGTAGATCCACTGGTGTCCGAATTGGTTCCAGACGCCAAATAGTCCACCAGCCGGATCATCTAGCTTCAAGAATGTAGCATTGCCTGAGAGTTCTTTATCAGCTAGAAGCAAAAATAATGCCACCGCATCTCCTTGACCCAGACGAGTCTAACTCATCCTTGACCCAGATGACAAGGGTAGCACCGGTCAGAATTGGCATTGTAACGTTGACAAAAGAAGAAGTTGCAAGAAACGAACAGAGGATCAGTTTTTTGGGGAGTTTCACTCTCCAAACAAATCTCCACATGAAATGTTTTTAACAGACATTCAAATTTTGGCTGGAGCAGTTGGAAATATGACGTTATGGGTTCTTTTTCAGACTTGGACAGAAAATCTCTCGCCTTACGTAAGGCGTGAATTATTGAGCATTGTTCTTTTTAGCTTGAATGCTCCCTGTCCCGGGCCTTTAAGGTAGTCTTTTATTTAAAACAAGCGATTTAGAGAGAGAAGTCTGTTTATTTTTGGTAACCCGTATTTTGACAGTTCATATTTAGAAAGCCAAAAATTTTAATTATTCAGTTTCCTTTATAAACAATGACCTCAGTTTGCAAGTGTGCCTGCTTGTGGCCTGTTTTGTTTTTCTCAAACATTGGACAGGCTTATTTGTGTATATTTTTATAGAATCTTTAACAATAGACACAGGTACATTTTATGTCGATACGAGTCTTGTCAGAGCATTTGCCGCTTATCTGTACGACAGCCGTGATGTCTGAGACGGGCAAAGGGATAATCACAAGACATTTTTGCATTTTCTTGATAAAAGCCCTTTGCATTGCATCTTCAGATAGTCTGAATAGCAGAATTGGCTTTGGAAGGAATGTACTCAAAGACACCAAGTTCGTGTGTAGCCCAGAGGGAGTATCACATTACAAGGTTGCAAGTCAGCTGCAATGCGTTCAATATTGCCTCAGGGCATATGCCTGTGAAGTTGTCAATTTCAAAGTGACGTCATCTGGAGAAGCGAATTGTGAGGTAAATAGAAGTACGATTTTTGAAGCTTTCTCGAATATAGTCGTATTCTGAAACAGTTAATAGCTTAAGGTCCAAGCAGGCATGTGCCAATGAAGGGTGGGGAGTGGGGTGGTGGACGTCACACCCGTCTCACAAGGAAGTTGATCATGCATTGGAGAACGTAACAATAATTAGGAACTTTGACCAAATTTTCTGTAATAATTGGAACTGTTAAGTAATTTTCTATGGAGGAAAAGTTGATCACTTATTTCTGAACGCCATCAATCTAAACGGTCTGGGCATTGGGTCCATGCAGTTTACAAATGAGTTTTTATCTGAAAGACATATCAGGTTTGTTGTGAAGCGAGCGCATGAAATTTGTCAGCAGTTTTAATGTGCTTCTTATGAACTTTCTCAAAGCATGGAAAACATAATGATGCTTGCGAATGGAAATTGACGCAAGCCTCTGCTTCTTTGCTCACAAGAAGGCACACGATAGCTATTTTCCTAATTAGCTGGAAGTTTCAGTTTCGTATACCGGTTTGGAGGGCTCATCTGGCATTGAATAATTTTCGGAAGAAGGACTTACCATGCTCGGACTACAACTGTTAACAGACTTGAGCTTACTAAACTATATATTTAATATGCTTTGTATCATCTAAGAATTCTAAGCATTCGGGAGCACCGTTTTAGAAGTCATTCTTATGCCGGTTCGTAGAAAGTGCGGGAAAATAACTGACACGAGCTTTACATTCGAGTTATTCTTTACATGCCAGTTCAAAACAGAGAAGATTGTCTAGAGCCTGCAATGCGATGAAATATCACATCTTGATGGAGAAGCCCAATTTTGTATTTCTAACAGGGTATGACAAATATCACTTAAGTGATTAATATTTGAAAATTATTCCATGAAACGGACATTCGCTTGAGGTTTTCTTTGAGTGTCATATAGCAATTCTGGAGGGTCAGCCTCAAAGTCATTCAGTGAATTTCGCCTTCCAGGTTTACAAGTTGTCAAGTTCACTCTGTCAGGAGGTACCTCAACAAGTCAACTGGACCGCCATTGTAATACAGGTGCAATTATATGACAGTTTATTAATAGGGAAAATGAAAATAATCGGTCCTTAATTCTATCAGTATTGATTGCCTACGTTGTCAGAAGTTTTACATTTAGACTTCTCTATCACAGATTGTGCTGAGATCTTTAAATGTTCATTGCTTATGTCATTAAATGTTCTCTGTTAAAGCCATTGCCTCTGATATAGCTTGTTAAACCTAACATCTGACTATAATTTTCTTGCGTTGACTGAAATTTGGTACATCTGCGAATTGAATGCTGACCTAAACTGCGTATAGTTAAGTGGAGAGATTTTCAAGCTTATCCTTATCAAGCACTGTTATACTGAGAAACTCATATTATAGGTTACTTATCAGAAAAACAGCTTCTTTCATTAGATCTCTACCTTTTGCAGCGGGATGAATTGGTCAACACTACAGGTAATATTTGCAATTTCGCATTTTATATTAAAAATTCAAGCACTGATGCCCAGAGCATATTGTTAACAGTTATTGGCAAGAGTGAGATGAACCAAGCACGTTTAAATGACTACTCGTGGTGTGGAGAAATAGAAGAATAAGAACTTAAGGGTCTTACCTAAGCATCTAACAAAGCAGAAACAAATCGTCAAGTTTTAAATTATATTAATGTTCTTGGGTGAATAACATCCTTTGATCAGCGAGTAAAGAACGTTGAGCGAATCCTAGAAGCCATGAGACACAATACCGTTAGCCAAAAATAAAGATCTACCTGAAAAATTCATTTGCTTGAAGATTCTTCCCTCATGTTGGCTTGCTACTGGCTGTGTATATAACATTCTTGATTTGTGGATTTCTTGCTGTTTTTGTACTCCCCTAAATGCGTTCATTTCGTTTTCCAAGTTGGGATGTAAATGCTGAGCAGCCTGTTTGCAAGATGCACTCACCAAACAAACAAACTAACCAAACAAAACAAAGGAAAATATTCACTATAAACGGGAAAGTAATGGAAAATATTGAGGTTATTGCCAACTACATCCGCTTCGAAACCCTCAAGGCCGCTTCAAAAGGAAAAAAAATGGTCGTTTGAGTGATGTTTTACTTTTGTGTTGATTCATTGTGCTCCGGAGAAAACTGCAGCCAGGAAAGTTAGAATGAGGATGGCTGATACTTCGGCCTTCGGTTCGTGAAGATCAATTCAAAATTACCAATTCTCGTGTCTTATTCAAAGGTTAAAAGACCAAAGCTTGAGAAAATCTTAATTAAAATTGTGAAAACACTAAACCCGAAAATTAGGATTCAGGCTTTTCGTTTCACACGTTTCACAGGTAATTTATTCGGCCGACTAGCTGATAAACACTGGTTTAACTCTAAATCCAAGTTGCAACTAAAATCAAAGAATCAATAAATCCTACAAAAAATTCTGTTTGAATAAATCCCTACAGTCTTGCCTTAGGTATTAATTGCTTTGATTTTTTATCTCTGTAGTGTAAAAATTCAAAGAGAAAAGTAATGTAACAGGTGTTATTATTCAAATGAAATTGGAGTTTCGGATGCTTTCAAGTGGCACATCAAACGTTTTGATAAGCTTGAGTCAGACGCCATTGTTGTTTGAGCTGGTGCAACATCAAAGCTACTCATTACAAAAGAAATGTCAAGTAACTAAACAATCGACCAGCAAAATTTCCGTATTGCTGGGAGCGGCAGGAGTCTTGTAGTAGTGAAAAATTAAACTTTGATGTTTACCAGAATAATTAAACTGGGAGACCTCTAAATTTTTAATGCTATACAAGAGCAAGATTAGCGTGAAGAAAAACTTGAAATATCTATATGTTTTCTGTTCATATTTTGTACTATTAGTTAGATAAACTTAAGCAAAACTTATGTTATAAATGCGTTACCTACTCAACTGTTTATAGTCTCCAAAAGCTGCAAAGACCTGCTTGACAAGAACTCCAGCCTGACAAGTGGAGTTTACGACCTGGGGAATGGCTCGACCATTTGCATGATGAGCTCGATCGAAGGGTGTGGAGGAGGCGGTTGGACACTTGCCTTGAAAATGGACGGTTTGAATGTCAGTTGCACATCTATCTCGCTACTTTCTTCTCGGTTGATCGCATCAGGCTATCAGCTTCTTGTTGCAGCTTTCTCATTACTACCTTTAACATCGAAATGCCAAGAAGTGCTCAAGTGTTGTAAAGTCTAAGCATTTCCTTTGAAGACAGACTTCGGTCTATAATAAAAGCCAGTGTTTAGTTAAACTTTATTTTAGGCTTGGACCCGAGGTGACTTGACAGAATAGGTGCCGCCACTGATTGGTTATTGGCAGGACCAATCAGCGAAGTTAGAATGTGTCAGAAGTTAGATTAGACTTTTCTGTCTAGAAATTCGGGAATTTCCTTTTCTGTGGACATATACAATACATACATGGAAAGTATTAGTCACTCTACAATTACACTCTGGATCAAAAGAAAATGCTATTGGTTGCTAAATTATATTATAATGCAAAAGCAAATCTAAGTTACCTTTACTTGGCTTATAAAGTAAGACGGCATTTACACAGTAAAAATTGCACAAGAAGTAATTTTTAAAGTAAATTTTTACCAGTTTCGATCATGAGGTATTAAGGTTAGTGGTGCTATAACATTAGAAAAGAGTCAAAAAGAGAAAGTGCAAAGCGTTTATCATAGTATTTACTCTTTATAATCCTGAAGGCCATTTCAAATCCCTCCTTGCATTTAGAATGCATTATTCCGTTTGTGCAAATGGGTTAATCTTTAATGTAAAACGCTTTTGAAATGATTCCTTCTTAATGTTCCTTTCAAAAATTATTAGCTTTTGTGAACAAGTGCTTTGTGGTAAAATTTTTACAATATCTAGAAATAATGGAATAAGTTTTGCATACTTAAAGTACTTTTTCGTCCGATACTTCTCAGAGTATGCAAACGTGCGATACTCCACTACTTTAGCTGTTATTAGTTTTCTAACAATGTATATTTACTATGTATATTTATATTTATTTATCAGTCATTTTTATAATAATTTTCTATCTAGATTGTTAATTTTACAAATTCATCTACTCTTCTAGACGACATTCTCTCAAGATTCAAAATTCTGGGATACTCCCGCTGTACACAACGCTGACGTTGGCTTAACTTCGTTTAATGGAATAGAGGCAAAGTTCCCAGCTTTCAACACTGTCTCTTTTAGTTCTATTTGTGCCGGATTGCGAGTCTCAAACGCGACAAAATGGCTGCGAATTCCAGTCGCATCGAAATCTCTTTTAAGGCTATTTTCATCTGGAGTCTATTATCAAACAAAATTGGGTAGGAATTCGTGGAAAAGCCTCGTTACCAATTCGTCTCTGCAGTCAAATTGTAACTATGAAGGCCTGAATGTCAAAGACAGTAACTTAAATATAATCGTGAGAATTGGCATCATAGCAAACAATGAAGAGAACTGTTTGTCATCAGATTCGTACATAGGACTAGGTGCTAGAAAATTTATTGCGCTTGGTACGAGGACTGTCTATGCAGGGAACTTAGCAGGCCCATTTGAAGCAGATAATGGCGAGAAGTCAACACCAGCATTTGGTTACATAATGATTCAATAAGCAGGTAACACTAAACAACTCTTGCTCACTTCTAAATTGAGTTCGTTACAGGTAGGGTGTCTGCTTGAGCGCAAAAAAAATTTGAAGCACAATTTGCTGAAATTCTATTTAGCGTATGTAGTTGATACATTAAGAGATTCTACTTTATTCGATGTAGTTAATATACGGGCTCTAGTCTCTTCAAAATCAAAGTTTCAGGGAGAAAGAAAGCTTTAGAATCTTATTGTTTGCTAAATGTTCTACTTGCAAAAGCTTCTAAAGGGAAGAAGGAATGATTATAGTTAAAACATTAAAAAAGGCAACAAAAATTACCATAATTGTACCTAATTTTATTCCGGTTTTTATTGAGTTAGCCTTTTATTGAAATGTTTGTAGCTCCGGGCAAGTTTTGTTTCTACAGCAGATTGTTAAATATATGATACGAATTGAGATGGTTAAGAGTCTGGAGATGTGACAACGATGGATATATCTTTTCTATCATCGATAGTCTAATAACTTCTTTTGCATTAATATTTCCGCCGACTCTGATAATCCTACATAGCGATTGTGTCCTTTATGGAAGGATGTATTATAAATGTATTATAGAATCTTTTGACATCGGTTTTCAGTTTACTTTTGGTCTTTCAATTCGACCATATTTGTTGCATAAAGTTTACACTGTTTTGCTTTTTTGGCACTAAATTAGACTTGAATTGTTGGCACTAAATTAGACTTGAAGCAAAATCGATCGTGCTTCGTATCTCTAAATTAATCAATCTTGCCTCTTCGTTTGTAGCATGTATTCGCTAGGTTTCCTGTCTTGTTTGGTCGTCGCCGTCGTTTCGTATATATGTGCTTATTTACTAATGACTACTAATAACTATCTTTATAAATATTAATAATAATGACATATGTGGAAAAGAGAGTTAGTTGATAATAAGAGGAAAACGGACAAGACATTTTTTCTTTGTGTTGCCACCTGCAAAAACCGAACACGCCACACTTTTTAAAGCTAAATTAGTAAGTAGACTCAATGTTAGAGTAGACTCACGAGTAAGATATATCATCTTTTATTGGTAGTTAGAATTAAAAGAACATGATTCAAAATTAATTAGCAACTTAAGAAAACACGCATACTCTGTCAATTTTCTTAAATAAATCAGTTCTAGAGGTGGAAGGAACAGTAGGAATACAAACAAGTGGTAGTAGCACTCATCGCTGCCGACGAGGTAGCGTAATTATCTACAAAGATATTTGAAAAAGGATGAAAACGTTGTCTCTTTGGAACTGAATTTCAGCACTTGGGCTATCTATTCTGAAACTAGTGAGATTGGAGGTTTCCTCAACAAATGTAGTGGTGTTGAAAGTTCGAGTTTCTCCTGCTTTCAATCTTAGTGTGGTGGAGCCTGGGAATGACATAGAACGTAGTTTTATTTGGAAATATTTTTTTTTAAATTCGAAACTGCACGTATGCTTTCTACTGAAACATTAACTGTTTGATTATGTGGCGCATACGGAAGCGGGCTTCCAAACGGGGCTTCCGACAAGCTAGACTTTAGAAGTGTAGTGGAGCTCCATTACAATCTGGTCATAAAACTTAGAATCATAACGTGTCGTGGGAAACTTCTTAGTGTTCAGAAAACACTCTTTTTCTAAAGCACTCTTTTTGTTAGGCATACAAATAGTAGTATTCTGACAACATAAGCAGCATTATCTGGAATAATGTTTCTGTTTCTCATTGCAAAATACGAAGAGGCGTAAAAAATTGATAATCACAGTTCACTTTACTCACTTAGTGTGGTACTTGTTACTGTGACTTTAGACGAACAAGAATATTTACATGATTACCCTGCAATTCTATACTGTATCACAGACACTTGACAATGGGACATTATTTGTAATTGTATTATTACGCTTTAAAAATAGGTATTAAGATGAATTAGCAAAGTCTGATGAATTCAATATAGAGGTTTTCCCTGCCGCTAGCACCCAAGAGTAATAATCTGGATTCAACTGCATGGAAGCAAGGACAAATTTGGAATTCATTAGGCACGTTGATGACTGGAACAGACGCTGCGTGGGTGCCTCAGTCACTTGATGTGCCATGTTGTTATAGCAACAGCGAGTGGCCTAGTTCACGTTCATGACAAGTGCTGTCCAAGAACTGTGAGTAGAATTTTCATGTGCTATCGGCACTAAAGTTGCAGGTTTTCAGGCATTATGCTTTTAGTCTTTTGAGAATCGGGATTCTACATTTTGATGTTTGAGTGTGATGGTACGCGGTGCCAGAGAATACGTCCCTGGTATCAGAAACCCACATGTTGGTAACGGCAGGTTTCTATTAATTTTGAAAGGCAAACTGTTTTTAGAGAATTCCGATTCTGCACTTTCGCTTAGATATTTTAAATAAAGAATGGCGCAGTCTTCTAATTAGGTTGGTTAATTATAGTTGTAATGATGTCTTTCCCATCTTTCCGTGTGTAAGCATTGTACCATCAATGCAATGTATTGATCGCACGTTATCACTAACTTTATCTCAAATTGCCTTATTAAATCGATGGGTAGGTTCTGTAGAAATAAAAGACATTCACATTAAATTTGCTCTGACTTCGTAAGGTAATCTCTAAGAACGAAGATATGCCCATCCCTTTAGGAGTGGATTAGGTTTTGCCCAATAATTTCCTTGCTAAAACGAGATAAGACATGCACATATAGCTTGATAGTATTAGAATATTTGGTAAGAGTCCCTCACTCTTGTAAAGGAATTTTGTTTTGGTTAGTGTTGCTAAGTTTCATCTGCCTTAGGTTTCTATGAATCTTTGCAACAATGCCAAAGAAGAGACTTTCAAAGAAGGATCTTCTGAGACTTAAGCCACCAGAGAATGATGCAGGTAGTTCAATGGTACAGAATATGGCATCAGCAGAGCTGAGTCCAAGTACATCGAAGAAAAGAACATTGAGAGAGGCTGTAACTGAATTGAGGCTGAGATCTCCTGCCTCTCCAAGGCACAGGCTAGTTTCTGCACTTCAAAAGGCATCTTCAATTCAAAATGCTGTGTTTATGAATGAGGGGTTGAGTAAGAAGTCACTCAGAGCTTGTCATCTCAAGATGTAAGAGATCTTCACCTTGTATTTGATGTTTTTGATGTTGATAAGAGCGGTTACATTGATTATGAAGAGCTGAGAAAAGCATCCAAGATACTTGGATTTAATCTACGAAAAGATGAAATAAAGAAAATGCTTGCTGATCTAGATGTTGACAAATCTGGTCAAATTGACTTCAGTGAATTTTTGGAATTTATTATCTCAAGGCAAGGTGATGATAGAGACATTTTTTCAGAAATCAATCAAGGTTTCAAACTTTTTGATAAATCTGGAACTGGTAAAATATCATTTGAAGATTTAAAATGGGCTTCAAAGGAAACTGGTGTCAATCTTACTGATGGTGACATCAAAGGGATGATATATGAAGCCGATAAAGATGGGGATAATGAAATTAATCTTGATGAATTTATTGGAATCATGTTGCAAACAAACCTTTTTTATAGTTGAAAAGTAAAGCTGACCT
The DNA here is from genome assembly GCA_003864495.1 of Nemopilema nomurai. Lineage (NCBI taxonomy): Eukaryota > Metazoa > Cnidaria > Scyphozoa > Rhizostomeae > Rhizostomatidae > Nemopilema > Nemopilema nomurai. The sequence continues at coordinate 1,397,681 of PEDN01001352.1, forward strand.
TTTCATTGTAGAGTGTGTTTTTGCATCTAGGCTAGTTTTGCCTTTTTACTCCTTTCCATAATAATAAGCAGTTAAGCAGCATTGAAAGTTTATTTCATATTTAGGTTCTAAAGATCTGATAAATCAGCAGGTTATATTTCTATTACAAAAGTGCCTAAACGGTAGTTATAATCTTGATTACTTAGTTCTTGAATTACTACATCTGACTATTATGGTCTTGCATGTGCTTATGTATCATGTTTCAAATAGCTTTCCTGTTAGTATTCTTTTGTTATTGTATCTTTAATTGTCCCCAATTGCTAATGATGATGTTTCTTCAAAATTACCTTTTGTCTCTGAAGTAAATATGTTTTTTAGCTGTATCTAAAATTTTGTCTAAAGAGTGTTATTAATTTCTGACACCAAGCCATCTGTCACAGTAGCTTCAGAATAAAGAACAAAACGTTCTTTGTGAGCCTTTTGCACATATATTCCTTGCAATAATGTCCATGAAATCTTGTAAAATACTCTGCCCCAAACATTTTTCATTGATAGCTGTTGCAAATTGTTTATGAAGATAAATATAGAAGTATCTTATGTTCAGATTGTACCATGGAAAATGTGTTTTCCAGCACCACAGACTCTTCTCTAATAATTTAGATATGTCACAGATCAGTTAAAGAATAATTTAACATACACATTTAACATTTGATGGCAAACCACAGAGAAATAAAGAACCTAATTTTTCAGTTGGAACAATAGTTTTTGCATATGTTTGCATAGGATTGTGCAAAGGTTGGAGAAAGTAGGTCAATTTCAGGAAACGAACCATGCCAAGGACTTATTGACAATGTGAGAGTGAGAGTGAGCTCTTAATTTCTAGGGGCTATTCAATAATGTTGTAATACTCCAATGCTTGGGAGGTATAGTTGCAACCTGTTATGAAAATCAAGAGTGGAAGGGCCACAGCTCGTTTGTTATACAACAGAAAACGCTTTTAAGGCTACATGAAGGATTGTTGCAAGATTCACAGGCCTTTTTTAATGACAGTTTCTTTAACTTCTGCTTTAGAAAGAACTCCTGTTTCTCTGAAAACACAGTCAATTTCCAAGGTGATGGTTGTTTCAAGTTTTGGTAATGACATTGCAGTGTTTATTTTAAGAAATCATGAATGAAATTTGAGCTATTAATTGCTGAGTTTTTAGTTATCGAAATGTATGACCTACATCTTGGTTATTCACTTATTATCACTGTGCATATGCAAAAGTACCAAAAATGTCATCTTTTGCGCCAAATAAATGGCCCTGTGATATGTTTTTATCAAATAAGAGTTGCCTAATCAACATGAAAATATCATGAAAGTACATGTAGCATAAATAGATAACGGATGCATTGAAGAGGGGTCTTAAGATTAGAGGTCATTGATAGTTACTAGATATATTATGATGCGTTACAAGGGGATGGGGGAATGGCCCCCTTCACAGACTTTCTTGGATCGACTTCGAAACTGATATGCCTGTCTCAAGGAGCATTTAGTACTGAAATTGTACTGAAGTCTAAATGGGAAATTTCTACTCTACATCAAAACGTTGATTGACCGGCTTACCAATTTTCTAGCTTGAGAATGTCTTCTTTTACGCGAAGAGTCACAGAGAAGCGGAGTCGGAGAAGTTTCAGAAAAAACGCGTCAGAACTTTTCCTGAACTTGTCATGACAACTAACTAGAATAAACACATCAGGGCGTATGAGACCGTTATAAGATGGAAAGAGACGGGATGCTAAGTAAAATACAAGAAATAAAAATTGTAATAAACTTTGAAAAGGTACAGTTTGCAAAATGTTGGAAGCCATGGCTCGCCCCTCCCTGTATATTTATATAGAGATGATAAGGTTGGTCGAGGAAGAACGATTATGCATAGTAAAATATGATGCAATTTTCTGCTATGAAACTGTTTTTGACAGCAGCTTTTTGCTGACCGTCGTGGGCCGAATGTTCTTCCTCCATCTATAATAGATTTTTGGTTTTTTCCCCAACCCCACCGTTGTTTTTGCAATCCAAATATTAATAACTCTTCATTCATTCGAAACATCCGCTCAGTTCACCGCAGTGCGCGACCAATTAGAAACGGCATGCAAAACCGCAAGGTAAATGTAATTTCCCTAACCTGTTTTTATTAACTTTGATTTCACCAATTTTTAGATCCCCACTTGTGTTTTATTATTCCCCTGATTGTTACTAACAGCTCTGATTACAGTGGAACCTCAATCAACGGACACCTCTATACAACGGACACCTCCAAACAACGGAAAGATATTCGAGTCCCTAAATTCTACGTGGCAATTACTTTGTAAAAGAAACCTTTTTACAGCGGACACCTCTCAACAACGGACAACGGACAGCCTTATCTGCCTAGAAAAAACAATTTCATAAAAAACCTCTTTATAGCGGACAATATCTATTTCATTTTAGATAACACAATCAAATCTGAAAAAACATTATTTTAAACTTAATCATCTGAAAGATGTTTTCTCTTTCTTCGACTTCCAGTGTGGCAGAACATGTTATTAATGTTTTCTCTTCTTGTTCCAATTTCTTATTTAACCATTTAATTGATTTTTCATCTTCATAAAATTTACATTTGCATGGAACTTCGACTTCTAACCCAGCACCTCGATTAATGTTTTTTCCAGTCACTTCAGCTATTGCCTTATTGGTGGTCTTCTTTAAAAACCTTGAAACCCACTTGCAAAAGTAAATAGGCAGATGACCATGAACACCCTTGTCTTTTGACTTAGTTAAAGCCGCTGCATTGGCATCCTTTTCATTTGCTGGATCTCTGTAGAAAAGCAATACCTCTCTAATAATAGGTGTCCAAACATTTGAGTAGGCATGGTAGCCTCTAATAAATGAATTAAATTCAAAACATGCAAGATTTTCAACAACTGCTTGCGATGCCATTTTGAATCGAAAGACCATTCTGAGAATGAAGTTTGTTTTCTTAACGTGACCTAGCACCTTGTAAGTTGAATTGAACACTGTAATAAGGACTAAACTGAACAGAACTGCTCTAAATACAAAGACACTTTAACTCGTATGCCTTGAAGTGAATATAACCCAAATAATAATCTAAAATACAATATGGTTTCCTGGGCGGGGTGTGAGAAGAACCTTGTCGGACATCAGCAGTGATGCGATGACAGAAAACCAAAACACTGACGACCAGTACTTCACATTCTTTATAAATTTGCTTTTCAAAGACTTAAATTGTGAACAATTCTCAGCATGGAGCCCTGCGTATTTGTCCCCAAACCCCTTTACAAGACACTCTCTACAAGAAACTCGAGTTCTGAAGCCGTTGAATTCGACAATTTTACTGTTACAGTATTTCTTCGCCATGGCTACACGCTTGGGTCAGAAGCAGGGTCGTTGATAGGCGGCCCTCCCGGAGCCAAGCTCTGGGGCGGGCCCTTTTGCGCCGCAGTCGAAATATTTAACTGTAAGACCTATATTTTGCGGGCCCCGGACCTTTAGGCCGTTTACCCCCCCCCTCTCTACGCTCCTGGTAAGATGCGCAGGTTTTTATCCCTTGAAGAAAAAGTCCAGCTAATAACCTTCATAAAGGAACATAGATTTATCGGTATACGACAAATTGCGGAAAATTTGGAATAGGGAAAACGAGGCGCTGACTACGGACCCAAGGGTCCGTGGTTCGAGTCCCTGGCATTACCGAACCTTCACTCAGAGTGAGGAGAGTTGCCAGCTCTCTGTAATTCCAGGCATAAGGAATCACGAGGTGTGGTCACATCGAGAGGAAGGACCAGGACACTGCTCGATAAGCTTAAGCTTCTCAGTGTTCTAAAACTACCTTCGGATGCAAGGTAGAAACAAATACAAACAAGTTTCATATTGAAAATAGAAAGTGAGATTATGAAATCTTGGAAAAGTTCAGCAAACGCAAAGAAGACAAGAACTGCAGAATTTGCTGTTTTGACTGGCTTGGCTGGAAGGTGACGTTAAGGAAGATACTGTTATCTCTTAGTGTGAACGTAAAGGGAAAAAGTTATGGGTTATGAACTGAAAGATATTTCTAACTTAGACGAAACTGGATTCTTTTGGAAAGCTTTGCCTGAAAAGTCCTTGTCTCACAAAAGGATGCAAGAACGATGCAAAGGAGGCAAGAAATCAAAGCAAAGGCTGACGGCATTGTTTATTGTGAGTGCATTAGGCGAAAAAGAGATGCCTATCATCATCGGAAAGAGCGAAAACCCGAGATGCTTCAAAACTTTGTCAAACAAAACACGGCCACATGGAGCGTTCTATTTCAACAACAAAAAGCATGGATGAATTCGGAGCTCATGGAAAGAATTTTGCATCGACTCAACAGAACACTTCTGATAAAGCAAAGCATTGACAATGCACCCTGTCATCCCCCTGAGCTAGAAGGAATGTTTTCAAACAAAACTGTAAAAGTCTTCCCAAAGAATACAACTTCACATTTACAGCCCCTAGATGCTGGAGTAATAAAGAACTTCAAGGTTCATTATTGTCAATTTCTGTTGCAACATGTTCTGCCTCGCATCAATGAAAATTGCTATGCTACAGTTGGGAAATCAATTAATGTATTAATTGAAAAATGGGCAAACGTAAAACAAGAAACAATAAAAAACTGTCTCCGCTTATGCTGCTTTTCAGTCAGCACTCTCCAGGAGCAAATTGAAGATGATGATCCATTATGCGTTCTTAATAGTATGGTACAGCAAATAGACAAAACAATCACGGCTGAAGAATACCTGAATGCAGATGGAACGGTTCCATTCACCCATTGTTGGATTGACACTGAAAATGGAAATTGAAGAGTAGAACTCCGAGACAGTGTCAAAGAAGCAGCAAGGGAAAATACGGAGACAGCAGAACAGGCTGAAATCCAGGAAATAAGTTCTGATGAAGAAAACAATGACTTTGACCCTATTGTGAAAGAGCCAAACATAAAAAGTTTTGGGCAGGTCATAAAAGTAGTTGATGACCTGAAGGATTTTGCGATGTCAAGGGATGACACGCAGGTTGGCAAACATGAGGCAAAAGACAATTATATCTTACTTCATGATTTAAGTGTCTTTTTACGAAAGGTTGCATTTCTTATAATGAAATGATCACTTCAATTATTGTATTCCACTTTCAAGGGACCACTGGACAGGTCAATAGAACTAAAGTTTTTAGTAGTTAAGAGTTAAAGTTTTTAGTAGTAAAGTGTTAAAGTTTTTTCTGCACAAAGCATGTTTGGCAAAACATTCTACTGTAGTATCCCGAGCTAAAACGTTCCTTTCTTCCTCAGTGTTGTTATTTTCTTAACAAGACGCGTTTCTTCGAAGATCTTCTACGTTCGGTGTTAAAAAAGATGACACCTCCATACAGTGGACATCTCTCTGTAACGGACAATTACATTGGTCCTACTGGTGTCCGTTATTTCGAGTACAGTACTTATTCAATAATCCGACCCTCGTTTATCCGGCTTCCAATTATCCGGTCGGTCCGTAAGAAGGGGAAAAACATTTATGACGAATTTTCGACATTTTTGATGATATGTTGGGAACGTCTTTCTTCCTTCTTTTTTAAAAAAAATGATAATTTTGTTCTTGCCAACATTGGGACACCCTTTACTCATTTTAGCATAATTTGCAAAGAAAGTAAAAATTACAGCTTGAAATTTATTGTGGGGGCCCTGGCTCTGCAATTCCTGTTTCAGTATGAATTTCTTTGCTATTTTGCGGCAGTAAATTGAAGTAATGGTAGGTAGAAACAAGTGCTCAAAATTCTAAGTGAAACGATATTTGCAAGAAAAATGAACACAGCTGTGGAAAATGTATCCGGAGATTTTCCGAAACAGCATCACAAGTGTGTCAGTGGCATCATTTCTTCTATCACCGTGTTCTTGTCAGTTTAGAAGCTTTTCTCATCACAGCAAGAATGTCTGAGGAAATATAAAAGAGAGTGTGTATCTCTATTGAAAGTAAGCTAGATGTTTGAAGCTTGAGGCATCGAGCATTCAGCCAAAGATTCATTTACATTCTAATAGTATTCTAAGAGTATTACAGTAGTTTGTAATGTGTGCTTTTAAGATAAACTTTCTCACAAAACCAATCTTGTTTTTTTATGCTGGTTTCTGCCGTTTTTAGTATATTTTCGCATCTTGACTTGCTTCCGTCAAAATTGCTTTCGATGTCAGGACGAATACGAGGCCGGGCCGTACGAAACAGTCAGATATGGCGGACGAAGAAAAGGGAAAGTCGCTGGTGGACGAGGCAGAGAAGAAAATCAAGTCAGCTGGTTCATTTTTTGGGGGTTTATTTGGGTTAGTCTTCTTTTGATTAAACTTTGATTTTGTGTAGTTTTGAACTCCAGCCGTAGACCGGGGTAACGAGGTAGAGGTCTTAATATTCAACGACATTTAGTTGCACTTTGATTGGACATTTGGCGAAAACATTAAATAGCAGCTAAAAGCTCACTAAAAAGGTCGTAGCCTTAAGACAAAAGGAAGCTGTATACTATAGTGTCTTTCATTTTTGCTGCGGTGGCTAGGCTTGCCATCAATATGATGGATTTCCACTTAGGCCCTGGTTTGCAAAACACATTCCACAAACTTCCTTCTTCTTTCAAATAACCGTTAGTATTGGAGATCGCTATATTAGAACACTGTTTTGTAGGACAATCAATATCAACTTTTTAAAGAATATAGAAATTCAATGCCTTTGGAAGCTCTCACCACAATCAAGCATGATAAATGGAAAAACATGTTTCCCCAGTTTGCACTGACTTGTTTTACTTTATCCTAACAGAATCATGATGATGTGACTGGATATGTTTAAAGTGTGACCTAATGCGTAAACGCATGACATTATAATTATTTCCTACAACATTTGTAAAAGTTTCAGAGTCCAATTTTTGAGCTACTAATTTTTGTTCTGATATTGTCTTTCCTTTTAGCTCATGAAGCAAGTTTTACAACCATTATGCATAAAATTAATTAATGCTAAAGGAAGTCCATATAGACTGAAATTTTAAGGCTCTCTCTACACTTAAGCCTTGCATCCATTTTGAGCTTTCCCTAACTTTGCATCCATTTTTGAGCAAAAGCTTTTCTGAATCAAGTCAGATCAGGCTGAAGTTTTACCAAAAAAGTTTTACCAGGCAAAGATGCTCAAATTGTCCTAAGATTTAAATAGAATTTGCCAGCAGGATTAAGTCTTGGTTTATGAAAGGGTCCTTGATTGATTTTCTTTGAACATTTGGTGAAGATCTATAGGCTCATTTTTCCATAAGTGAAGATTGTCTTACAACTGATCATTAAATCAGCCAAAAAAGTTGTTTGGGGTTTTAATATTTATTCAGTTTTGGTTTAGAGGAGATATGAAGTAAAGGGTAAGTTTTTATGTAATTGTGCAACAGGCCATTACTGTCAATGTTGATGGAAGTTTTTGTGTTGATGTTGGGTAGTAGCTAGGTAAGTGGAAAGCCTGGGTTGAGAAGGAAAATGCTATGTTTTCTATTTGTTTATTTCTACCTAGCTGCTGAAAGGGTAGTTTTTAGGACACTGAAAAGCTAAGCTTATCAAGCAGTGTTCTGGTCCTTACTCTCGATGTGACCACACTTTGCAATCCCTTTTGCCTGCAATTACAGAGAGCTGGCGACTCTCCTCACTCTGTGTGAAAGTTTGGTCATGACAGGGACTCGAACCACTGACCCTCGAGTCCATAGTCAGCGCCTCTAACCACTGAGCCATCCTCTCACCTATTTTATACTTACTCTCATCTGTGAAAATGCTGAACAAAATTTATCAATCAGTAGCCGAGGAAAACTTTATCAACTTTGCATGTTTTTAGAATTATTAAATTGGATCTGTGAAGCACATGCATCAATATTTTCTTATAATGCAGATGGGTCAATACCCTAAAGCAAAATAGAAAACAAGCAAATTGCAACATAGCAATCTTTAATGTTTGCCTAAATGGTTTTCTGAAAGTCAGCTGGTGTTTGACTAGTTTTTTTTGACAATCTATTTACAGTTTTCAAACCTGATTTGGATAGTTGAAGCATGAAATGATTTCTGTGTATCAAAGAGGATTTCAAAATTTTCCAAATAGAATGATATATAATTATTCAATAAAAATTTCCCTGTTATGCTTAAAACACATTTACAATATGTTTTAATTGAAAATTGAACAGAGCATGTTTCTTTAAGAGTAGTCATAGCCCTTAAAAATGGTAAGCCCCCAAAATGGGTAATGCTGAAATTTTATACTGTTTGTACAGGGGATCAACAAAGCTTGAAGATGCATGTGATCTTTATGTTAGAGCTGGAAATGCATTCAAAATGGCAAAGAAATGGAGTGGTATGTAAGATGTTCAGTCTTGTAGCAAAGATTTTAGATTTTAGTTACTACATAGATAAGTTTTTCAAGCATCTGTGTAGTTTCTGGTCTTTTTAAGTCAAGACTGTCAATTCTCCGAGAAAGTTCTGATGATACACCCAATAATATTATTCCATTAAAACAAGGCAGTTGCTCATTACTCATGTTCCCATTTAATTATCATAGATACATACTGTTACTGCAGAGAAAGCATAATGCTTATATAAAAACTAAAGCATGCTTGGCAGTTGGAAGACATCAGAGTCTAACATCTAGGTTTTAAGCATTCTATTATTTTTCGCTGAAAGTACAAATTTTACAAAATATTCCCATGCTTTTAGCTGCAGGAGGTGCATTCTGTGAAGCTGCACAGATAAAGCTGAATCAGCTTCAAAACAAACATGAAGCAGGAACTCAATTTGTTGAAGCTGCCAACTGCTATAAGAAGTCTGATTTTGAGCGTTAGTGTTTTTTTTCCCGTAAATTATCTTCTTTGTTCTAATTTCATTTAAACATTTATTAAACAACTTCTGCAACCAATTTTGCAAAAGTTGATTTGAAAGAATTTTTTTTTTTTAAAACCCAGGATTGGTGTATTTGAAAGGCCTATGAACATTGTAGAAAATTTCAAATGCACAGAGTTGATAGCTTAAACCTGATATTTTGCTCTGGAATTCAGGGCTCTTGTTTTATGATGAAAATAGAGAGCAGTCTGTAGTTATATGTGAAATTAACATTTGGAATTTATTGGGCTTTCAAAAAAGTCTGGTATCAGAACTGATAACTGAAGATAAAAGTTAAGTACTTAATTTTCCCTGGCTAAAATATTTCTTGACATTAGTCGCAAATATTAAACCTAAGTTTTTATGTTAAAGGTATTCTTTAGAAGCCTGTATCACTCATGGGAGCTGTCTCCCAAACACAAGTTCCAATCTAAAGTTGCTGCAGAGGCATATGATAACCAATGTGACAGTAAGAATCAAAATCTAAATGCTGTTGATCTATTTGAAATCTCTTTCTTTCTCCAAACAGAAGCAATCAATTGTCTGCAGAGAGCCATAGAAATCTTCACAGATATGGTTAGATATCTTCATGTATTACTTGTGCTTATATGCTTAAAAACTGTTGTGTAGTATTTTATGCAGTTTACGTATAGCTGGCTTGCTACTTTTGATATAAACAATTTCCTTTAACATTATTTGTTTTCACTCGAAAGACATACAAGGCACAATGATCCAAAAATACCCTTTTTTTAAGCAAATTTTTAGATGTCTCTGACCCCCAAAAATTTAGTTGATTTACATTAGCTTATAAGTATAAGTGAATTGGAAATTTCTACATTTTTTTAAGTTGTGAGCTCCTGAATAAGAGAGGTTATTGTGTGATCGGTTACCCACTTTTCTCGTTTTTTAATTTCGAAATTCTAGTTTTCTTCTCTTCATAGGGAAGCAAGCCAAATTACTTCTTTTTGCTTGTTTTGATACGTCTGATCATTTGTCTGCCTTTGGTTTCTAGGGACGATTCGTCATGGCTGCCAAGCATCATGTCACAATGGCTGAAATTTACGAGACTAACCTAGTGGATTTAGAAAAGGTAAGTGCTGCATCAGGTTATCTGACGGGTTCTAAACCTATTATTATTATTGTTATCATCATTATTATTATTATGGGGTTTTAAGCATTTTTGCTCTGGCTTGTTTTGTTGACATATTTCATCCTTTGGTCGTCGAGCGGTGGCGTGCGGACGTTACTGCACACGACTCTTGTTTAAACGTCGAAATTTAAGCCTGGAAATTGTATTGTATTTAATTATTGTAAAGACACATATGGGTTTCAAGAGAACAATTCAAACACAGGACTCGTCGAAAAGTATCAACACCATAGCCTCAAAAACTTGAAAAAAGACCTGAAATTGCTTAAGGATAGTCATGCTTCCTTAGACGAAATACGATACGTCTCCCGTCTCTTACGTAGCAAACTTGCTAAGAAGACATCTACTATCACTTCCTGCGAAACACTTGACCATGATCTTTCTATTTCTAAAAATTTCTGGGGTTATGTTAAACGCTTTCTACAAAAGAAACCTTCCCTTCTTCCATCGTTCTCACTAGAGCGTTGCAAACAATACTTTATAGAAACACTCTCTGCTAAGCATCCAAACAAACAGTTTCCCATTCCATCTTGGATTCCTTCCTTCAGTAATCCTACTCATCCTTTTCATTCAGATTCTCCTCCGTACAATAAGATAACCTCCATTATCCGTCGCATGAAATCCTCTGGCTCTCCTTGTCCAATTGACAAAATATCAGTGATTTGCTTCAAACGCTGTCCTTATCTTCGCTCTTTCTTAACTGATTTGATTCGCTTAATCTGGTTATCAGGACATGTCCCATCGGAATGGAAAAAAGCTTGCACTATATTAATACACAAAAAAGGAGATACAGAGGATCCCTCAAACTTCAGACCTATCACTCTCCAATCGGTCCCACTAAAAATCTTCACATCTTGCCTCCGAGATTCTGTATTTGATTTTCTGAAACAAAATAGTTTCATAGAACATCAGATTCAAAAAGGTTTTACCCATCAGATATCGGGTACACTAGAACATACTGCGATGATGAGCCATATAATAGACAAAGCTCGAATAAAACAACGGTCTCTAGTCATAACATTATTGGATCTAAAAAATGCCTTCGGAGAGGTTCATCACAATCTAATCAAATCTGTTCTGTCTTATCACCACGTACCAGAAAACATCCAGTCCCTGATTTCAAGTCTCTACATAAATTTTGGAACTAATCCAACTATGGGGAACTAAGTCATAAGCTTTGTTATAGTCTATCCACGCCATAGCCAGGCTAGTGTGCCTTTTCTTGTAATCCTTCAGAGTTGTTTTGTCAATCAATTACTGATCTTTCGTACCCCGGCTTATTCGCCTTCAAGCTTTTTGTTCATCAGGTAGTAGATGTTCTCTTTCTAGGTAATCGTATTTTTGATCAACCATGATTCCTGTCATCAGTTTCCATATCAGTGGAAGCCTTGTTATCGGCCTATAGTTCGCAACCGCATTCCCTTTCCTGGGATCCTTTTAGCACAACACTGTTCATGTGTTAACAATTTGGAAGGGTATCCGTTCCAATCAAAGTCATTCAGTAGATCAACAATTCTGTCGTGCATGTTGGTCAGGGTTTTGACCCAATATCCCTGGACACCATCTTTGCCGTGAGACTTCCAGTTTGAATTTCTTTGCTTGTTTTCTGACCTCCTCCATACATTTAGTGACCCCTTTCTGTGAGTGTCTCCTTTTAACCTCACCCTATAATTCAGACACCATTCTGCACTTTGCTTTGTTCCTTCCCCACTTGCCACATATCACCCCAAAACCTCCTACTCTCTTCAGCATCTTGAACCTCGCTTGTTCTCGCTTCACCCCCATACAATTCCTTGTGAATTTTTTCTGGTCAACACTAAATGTTTGATTTTGTCTGAGCTTGTTAATCCTTTGATCGCATCTCTTTATTTTTGCACTCTTGGCAATCATTCTTTCTTTCAATTCTTCAATCACAGTTTTAATACCTTTCTTATTCACCGATATTTCTCTTTCAGTCTCTGAAATGTTTCACTTTTCTTGTGGCCGAGTTCACCTCTTTTCAGTCTCTCTTCAGTATGTTTACATCTTTCCTTATCCTTTTGACATCATATTGATTGCGGCGTTTCCACCAAGGATCTTTCTTAGCTCTGAATTCCGTCTTCTTTGACCCTAGCTGTTCTGCAACCCATACAGTTGCTGTCCTTATCAATTCATTAGTTCCTGTGATTTGTTTTTGGTTTCAATGTGACGAATCACTTTATTTACTCTATTCATTTCTCTCTCAGTTTTTTCTAATAAACTTTTTTAAAGGATATTCCTTCTGCTGTTTTCTTTTCAATAAAATTTTTTCTTAGATTCTCAACAATTGTTCTTTGACTTTCAGGCCCGATATTCTCTAGCGCATCATCTTCGACAGCAAAACCTCCGTTTTGTTGATTGTTTTCCTCCACATTTACAACATTCACCAAAAACATCGACATCAAAAAAGTTTTCGCAATCTATCTGCTCTCCACCACCCTCCGCATTATTATTAGCTTCTCTTTCCTTTTCTTCTATAACACTTCTTTTTATCATTTCCAACTCTGAAAACCAATTCTTTCTGATGGCTCTGGCCTGGTCAATATACGTTGCCCAGTCGACTCAAACCCTCCTCTGTTTCTCCATTCTATGAACCATCTTTGCCTGTATCCTATGATAGGTTTTCAATTTTCATCAAATGGTTTACTTCTGTAAAAACGTTTCATAACTTCTTTATTTAATTCTTCATTCCACTTTGTTCTGACAGTAGTATGATGACGACCGGGTCTCAGCCTATCCAGGACCAATTGTTGTTATTATTTTATTATAGCTTTTATAATTATTAATATTGTTATTATTGCTATTATTGTTGTTATTATTATTATGATTATTTTCAGTATTAGGAGTTTATTTCTCACCGTTATTGATGGATTTTCTTGATGGTCCAGTGGCGACAAGCTTCCTTAGAGCTCCAAGACTTTCCTTATGATTCTTATTATAACGATCCTTTTATTTTATTATTACGATTATTTATGTTATTATTCTTATTATTATTATTATGCAAATTACAATTTATGTTATTATTATTATTATTATTATTATCATCACAATCTAATCAAATCTGTTCTGTCTTCTCACCACGTACCAGAAAACATCCAGTCCCTGATTTCAAGTCTCTACATAAATTTTAAAACCTCTATTATCACAGATAAATTTGTTACCCCTGCTATTCCTGTTAAACGTGGAGTTCTTCAAGGTGATTGCCTCAGTCCCCTTCTATTTAACATGTGCTTTAACACTTTCATTCAATACATAAAGGCAGAAAAATTCAAACAACTTGGTTTCTCTCCCCATAGCCAACCAGACTGTATGTTTATCCCAGAGCACTGGTTTCAGTTTGCAGACGATGCTGCAGTCATTACAAACGGGGAGAAAGATAACCAGCTACTCTTGAATTGCTTTACAAGATGGTGTCAATGGTCTAACATGATTATAAGAGTAGACAAATGCACAACCTTTGGTATTAAAAATTCTCAACACGCTCCCTACAATATCAGCCAAAGCTCTTAATCAATAATGAAATGGTCCCTCCTGTCCTAACTGGAGAGTCTTTTAAATATCTTGGGCGTCACTTGGACTTTAATATGAGCAACCAAGAACATATGTCTAAGCTCAGCTCCATCTTCACAGAACTCCTAACACAAATTGATTCTTTACCACTCCATCCAAAGAATAAGCTGCTTCTTTATAACAGCTATCTTCTCTCACAAGTTTCGTGGCACCTCACAGTAGCCGATCTATCAAGAACCTGGATCGTCGAAAACCTTGATAATCAAGTTTCTGCATTTATCCGCCGTTGGCTCGATTTACCCATAAGTGCTACTTTAAGTGCATTATTCTGTCAAAAAACCAGTTCGGTCTTAACTTGATTCTTCCTTCTGTTAAATTCATGCAGTGTCAAACTGTTTGTCATAATGCACTGAAATCCTCTCCCAACAAAAACATCCAATCTTTGTGGAAAAATACCAGCCAGAGCATGAACATCCAATATGATGTTTACAGGAATACTAGAGAAGTATTGAAGGCTGTTAGATCAGAACATAAAGAGCGCCTTCAAAACCATCTTGTATCTCAAGGTACCGTTCTTTCCTTCATCTTTGACCACTCTCTTCCTATAGCCTCTAAAATATGGACCACGGTTCAAAGCAACATGCCCAAGAACATTTACAGTTATTCTATCAAATATCTTAGCAACTCCCTTGCCACGCGAAAAAACCTATCTAAATGGAACATTACTCAGTCGTCCGATTGCTTATTTTGCCATATGCCAGAAACGTTACTTCACATTGTTGCAGGCTGCAAAACATACCTCGAAGAAGGCCGTTACACATGGCGCCATAACTCTGCATTGAACATCCTAGCACAATCTTTAAAAGCTATACCTAATTGCTCTCTTTACGCAGACCTTTCAGGTTATCTCTCACCCTCTATCATAACAGGAGACTCTTTCCGTCCTGATCTACTTCTAGTCACTTCTGACCATCGGCTATTCATACTCGAGCTTACAGTAGGATACGAAACTAACTTGGATGTTAATGCTAACCGCAAAAGAGGGAAATACTCGAATCTCATTCACAGCCTAAGCTCAGCCTATTCTTCTATCATGTTTGTTAATCTTTCTATCAGTTCCCTAGGTATCTTTGGTCTCTCCTGCTCCTCTTTCATCGACATGTACAACGCTCTAGATATCAGCGAGAATCATCTCCGCTTCATGATCTCCAAACTATCCACCTTAACTATCCGTACTACCTATTACATTTTCTGCCGCAGAAATAAGTCTTGGAATATTCTTGAACTTCTTCAATTCTAATGATCTCTGCTACTGACAACTTCTAAAGCAAACAATGACTAACACACTTTTTTCTTTTTTTGTTAATTACTTTTGCTGTGCTTGTAATAGTCTTTTTCTTTGTAAACCCAGGCTAGCCAATTGCAAATTACCTTTGTAATAGGAAACATTTGCAATTGTAGTTTTAATTGAATTGAAAATGAAAAGTTTCCGTTATTATGCCAATTACAATTTACCTATGCAATACAGAGATTTATAATTGAAGTTGAAATAATAATGAAAATCTTTCGTTATTATATTGTTACTAGTTCGGTGGTTAAATTCCAACGTAGAAGTTCCTGTCTTTTGAGTGAGTTTTTTTCTCTGCTTATGTGAGGGCTGTTTTCTGTGAAACTGTCGTTGAATTTCAAGTTTTTACAATAGTTTTGTTGTTTGTGTTTCTAGGCGATTACCCACTTCGAGAAGGCCGCTGATTATTACAAAGGTGAAGGCTCAACCAGGTACGTGTTTCAACCATAATGAGACCTTTAACAATAACAGATGTTACACTTTGCACACCAATCATTTTAAGTGTTGTTTTGTATCCTGTGTAAACTTACAACATATGTTTCCTTTCTTACTGGATCTGACATGAATCGAGGGCTGTCAGCTTGTTAAACTTCTTACTTATTTCTCTTGTTTCTTTTCTTATCTACTTTCTTGTTTTCCTCATTTCGTTATTCTTGTTATTTGTTATCTCTCTCTCTCTCTCTCTCCTCTCTCTCTCTCTCTCTCTCTCTCTCTCTCTCATCTCTATCTCTCTCTCTCTCTCTCTCTCTCTCTCTCTCTCTCTCTCTCTCTCTCTCTCTCTCTCTCTCTCTCTCTCTCTCTCTCTCTCTCTCTCTCTCTCTCTCTCTCTCTCAGTTTTTGTCATCTTTTTTCTTCAATCGTACTAATCTTACCAGCTTTAATACCATATTGCATTTTTCTTTAGCATTCCTTATACTCAAATATGCCTCTTTGTCACATAACCACACTTCTTCCTGCAATAAAATGGATTACGTTTAAAAGTGACAAAAAGCTTAAAGCTATTCACCTTTTTCATATTCAATCTTTTCAAAACAAATAAGTGTCCTTATTAACTTTCCTTGCCCTCCCTTCAGTCATTACATCTCCAGTACCTCTTTCCCTTATGTAGTAGTGGAAACAAATGTCTACTGAAAGTAGCCCTCTATGCCGCTCAGTTGGAAGACTATAGGAAAGCCATCACAATTTATGAAGAGGTAACTATCGTTATTCAAATTTTCTTGCTGTTTTCAAGAACAAAGTACATCATGCCAATTTGCATTTTGCTTATGGATGTTGTGGAAAAAGGCCATGTATATTCTGTAACTTTTTAAATATGCATCATAATTGTTCGATGTTAGTAGCAGTGGAGTAGGTATTTGCAAGCTTAAGTGCATTTTCGTCCGACATTCTTCAGGTGGTACCAGAGTCTGGTTCAATAAATAGTCAGTTGCGAACAAAAACGATTAGGAAAGGGTGTAGGAGAAGACATATGATTGGCCATGTTTTGACCAATCAATGTCCATTTTCAGCTTTCAGAAAGCTCTAAGGGGGGAGATGGGCTCTCTCTGTGTAAACAAAGCAGAATTTCTCGTTGACATTTTGGCAAGTTGGAAAACTCCTAGATGAAAAGGCGCCCGGATGGCTTCCTGTGAAAGCTGATTGGACCATTGCCCATCCTGCGCTTTTTCTTTGATCCTTTCTGATCTGCCATTGGCATTTTATTTGGTCTCTGTTCGTTTATTTTCACACTTCATACTCCGAGAAGTCAGCTTTACAAAGAATCATCACGACTCAACGAGTATGCGCCTATATGGCCACGTCATCTTTGATCACGACTCCAGAAGCCATTGTTGCAAAGCTTTGTATCTCTGCCCTTTATCTCTGCCCTTTATCTCTGCCCTATATTTGTTGCAAAATTGAAATGCATTCGTGAGCAGGGCGATATCTTCAGTTTACCGAAATTTTATTCCTTACTGAAATCTTGCTAAGCACAACAGCCTTGTTTGTTTCGCGAACCAAGGAGTTGTTAGAGTGTGCAACGCTGATATTCATAATGTTGTAGTGCACTGTGTAAGTTGTGAATTTACAATGAATTCTCGCTAAACAGACCCCTTTCCCTTGCTGCTACGACGTTACCTGATGTTCTTGTAAAAGCTAGCAAGCAAATTCCATGCAGAGCTTATTACATTCACTAGCTTTTGTTTTGAACATGCTAAAATCAAGTTTTGCTATTTTTGTGACCACGAACAGGCCAATAAACAAAGACCCAAAAGCTTCCAACGTCGTCTAAATTTAGGAAGACGTTTGCACTAGGCCAACGTTGTTTGCTTGCCGTATTTGTTGCACTGATAGCAATGCGCAGCTGAACTGCGGCGAAGACGGCCTTGCCGCTAGTCGACTCGCTGAATTGAGTTTGGAAAGGAATGTACAGCGCATTTGCACATGACACAGCTAGGGCACTGTCGACTTTAAGCAGACTTGGATGAGTTTTGCTAGGAACCCCGAACATCACATGTCAGCTAAAAGTACTCAGTCTGTTGTAAATCACGACAGATGACTTATTTATGAGCAACAGGGTCTTGGTTCACGGGTTTTGCGCAATTGGCTATTTCTGAAGCCATTTATGCGGCACTGCGTGTGCAGCTCAATAGAAACAACTCGTCGTGACGGCAGTCTCACTTCGCTCATTCATCGTGGCAGACTCTGTCGTTTTATATATTCCACATGGTCTTCCGCCCACTTGTAGATTAAAAGTAAAAATCATGCCGATCAACCTATCCTGTGAACTAGTCTACTTTAAATTCCTTAGATTCTCCTTTCTGACCTGCTCTTTTGACCTGCAATTTTCCTCTCCGTGCTGTCATTCATTCGAGTATCCGTCGTTTATTTGAAAGCCCAAGCTTGGTCGATTAATTTCACGAATGTGGTCTATATCGATTTTAATGATGAAGGTATCTCTAGAACATACGCTTTGCCACAACAGGTGTTCTTATAAAAGATCCACCTTTTTTGTTCTACCTTTCTTCTTTAATGTTTTGAACTACGCAAGACGGAAGCGCAACATGCTTGATTAAATGTGGCAATCTTTATAGTTTCTTTTGACAGGTTTTTTTGACATTGGTGCTTTTTGGAGATTCTATCACAATCAACACTCCTTCCCTTCAATTGAAGCCAAATGAGACGATAGCTAGATAAAGCCATTCATTTTTTTCGACTTCTTAGATTTTCTCTCCGATTGTCTTCTAAGTTATGGCGATTGAAATAAGTTGAGAATATAATACGACAGAGATATATGGAAAATGCGGCATCTTATGTTGCTCGCCTTTTATTCGGAGAGATAAAGAGAAATTTCAGTTTCTTGTTGGAGTGGTAATGTAATCTCTTGTACTGCTAAGCAGCGCAATCACAGTGTTGTCTTGGTAGAGGGTTAAAGCTTCCAAGACAGTACATAACCCGGTGGAGTTTTAGAGATTGTTGTTTGGTCTGGTTTAATGAGATTGGAAGATTTTTCGAGCACTTCAGATCGCTTGGTACAACGAGTTGATGGGTTGCTTGATACTTCATATCATCTTCACGTGATATGTGGTCTCCAATACCCTGAATGCACTCCAATTTGAACACATTCGTTCTCTTGCTTCTTTTAGCCCCGAAACTCTCAAACAATCTGAGGTGTTTTTCATTTAATAAGTATAAGTTTTCTTGATTAGCCGATCTGTTAAATTATTTTTTTTATAGTTTCCGTGCCGCAAGGTTGCCTTTTTGTAAAGAGTTGAATTCGATGTCCCAGCCTTAATCTCTGAAGGATGAGTAGAATTGCGTACCAATGCGTACCAGGGTACAGAGCCTCACAAGGGCAAGAATTATCGTTAACAGTTTTTGCATACTTAAAGCACACTTAAAATTTCGGCATAATTGGGCAAGCTACAATACCAGCCAAAAATGGTTAAGTATATTCAAGAAGTTTATACCCGAATTTTCCTTAGAAAAAAATTTACCCTCGCCCCAAATTCAATGTTGAATGCATGATTTTGAAGGAGCAATGATAGAACTACAAATCCAGCATTGGTTGGGGGGAAAAGGGGAATATTCGAATTTTGAAGGGGTGACATGAAGTAGACAGATTGAAGGAATTGCATTTTTCTCAACAAATTTGTCCGAGATTATAAATCGTCTTTTCACTCAGGTGTTTTGGAGTCTTGTCTTATTTATGGAAAATATTATTCGTAGACGGAAAGAGTTCGTCTATATCTTTGGCACTTTTAAAAGTGGGTCGTAAAGTCATGGGGCCTGGTCATTTACAGTCATATGCTCTTCTAATCACCCTCTAGTCAAGTGTCTTCCATCCGCAACTGGCTTTGTTTTGTCAGATTTTGGTAATTTTTTAACAATGCATACTCTAAAAAGTTTCATTAGAAAAATTTTGATAATGCAAAACTGTGTATTCTATTTCTTTCTATTATGAATAAAAAAGGTTGTAGTGACTAAAATCTCACCAGGAACCGAGTCCTGGATGACAGGGTTTCTTTAAAGCTTCTTTAAAGTTTCCCTTCAATACTTCGTAGTATCTATATCCAAAACAGTGTTTTATGATAAATTATGTTTGCTTCCGTCTTTGGTATGCTTAATATGCAAGTTGATATTTTCTTCTTACCATTTTGTAACTGTTAACCACTTGCCACTTCAGTTATGCAAATGGTTGAAAAGTAAGCATGCACTTTGCTGCTTACTTTGTTCTATCTGAAACTAAGCTTGCACTTTGCTGCAGAATTTCTAGGTATTTCGTTACCGTTAAGGTTAGTTTTTTGTCGATCTGATTTTTTTTTTTAATTTCTGTATATCTTGGCAATCCTGTAAATCTACAGCTGATTTTAAGGTCACAAGCAAAATCCACATGTTTTTTTTAAATTTCAGGTCTCCGCCACGTGCTTGGAGAGCTCACTACTCAAGTATAGCGTGAGAGAATATTTCTTCAAGGCTGCGTTATGCCACATGTGCATTGATATGTTGCAGGCCAGTAATATGGTGACGAAGTACAAAGAAATGCTGCCTTCTTTCGAAGATTCAAGGGAATACACATTATTGCAGGTGAGCTTCCTGTGGTATGCATCGAATGACGTGCATGCTATTTATGTCATTATGGTAAATCTATTGATTTGGTAAGTTGCACGTGTGGTACATTTTATGCAAGAAAGTCACTTTGAAATGTTTTTGGACCACAAGCGTTTGTGACCGCGTATTAAGGGTCTTGTAGTCAATGACAACCATCCAGACACACTCATTTTATTTGCTCTGGAATCTAGTGATGGCGATGTCACACCAATGCTAGAGCCAAACACCCATCGTTTTACTGTGATTAGAAAGTTAATGCTATCCACGGTAATTGTCAAATAGCAGGGACAATGTTAACGTTGGAAGCTTACTCTGAAACTGAACCTCAAAGTTAAGTCGACGACGTAATATAGCTTTCGATCTGAATTTATTAAACATCTCAAATTTGAGATCTCCAAGAATAATCAGTCAATTAGTCAACCAATCAGTGAATTGGTTAAAAACTTTGTTAATGTGCCAAACAATTTTATCTGTCAAACCAATTGGGGATGCAAAGGAAGAGAGTGTATAGAATTAATTACAGTCTATTAAAACTAAAAAACCTCTATGTTCAGTTCCAAAAGAATGTCCATATTTTTATTATTTTTTAATACTTTTATACTGGCAACTTTTAGGCACTTGCTTGATGTCTTTTAGTTTTTTTATTGTTGTCTTTGACAACCTTACTGAGTCAGTATTGCACGAAAAATGTTTCTAATCTTAAGAAGTTGAGTTTTGGAACCAAACGGCTATTTTAATGATACATATCAAGCAATAGCGAACCATTATGATCCACGAGTGAATTGTCATCCATTGTTCAAAGTATTTCTTTTACCAACGCTCAGCATGCCATAAAAAGGTATGGAGTCATTCCATGCCAAATGAACTAGGGGTCCCACATTGACCACCCCAGATTTGCACCAATTTGTGTTAATTGAATTTTGGTAGTTACATTTATTTAAGGAAGAATTGCACTAACAGGCTCGAGTCATTTCATTCTTGTTTCAAACCAAATGCACTTTTTGCAAAACATCAACAACACAATTGTTGCTGATATGTCTAAGATTATATTACGCAAGGAAAGGTATTTATTTTATCATTTATTGTGCAGTTTCATTTAAAACATCAATTACACCCTTGGTGCCATTTGTCTTCTCATCAAAGTTTGCTTTCCTCTCAAAAGATCCCTTTGCGGTCTTTATTGTGTGTATTTCTTTTCCTTAGTAGGCATCTCTGTTTTTCTTATTTGGTTTTGTTGTGTTGGGCCCGTGGACATCTATTTTTCTCCTTTGCAAGACCAGTGAACATTTTATTATACTTTGCTTTGTATCAAAGTGTACCACGTTTTTATAACCTATCTAGGCTTGAATCTGCTATGCTGCTCTGTAGGAGGCTAGTTTTCTCTCTTTGACGCCTATGATCTCCAGAAGTGATCGTCTTTGCAGCAAATCACGTTGTATTTGTCTTCCAAGGAACGCAGACTCATTCAGCTGAAATCTAATGTCACTCTGTGTCAAAGTGAATTTCCTTTTTAGTCTCCCTGTTATGCCTTCTCTGAATTTTTCTCTTGTTTGAAATTTCAATTATTGATCAGATTGCCATTTTTTCTACTATTACCAGATGTAGTCAACACAAGTTTCATGTCTTCTAGTATTTGTTGGTATAAGTTAGTAAGTAACAGTTAGTGGTCCAGTTAGTAACATTTGATCGTTATTCTTCGTTTGATCTCCTTACTCGTTTTGCGTGTAGAATTTCAACCAGTTGTGATGGGGGTAGTTAGTATGATTTTTAAAGGTTCGAAATTTTTCCCAATTTTTGACCCAGACCTTTTGTCATTGTAACCTAGTGTATGTATGATTTTTGGATTCGAAGGCTCTTCGCCGTTCTTGGTCACCCGCTGTTCCTTAATGGGGACAACCCGAGATCTGGCAGCCCTGCTTTCATTTTGAATTGATGTTTTCCGATCATTTTCTGTAATCAAGGTGAGCCGGCATCGTTGGATGCGAAACTGGTTTATGATTATTCGGAAGTCACTTAATTTGGCCGTAAATGCGGCAACTGTAATATAGCTGAAAAAACCAAGTTTTATGCGATTTAAATGTCCATTTTGGGATTAACTCTAATGGCTGAGTGGAATTTAAATCCCAATTGCTGATAGGAATTTACAAAGTGTTATTTTCCCAACTAAAGTCTTTAAATACGCCGCATCTTGTAATCTTTAGAGGTTCGATAACTGGAATGAAAATTTATTCGAAGTTGGTTATTAAGGGAACGGTTTGGCGAAGCAGTTCCAGAAAATAAATATTGCTCTTATAAAAGTCTCCTTTTCCTTCATTTATCAGTTCAAGCTTATTAATCTATTCCTGCAAACCTGTTTTGAGACCCCTTTGAATTTATGAAGATGGCAATGAAGGGGCTGGTGTTCCTAGACATGGAATCTTTTTGATTGATAGCCTCTCTTCGCTTTTAAGCCTGAATACCGTCAACTTGAGACTGAGGCCATTCCATAGCTTGCCAAAAATGCATATCTGAACTCCTCTTGGCACGTACTGCATTAATCTGTACTACGATTAAAGAGTGGTCTCTTGTCAATCGATCTGATGTCGTAGAATTTGGCTTTTGGCAGTTTAACATTTCCGCCTCCTTCATCTAGATAAGAAACATGCTATTAGCCTATACCATCAGTGGGTAAACAGGTTACCTAATGAAAGCTAGAAGACTAATCGTAGGGCCAGAAGGTCGATTGTGAGCCCTCGTTTTGTGGATTTGGTTGGTATTGTTGCCTCTGTTAATGCAGCAAACACCAGATTCTTCCCATGAATCCCGTGTTTAACATGCAAACCTGATCCTGGAATTCTGGCATCCTCATCATCCTCCAGATAGTTGCTTAGCAACACAGTAAACGAAAAAGTAATCTCTATCTGTCAGGATTGCTGGTCAGTTTGCCTAAAAGGATTTTCAAGCGGGTCTCCAACACCTCTGTTTGGGACGATCAAGAAAAGATTTCCAACAAAAGATACTCCGTGGTGTCTAGCTCAATAAATGTCCCATTGATGAATCCTTCGACACATGGCGCAAGCCCTGTTAAAGGACCATACATGCCACTAATCGTTAATATGCTGGGCTAGCCTTTGCCGTAATTACTCTGCAGTGGGCTAATTGCGATCAACGCTATTAAAGAGGAATCACGAAAGGGCCCTTTCTGATGATGACTGCTTTGTATAGGAAAGCCATAAGGCCAAACGCATTGTCAAGCAGTCACTGTTGCAAACATGATTAAGGACGATTAAGGATCATCCAATCACGGATGAGCCGCTGCTTTTGTTTCCCGTTGTTTGCTCTGATTCAGCGGGATTGCGAATGATTTGCTTTAGAAGATTTTGACATTGCGCTCCTCTTTCATGGCCGCTGATCCCTAGAGACGGGTATTGGGGATGAAGCGAATGTAAGGCAAACACTGTTGAAAACGAGTAAAAGCAATTTGTCTGTTTACGAGTTAAATGGCAAATAAATGACCACAGTTCAACTAAAGACTACCGCCATCGGTATTGGAATTTATTGTATTGGATAAAGAGAGCTGATAAAATGTTTGTATTTCGTTTCGTCTGAGTGAGAAAACACTGTGGTTGCTATGACCCATCTGATGGTTCTCAAATACAGGCTCATCTGTTTAGGTGTCACTGTTGGGTGGTCCAGGAACTGTTGTACCTTGTTATCCAACGTTGTACTTATTGCCAGAGCATATTGCCTGGAATGGTTCTCGTGCAGGTACTTTGTAATTCATAAAGGTCACATTAATCGAACAGATGTCCCAAAAACTGGCTGGCTTCTAAAACAGCTCTTGTTTTTGCTGCAAAGTCAAGACCGTGGATATTAATCTGTTTGGGGAGGCTTTATTACCTAAACATTGCTATTTGAAAAACCACAAGCAATTTAGCTACAAAAACAGTTTTGTAGCTTTGACGCAAAGATTACCTTTTTGTAATAGAAGGAGAATGAACAGAGAGTGCTAAGGTGAAATTTTTTGTATTTTTCAGGGTCTTTTACATCATGTCGTGTGTATTGTTCCTGGAAGAGGAAATGGGGGCGGGTGCATGTTCTTTCTGCAAGTGGAGATTGAAGGGTGCATTTTTATTCTGTAAGAGGAAATGGGGTGGTGCATGTTATTTCTGCAAGAGAAAGTGGAGGGGTTCACGTTATTTCTGCAAGAGGGAATAGAGGGTTGCATTTTGATTCTGTAAGAGGAAACAGAGTGGTGGATGTTATTTCTGTTTGTTTCTATTTTGTGAAATTGAAGGGTGTTTATGAAGATGATCAGGTTCAAGATGGTTTTATAGGAGGTCGACAGATAGCCGATAATCTCCGAAGGCAACGCCCTTGCTAAATGAGATGCATTTGATTTCCGGTTGCACTACTGCATGCGATGAAAAGCCATTTCAGCCGCGCGTACTATTCGCTCGGTTCTCGTCTCAAAGTATGAAGAGATCCCATGTGGCTTTAGATCAAGTGAAAAAGCTGTACGGTTGGTCTGCTATCTAGACGTTATAAGCCTATCAAAATCTAATATTGGTTGGGGTTGAAGTGTTCAAAGATTTAGAACTGATATGGTTCTTATGGTTCTCCTGCCAAGTAGATTACTTCAGTTTCACGCCACCCGTCTCCACCCTTTGATAGTATCCCTCACGTTACTGCAGTATCTCGAATGATCTAGCTATTGCCCCAATTATTTGTGTTATTTTTGCTAACTACCGAGATTTCGCCTGTAAATCTGCCTCTTTTTGTGTAGATCCCTTTCCGCATCAAAGCATTTGAAGCCTAAACTGTCTTTTCAAATTTAAAAAGATGGGTCGTTTTCTTAGCTTAATGTTTCACGCTGGGAGTTGATTTGAAATGCAGGCATCCCGTAAACACTGAAAGACGTCTATGGCGAGCTTAAAAGGATCAAAGTTTTATAAATGAAAACTTTTGAAAAGAGCTGAAAACTGCCTAACAGATTTGATTAGTAAGGTGCTCTGACTGCATAATTTAGTCCTGTCTTTGCGAGGAGTCTTAATAAACAAAGATGTGAAAGAAAGTAGGGGCCTTTGAAGGTGCCGAAATTAAGGAGCCAAAGAATGGAATCAGGAAGGGGCTTTCATCTAAGTAAGAAGAGATGGCACCCCTGTTTGGAAAGGCAGGGGCTTGGGCTGGTATACCACTGTAGGTTCTTTTCCAAACGGTTTTTTGGTTTCCTTTTAAGCGGATTCTAAACTCCTCTCTGAATTTTGTCAACGCTATATTCCAAGTTCTGGCACATTGCTCTGCTGACCGTATTTCATCCCACCTTAAAAATATGTTCATCTTGGGAGAATCGTTGGAGAAGACAGGGTGTGGAACCATGGATTTCCAAGGAACCTTGCATTTGACGGATCTGTGTTGGCAAGGCAA
Source organism: Nemopilema nomurai (assembly GCA_003864495.1). NCBI lineage: Eukaryota > Metazoa > Cnidaria > Scyphozoa > Rhizostomeae > Rhizostomatidae > Nemopilema > Nemopilema nomurai. Next base: position 1,423,086 of record PEDN01001352.1, read on the forward strand.
GAGCGGGAGCAGTTAAAAGGGGCACCAAAAATTTTCAGAAATTTGTTATGAGTGCACGCTTCATATAACAATTTACGACTTTTACGTCTGATAAAGGTCCTCTAGTCACATATTACAAAAGTCATTTCGAATCATAGAAGTAGTACTTTTGGAGTCTGGACATGATTAATGGTATCTATTTTCAGAGACGGCACCATTGGACCTGGGAGACCTAAGAATCAGGTCAAAGTGACATAGATGGACCCACCATGGTTTGGTCCGACGGAAAAGAAACCTTTTGAAATCGAGTTTTCGAAAATGGCTAAAGATGCTTCTCCATGGCTAAAATTTAACAAAATAATTACCATACCACTCAGAATAGACAGTTCGATGATTCAATTGATTTTTTATTTTTAGAAAAAAATTGGGAGGGGAGGATTCATGCTAAGACTGTGGTGTTGGACGGTGGGGAAAGGAAAAGAGGGTGGCCATTGTTTAGACTGCACATCTCAATGATGCAGAATCGATTGGGTGACTTTTTCTTCCTAAAACCACGTGTGTATCTTCAAGCGATTCCTTTTGGGCAAGCATTTTCGTGCAGCAAAGGTTTCATTTGCAAATGGGGCGGTGCCTGGAGGCTTCTTTTCTCTTCAAGAAAAATTTTCCATTTTTTACACAGTATTTTAAAGGGGCGCAAAATTTCAAAAAGGGGCGTCATATCAGATTCAGCTCAACGAAGAGGGGCAATCCCCCACTGGTTGAAGGGGCGATTTCCAGTTGTGGTTTCTGTTATGGCATTTTAGCCACGCTCTCTGGACCTTTTCATACAGGCTTTTGAGTAATATAAAACTTCCTTTCATATTTTCACCTGAGCAGTCGTTAATTTTGGTGCGGCACTATTCTTGTTTTCTATGTTTTTTTAACACCAATTCTCTAGTTTTGTGCATCTTCTCTTCTGGACATTATACACCTCTGTATAAGTTACACATTCATTTAACTGCACATTATTGGAACCAAGATTTGCATTCAAGCAAAAATTCAGTTAAATAAGTAGAAAGACGTTGAGGTAAACCTCGGCTTGATGGCTACGAAAATCCAATTACGAAGATCGGTAACAATGAATAACCGCTAAAAATAGATGGAAATCATTATTTACCTCCACGTAGCTGATACTCACAAGCAAGGGGCGTCGTCTCGTTTTTATCGCACCTGGTATTTGGTTCATGACTTGCGAAAGTCTATCATGATGTTTTTGTGCATCTATGAAACTTATAATAAAGATAGTAGAAGATGATAGCAAAGACGTGTTTAGTAGCAATTTGTGTTTGCGAAAAATTTAGATTTTCGTCTAATGCCGTATCGGGATAATGTTCGACAAATCTGGCGATGTTAAACTTATCCCTTACGGTTTTCTGTGGGAAAAAGGATTAGATTCGCACACTTGTAAGCATAGCTGATACTTTCTGCAAACTCACTTCTACCTATGTTTATTCTTTGTAAACTTTTCTTTCAATTTGCAGCAAATATCCTCTTTGAAGAGTTTATGTTTTATTAAACAGACTGGCTGTTTGTTTTGAGGATTTCAGGGTACGGATAAGGGACAATTCAAGCTTTTACCCTGAAGACTATCGGCGATGTTTATCAAACTTACCAAGTTTACATAGATTCAATGGATTTTTCGCGCCACGTTCTTGAATCATGCATATTTCATGCCTGAAAAGGCTTTCCGACTGCTTGTTATTTTCAGGTAGGAATTCTGCTTCTGCAATCAAAAGCCTTGCGTCCAGAGTGGCTCAAGAATTCCCTCAGCTTATTATAGAATGATTTACAGTTGTCACTTCGTTTCTATCTTCTTGTGCAAATTTTGCCCCACCCTTTTTGCCATCTTTCTCAAACGAATGTTCAGAATCGTTCTCAACGATTTTTAATTTTCTCCTTAACGGTATTTAGGCTCAGATTTAAACATGGCGGCGAACAGCTGTAATGCGAACTTATGTATTCAAGTGGACTGTGCCTGTACATTGATGCCAGCTAAGCATCTTGGGATAAACGTTTGCGTACATTCGATACAGTCCCATGTATTCTAACCATAAGGAAGAAAAATTGACAAATAGATGGATATGTGACTCTGCTATAACATTAAATTTTTTTGACTATCTATGGCAAATCGACTTTCAACTGTAAGTGTAACAAATGTTCTTCATAGGCTTCTCAATAGCCACAGACCAACAGTCAATATACGGTGAAGCAATTCCCACAAAGGCAGTTAGGCATATAGCGAATGAGAAGATAGGTTCATCACGACAGATAAATAACGGTCTTATTGACACTGGCGCGAGAACAACTCGCTGTATTTATTTACAGTCTTGCTGAGCACCATATAGTATTTTGAATACATTCTCCGCATCCTTATTAGTGATAGGGCAATGAATAAATTAAGAATACGGTTGTAACAATCTTTTTTCAAAATTCGACTCCGTTTGTAGCCATGTTGCTCATAACAATGTCGCAAATCACCAATAGATTTTTGAGACAGAATTCAATTTTTAAAATTTAATAATACCCCTGAACTTAATAATGCCCCTATAATTTCGAGCCCCCTCTTCCCCTGAATCAATGTATGTGCTTCAAAAGCATGCATTTATCATTGATTTCGAGGAGGGGGAGTTATTTCTGGAAGAGAAGAGGAAATATCAACTTTTTGTGTTAAGTCTCCGATTTTTTGTCTGGGGTTTTAGCTTAAGTTGGATTTCCTCGCAGTTTCTTGCAATTTTAATTTGCTCTCTAAAGTTTTGTGGTATTTATTTGGTTACAAGTTGCTCTTAGCTGTGCATATTTCTTTACTTTTCAGTGGTGGTAATGTCTGTTTGATTCCCTACTGTTTTTATTCCCATACAATGGCCTTGTAGCATGTACAATAATCCCAAGGATATTGCATCTATGTCTTTTAGTTTGCAGCAGTCAGTAAACTATTGTATAAAATGTGTTTGTGCCGCTTTTACGCTAAAAGAAATATATTACGTGGACAAGATTTGTTCTCTACGGGCACGCCTCTCACATAGTCTCTGCCTGCTTTCGGCAACCGTATAACCGCAATTTTTGAGAGTGAATTGCCATAGGGTCGCTCAGCCACTTTCGTAGGTTTTAAAATACGTTTGAGCAAAATATTTCTGTGCGGTACTTTGAAATGTCCAAAAGCGAATACTCTGGGAAAGTTTTTCATGTTAAAAGCGCGTCCTCGTCCGATGGGTATTGTCTTGGTCCGCCATTCTAACCTATTTGTTTACGAAATTTATATGCTCTTAATTAATTTTTATTTGAAAGATTGTGTTGAAGGAAGAAAATCTACCTAGCTGCAATAGGGTTGTGATATCAAGTGGTGTTTGTTTTTTTCATCAAAGCGCTACCCATTGTAACCGAACGTTCTTTAGGTTTAAAGCAGTCATCTTGAATTTCCATGCGATAAAAAGGATAAGCATTGTTGTTTAAACTGGTCTTATGCCTCCTTTTGCCTCATTTAGAACAGTGTATGGAAATATTTTTTAAGTTATAAATCCTCGTTACAAACAACTCAAGGAGATTAACTCTTTGTAAACCGTTTCTTAGGGGGAAGGGGATCGCAAAATTATCTCCCTTGCTGCTTCAGCTAAGTTTTTCCATACCATAGCTTTTTCATCCCTTTTCCATACCATAGCTTATTCATCCCTTTACTGTACCTTCAAAGTCCCCAAAGAACCTTTTGCCAAGCATTCCTAATAGCCTTTGATACCTATAAAATTTGTCTCATTATACACTGTACCAATGTTGGTCATTCTCTATCTCTTTGAACAACCAGGAACAAGCCGATTACATCTATCTGCTACCTGTCAACCTGGCAGCCTCTTTTTCATTCACAGTCTTTTCTGCGATTACTTTAATGGCCGTTTTGTTCCTGTTTTTATACAAACTCGTCCCTTCATCGCTTAGATTTAAAATTACCAGCGAGGTTGTTTCTTTTCTTCACTGCAACATGATTATGACTTCCTTAGAAATAAGTATGCTTGTACGGAAGTTTTTAAAAATATTTGATTGTAGGATTAACTTGGGTTGAGAGAAAGAAAGAGAGCTTTCCTTGCAGATGGAACAGAGCTTGTCAAATTTTGTTTTTTCCGTCAAGGCCTCACCAGTCTAGCTAATGAGTCTCAAGGCAGCAAGAAAAGCTGTTTGTCGCTAATTGCATAACAGAATCCGATTAACCTCTGTTTGTTCCACGTCTATGTAATTCCTACAGATGGTGTCTCTTGTCTAAATCACCATGGTCATAGGATTTTATTTTTCTAGCAATAAAACTTATAACGCAATCTTGAGTATTTAGAAAATTACGCGTAATTGTACTTCATAATTGCAGGCAACATGGTATTAAAACGTCCTATCTCCTTTTTAATCGCATTTCTTCCGAATTTTTTCATTTCTACTTCTATAATGACCTATGGAATGTCTGCAATAAACGTACCTTTGTACATGGTAGCTTATGTATTAAATCTTTATTACCAGGGGGATGTCTTGAAGCTAACATTTAGTCTTAATGCTAACTTTGGTAACTGCGATCTAAAGGCTAGGACTAGCGAGCGTTGTGTTTTCATCCTTCTTGACCAAGACTTTCGTCCTCCATCGTAAACTTAGTATTTTTGCCGATTTGAAGTTACAACAATAAAAGACGAAGGGCCTTTGACTTTGTAACAATGCTCAGTCTTTGCTTATCTTCAATGGCACCAGTGTCTTCGAAGGATCTACACTGGCGCGAGGCAACAACTTCCATGCTTTGACACTGTATAGTGAGATTCCACACGAGCCTCTTTTAGAATCGTGTTGCAGCGAAAAGGGGCTAGAAGTAGCTTAATCATTTGTTATGTCGAATTTACATCAAAACCTAGCCGAAACGAATATTTCCTTTCGCTGTATATTTGAGCGGTTGAGATGGCGAATTGCGTATAATTATGAAATACAGAGTAATTGTTGTACACACGGTCCTTATAACATCTTTAGAGCGCTAACACTTGCCATATGCACAACCAAGGTTATATTCCTTTCGTCATTTTCATACCCATCTTATTTACACTGGCAGTAAAATGAAGCGATATATTCACAGAGTTAATAATATTTGCTTTCCACCTTCTTCTTCCAGGGATTGTTATATTCCTTTCGTCATTTTCATACCCATCTTATTTACACTGGCAGTAAAATGAAGCGATATATTCACAGAGTTAATAATATTTGCTTTCCACCTTCTTCTTCCAGGGATTGTTATCTGCTCATGAGAAAGGGGACGTGGATGCATTTACTGAGGCTGTAAGTCTATTTTGCTTCTAGTTTACTGCTTTGCTTCTAGTACTAAGCACTTAGCTTAAGGAGCGAACGGTTTTTGTTGTTTATAAATTTCCATCTCCAGAATGCATTTGACCGGAATCTTCTTTTGATATCGCGATGTAAGTGCGAGTCACAAATATAATGATAAGCAATCATTTTGGTCTGGTTAATCTAATGGCAATATCTCTTTGACAGCCAGTATTGGACTGAAAACATTTCTCAGAACATTATGCACCATTGCTTTATAGCCTCGAATAGGGTGAAGCCCATAGGCATTGAACACATTTTTACCCTCGATTTCGTAACCAAGGTTAAGTGACATGCGTAATTTACTTCTGGCTACAAGCATTCCATTGAATGTCCATGTTTTCGCAGCTTTTAAGGTTGTTAAAGGCAGATGACCTTTTCAATGTATGGGAAGAATTAAGGCTAAATTGGTAACAAAAAGGGAATGAAAAAGCGCGAAGAATTTGTTAGATTTTAAAGATGTAAAGTCGAAAGGTTGTGTTCACGGAATTTTAAAAGAAACACAGTTGATGGAGGGGAGCTGCCTGGATCAGCTCTTTAAAAATTAACCATATCTACGAATAAAGATTAGTCAACTCAATGTCTTTTCCTTATTTTCCAGTGTCGTTTTAATAATTGACTTGTTTTTTATTTAATTTTCTTGAGCAATGTCGCCTTTGCGATGATTTCTTACGGATCACTCATGATATTTGACATTTAGACAATGCGCACGTTTCTTGATAAAGTTACTTTTGGAATAGTTCGAGAAGATCTTTCCGAGATCAGCAGCTCTTGTAGTTGATCCTCCTAGCCCTCCTTATTCAAATACGTCATCGCTTGAACGTCGCTTCGACGAATTATATGCTTGTTTTCCACGCCCCTGTTTTCAAAATCAAACGATTTTCTGCTAAGTTCCTCGATCCTATGACAGTTGTCTGTCAAATCCTGTCCCTCATTCAACCTGCTAGTAGCATGTAATGGAATAAAGTTCGTTTTGCTACGAAATTGCTCCTATAATATTAAGATTTTCGTTCGAGAAACTCAGCAGCCTTTCTTCTTTGACTAAACTTAAAATCCAATCGACTTCTTTGACAACTACGCGGCTTTTTAAACTTATTCCACTTAAGCCTTCTGACAACTCACATTTGTAGAGGTCATTGATAACCTTGCTGAAATGTTATCCAGGTTCCCATACCCATTTCAATAGTTCAATTATTGTAAACCATCCAAAGACCAAGCAAATGTGTTTGAAACGGAACCTTTTTCGATTTTCTACACTTCCTGTCTTCTTGATTGTAGAATTCTTCTTCTCCTCGTTGTGCAATTCTTCTTTTCTTCGTCGTGCAAATCTTCTTCTCTTGGTTGTGCAAATTTTCTTCCTTCATTGTGCAAACCCTTTTCTCTTTGCTGTGCAAATTTTCTTCTCTTTGCTGTGCAAATTTTCTTCTCTTGGTTGTGCCAATCTTCTTCCTTAGTTGTGCAAATCTTCTTTTTATGGTTGAGTCAAGCTTCTTCTCTTCGTTGTACAATTCTCCTTTTCTTCGTTGTACAATTCTCCTCGTCTTCATTGTACAATTCTCCTTGTCTTCGTTATGCGAACTTTCGCCTGCTCGGGTTAAGTGATCATACTTAATTGACATTCATTGCAGAAAAAATACTTGGATTGATACTTAAACTACTTTAAAAAGTATTCAATCACTAATTAACAATACACTGCATACTTCGACCTTTACCAATTATTTCCTGGTTGTTTAAATGTGTCATGGGTTTTTGGTACTGTGTTTCTCAGAAGTGTACTATCTGAGGCTCTTTAGAGACGATGTGACAGAGATTTTGAGAGTGAGCATCAAGAGACGAAGGAAGAAGCCCTTTACAATTCGAATCCTTTTTCTATACAGAGCAAGCTACATGGCCTAACGTGAAAAGTGCAAGCATGTTTGAATGCCTGTACCTTAAGTTATTTCTTCAGTGTTCTCTTTTTCCTGGACAGTTTACCCCAAAACCTAGCATAGGTCAATTTGCATCTTCCTCAGCTTATCAAGGATCTTAATTTCTTCCTTGAAAGACTCTGCATTTTTATTTTCATAAAGTGAAGCCTCTGCTTCGGTCATAATTCTAGCAAGCATGTGCTGCATGCGGCAGATAAGCGCCATTTTTATATTGTTGAGAGAATTAAGATTAGCTCCTGCTTTCTTCACTTTTCTGCTGTTTAATCAATTAGAGCAAGCCATGAGTAGACGCAAAATGCTCTGTCGACAGCTATTTATCTTTGAAAGCACCTCTTCTCTACAGAATACTCGAGCCAAGTCTTCGAGCAGATGTTCTTCCATGTTTTCGTCTTAAATTAGTCTTGTTTTTAAAGGCTCTTCATCTTCTTCTCAGTGTGTAGGAAAAACCTTTGACGTCACGCTTTTAGGCCTTAAATAATAGATGCAGATTCGTTTCTGAATTTCCGTATGTATATGTCCTATGAATTCCTTAAGAATCCATCGTTTGCATGTGTAATTTGTTTACAATTCTGCGTCTTGTTTTTTCTTTGATATCGTCAATGCCGCTGCTTGCATCTGCCTGCCTTACACTCCCTCCTTTTCTAAGGCTTCAGTGTTAAATGCGAGAAAATAATTTTTTTTATTGTATGGCCCTTCCCGCAAATTTTTTATCGTTTCCAATCCACTGCGTACAATATTGAAGAGGTCCTAAGCATGTGCTGCCGTTCTTTAGAAGAGATCTTAATAAGATCAGTCTTCAGACGCGTACCTGAAAACAAAAGTCAGTGCATTGAGACCGTGCAAAAGCATGGGAGTGGACGACGTAATTGCTTAGCCGAAAAGCAAATTTGCCACCTCATTGTTGCCAAAAGGAGCATTTTCCAGGCAGTTAATCAGGCCGAAAGTTCAAAGCCCACAATAGGCAGACAGGCATTCATGAAATAGTTTCACGCGACCTTAGAAATGTTAGGGGAATCAATTTTTGCCTTCTAGTTGTGACTGAAAACGAACTAAAAGCTATGCAACATTTATTCTGTGATGTTGCTGTCATTTACCTTGTTTACAGAAAGTTTTGATAATCGATATTCTAGTTGGCCGAAGTGGCCTAAAATTTCTGTAAGTCAACAGAATATGAGTTTAGAAGAAAATATGCGATAGAATCTAATTTGTCTAAGGATAGAACTATTTTTTGAGAAGCGTTTTCTATTTGTTGTGGAAACGATTGTAAGTTGAAGATGTCTGGCAAATATAATTGCGGGGTGAAAATTTTTCAGGCGCTTGGCTGCCATCTTGTTTGCTTTGTCATAAATGACGGACTGGAACGGGAGACAGCGCACCTTCGCATCCATTTTTCTTTGTAGTGTGCAGTTGTGTTCTGTGAATTACTGCTGCACAGCAGACGAATTCTATTTTGTGTTCACAGTGGCATCCAGCAGATCCCTGCGGGGTACTGGACTAGCTCTGCGTTCAATGCCTGCAATGAGATGCTTGTGCTCTCTGCCCAGACTAGGCTTGTGCCCTCTGCGCAGCTACAATGCAGCTGGATATGTTTGTTTATCAACAGTCAGTCGCTTCTCGCTCTATTCTGTCGACTACCACACAATGAAAATAATTATGTTTTTCTTTCATAGAATTAATTCAATATAGATCCATATCGCTTGCGCCGGACATAGTCATGCAGATCTATTTTGCAGCGATGTGCTTCCTAGTGTGCTCTCAGATCTTTGTAAACTCGCCTTCCCAGTTCTTGGACCTCTTTGTACAAGGCAGCGTGCACTGCTCCCGGTGCACGAAGTGTTCTTCTATTCGCAATGGAAAGCGCCCCTTTGCAGGCTCTGTATTTATATTCCCGACACAAAAGCCTCGGTGCCATGAGGAGGCTAGTAGATAGCTTTGCAAAGCTCATCCAATGTTTACCCCCAAGTCATTCATTAACAAACAAGGGTGAAAGCAAGGTGATTGCTGTTGTTGTTCAGACGTCGTTGCGATCAAAGCGGCTGGAAAAGGGGGTCAGGATGATGTATTAGTTTAGGGTCCCTTGCGGGTCTCCGCACGGTTACAGAGCTTCTGAAAGTGCTTCTTGTCCTGTTGAAAGTGTAAAGCAGTTAAGTTTTGTACGATCTCTGATAATGTTGTGTATGGATCCAGGGCAAATCACCTGTGGGGTGCAGGTTATCTCTATTTGGTAAATCATCACTCCACGCTCACTGACCCCTTTTGCAAAATATTTTCTAATGTGGTGGTAGAACATTGTAGAAAAAGGACCACATTTACAACCCCTATTCCAGCCAGCTGTGATTTGCTATCGAATACCCATCTATTTAGTATTTGAATCTTGCGCTAAGAAAAAGCGTCACTAACTTATCTCTTCGGGGTTTATATCGTTTGTGCAGTTGATTTGAGTGCGACTCCAGAAAATAGCCCTCATTACCTTGTACCATGCTCTTTTAAGTTTGTACGAATCTCTTACAAGACACCTTGTTATTGCTCCCACCACCGACGTTTGCTTGCCTGTGGAACAACATATTTATCTCTTCCAAATACACGTAGCTATCCTCCTAAGTCTGTAACTGTATCCGGGCAAGGCTGAAGCATTGGAATCTTTGCTAAACCGTGTTCGCCTATAGATCACTCAAAGTCTTAGGCCGCGCGTTGATGTTGTGTCACTCTTTCAATAGCAGATTAGTATTGATAATGGATGTGTTCAAACAACGCCCAATCCATTGTTTTGATCATTAACCTCGCTGTGAGCTCACTACCAGCCTTGAATAGCCTCATTTCCATAGGATCATCAATGCTTAAGAAGATCTCGGTTTGACTCCTGCCCCATTCGAGCGAGCAGCTTTTCAAACGCAGCCGTCTTTGAATATTGTCACCGTTAATTACTGTTGCTTTTTTCTTTTGTTCCACTCGCTGAGCAATCAGTTCTTTTAAATCTGTATCTTTTACCCACTGGATTTTGCTTATGAATATGATATTTTTTGCAGATTTTCCTATTTTGCATAACGATTCTTGTAAAACAACGTGTTGAGCTCAAGGCTACTACATGGATTTACCATCCGCAAAGCCTATTGCAATATTTAGTGACGTCACGAGAGCCCAATTTATGTCACAATCGCTTTAGTTTCTGCTGCGATTTGAAACTTAACTTTGCTTAAAAAGAGATTCGCTCTTATATTGTAAAATCTTAGCTTAACTCAGATCATACCTGGTTTGAACTTTCCTGGCTAGTAGGTCAAAATAATGCTTCTGTTCTTTTTAAACAATCTGCTGAATGTTTTTTATGTGGGCTTAACTGTCGAGTTCGTTCTGTAATCGTTGGTAGAATAAGTCTATGTTCATGCCGCATGTAACTTCGACTGTGTACTCTACCTTTTTTCCACTATTTGTCACTAAACCTTGCTGATGGCTGGGATAAATTGCCATGGATTCGATCTAAAGCTTTTTCATTGGTTATTCCAACTCTACCTCCTTCGGCTCTTGAAACTTCCCGCCTTCGAATAACTGCGCAACCATATGTTGGCTAATATTTCTTTCAGCTCCAAGTTTATTCATGAGCAGCGTGTGCTAGCAGCATCTGCATAGCGTCGTACAAAAACTATATTGGTTTTGGGTGGTTTGCCAAATCTTTTTACAATGTTGTCAGTATTTTTGCAATTGGCCCACTGATTTTATGTGCATCTAATCACATCTGCGAGACTAAACGTTGTATTGTAAAATCTCTCTACGAGCGTGTTTTCCCAACTTCTAATCATCGCAGGAGAGAATGGGTGTGAGGGGCAAAAGAAGGCAAAAAGCCACTCTAACTTTTCATTCGACGAAAATCTTTCAGTTCTAAAGCATTATAAATAAATGCTAGACACAAGACACGGATAAACTTGAAATTGCCGTCCAATTTTGTTAATCAATTCAATCTTTTTACTTTTTAGGTCCGGGAATATGACTCGATATCCCGTTTGGATCAATGGTACACGGCGATTCTCTTGCGAATCAAGAAAGGTTTAACCAACGATGAAGATATCACGTAATTATGGATGAAAATTTCAAGGCAAAGGTGAACCTCAAGCTGCCAGTTTCTTTCCATGAAAATTTATCTCATTTGTAATTAGCATCAGAATTATTTACACAAATCACAGTCAGTGCTCATATTAAATTGTCTGTCAGCTGCTTATAGGAATTCATAATCATTGTTAAGGAACAGTGCCCAAACTGAAATTACAGTTATCTGCTACGGTGTAGCCTACTACAGTTAACTACTACAGCGTTTTCTGTCATCAATGTTTTGCAACCAATTCATTTCGTTTCATTTGCTCGTGTACGCAGTCTCTGCTTCGGGGATGTCATTTTTATCTCTCAACATCTCTCGTCTTTGAAGGTTAAGCTAAGCCGTTGTTCGCTAAGGCGATCGGCTTTGGAGTAATTATTGCAGAAAAAGCCGATATCACGCATTGTTGGCGATGAATTTCTGTGTTACCAACCAGTCAATGTTTAATTTTTTGGCTTAAGACTCGACAAACAAGACGTGTATAAACATAGAAATATTGCCCTAAGTCAACATGAATGTTGCCGACTGAGTATGCTATTAGCCTTTTCTTGAAATCTGAATCAGCCAATGCACCAGATATGAGCTTTATTTTTAGTGAAAGCGAAAAGCAAATGGTGTACTGGAGAGAGCTTATTATCTGATGAGATTTTTGCAAGTCGTCTCTCGAATTTCATTGTGAGCACTCTCGCGGTTGTTGTTGTTGTTGTTGTTGTTTTCTCCTTCGTTATAACCGCGTCAATTATCGTCACTTGCCCGGGTTTTGGTAAGTTCCATAGCCTGGGTAGATATCAATGGGGTTCACAAAAAGGTGCGGAAAAGCTCCTTCGTATTGATGGAGCGATGCTGTTTTACTTTTTTCCAACTTATTGCAAAACCACGTGCAGCTCAAGCTCTCGTATGATTCGCCATGTCTTGGTCAAGCTCTTCATGAAACAGGGCTCAAAGGATGCTCTATTACACTTTGGTGACACAGCTCTTTTGCAAGAACTGGTCAATCGCTAACCCTGGTGTCGGCATTCAGTGCCTTAGCTTAACCGGCTACTTTCTCCTACCCACTCTACTCGCCACATCTGCAAAATATTTTCCAAATCGATGCCATTGTGTCGTCATGATTTTAATTAAAAATCTGATACTCCCAAATCGTGTCATTAATCTACTTACAGCCAGTGCTTTTCACCTTAGACAATAATTCTTAACCAATTTCTTTGAACTGTTAGAATTTTTCATCCTGTGTCAGGTGGCAAATAAATCCTCTATATTTCTTCTCAATAAAATGCAAGACATTATTGTGCTGCGAAAAGCGTAATGCAATTTATGAATAAGAGATTAACCTAAACGGACTTGCGAAGACAAAGAACATTTTGCTTATGGTTCTTCCACTAACCAGCGTGGCAAGAAAGCTTCATTTTTAGCTTCTTTTGTGAACATCTTCTTTCCTGACTTTTTTTCAATGCTTGTTTACTTCGCTTTGTCAGTTATCGGAACTAGAAGATCAGTCTTTTTTTAAATAAAAATCTGAATGCTTCTCTGAATATGAAAATACAAGACATATTCATCGCCTAGAGTTATCGACTTGTTCGCAAGAAAGCGAGGTCACGTGTCTACGAGTCGCATTGCAACACCGCGGCAAAGCAGCGCCCGCGAGCTTGTTATTGACGTTTTAGGCCCACTGTTACTATATTAGCAATTCTGCATGTTTTAGTTAATTTTCCAGAACCATTTATAAGTTAATTATTTCAAAGTCTTTAAAGTTCATAACTCGCTGAATCGTTGGGTTCATAAGCGTTCTTATTTGTATCCCATGCCGTAGTAAATCAAGGCCACATTTACTACATTCATAACTATCATTGTTGCAGTTGTTGGAAGCATCAACCTTGGAAAGTGCCAGAGTTGAAAAATGATACTGCTAAGTTTGATGTGATTCGGTCTTTAAACTGAAAATATTACGCCGAGTTTGAATGCCGTAGCTTGCCTGATTATTTATTCATCTGTCCAATGCCAGCTCGTTTGGATTGTCAGCTTATTGGGAGGTTTTTCAGATTCTAAAGATCATCAAAAATTATTGAAGTTTCCAGATAGCATTTGCAAAACATGACACCGTGTAATAACCACTCATTAACTCGTCTATTCTGAATCCAACTCTGGGCACGTACAATTTGAAGATATTTTGCTTGTAACCCAAAACACATCCGTCGCATTTATAGTCGAAAATAATTTCGTGGTTAAAAATGTCATATGACGCATATGATTGATTTTCAAAAATGATGCTGACAACAACAGAACAAACAGAGCAGAAAAATGAAAGAGATATCTCTGTTTTAAGATCGATGTGAGAATCTCTTCCAGAGGTCGAAAGCGTAATTTTTCAATTGTTTTAATATGACCAAAATTGTAGGAGCTAGATCGTCCTTAGGAGGAAGAACATCTTTTGGGAGGGAGAACTTCTTTTGAACTGAAGAACGTCTTTTGGCAAAGAGAACATTTTCAATCAATTTAACATCAGTGTTGTCATCTTATCGATCGCCTTGAGAGAAACAGCGCATATAACCGCAAGAAAAGGAACAGTTTTTTGAATTTGCATCCTCCAGCAATGATCAAAGTCGTATTGGGAACACTTGCAAATTGTTACTGTTCAGTCGGTATCACGTTTGTAAGATCCTCTTCCAAAAACGATCGGTTTTCTTTTGGTTCTTGGAACCTCGAGAAGAGATCGAGCCTAATTATACTGAAAACAGCCTCAACAGGGTTTGTTGATTCCTTTCATATATAAATACTTCGAAGACATTTTTACTTTAAATAATTTTCTTCATCATAGAAGAAGTCGTACACGAATGTTGCGGAACAGAACATTGACCTTAAGGGGATGAAAGAGACTTTAAATGGTGCACCGAGACATCCACATGTCACTATAGTTGCTTACGGTCAGATAATTTTTTATTAGATTCCTCTGACCTACGAAGGTAGTAAACTTGAAGAGACTTTTTATTTAAAGTAGTGATGCCACATTTCATTAATACTTAACAAGTTCATGGGAGTCTATGAAAATCCTTCTCCTTTTCTATTGTTTGCAAGCTAATGAACTCCGAAAGCAGCTCATTCTCTTTATCAATGCAAATCATAACTGTTTTCTAAACAAATTTGTATGCAAATATTTGCAAACCAATTTTTTTCGGAGAAATCTTTGTCATTACCTTAGTCATATGTTTGCTGACCCCTTTTGAACGAAGACATAAAGCTGCAGCCGATTTGCAATGACCAGCATCAAGTTGGCTACAACAGGGCAATGATTCTTCCGCGGAAAAATTCGGACCTTGTATATTGTTTTGATCAAAGCCTCTAGCGATATCACTCTTGATTCAATCGTAAGCCAAAATATAGAAAGCAAATTCTAATGGAAGAACTTCGTTTATCTGTTATTCGATTATTCCCCAGCAACGCATCTCTGCCATTCCTCAATCTAATCTCTAATCGAGATTATTTTATTTTCGTTGTCGCGCCATAGGTTTTTGTTAAAGGTCACTGAGATGGAGTCTCGCGGCTCTTCGAACACCAATGCAATCAAGAGTACCGGTACCTACGATTACTACTGAGCGGAGGCCTGAGGCTGATGCCAAAGGGTCAAGTTCCCCTGTCCCCAGAACTGCGCCGTTTTAGAGTTTGTCGAGGAATCCCCTCAAGCTAATGTCATCGATTGACCTAAACTCATTTTGATAGGTATGCTTTTCGTTGCTTACAAGTACAGTTTCAAGTTGCTCGGCTTCAGAGAGATAAAAAGAAAGTAAACACTAACATTTCAGAAGTAACAACTTTACTAAAATCCTTTCTTTCATAACCATTGCATTTGTTAAGACCTCGCAATCTTGGTTTGTAAGTCCTCGTGTCTAGTCGAAGTCTCGATATCATTCAACAAAAGCCGCTAAGATTATAATGCAAGGCAAAGTATGAAAATGTCGGCCTCGGTCAGACCACGGTAAAATTCCCGACGATTTTTTCTCTCAATGGAGTTGATTGCAGCTTCGCCGCAACCAGAATATCTGCAAATCTTTCAGATTTCTGCTATATCAAAGATCATGTAAAATTAATGAGATGGATTGCAAAAGCCGAAAAAGTAACCTTGCACATCAACTTGTGGGAAAGTTTCACTATTACGTTTTATCCTCACTCTTGAACAGTCGCA
Organism: Nemopilema nomurai; assembly: GCA_003864495.1. Taxonomy (NCBI): domain Eukaryota; kingdom Metazoa; phylum Cnidaria; class Scyphozoa; order Rhizostomeae; family Rhizostomatidae; genus Nemopilema; species Nemopilema nomurai. The sequence goes on from PEDN01001352.1 coordinate 1,438,627, forward strand.
TTACGATATTTTGTAAATTCCATCACGGAGAGTGGGCTTTCGCTGCTTCTTGTTTTGACAAACTGCACATTGAATTACCAGCTTTTGCACGGGCAAGTTTCCGACCATTTAATCTGCTAATGTTCTCATCCGCATTCGAAGACTTCTGTTTTCTCTCTTCTAGCCTGTTTTCCTGACCTAAGCACATCTCGGCATTCAAACAAAGGCTTCCTTTCATGCCATTCAATCTTGAACTTGAAGATGTTTTGCATTTGATGCCTTTAACTTCAAAAAGTCAAAGGTTTAACTCATGCTTCTACTTTATCATCCAGTATATCAGAACTGTTTCTCGAAGGCCAGCGTGCGCTGGTGTGTTAAGGGTTAAAAGAGAGTGACAGCTCTTTGAATTTTAACAATTGCAAGCCATTTCTGCATTTCATTAGTTTGAGCTTTAAGTATACTTGTGGGATCCAGGAACAAATGACAGAGGTACAGTACTAACAGTAATTTAGGCGTAAGGGAAGAATCTGGATTCACATAAACACCATCAAGGGGCGCAGATAGCAGGGTAGTGAGACTGGTACCCAGGGTAGAAGCAGGCACGACATTTGATGTCAACAATGACGTATTGCAACCTAGTCATTAACTGCATTCAATTGAGTCGAAAACGTCATCTGACTAAAGGAAATTCAAACCTCTTTGCGTAGATGCTCAAAAGTTGGCTCTGGATTTGTTTACAGACTAGCCACCTAAAAAAGTGTGGACTAAAAATGACTTCTGTTCATCTTGGAGACTTTTGTTGCATTATTTTACATCAATCATCGTAGCTAAATTCGTTTAAGATGCAACAACAGCAACAAACTGACGTATGTCTGATTTGTATCTTAACGCGAATCGATTACGATGCTAGTGGAGCTTTAAAAGGTTTTCTAATTAGCTTCATGATTAGCGTCTTCAATGGAGATGAAGAGTTAATGGAACTAACAACCTAAGTTCCATTTGCCAATCATCACTTTTCGTTCTTCTACATCTCTTCTTAAGCCTATACCGTTTTTTTGAAGCCCTATCTACGTCAACTTAGCAGCTAAAAGTCACCTTTGACAAGGACCTCGGCATCGGCTTTTTCTTTGTTCTACATAGATGACTTCTTGTTAGCTCGAGAAATTTACTCCTATGACGCCAAACTGAAGTTATCATTCTGGAAATTCTTTGATCTGGGTGGAGTTGATTCACTTGTTTCGAACTCAGCTGAGGTGCTACTTATCTTTATTGATCTGAAGTAGCCTTAGCTATTGACTAGCCGCGTATCCTTCTATTGGTGCTAAGATCTATATATTGACTGTTTACGCATTTCCTCCGATTCGATTGAAGAGCACAAATTGAAATCGATTGAAATTAGCGAGCGTTTACAGAGTCAGTGAGCCCGTCATGGCAACGGGACAAGGAGGTGACGTGAAGGTCGGATAATACCTAGTAGATACCTGCACTATTTGTAGTGAGCAGCTGATACCGATCAGAATTAGTTTTCCATCAAGGACGTTAATTAAAGAAGACTATGTAGAATATTTGATAAGAAGATTTCCATAAGCAATAAGGGTGTCAAAAGCAATTCTACAAAAAGTCACGCCATGAACACAGCCCTTGTTTCTGAACGTCACGCCATAAAGACAGCTGTGAAAACTTGAAAATATACACTAGTCTTCACATTAGCTTTGTCGTAAGAAACATGTCCACCAATCTGTTCAGGTTTTTAGCAGAATAAAACTTGCATATGTTTTCTTATAGGGCGTCTAAACCCTACATGGAATATTAGACTGTTTTCAAAGAGTTAAACTTTGTTGGGAAATTTTTCAGTGGTTCATGAATGTCTTCTGGAAAATGAATTTTAAATATAAGACCTTAGTTTTCAAGAGTTACAGATTAATTACCTTATGATTGGTAGAAGCATAGAAGATCTATTTGGTATAAGTATAGCCAGCGTTCTTGTTTCTCGAGCTGCATTTGCGACTAATTAGCCAGGTATTACAGTGAAAGGGCTCTTATTTAGAAATGTGTGCACCTTGTTGCGTTGTGAAGCCTCTTTCGTGATTGGCTGGTGTTTTGCTACATCATCACATTGTTCTGTTCTGCAAGATGAATCACCCCTCTCCACCCCTCCACCCCCCCCCCAATCGATTTACTGTATATCCAATTGTCAGAAAGCATCGCAAGAATTCAAGTAGGTCATCACAAAGTATTTTGTGAATTTTTTTCCTGTTTTGCCTCCTGCTTATGAATAATATATGTTTGCGTTTCTAACAGGTTGCTGGCTGCAAGAAATCGAAGTGCATCGTTTATGGAGGAACAGTTATTAATGACAAGCCGAAGTGTTTAAATAATGGGTACACTCCTTTATGAGACGAATTTTTTGTTAATATACCCTAAAATGATATAGTTTCACTTCACCTGAACATGTTTGTTGCGCATAAAATTCTTTGACTGAGTCCATTAAAATTGACCATGCAGTTGCTTGTTATTGCGTAGATTCAGCCATTCCTTGTTTTGTTTCTAAATGGAAACATTGGCACAAAGCCAAGTTGTCACGAAATATACTGGTGTTTGTGACGAAAGACTCATCAAGTAACATTTGGATCCCCTTTCAAAATTTGTTGTTGTGTCGTTTATCCATTAAAGTGTTTCGTAGAAGAAAACGCAACAGTCATTATAGCAGATGCGCCTGTAAGTTACCATTGACTGAAATTCACCTTATTGAAAAGCATGCATGTCCAAAGTTTTCAGAAGAGATTTCTAAGAGAAGGGAATGTGCTATCAGTTGTTGAAGGCATGGACTTTTGGTCCATGGTGAAAGTATATTCTATCTTCAGAACCTAATTCGGTTGTTTTTTTTCAAATGCTTCACCTTGAAATGGAAATAAACGCGTTCACCTTTGTTCAGATAAACTTCAAAGAAAATTGGAGGGAACGAATGAAATTGACATGCAGCGTTAATGAAGGCATAAGTTTCTACTAGCTCTGAGTTGCTGACAGAATAGGTCGCAAGGTCAGCAAAGTGGGCGTTTTGTCTTTGCAGCTCAATGGTGTTCTTAGGCCTCAATTCAATGTTTCTAAAACATGTCTTCCTGTTCATCTTGATTCCTTACCTGCCTGTCACTCAGATGTTTGCACCTCAGTTTTTTCATGTGAAGACAAGGAATCTCATTTCCATCCCTTTATTTATCAGAGTCGAAAAGAAAAGATGTCCTAATTGAATTTCATCGATCAATGGCTTGTTTCCAAACACAATTCGTTATAGTGTTGTGAACGATGGAAAGGGCGCTGTTGAAGGTTAAGGCTTACAAAACACTTATTATACTCGTTGACTTTTACTAAAATATCTTAGGCTCGTTTTATGATGGCCAAAAACTGAATAATGCCAATTTAGAGAAAGTACAATGAACAAAGTTGAATTTTACAGATCAAGCAGAAGTGAAAGGGACAATAATGAGATACTGATGTATTTCAGTTAATGTTTATAAACATATTTCGAAAAAGAGTTGATACTTATATCAATTGCATTACCTTACAAAATGAATGGAGCTCTCGTTTGGCTTGTGCGGTAAAAATAGAATGTATGCAACAACGTGCTTCAAATTAGGCCTCACACATAAACACTGTCAAGGTGTGTATTTTCAAGGCCCCGATGAAAATTTAATGAAAACCTTCGAAAAACTTTTGTGATATATGCCTAAGCTAAGGAGGTCGTATGAATTATAGAAGATCCTTTTGAGTACTTTTTCAGTTGCAGAATGCTGTTATGTTTCCAGGACAGAGGACTTAATGAGATGGAGGTTTTCAATTAAGAAACCGTGATTTTGTAACAAAAGCTTCTCTAAGTTTTTCTCGCAACCAGCCCTTTTCTTGTTCCAAGAGGCTGGCGTGCGACAGGCAGGTTTTCTTGCAAATGAACTTCGGTTGCTGTTGGATGAAAGAAGGCTGTCTAAAATGTAGCCTTTAAGCACAGCCCTCTTACCCACACCCATAATTTCTGTCAACTTACATCTTCCACAGTTACTCGAGGAACGTCCGATATGTTGATTAATTGGAATTTAATCAGAAGCTACTATCGATTTGAACAGTAGGGATGATCATATTCAAAAGTAATTTATTAGCCTTGATTGAATAACGAAGCAAAATTGCCAGGGACTCTTACCAGACTTTTGTGTCACCAGCAATTACTGAAGACAATGTTAGGCAACCTTAAGTGATTCTAATCTTACAACATAATTTCATATGTAACGTTGGATAGTACATCATGTACTCCAAAAGCAAACGGTTGCACATTTGCTAGCTTGAAACCGGTTGCCTTTGGCAAATTAGCCTACTTTTAATCACACAATGCAGGAAATTTTGGTAACTTCACATTTAATGAACGGTCCATAGCAAGTCCTCCATGTAGTTAGCTACTGCAGTTGACATATGTATGAATCTCAAAGAGAGAGTCCAACCTATTTGCTTGAAACGATACGCCTATTTGCAGGTGCTTAATCAGCCTGATAATTTTCACTGTGCCATCTCGTTCTACTTTCATGTTTTTATGTTAGTAATGCCCCCACATTTAGTAATGCCCCCACATAATTGGGAGTATTTGTGGCGCTGAAAGTTTGTTCATTTTTTGGGCTCGCTCGTGTTGTGGTTGCAGTGTGGTCGAGTCGAGTCATTGACTTCCATTCTGGCTAGATATTTCCAAGCCAGACCAACCCACTGCAAAAGGTTTGAATTCTTAGATTCTTACTTTCTTTCTTACAATAACTCCCATTATTGCTCTCTTAAAAATGTTCTGCAACTTTCTAACAGTTATTATTTTATTCTTACAGGTATTCTTGAAGTTATTCGCAATCTCTATGATCCTTAGTTATTATTTTGTTTGCATTTTATTCACTTGACTCTTACCCAACTAAGGCATTCGCCAGTTCGCAGGTTGAGGCATAGAGGTAACTCCAGTCTTCGTAAAACTAGGTTGACGTGCTACTTGAAACACGTGATAGTGATCATCGGCACACGTGACAGAAATGTTTACATGACTCGGATTATGGGACTCTTTCCCGCTCCTTCAAATTGAAATAACAAATAATATAACCTGAATACACCATTTCAGTCAGCAGGTTGGAGAACAGCCACCTGGTTTTGTTGAATGTACTTTATAAGAATATAATGAAATGCACGCTGATTGTTTGCGGGATACCGGCAATTGGCGACCGAAGCCAGTGCTAACCGATGAGGTCTAATGGAATGTTGATATACAACTGATTAGGCTGTGGGAATTGGTCGATAAATATCATCAAATTTGCGCCGTGGTCCAGAGACTAAAGGCACGAGAGAACGTAAATACAAAGGAGGGTAGAAATATCGAGGAGGAAGGAGAGACGCAGTTTGTAAGAAGTTGAGGGGAAAGTGTGTGAAGGAGGAGAGGCAAGAGGTAAAGTAAGATACCGCAGGGAAAAAAGAGAAGGTGGATATAGGAAGGAGTTGAAAGTGAAATTTAATGAAGGAAGGGACAGCGTATGGAAAGAAAGTAGGCCAGGAATGGACTTTTGCATACAATTGCAGGCTTAGATAGAGTAAGCTAGGTACAAATGGATGGCATGTATTTAAACTGCTCATTTGAACAGTTCCATCAAAACCATTATGATTGCTAACATGCTATAACAGCTCGTGCTGTTCCATAATACTTTACAATCACCAGCTGGGTTTTTGTATATTCAGTGGATTATTGGTTTTCATGGTCTACCAATATTTTCAACGTTCATGACTGTGGTCATGACAACCCTTGCCGTCCGGGTTTTTTACCAAAGGATTGTGACTTGAGCAAATTCAATCAACTCTATCATGTGATTCTCTTCCTGGCTTCTGTTGAGCTTCCTACACACAACTGAAAGCTGAAAACCTTTCGAAGAATCCTTGTTAGGCCGTGCATTATTTATTGGAAATCGACTACAGCACATCAAGGTAATGTTTCTGATGGCGATTTCAAATAAGCGTCAACAAATGAGAGTGACCTGAACAAATTTATATACTTGGGCGTTGTAAGCAACTTTTAATACGTCATGTCTTTTGAAATGGAGATCAAGTTTGCATAATCAGCAATTCGAGCCAGATTTCTAGAAAATGAGGGTGGCGGTTTCTCTCTGAGTAAGAAAAGTCAGACATAAATATAAGGGCAAATATTTAAGCCTCTATCGAAATCTTGCAAATTGGGTGCTTGTTAGTTTAGAGCAATAAAATTAATTGCTACAATTTTGAAGCCGCAAAGCTCCTTTTTTAAGTCCCCTTTCTTTCGCTCTGTACCTATACCCCTTTTCGTTCTCTCTGTATCTTACCCCCTCAACAGTGTTTTAAACATGTTGTCACGAGCTTAGGCTAGCCCCAACCTTAAATACCACGGAAAAATTGAAAATATTTCGCAGAAGTGGATCGTTTTCCTAAAAGGATGATTAAGCAAAGAAAAGATGATAAGCTTGAATAACGGAAGCACTTCAGAGCCCCGGTGCTACCGTGTGCCACAACTAACAATTTCGAGGGATGCAAATGTCCCTTGGCCACCCTGCTGCTTGGATAATTACCCGTTTTCAAATGAAAATTGGCCCTCCTATAATTTTAATCAAATTACTGAAAATCCAAGAAAATCTTCTCATTTGAGAGGGCTTACACACTGCAATCTGTCACGAAGCTTTTTGATTGATCTTGCGGCTTCGCCATTTTCAAGCTATGATGTGACGATGAAGAGTGCATTATATGTGACAAAACGACCCCTTACGATTTCACCTTGCGCCCTCTTATCAAAGGCTTTCGCACATTAGACAGGCCTCTCTCTAGGATTCAAACAAAATGTGTGATCGTCGAATCTCGAAGTCAAAGCAAAGAATCCGAGATCATTTACATGACAAAGACTTTTAGCTTAAAGAAAACTTCGAAGATTTTTTTATCTCGTAATCTCCCCATCGCGCTCGCGTTCCTCGCGAGGTGAATTCCGAAATATTTCCCTTGCCGCTGAGTTCTTTCTGAAAGTAAGCCTGGACGTTAATGATCGATTTTAATTACCCTCAAAAGTTTTGTTTTTCCACGCACTAGGCCAGAGGGGAGAAATTATGGGAGGGAAAGACATGCCGCAAAATTGCGGACCAGCAGGTTTGAAAACAGAGTTTGATCTCCATTCACCAACGCTCTCACAATGGGAACAATAGACAGTTGTATTGAGCACAACAAAGAAGGCTGATCTCCATCACAAATAATTTATTATATTTTGCGCGGAGGAAAGCATCACGCCCTGTGCTGCACAAAGTAACGGCCGAATGTACAACGGGAATCATTTGTAGATATAATTTTCAACTGACTTTGAATTTATATGATTTCGTCGAGATCAAATGGCCTTATGTTGTGCAAGAAGCAGCGAAACCGGTGCACCTGTCGAAGAGCCGAGCCATTGAATAGCAAGAAATAATGCTATCAAAGGGAGCCTAAGACTCGTTGATATTTAATGCTTGAATAGTCTCGAGTTTGATACAGAAACTGTTTCTAGTTGCTGGACTTGAATGCGCTCGGCTACACACAACCACTTTACCAAACTTTCGTTTTTGGGTGTAAATTGGTTAAGTTTCTCTCGTTGGCATTTATCGACTTCGTGGAGACCAGTATTATTGAACAGCTGCACACAGGAACGTATGCTAATTTCTTTCTTTTCAAAACGAAGGTTTATTATAAATACTCGGAAGAGTTTATTGTTTATTTCTAGCCATACTGTTTGCCTTCTGTTTAGTCGCCGTAAACCACTACCAATGATAAGGTCGCTACAAGCAGGCATGGAGTAAGGGACACGTCCAGATCGCTGCATCCAGTTTCTGTTGTGGTTAGGCCGGACCGTATTAAGTCAAGGAAGAACTAGGATTCTGTTTCGGCAGTCTACTTACAAACAAAATGGCCGGTCAAACGATGCAGCGAGGAGCTCTGATATGCGGCTTTGCTTTACTCGTAATGGCAGCCATATTCGTGGAGGACGTCCAAGCTGGAGATAGAGTTCCTAAGAAAGTTGGCAACAAGACTATCATGATTTGCGAGAATGCCGAAAGAATAAAGTGCGTTCCCGGAGTGATGCTTCCAAGTTGGGGAACCATGGACGATTCGAAAGGAGCCAAGGCAGCGCGAGCATTCATTTACATGATATCGCTGTTCTTCTTTTTCCTCGGAATTTCCATCATTTCTGACAGGTTTATGGCTTCCATTGAAATAATCACATCACAAGAGAAGGAAATTAAAGTCAAGGACCGGGCAACCGGAACGGTCAAGATTGTCACCGTGAAAATTTGGAATGAAACTGTTTCAAATCTTACGTTGATGGCTTTAGGTTCGTCTGCCCCCGAAATTCTCCTGTCGGTTATCGAAATAGTTGGTAGAAATTTCCAAGCAGGAGAGTTAGGACCTTCGACGATTGTAGGCTCCGCGGCCTTCAATTTATTCATGATCACTGCCGTCTGCACGAGTGTTATTCCTGACGATGAAGTTCGCCGCATCAAATTCCTTCGCGTGTTCGCATTTACGGCGAGCTCAGCAATATTTGCGTACATTTGGATGTATCTTATAATATCAGTCTTTTCCGCAGGGGTAATCGAGATATGGGAGGGTATATTCACTCTTCTGTGTTTCCCTGCCTTCGTTGGCATCGCTTATATGATCGATGTGAAAATGAACTTCTATAGGTTTATACGTAAGAAATTTCGCAAGAGAAAATTGCACGGCCAAACATTCATCCAGACAGGAGATGGCGATATAGTCCAAGTTGCAGTGGTAGAAAGAGCCAACGGCGAAAGCAGGGATGTAGAAAAGAATCATAATATTGGAGAGAGTGACAAGTTAGCGGAATACGATGGGGACGACGCCTACGACGAGAGCGATGTGACCGCCGAAGACCTAAAAGAAATGAGAAGGCGGCTTGCAATGGATGCGTACCACCGCGCCAAACAAAAGGCACCGGAGGCTGATTCTGAAACCCTAGCCCACCTGGTCGAGCAGGAGAACCTGAAATTGCAGCACAAGAGCCGCGCCTTCTACCGTATCGAAGCAACACGAAAAATGACCGGTAGCGGTAGCGTGCTTCGTGCGCACGAACGCAAGGAGCACGCACACGCAGCCAATGGCCCCAAGTCCGTTACGGCGGAGTCGTTGGAAATGAAGGACATCTCGCACAACGCAGGCGACGCATCCGGCTGCAGGGTGTTCTTCCACCCAGCGGAATACACGGTGGTGGAGAGTTGCGGCAGGGTCTACCTCACGCTGGTACGAGTCGGCGAGGACCTTTTCAGCACTGTTTACGTCGACTACAAAACCGTGGAAGGAACTGCAAATGAGTATGAAGATTACGAGCCAGTTAACACCACCCTTTGTTTCAAGCCTGGGGAAACCAGCAAGATCATATCAATTGGTGTGGTAAGTTTGCACCTTGCACTATTAAGAGCTCTAGTTTTCTAAGGAATTGCAAAGACCACGGTGAAATGCATGCGCTGAGGGACAGCCTTGCGCGAAATTCAGTCTAACCTTCATAGCTGGGCGAGGAGAAAAGTGAGCTTGTATATCCTAGACAATATTCGATAGAAAAAGGCTTGCAAGCCTATCTTCAGCCGAGTTTGATAAACATTAATAACCACATCAGATGTCATTTAACGATAATGTAGAGGTCGCAGATGATTTCCTTTAACGTTGATTGAATTTAGTATCCAGCTTCTTGAGCATTTGTCTTACTACAAATCTATGCATTTCAAGTTCATTTGACTGCATGCATAAAACCTAGCCAATCGCAGAACTATAAGAACGCTCCTGTATATATTAGGAAGAGCGAATGAGGCGAATTCTTACCGATAACCTGTTCTCCAAATTGATCCGAAGAGCTTAAAACCTGCCGTCTCCTAATCTTGCAGGACTTTCATTCATTCTGGCGCACAACTGTACAGATCTCTAAATTTTCATTGCCAACGTTTATATTCCTAATGGGCTTAAAGTCTTCCATCAGTAGGAAAGCTATTGTTTTGCTGCACAGAAGCGACGTATTTTTAGATGATTTTCCGACAAGAAAATTTTAAGGGTACCTGATACAGTTGAAGACTAAAATAGAAAGTTATTGATGAAGGTACAGGTCTGTAACTGGTATGTTATTAAAACAAATGTCAGCAACAAAAACCATAACGAATATATTAAACACCGTGTCTATTGTCTCCATTGGAGGTTTGCATTCCACAGGTTGTATTCTACTAGATGTGCATTAATATTTTTATTCATTGAAACACGACCATGCCTCGAGATGGCGCTATATTTAGAATTTCCCACTTTTTAATATCTTGATTAAAGAGACTACGATGTCCTTTCGTTTATTTCTTATCAACAGAAGATCCAATATTTTGGTTTTCCCTGAAAAGAAATGGCGAGAATTTTTTCAGTCATTTCATTCCTTCACTGTCATTCTATTCATTTTTTCAAGACCTTTCTTTCGAATACTTACATCACTAAAGAATGCATATCTACAAAAAGCAGATGTCGAAGCGTTTGTAGCAAGTCTTCCAGCTCCTATCTAAGCTCGATAGACAACGGAATCATAATAAAAAATAAAAAACACTTGAATCGCCATACCAATAGTCTCATAACACACTTTAATTGAATCTATTGTGCAACGAGCAATTCCAAAGTGATTTTGTTGGTACAAGCGATGATAAAGGTATAAGAGTGCTGCAGCACATACAGTGCTCATTCTTCTCTTATAAATAGTAGGCAAGAGATTCCTCCTCTACATTCTTTCCAGAGATACGCGTGCTGCATGACATAAGTCACATGATATGCGATGAGCGAATGACGAATTTGCAGACTTGACTGTGATTAATGACGAATCATGACTGCTAATCACGCTTTTCTTGATTTGTAGGTCGATGATGACATTTTCGAGCTGGATGAGCACTTCTTCGTGAAGCTGACAGGCATTCGAGTGTTGGGAGATGACGGCGCTGAGAGAGAGAGCAACGAGGCATCCATCGGCGACCCGGACACTGCTGTCATTACCATTCTGGATGATGACTACCCTGGTGTCTTCACCTTTGAACAAGACAGTGTGGAGGTCATGGAGACGATCGGTACGATTTCCATCAAGGTCATTCGCTTGCTAGGTGCCCGATCAAATGTCAGAGTCCCTTACCACACTATCGAGGGCTCGGCCAAGGGCGGTGGAGAGGACTACGAGGATGTCGTTGGAGAAATCGAGTTTAGGGATGAGGAGACGAGGTATGAGATCTTGTTGCTTTCCCTTCCTCCTTCATCTTGTAGACTTGGGGCTCAATGCCTCTTATTGTATTCTTTGGCTATCGCGAACATTCTCCTAGAATGCTCATATAATGCGCGTTTAGGTTTTGCAGCAATGCGCAATAATCAAAACAAAGGCAACGTGTGCTGCCTTTTGGCTGTTTAAAACAAGCATTCAGAAGCACCTTCAGTTGTCATTCTAAATGATAACATGCAAGATGCTTTGTCTTTCTTCAATTGAATTTCTCCCTATCACACGCACCACTCTTCTTTAAAGAGCATGACACAAACTATAATGTGATGGTCAAAATACTCCTTATTGAATATGCCTCTGGTGTCATAGTTCGGAGTAGTGTTTATCTTTTGTTTTCACAATGTCTTAATTAACTGTGAATGAGCAGTTCTAGACGATATTAGATCAAGTTGCAGAACGGACATTGTGGATTTATGCTATTGTTTTTTCTAATAAAATTATTTGACTGAAGATAGACAGGTCATGAAACAACGAGGCTCGCTCCTCAACAGTCATCTATCGCTTCGTCTGTATTCCTTTTCAGGAGCCAAATAAATGAATTAATGAAAAGCATTTCTTAACTTTTCAAGAGATTTCTAATTTAGGCATTTCTACTGAATTTGAATAAAGAAAGCATAAGTAATGTTAGAAGGTGCAAGGTAAATTTTGAAAGAAATTTACAGAATGGGTGCTTTTTTTGTTCGATGTATCAGGAACCAAAACGTTTCCAGTGAAACTCACAAAGTATTATTTCTTTAATCAAAAATGCGTGAAACAACGCAGCAAGCATTGTTTTCATTTCTCGGCATAGAACAAGAGCGTTTAGGCTAACTTCCGTGATGTTGTGAGCTGTAAATGCTACTTAATTCTAGACAGTATACTCTAATTTCGCTTATAAACAGAAACGTGCTAAATTTCTACCGCATAAGAACCTATCATTGATACCGAATTTTAAAGCGCGTTTATGGCTTCTTACTGGATGCAGGTGAGATGTGACTCAGCTAAAGTAGTTTTAAAACTTTAAATGGGATTGTGCATTGAGGCCTAGAAATGCAGTTGTGAGATCAAAAGCATCTTTCATGACGTAAGGCAAGTAATCATGGCAACACAACCTGTCCTGTTAAGGGAAGCATTGGAGTTTTTTTAAACCGAATTTATAATGTGAATCGGCAAGAACGTTTCGTAATTGTATTCGTGTGTATATATACATTTTTGTGGATATTCATAAAACAGGTTAGCAGAGATCCACAGAGATCCTTCTATTCTATGAACACATAGTCTTACAATCTATGTATTTAGAGCTCTGTAGCACAAATGCTCGCCCCATATATGCTCAAATGTAAGTGAATTTGTGTATTGTTCCAAAATGTCGGGTGGCTGATGAAGTTAGGTAAGTGGAGCAACAGTACCCTCTCCTGACGTCATCACTCGATCACTTAATACTGTTTTCCAAAGACGGTGCGGGTATGCCTGACAGAAGTGGCTGCCTGTTGGTAGCCATTGACGTTGATGCCTGTGGTGTTACGCAATAGTCCACTCTCTTCTAATCTGCTTTTGCGCACAATCATAATAAGCGACCCTAAGGCTGCTTGGGAGGCTAGTAGCCATCTGCTCTTCGATAGCAGGTACGAATTCGGAGAAATATCAAAACAAAACTTTACATGACTCTGGTTGTGGGTCTTTGATACTCAAAACACACCCAAATGTGGGTAACAAAATGTTGCAGCCTCTGATATAATGCCATAGCGTCTTTCTATTTATAGCACTGAATATTTGGAAGGCATTTTTGTAAACGTTGAAGTCTCGCATCGATTTCTATCATCTCTTTCATAAGAAAGGAATAGACCGAATCCTGCTGAAGACATTTGCAGCTTCTAATGGTAGTTGTGAAGTATTGTTGACTTCTAGAGTCGAAACAAAGTTATGTTCATCTGCTGGGACACATTATAATCATACTTTGGTACATAGATAAGTTGTGGTTTATCTTTAAAACAATGTAGTGGCCTAAAATCATCATGCTTCTAAAAGCTTCCAAGAAAGGGGTGGGAGCTGGATGCATCCTTAAAAGTAAGTGAAGTCTACATTGCCTGGTACTATGGTCTAAACGGTAGCAGGTGTTGCATTCCACCTGCACAGCGGATGGGTTGCATTACATGGCCAAGATTGCTTTGCAGTGCATGATAAGTTCAGAGTCCAACTTCATTTTGAACTTGTCATAGAATAAGACTGAATATTGGTGGCTCGGTTCTGTTAAAGGAAAAAGAAGCTGTAATATGGCGTTGAAAATTAAAAGAAATTAAAAGAAACATTATTTCAACATCATTATGCAAGTTATTTTTGAACAGCATTAGAATGTGGCAGCCAAAACTTTAGGGGGGCGGATTGTGGGTCTACATAGAGATTTATTTTTTATTGTTTTCCTTATCTTTTGATATTTGTGCAAACTGGAAAATTCTTCTTGAATTGTCAAATCAAATAAGTGCTTGAAAAAGCGTTTGTGAAACCTTGAAGTAGAGAAAATATTTGCAAGCATTTACGTAAATTCAGTGCTGAGATTTGCTAAAGACCTTGTCTTCAAAGTTCCTACAGTTAATGTTGAAGACCTTTTATTGAAATCGAAACAATATTTAATGGCGCTTGGATTCAATATTTCATCTTCTTTCTCTGTCGTATTGACATAGAGCATTACAGCTTTAGGCGTATTTGCCGTTAGTAACTACTTGAGGCAAAGCCGCCTGTCTCTAGTAACGACTGTTTACCCACTGTGCAAACCTTTATATTTGAGCAAAACGCGACACTCTTAGGCAGACGTTGGCCAAAAAGCACAGTTTATTGGAAGGTTGTTCAACTATTGGCTTTATGTTGCTCGTTTTAATCTGAGAAAGGAGTGCCTTCCCAGCAACCAATGTGTCTACGTGGCTATCCATTAACAAGAAAGATCCCTTCGCACATAAAGCAATCCAGCTATAAGTTAGCATTGTGCAGACAGAATTCAATTCGAATTTATTAAGAAAACTTTGTACCAGGTTGTAATTCTTGTTGAGTAACCCATATTTAACCATATTTGCTAAGGTTGGTAACTGTGCATTCAGATGTCTTGCGTAGATTTCTTATCAAGTTTTATAGAGTCCGAGACAAAGCGAATAAAGAAAGACACGTGCAAACTTCACAGTTGCGGAATCCAACGAGAGAGAAAGCCTGCATGATAGGCTGTCTTGTTAAACTTTTCACTATCCTCACTTTTGTGCATATGCTAGTCCCGCTGTTTAATGGTTATAAAGTCAGCACTGCTATAGATTTTGCAGTCTGCTTTCATTGTCTCTGCGAGGAACATTTACTTCTTGAACGTATTGGACTTTTTTCTGCTACAAAACGTACGTCTGAGCCCATATTTTCTCCTCATGACAATTCGTTGCTTCTGGGTTCATTAGAAACTAATTGCTGCTAAGTAAATTATAGTACAGTTTATTTCAATTTTTCTCTTAAATTGCTTTGTGATAACATCAGCTTAAAGGCGAAAGAGGTTGCTGTTTGAGTTTCCAGATTTCAAATCAAAATTTTAATTTTGAAGAATCTCAAGCCATACAAAAAATAGTGTTTTACTGTTTATAGTATGTGTCTTGTGCTTTTTCGCGATGGTCTAATTGGGAATCACGCCCTGCGCTCATGATGACATCAAGAGCTTCTATTTGGCCAAGATTGGGACAGAGTTCAGAAGAACATGACTTCAAGTAGCTGAACAACTGGAGTGCTGCTAATGAAATAAGATAATTTGTTCGTTTTGCACGTATTGATGTATTTTTTCATTCCCGAATGGGGTTAGTCCGAGAAGTTTACCTGGGTTCGAGACATGATTAATTCATTCAATGAATCTTATCTTCCTTCTCGACTAATGATTTGCTTGAAGTGTAACCAATCCGTGTTAAATCATTTTCTTTCATTTACGGCTGTATCAAGAAGATGAATCGATCTGTTCTCAAATCAAAGCGAACACTTTTCGAAATAAAAGCCTCGTTATTTGCGTTCATGGTGTCTTTTCCCACAACGCTTTCCCGCACAAGGCAAATCTGCAGATAGGCTCTCTGTATTTCAACATGCGACCACAAAATTCAGCTGTTGCCTTTCCTTGGCATTTAAACGATTTCGAAATTAGAATTAAAGAGACTTTAATTGACAACGTTCGTTCTGCGCGACATTCCCATTGTTAGGCTGACGATCGTGTGCACAAGCTCATGAATATTTGATCACTGAACACCTTTGCATGAAGAATGCACTTCTTTAATTTTGTTCAGGAAGAGGCCAGAGTCTGACCGCAATTTCCGCTGCATCAATACGCACACAGCCTTTCGATAATTTGCCTGCCTTGTAAGCAGTATGTCACTAGGCCAGGCCAACAGTTAATGAGCTTGCTTGGTAACTAGCCAATAAGAGTGTCTGGTAATCCACTTTCGCCCATTTACTTATTCTACACCTTGTCTACTGCTGAGAGATTCCATGATCTTTTTGTGACCAAAAATGACCTTTGCACTTATCAACTAAAACATTCGAAAAGGTTTTATTATGCTTCTTCAAATATAAGATATGGCTAAATCAAGTTTAAAATAAAGTGTCGAGAAGAGAGGCTCGAGTCTTTACGTTACCTGCAGAGTCGGTACAAGTCATTGCGCTATCCACTGCCTTATAGATGTCTTACCCAGTTTTTGTAGCTTTAAAAATAGACCTCAAATAATACCAAGAAACGCATTTCATGAGTGTGCATTTGTTAAGTACAACCAGTTTCAACAGTCGCCATTTAATTTTTTAAGAGCCATTTCAAATTCTCCAAATTTATGAGTTGCATTTAAGTGTTGTTGTGGTGTGGTTACTTATAATAAGCTACATACTCCAATAGCCTACCTGCTGGCAATCAACATTGGAAACGTTTTCACCACAAAAAACTTGCTACGAATAACTTTTGGGAGATTTGCTTGTGGGGGAAATGTGCGTTTCGATATCTGTCCCAAAAGCTACAGTTATTCGTTTTTAAGTTATTGCAAATAATGCCCGGATTTCTGATTTCTCATAAAAAGCGAGTTTAATGGGCAGATTAAGATTACGCGTGACACTGCTTGGCTACTAACGACTAAATTGGCGCGTTCTATCAGACAAATCGTGTTCTAGTGGTTACCAAGCTGGGATTGCAAGTACAAAAGAACATGAAGATGAGCTTAAAAAGATGAAGCTGATCTCCGCTAATCTAATGGCGATTTCTGACTTTCCCAACGATAAGCTCTTAAACACGAAATGAGAAGGCAATCATCGAAAGGTCGTGATCAGGTCGTATGTCTTGTGTTTTGGGCACTGTTATCTTCGCTCTTTTAATGAGGTCGGCTGTGTTTGGCCATGTCCACTTGTATCCTACTTTGATGCGGTTTGCCTGTCGTTTAGAAGGTACAGTAGCATGTCTGTTGGTTAGAACGTCTTTAAACAAGCAGGGTAGCCAAAATCTGCTCATTTTTATTGCCATAATAACAGAGGGCGACGTGTTGTCGATTACTCTCGAAACGTGAACAGCAAAAGTGTTTATCTTGTCAAAGAATATAAGATTTTTCCAAGATGGCGTCACCGAAACATTTTTTGCATCGATTTGCCACATGTACAGGTCTATATATACAAAACCTAGCATATACTTGTTAAAAGCCAATTTATTGTTTCTGGTGGGTGGCTTTGAATCTTTTTTCTTGAGAACCAGCGCCTTCTAATTTGATGTTCGCTCAATGCACAGATTTCTTATTTGTACTGCGCAGATTGAAAATTATGTGAAAATTAAAGATTAATTGAAAGTTTCTTTTTGAAAAATTTTTTTGGCCAGAAAGCTTTCCCGTTATAATGAATGTTGGTATCGGTGAGAATATTGCAATATGGACTGTTAAACTCCATTTAAAGTTTCATTCTTGATGTCTCTATATCCTTATTTTGGATGTCTCTACATCATAGGCTGTACTGTCCTACGAAACACCTATTTGAAGCTTGCCACGTTATCTTCAGTAAGACGTTTCTTAAGCCAAAGCAGTTTAAGAGCTCTATGTATTGAGATGCAAATGAAAAGGACAAATCGCCCTAAATTACTTAGATGCTGCTTCCTACGTACTCTTGAAATGATTTCGATACTTAAAAGAGTTTGATTGATGGTTTTGCATTCAAGGTCATGCTGTTGTGAGTTTAAAGCCCTATATGGGCACCATGATTAATATTCCATTACTGTCATAACTTCTATACGAATTATTGTGGCCTAAAATGCTAGCGATTACATCCGTGCAGCCAGTTGTCTGCTCGTAGCTGGCTTACAAGGCCTCCCTCTTCTATGAGCAATCAAGCAGCTTGAGCTTGCAAGATTGAGGTGTAGGGTTAAATGATATTTAAAGTTCAACAGGGATTCACAAATAGTTGGTATACTGTTTGCAATATCATGGCATCGTTTTTTTAGAAAAAGGGTTTTTGAACGAGGTGGAAGCTGTGAAAGAATTATTTGAATTTATACGGTCTGATAGCAGGAAATTGCATGCATAAGGATATAGATAATGCCTCTATTAGTCTCTCATTTTATTTTTTGCTATAGGCCGGGGAAGAGGGGTCGTTCAATACAATTTATGCCGATTATTCCTGCCAGTGTCCCTAGTCATTAAACGTTGCAAGAGAATACGGTCAACAATGCAGCTGCTGCGAAGTGGTGCCTTTTTTGTCCACTCGTGCACGCAGCTGCCTTCTAAAATTCATTGCAATAAGGAAAGGCATAATTCAATCATTTGCAGCGTCCTTTAGACTCAAAATAGCATATCAGGCCTTGTTATTCTAAAATGTTGTGGCAGAATGTTGACTGAAATGCCCTAAACAGGCCCATTAGTTCTGAAGTCTTTATTGTGTAGCGAATTTGTTTTATTTACTGCACTATTGTTGTTCCCAAGACCATTTTCTCCCGACCCTCTTTGTAATGATATTAGCTAAATGATTAAGCGTCGCTTTTCATTGTTGAAAGAAAGAGGCACGCGAAAGGCATCTCTTAGTCTTTTGTCTTCTAACCCAAAAGATGGAAGATGTTTTTGATCCTAACATTATTTTACACGACCAACTTGAAATACTCATTGTTTCTGCAAGAAAGACGAAAAAATGAATGAACAATATTTCTGCCTTCTAACTTTGCTCTCTATTGGAACATTATAAAGCTTCACCTACCTTTCGTGGCTCTTTAAGCACAGTATTACCTTTATCATGTTCCTAATCTTGTTTGCGTTTTCTTTTTCAGCAAAACCATTGACATACCAATTATTGACAGAGAAGAGTATGAGAAGAGGAAGTCCTTCAAAGTCATCATATCTGAGCCTAAATTGGCCAACGGCGAATCTCAAGCACACATTCCGGACTTAAGAGATGTCAAAGATGCAGAAATGAAGAAAATCATTGAGGCAGGAAAACCGACGCTCGGTTAGTGCAATTTCATTCAGCTTTGCCAATTTTTATTATTTTGAAAAATTTTGGCTACATGATAAAGAGATAAAGAGGCTTGTCACATTTCTAAAACTATGCTGGCAGTTGCACTGGCATCCCCCTCTTGCTGATTGCTTTAGAGTTGCTAAACCCTTCATTTCAGTGTTGAACAATGTCTTAAAGGCTTTGAGCCTCAGCTCACAACAAAACGAAAAGTACCCTGTCATAGGTCTAAACTGATGGAAATGTTCCAACCCACTCCTCCAGGGGTGTCCAGGCGTTTTTCACCGAGGACCGCACAGGGAATGCTATGTACAAGGACAAGTATAGTACTACTATACTACTTTCAATATAGTTTGCTGTCTTCCAATTTAGGTGACATCAAGACTCTGGAAATCAAAGTTACTGAATGTCGCGAGTTCAAGAATACGATCGACAAAATGCTGAAGAAGACCAACCTTGCCTTGCTCCTGGGAACCAGCTCGTGGCGGGAGCAGTTCAAAGAGGCCATTACGGTGTCGACGGGGGATGATGACGATGAAGATGCGCAGCCGTCCTATGGCGACTACGTCATGCACTACATCACCCTGTTTTGGAAGATCCTCTTCGCTTTCGTCCCGCCCACTGATATGAATGGCGGATGGGCCTGCTTCGTAGTGGCCATCTCCATGATCGGCCTCTTGACAGCAGTCACCGGCGATTTGGCATCCCATTTCGGCTGCACGGTTGGCCTCGCCGACAGCGTGGTGGCTATTTCTTTCGTTGCACTCGGTACAAGCTTGCCAGGTAAGTCCTTTGAAAGTTAATCTTAAATCAAAGAGTCACTTTAGCGTAATCCCATTGTCATGTCTAATGTTGTGCAGTGAAAACAAAGGCTTACAAAATGGCTTTTCAAGTAGCAATTGGTAAGTATAAGGCGAGTAGCTTCATTTGTAAGACGCAGACATAACGCAGCCGTTACAAGCGCAAGACATGAGACCTGACATATCGTCTATAGTCCAAGAACGCTAAGTGTCCACATCAACATCTATACCCAAATTAGGTAATTGCGCACACCTTCCACAATCACAAGAGACCAGGTTAAAATCACGTAGCCGTAAAATTGACAAACAGATTCCTATTGGTCAATGAATGACTACCCGTCAATCAACCATCAACCTTCGTTTGGTGAATCATTGTTGACTGGGAGGGCTTAAACTTGTCGTCAAAGGTTTCGACACAATCCACCAGTTTGCATGCTTACTGCTACCTTCCTACATACTTGCTTTGATATCGCTACAGCCCGACCTATGTTACATCTTATGGAGTCCAAATCATAAAGAACGGCTCCATCGTGAACAACTACCGTCTTTCCGCGTGATGTTATTTATCACGAGACAAACAGAGCTGTTGAATAAAATTCACTGGCCCACAAAACACGTGGATGTAAATCTCCCATTGGCATGGCTATCGCTTGCGACAAGACGTGAACAGGAAAATCGGCGTATACTCTTTTTGTAAGACGAAGACGAGATTGTAGTTTTGTGGACAACATTCATTAGTGCAACGATCTCCATGAAATAAATGCTCCAATTCTTCGTTTCGCTTGAAAACTTTAAACATTGACGTGAACTTGCGTGGGTTTTGTGCAAAGTGTGGCTGTCAGAATCGCAGGTCTAAACCTATCCAGCGCCAGGGTTTGTTTCTTTGCTAAGATAATGCTCTCGTGCCAACCCAAAATTGTTGTAACTGGAAATTTTTTTCCCTACCGTTCCAATGAAGTCCAAGCACAAGAGACAATCACAAGCAAGTAACCGGCCTACAGCGCTTCTGCCTATGTAGCGGTGTGCGACAATGCAATAGGCGTGTGGGTGTGCGTGTGTGTGCATTTCGGTTGCCCCATACTCACTGGGTCGATGACTCTTCTGTTGTAGATACATTTGCCAGCAAGGTAGCTGCGATCAATGACGAAACAGCCGATGCCTCTGTCGGTAATGTGCAGGGAAGTAATGCCGTAAACGTGTTCCTCGGCATCGGGGTCGCGTGGTCACTCGCGGCCATATACCACACGGCCAATGGCTCACAATTTGTCGTGCAAGGCGGCTCACTTGGCTTCTCAGTCCTGCTTTTTTGCATCCTGGCCGTTATCTGCCTCACTACCATGATGTGGAGGCGCTTCAATAAAAATATAGGTGCAGAGCTTGGTGGCCCTCAACCGTACAAACGAATGACGTCAATCTTCTTCGCATGCCTCTGGATGAGCTATATTCTATTGTCGGGATTAGAGTGTTATTGTTACATACCTTCGATTTAGAGGGAATAGGGCTGGACATCCCTTGCTTTTTAATGCAAAACCGCGTAAAGGGTAAAGTCGTCTCTAACTATCTGACACTTTTAAGTCGCCTGAGATGAGTAATGGTAACTTTTGAACTTCTTTGTCAAGAGTCATTAAAAGTTTCGTGTTTTACATCCTTTTACCTTTGGCACTATTCTTGGAATGTATGCAAAGCATCAGGGTATTTACTAAGCATTTCTTCAGCAAGTAAGATCTTCCCTTCAACTCCCTGTCCATGTATCTTAGTGGGATTCGTGTACGGACAGTGTGCTGATTCCTCCGAAGTCTTTTGGCCTAAAATCTTGGAAAATCGGAAAAGTTAGCTTTGTTTCTGTGTGTTAAGAGTATGATGTTCGATGAACTGCGTGGTACTTGTCACATTTACGGACCTTATTATTCGCTTTATACAATCAGCGTAACAGTATATGATTATTTTCTTTCTATCGTAATGTAACTTCTGTTTACAGCTGTGCTAGACGAAGGCAATAACTGTTGTTGTTTTATTTATGCTTTTTATTCTTAGCTAAGAGTATGGTGGATGTATTTGCCTATATCCTCACGCCACTGTTTTGTGCCTAAGTATTTGGAGAGACAGTGGCAGCAATCACAGCTAATTCTAAGGCTGTTCATCCTTTAATTATTAGTATCTTTACTTTGTTTTAAATCTGCAATAAACTTGGTTTCCTTACTTGGCTTTCCCTCCACCAAGTTTCGCTAAAGCGTAGAGGTTGTCATTTCATTTATATGAAATGAGACTATCAAAGCAGCACTGTCATTGGCATAGAAATTTTCAAGGTTAAAGAATATTTGAGGTATTAAGCCCTAGCATGGGACGTCTTCATTTCATAAGCACTGATATGCGAAGATGAAAGGCAGTCTGAAACTCGCCGAGGCTTCCATGGAACATGAGAGCAAGCATAGGGTGCTAGTGGAATTCCGAAGCCAATACTCAACTGGGATTGAGGCTTAGGCCCTATCCTTTAGGGTGCAGCTAGAGATGTTCTCTCCTGTGGGTACACGTGAATAGAAAATCAATTTTCATTTGATAAGGAGCAGATTATTTCATTTATTTTTCCCTGCAAAGAGGTATCGAAGAAGTCTTGGAGATGGCTGGAATTGGCTAATCATTGCGGTGTATTAGTCGTTGGTGACAGTCATAAACTATTCACACGATGATGAAGAATGGCTTTGATTCCCTGGGTTTGAGGGCCAGGCTCTCAGAGATCATGCCATTTCATATAGGGGGAGGTCATGCCGATTTTCTAGGGTTTGAAGGTGCGGCTCTCAGCCCTTAACCACAAAGTCAGTCTGTTAATAATTAAATTCGATTTACTCCAGGGATAGGCCCATCGGTATGATGCCCGCAAGTCGTGGCCAGCATTATCTAGATTTGTAACTGGTGTTGGTTTGAGGGGCAACTCTGTCGTAGAATTCAAGTAATGCGAGAAGAACAAATGAATTGATAAGCCATGTTTTAGAGTTGAAAGTTGGAAATTTTTCCATTAAATAGTTGAAAACATTCATGGCACAGCTGAAAATGAATCACGAATTATGTCTGTTCCACAGTGGTTCCATAATTAGCTTGAATCATTTGCTTTTCACTTTCATTATGTAAACTTGTTTTTGCAAAAAGATGATCTAGGTAACGGCGTTGTTGAATTTCTTTTGAGTTCAAGATAAATTTTGCGCTTTTCTCATGGTTTCCATTCCTCATTTCCTTTACTCCAAACCGATTTATTTCTCCATTGGGAAATAAGGGTCTCTGTGTGCTAGGCCGTTGTCTTGTTCGTTATTGCGTTAGGCCTATTTAATTCCCTGTCTAAGCTTTTAGTTATTCAACTGCACACAAGCCATTCTTTTTCATCTTTAATCCATGGTTGCTTTTCCAGTGGTTGCTTATGGATTGTTACGTGTTACTCAAATCAGTAGGCTGCACCTGGTGAGCTTGATATGTCTTCTAAGTTCACCATTCCTTTCTATTTCCAGTCCTTTATTGCTTTTGTAGCCGTATTAATTGTCACTTGGTACATGTTAGAAGCATCTGGTGATCTTGGTGTCTTTTCCAACTTCACTTTTCTCCTTCAAAGTTCCTTGTAGCAGTAAGAGCCTGAGTGTGACCTGCAGATCGTCAAAGTCTTTCCATTAAAGAGGCAATTTTTTATAAGCACTAATAAAAATATTTGAATGAAAAGTTGAATTTTTTTCAAAGCCCTTGAACATAAGACTTCATCAGTAAAACGCCTGGCTTAACTTAGAATATAGACCCAGATAGAGACTATCTACTAATTTATCCCTCATCTCCTCCGCAATCTCTCTTTTCTGAATCTACTGCGCCGGGCCATGAATTATGCCTGCTAGACTATGAATTATTCAACAAATTATTCGACGCTGGAATAACTTGGAGGGATCATATTCCTTTCTTTAGGTTCGATTACAATGTGCAAAAACTGTGTTTGATTCTAAGATTTTGGAAAGTTGTAATTTATGGCCTAAAAACCTAATAATTCCTTAAATTTCTTTACATTGAGAAATCACATGCTTGCGTGGAGAAGGATAATTCGGAAGTCAATGCCAATAAACTGTATATTTCTGCTTCGCTTGATACCTATCAAGGATCTTTCCTCATTTTTACAAAAAATGGAAGTGAATGCAAGAGGAGTCATATTTTCCGCAGCTCAGTTTTGTTTTTATAAAGATAGAGTTGCAAGGGTTGATATATTCGATTGGATTCTAAATGTAATTTTGGCCAATTTCTATATGAATTATTACTTTCTGAGTCCTGTGACTTGGAAGCAAAAGAGGCATTACTTGGAAAGAGGCATGTTACTCGTGGTTGAATGGCCACCAATGTGCCCCCAGTAGAGCTAGATGTGACGGTGTCCAGTTCGCCATCGAACATGCTCTGACTCTCTCTGCTAAAACCCTTCTTGTCGTCTCTCACTATCTCTATGTTCATATCACTTTCTATCAGTTGCAAGTTTCCAATGGTCTTAGATAACATAGAGGCCTAATCTCCACACATAGCACTCTTTGGCACTTCGATGAATCGAATCGTTTTTGTACTATTTTCTCCTGTTCTCTACTATTTTCTACTATTTTCCACTTTTGTGATGATCGGTATTTGTCTTTTCAGTACTGCTTCTTTGTCTTCGCGTGTTATTTATGTGACAGCTCATTTTGCAAGACATTTTCTGTCGATATCACCCTATTCTCTCTTGCTCTAGAATTATTTCTTTGTTTCTTTGAATTATTTCTGTCGTGTAATTGCCACTGACTAATAAACCATTCCCGGGTAACGTCCGCCATTAATTCTGGGTAGCAAACTGACCTTTGGACCCTATGGCCGCACACCGGAGCTATGGCGATTTGCAATATATCAAAGCCGTAATTTCACAACCACGCTATTCTAATGTCATGCCGTTCGCTAATCAACACTTAATTACACTGTCTATTATCCTTACATAATTATCCTTTGAATGACGGGTTATTTTCCATTGTCTAGCCACGCTGGCTGTTTATAAATGGTCTCCTTTAGGGGTAGTGAAATGTTCGAATAGCTTGCTCCTGTTGTTTTGTAGAGAAAAATTCTGTCTGTTCGTTTTAATATTTTGCATCGTTTTAAGTGCTATCATATGGATACAAGCAGTCATGGGAAGACACGATCGATGCTGTGTTGGAACCTGTGATAATGATACACGTTATCCAGATCGTTTTGTGGTCAAAGAGCATGTGAAAATTCTAAAATTTCACAGGTTTCCAACAAATGATGAATCAAAGAAGAAAAACTGGACGGCTCTAATCAACAAAGGAAGAGTTGGTTTTGTTCCCAGTGATGGAAGTAGGATTTGCTCGAATCATTTTTCTGATGGAAAGCCTACAGCCAGAAACCCAAACCCTACTCTTTGGCTAACTGTGCAGGACAATCGACAAAACCAGAGTGTTGTTCGAAGGTCTTCACCAAGGAAAAGGGGGTTTCAAACAACGATAGGTGGGGCAGCTTCGGCACCTTCAGAAGAGCCGGAAAATGCAGATGAGCAAGAATCCTCGATTATTCTCCCTGTTCCAATGAAATTTGAGCAGCTTAATAGAGAATTTGATGTTCGCTTCTGCACTGGTTTGGAAATGTAGAAACATTTAAGGCTATTTTTGATTATCTGCACCCAAGAAGTAGATGATGATGAAATACTGGGAAGGCCCTAAAAGAGCATTCCAAAAACAGAAGTCTGATGTTTACCAGCAGCGAGTGGATCTGATTCTGTCTTCACCTGTGTATGCAGAAGGCGATATACTGCCAATAAACAGAAAGGGGCCAGAAAGGAAACTCTGTTTAGAACAGGAGTATCTGTTAGTTTTGATGCGGTTGAGGCTAGGCCTTTTTGTCAAAGACCTAGCGTTAGATTTCAAACTTCTACCACTCGAGTGTCCCAGATCTGGATCACCTGGATAAAACTGCTGTCCAAAGAATTAAGAAATTTAATAATCTGGCCATCCAAAGGTCAAATAATTGCAACGTTGCCTGATGCATTCAAGCGTCTTTACCCCAAGGTTCGCACCATAATCGATTGCACAGAGGTTTTCGTCGAGACTCCAAGCTCTCTTGAAGTTCAAGCCATTTTGTGGAGTGATTATAAGCACCACTGCACCGTTAAATTTTTAGTTGCAATTACACCTAATGGAGCAATTTCATGGGTATCCCCATGTTTTGGAGGTCGTACCACTGACCTATATATTGTGCGGAATTCAGGCTTTTTGGATCTTCTTGAACCTTACGACACTGTGATGGCTGACAGAGGATTTAAGATAAAGTCAGACTTACTAATGAAAAGATGTTTCCTTGCAATACCACCTAGTGCTGCTAGAGGCACTCAGATGACACAATCCGACGTAAGAACAACTAATCGAGTTGCAAATGTTCGGATATTTGTTGAGAAAGCCATTGCCAGGGTCAAGTGGTTCCATATTCTCAAACGTGAAATGTCGCTTCTAGAAATGCCATTAGTAGATGATATTGTTGTTACGTGTTGTGCTCTGGTAAATCTATTACCCCCACTAGTTGAATAAAAAATGGACAGATAATGTTTTCGTTGTCACTATTAAATTCTAAGATTTTTCTTTTTTGAAAATGAACACGGAAAATCAAATCCTTTAGAGGTATTTTTATAGCGACTTTTGGATAATCTTTTACAAGTCCCAACCCTTGTTTGAGGCCCCATCAAATTAGCCCTATCCAATATCATTCTAAATAAATAAGCTCCAAGGGGCTTTTTCAATATTATATAGAAAAGACAAAAAAGATAAAAAGAAGAGAATTTCAGAATTATATCTTATTAACTTAAAACAATATATGTATTTAAAAGTTAATATGCCGCATTATCACAAGCAATATTTGACAAACATTTGTTACAAATCCATGTACCATCTTCATTTAAAATTGGATTAATGTTTTGGCAATAAAAGTGATACCGTACATTGCAGTTACCACAACAAATCCACTTTAAATGGAACTCATTGCTTTTTATTTCTTTAGCCTCTAGCAAAACTTTATCACAAGTTCCACAGAACTCTAGTGGGCTTATAGCAAGAAGAGCTTTAACAACATAGGTTTTGAAAAAAATCTCCAAATTTAAGGACACCTTAATCCAATGAGCATCATCCTTTTCAAGTTTCTGGACCCAAGTTTCTTTCGTTGTCCAAACAATGAAATAACCTTGCAAAGATTGGGTTAGCGCCATTTGAGATACGATCTGTGTGTAGTATTTATGGTTCTTGTTCAAACAGATGTTGTTGTCATCGTTAACTTTGAAAAACACGCACATGCTGCTACTGTCTGTTACTTTTTCATTACGTATATTGAAGGGGCACTTTGTTTCAACTACGCTCTTTCCATGACATGAACATTGCATTATGGCATCAGGTGATGCTCCAATATACGCCCTATCCTTGTCCAGAAATAAGCCTGCCTGCTCCAGCTTAAAGTTGATGTGCCTTGTTGCTTCTGCTGGCGTAGAATCCCTTTAAAGCATCTGCTTCATGATCTCTACCCCACTTGATTGCTTGGATGTGGTCTAAGTTTTCCTCTTGATGTATAATATTGGCCACAAGATGTGTTGTTTTCGGACGTACATCACCCTTAACGCGGGAAATACTGTTGACTTTTGTGAAGTACTCGTGGTGCTTTGAAGCTGTTAATCGGCCTTCTCGATGCTCAATCCATGCTTTGCTTTTGGCCTGATTTCTCGTCATCTTTTCAACAGTTTTTACGTCTTTTTCTGAGAAACACATTTTGGCTAGAAATTTTGTTATTTTTGCGTCATCTGATGATAAACTCTGATCTACCATTATCGCGTTGGCTATGTTAGCTAGTGTCAAATTGCCTGAGGTTGGAATAGCCATGCCCTCAACAGATTTTAATAATACTGCGTTGGGATTTGCTACAGAAATTGTGTGGATGAGATTGGACAAACGCTCCCCTGTCATGTTTTGATGTAGACTCTGTCTTGGATCAAACTGGCTTAGTTCCTGCATTCTGGTTTCCTCTCGGCGGACATCGTCGCTAGGATCTGCTGGCATTTTAGAACGTAATTTCTTACGAACAACGATTTCAGAAATTCTTTTTGGCTCAATGGTGGTCTTTGTTGCTTGATTCCATGCACAAGGCATGGATGTACAGGATGGAGAGAGAAACCCATTCATGTTGGCATACTCAACCTTGTACAGGGCTGCTATTACATGATTGCAGCATCTACTTGCACCTGCCATGCATGAACACCAAGCTGTTAGTATTTTGCCACCAGGCTGAGCAGCAACCCACAGCTCCTTCTCATCGTGTATCGACATTGATGCTCTCACTTTACAGAAAAGAAGAATGACCTCATCTTTTGGTTTACTGACGAGAATCTCGCCAACAAAGTTACTGTCAAAGTAACTGTAGGCCTTCTGATCCTTATATTTACCAACGTATTCCACATTGAAATCTCTAACGCTCAGAATATACTCGAAAATGTTTCCCAGTGTAATTGTAGGCCATAGAGAGAGTTCGTCCTTTTTATCCTCATCCTTGATTTCCTTTGGGTCTGATAAATCCATCTCTTTCAGCCTCTTTACGTACTCTTGTTGGAGAAGTTTAGCTTGATCTTCGCTGGACATTACAATAGGCAAACCCATCTCAGCAGCTGAAAACGCTCTGGCAACAAGTTCCACCTTTGTATAGTTGCTTACAGACACCCCTCTTACAGTTAAAAAATCCTTCAAACTATTAACTCCCATATCTAGAAAATCCTGATAAGTTCTTGAATTGCTTGCCATTTTAACTGCTAACGTTATAGTAAACTGAATAACTGCGTACACGAATGAGCGCAAATAGGACGATTTTCGTGTTTTCTGCTGTTTGCTGTGAAGACTTCAGACCAAGTAGTTAAAACTATTTACAGATATCATCAATAAATACGTGGCTAGACGATGGAAAATAACCCGTCATTCAAAGGATAATTATGTAAGGATAATAGACAGTGTAATTAAGTGTTGATTAGCGAACGGCATGACATTAGAATAGCGTGGTTGTGAAATTACGGCTTTGATATATTGCAAATCGCCATAGCTCCGGTGTGCGGCCATAGGGTCCAAAGGTCAGTTTGCTACCCAGACTTAATGGCGGACGTTACCCGGGAATGGTTTATAGATAGAAATTTCACGTTCGTTCAGTTTAGTACCAATATCATGCCATGATAATAGCGCTCTAGCGTTGAGCTGTCATGCTGAGGCCAGCGTTTGATGGAAATCAACTGAAATATTGAAATCGAAAGAGAAAAGCTAGGCAATTCGTTGCTCTTGTTTTCTCTTGGTTAAAATATCTTAGAAACAGGACCGAATTAAAGGGATTCGAGTCTTGAGGAGCCGATGCTCTAAAAATAGACTATCGCTGTTGTTAAATTTTCATATTTAACTTTTTCTGGTGTACGTACGTATCTAAGACAGTTAAAATTTCCTGAGAGAAGTACGTCACTTTTAATTGAGATAATGTACCAAACTGAGGTAATTCCCTATTCATTGTAACACACATCGCTGTGTGGCGCGAATTTGCTGTGAGAGACCCCTGTGTGTTTACGGTTCAAGTGAAAAAGTATTGGTTTGTTGTATCCAGAAAGGCATTTCATCTGTTACAACAGGTTTGTATCGCGCTGCCAATGTAGTAGGCTCTGTTTCGGAGCAATTAGAGTGACAGACTAACGATCCGCCACGCCAGCTCTCTAGTAGCCTGTGTACCAAATTCGTACTCGATGTTTGATTTTATCCCTAGCAGGTCATTGTTTGACAGTTTGCTCATTACTCACTTAAGCATACTCGTATTTCACATATTTTCTAGACACATTTGCAAGCAAGGTAGCTGCGTTGAATGATGAAACTGCCGATGCCTCTGTTGGCAATGTCCAGGGAAGCAATGCCGTAAACGTTTTCCTCGGCATTGGTGTTGCCTGGTCTGTCGCATCGATTTACCACACGGCTAAAGGTCAACAATTTAAGGTGGACGGTGGATCTCTCGGTTTCTCCGTGTTGGTCTTCTGTGTTCTGGCGGTATTCTGTCTTTTCATAATGATGTGGAGGCGCTTCAATAAAAATATCGGGGCAGAACTTGGCGGCCCGCAGCCTTATAAAAGAGTCACATCAGTCATCTATGTCCTACTTTGGGTGACTTACATTCTTTGTTCAGCACTGGAGACTTACTGTTATATACCATCTATTTAAGGACATCTGTTTTTCACAATCTTTGTTTGGCGGATTGTTAACAAAATTGTATACTTGTCAAAGTCCTCGCGGAGATGGTGACCCTGCCTTGCAAAGCAAGGACGGTAATACGGCAAGTGTCAGAGACGCGAAGAGCGAAAGCTTGTTGAAAAGTGATTGTTTTGTCTAAGAAGATGAGTGTGTCGTGAAGACTTTAGTTTGTTCAAACTAGAATAATATTTCTTCGTCGTATGCCAGAAACGTTCCAGATGCACGTGTATTTGGCACTTACCGTTGTGTTGGACTGTCTCAAGTGTGTTTTAATAGCATGTTAACGATAACAAATAACAGAAATGCTTAAAGGACATTCCAGGGCTGACTACTTCGTTTGCGAGTGGTCGCTACTATCACGTGTCCTTTGCCTGGAACTCCGATCATGGACGAGCTGTTGCAAATGACGTCAGAGCACTGCTCCAGTTCTGGCTGACACCTGACAGTAGCCTACAAATGTGTTCGCTTTATTGACAATTAGTTTGCTGATAAACTCAGATAGTCTCGAGAAATTCATCTTAGCTGTTCTGATTTTCCAAGTTTAGTGTCGAGCTCTTGTTCATGTGTCCCTTGACCTGGCTACTGAAACTGCGTCTTTTCCTTGTCGTCGCGGGATTTTACGGGGTCTATAGCTATGTATATGTGCAATAATTTGGCTCTTTTTATCAAGCAAGTAGGTAGCAATTTTTGGAGCCAAAAACACAAAATTCTTACGGTAACTGCAATGAAGGGGCTGTTGTTTAAAAGCTCTTGTCCACTCCCAGTTTAAAACCCCTGCCTCTTTAAACCTACTGCCATCCTTCCATTCATTCCCTTCCACTAAAACCTCCCACCCCCTCCCTCGATATCTACTTTTAGCTAGCATAAGGCACAGTTGGTTTTTTCACGTAATTTCTTTTGCAAAGTTTTTGATTAAATTGACACCCCGTTGATGACCGAAAATATTATTACCATGAACTCTTAATCAAGGGTCTCAGTATAAAAAAGTCAAAAAGGACAATTTCAGTCTTTCGTCATTTAATAGGTTAAAACTGGTAGGTTTTGAGGTTCAAAGATCTCAAGGTGGTAAAAAATCTATAAACATTGTTTGGTAATCCTACAAATAGGCTTGACTTGCCCGGCCTAAATTGGTATCCTAGTGTGGGTTTTCTTCCTTGTAATGCTATAACCTAGCGTTTTTAAATTGGATGTAATTAACGTTTAACCTCACCTCTAGAATCACATCTAGATGTAATTAATCTTAATCATGGATGAATTTACATCTAAATTGTTGAATTGGAGTTCCAGAAGAATAGGAAGGAGGAAAGGAAAGTGCCTGCAGGATACAAACATTTGGACTCAATCTTCCTACTCCATTCGATTATATTGGTTTATGATCAATAACATCTACCGTCAAGTGCTGACTCAAGACAAACCTATCTAGATGCAATCTTCTACTTTTATTAACTCCCTTATTCCAAACAAATGTGGACTATAGAAGCGCCAGGTCTATGATAAACATGTTTAAGAAGGACGTATTGTAACTAATTCATGTTCTGTAAGTCCTAAACAAAGCTCTTAGCTTAGTGATAAGAGGGATTAGTTTGCGTGTCTCGTGAAAGTATGCCTCATTGTCTTCACTCACTTTGCAAGTTCTCAAACAGAAAGCAATATTTATGTCAATTCAGTGGTACATTGGTAAGGTCACAATCTTGAGAAGATGAATGAAAAGTGGCCAAGCAAAACTCGTAGAACATAGATAATAAACTGCCTTGAGCTTCAACGATGCTCGCATGACCATTTCAAAGGAAAGCAATTTCTGTTCTATTTTTCCGTTTCGAATACCAGATATTTGCATTAATTTTAGAATTGCAACGAGTTCAATTACTTAAAACTCATTTGAAGTCCTGTAAAACTGTCTCGAGATGTTTGCATCTTATTCCACATAATCGATTCAATCAGGTTTTGTTCAGAGAGTTTTTTATCAGGTCATTTTCTAAGGCTATATACTTCCCGTTTTGCTGGAACTATATGGTAAGAAAGAGGTCCATAACTTGGTAAAACATGCCGAGAACCAAAGCAATAACATAATTGCGTCCTTTCTGCTAACTTCTATCGATTTAGAAAGGTTTTGTTTGCCACACCTTACAATCAAACCGACATGTTGTATCCTTGACACCTCCCAAGAGAAGAAGCATACCCGGGACATGACGCCCATACCGGATCTTTGCACCAAGAACAATAGAAAGGAAATAAGCAATTCTTGGTCAAAATGTGGTCATTTTGCAAGGCTATAACCTTCCATTCTTGATCAGGTATGGAAAGCGTGAAACACCAATATCTTTGCAAAACGAATGATTTCAGCTGTTTGGTCGGTGCGCAAGCATTATGTTGGTCTGATGAGTATAAAAAACCCTGTTTTTGAAAAAACAATTTTTGGTCAAAATGTGTCGTTTTGCAAGGCTATAACCTTGCACTTTTGATCAGGTATGGAAAGCGTAGAAGACCAATATCTTTGCAAAAACGAATGATTTAAGCTGTTTGGTCGGTGCATAACATTATGTTGGTATGATGAGCACCAAAAACCCTGTTTTCGAAAAAATAATGTTTCGTCAAATGTGGTCGTTTTGCAAGGCTATAACCTTGCATTTTGGATCAGCTATGATAAGCGTAAAAGACCAATATCTTTACAAAAACGAATGATTTCAGCTGTTGGGTCGGTGCACAAGCATTATGTTGGTATGATGAGCATCAAAAACCCTGTTTTCGAAGAAACAATTTTTGGTCAAATTGTGGTCGTTTTGCAAGGCTATAACCTTGCCTTTTTGATCAGGTATACTAAGCGTAAAAGACCAATATCTTTACAAAAACGAACTATTTCAGCTGTTTGGTCGGTGCACAAGCATTATGTTGGTATGATGAGCATCAAAAACCCTGTTTTCGAAAAAACAATTTTGGGTCAAAATGTTGTCGTTTTGCAAGGCTATAACCTTGCATTTGATCAGGTATGGAAAGCGTAAAAGACCAATATCTTTGCAAAAACGAATGATTTAGCTGTTTGGTCGGTGCATAAGCATTATGTTGGTATGATGAGCATCAAAAACCCTGTTTTCGAAAAAAAAATTTTTTGTCAAAATGTGGTCGTTTTGCAAGGCTATAACCTTGCATTTTGGATCAGGTATGATAAGCGTAAAAGACCAATATCTTTGCAAAAACGAATGATTTCAGCTGTTTGGTCGGTGCACAAGCATTATGTTGGTATGATGAGCATCAAAAACCCTGTTTTCGAAAAAAAAATTTTTGGTCAAAATGTGGTCGTTTTGCAAGGCTATAACCTTGCATTTTCGATCAGGTATGATAAGCGTAAAAGACCAATATCTTTACAAAAACGAATATTTCAGCTGTTGGTCGGTGCACAAGCATTATGTTGGTATGATGAGCATCAAAAACCCTGTTTTCGAAAAAACAATTTTTGGTCAAATGTGGTCGTTTTGCAAGGCTATAACCTTGCATTTTGATCAGGTATGAAAGCGTAAAAGACCAATATCTTTGCAAAAACGAATGATTTCAGCTGTTTGGTCGGTGCACAAGCATTATGTTGGTATGATGAGCATCAAAAACCCTGTTTTCGAAAAAACAATTTTTGGTCAAATGTGGTCGTTTTGCAAGGCTATAACCTTGCATTTTGATCAGGTATGAAAGCGTAAAAGGCCAATATCTTTGCAAAAACGAATGATTTAGCTGTTTGGTCGGTGCATAAGCATTATGTTGGTATGATGAGCATCAAAAACCCTGTTTTCGAAAAAACAATTTTGGTCAAAATGTGGTCGTTTTGCAAGGCTATAACCTTGCATTTTGATCAGGTATACTAAGCGTAAAAGACCAATATCTTTACAAAAACGAACTATTTCAGCTGTTTGGTCGGTGCACAAGCATTATGTTGGTATGATGAGCATCAAAAACCCTGTTTTCGAAAAAAAACAATTTTTGGTCAAAATGTTGTCGTTTTGCAACGCTATAACCTTGCATTTTTGATCAGGTATTAAGCGTAAAAGACCAATATCTTTACAAAAACGAATGATTTCAGCTGTTGGGTCGGTGCACAAGCATTATGTTGGTATGATGAGCATCAAAAACCCTGTTTTCGAAAAAAATTTTTGGTCAAAATGTGGTCGTTTTGCAAGGCTATAACCTTGCATTTTTGATCAGTTGATAAGCTAAAAGACAAATATCTTTGCAAAAACGAATGATTTCAGCTGTTGGTCGGTGAACAAGCATTATGTTGGTATGATGAGCATAAAAACCCTGTTTTCGAAAAACAATTTTTGGTCAAAATGTCGTCAATTTTCAAGGCTATAAACTTGCATTTCTGATCAGGTATGGTAAGCGTAAAAGACCAATATCTTTGCAAAAACGAATGATTTTAGCTGTTGGTCGGTGCACAAGCATTATGTTGGTATGATGAGCATCAAAAACCCTGTTTTCGAAAAAACAATTTTGGTCAAAATGTGGTCGTTTTGCAAGGCTATAACCTTGCATTTTGATCAGGTATGGTAAGCGTAAAAGACCAATATCTTTGCAAAAACGAATGATTTCAGCTGTTGGTCGGTGCACAAGCATTATGTTGGTATGATGAGCATCAAAAACCCTGTTTTCGAAAAAACAATTTTGGTCAAAATGTGGTCGTTTTGCAAGGCTATAACCTTGCATTTTGGATCAGGTATGGTAAGCGTAAAAGACCAATATCTTTGCAAAAACGAATGATTTCAGCTGTTGGTCGGTGCAAGCATTATGTTGGTATGATGAGCATCAAAAACCCTGTTTTCGAAAAAACAATTTTGGTCAAAATGTGGTCGTTTTGCAAGGCTATAACCTTGCATTTTGATCAGGTATGGTAAGCGTAAAAGACCAATATCTTTGCAAAAACGAATGATTTCAGCTGTTGGTCGGTGCACAAGCATTATGTTGGTATGATGAGCATCAAAAACCCTGTTTTCGAAAAAACAATTTTGGTCAAAATGTGGTCGTTTTGCAAGGCTATAACCTTGCATTTTGGATCAGGTATGGTAAGCGTAAAAGACCAATATCTTTGCAAAAACGAATGATTTCAGCTGTTGGTCGGTGCACAAGCATTATGTTGGTATGATGAGCATCAAAAACCCTGTTTTCGAAAAAACAATTTTGGTCAAAATGTGGTCGTTTTGCAAGGCTATAACCTTGCATTTTGGATCAGGTATGGTAAGCGTAAAAGACCAATATCTTTGCAAAAACGAATGATTTCAGCTGTTGGGTCGGTGCACAAGCATTATGTTGGTATGATGAGCATCAAAAACCCTGTTTTCGAAAAAACAATTTTGGTCAAAATGTGGTCGTTTTGCAAGGCTATAACCTTGCATTTTGGATCAGGTATGGTAAGCGTAAAAGACCAATATCTTTGCAAAAACGAATGATTTCAGCTGTTGGTCGGTGCACAAGCATTATGTTGGTATGATGAGCATCAAAAACCCTGTTTTCGAAAAAACAATTTTGGTCAAAATGTGGTCGTTTTGCAAGGCTATAACCTTGCATTTTGGATCAGGTATGGTAAGCGTAAAAGACCAATATCTTTGCAAAAACGAATATTTCAGCTGTTGGTCGGTGCACAAGCATTATGTTGGTATGATGAGCATCAAAAACCCTGTTTTCGAAAAAACAATTTTGGTCAAAATGTGGTCGTTTTGCAAGGCTATAACCTTGCATTTTGGATCAGGTATATAAGCGTAAAAGACCAATATCTTTGCAAAAACGAATGATTTCAGCTGTTGGGTCGGTGCACAAGCATTATGTTGGTATGATGAGCATCAAAAACCCTGTTTTCAAAAAACAATTTTGGTCAAAATGTGGTCGTTTTGCAAGGCTATAACCTTGCATTTTGGATCAGGTATGGTAAGCGTAAAAGACCAATATCTTTGCAAAAACGAATGATTTCAGCTGTTGGGTCGGTGCACAAGCATTATGTTGGTATGATGAGCATAAAAACCCTGTTTTCGAAAAAACAATTTTGGTCAAAATGTGGTCGTTTTGCAAGGCTATAACCTTGCATTTTGATCAGGTATGGATAAGCGTAAAAGACCAATATCTTTGCAAAAACGAATGATTTCAGCTGTTGGTCGGTGCACAAGCATTATGTTGGTATGATGAGCATCAAAAACCCTGTTTTCGAAAAAACAATTTTGGTCAAAATGTGGTCGTTTTGCAAGGCTATAACCTTGCATTTTGATCAGGTATGGTAAGCGTAAAAGACCAATATCTTTGCAAAAACGAATATTTCAGCTGTTGGTCGGTGCACAAGCATTATGTTGGTATGATGAGCATCAAAAACCCTGTTTTCGAAAAAACAATTTTGGTCAAAATGTGGTCGTTTTGCAAGGCTATAACCTTGCATTTTGGATCAGGTATGGTAAGCGTAAAAGACCAATATCTTTGCAAAAACGAATGATTTCAGCTGTTGGTCGGTGCAAGCATTATGTTGGTATGATGAGCATCAAAAACCCTGTTTTCGAAAAAACAATTTTGGTCAAAATGTGGTCGTTTTGCAAGGCTATAACCTTGCATTTTGGATCAGGTATGGTAAGCGTAAAAGACCAATATCTTTGCAAAAACGAATGATTTCAGCTGTTGGTCGGTGCACAAGCATTATGTTGGTATGATGAGCATCAAAAACCCTGTTTTCGAAAAAACAATTTTGGTCAAAATGTGGTCGTTTTGCAAGGCTATAACCTTGCATTTTGGATCAGGTATGGTAAGCGTAAAAGACCAATATCTTTGCAAAAACGAATGATTTCAGCTGTTGGGTCGGTGCACAAGCATTATGTTGGTATGATGAGCATCAAAAACCCTGTTTTCGAAAAAACAATTTTGGTCAAAATGTGGTCGTTTTGCAAGGCTATAACCTTGCATTTTGATCAGGTATATAAGCGTAAAAGACCAATATCTTTGCAAAAACGAATGATTTCAGCTGTTGGTCGGTGCACAAGCATTATGTTGGTATGATGAGCATCAAAAACCCTGTTTTCGAAAAAAAATTTTGTCAAAATGTGGTCGTTTTGCAAGGCTATAACCTTGCATTTTGGATCAGGTATGGTAAGCGTAAAAGACCAATATCTTTGCAAAAACGAATGATTTCAGCTGTTGGTCGGTGCACAAGCATTATGTTGGTATGATGAGCATCAAAAACCCTGTTTTCGAAAAAAACTTTTGGTCAAAATGTGGTCGTTTTGCAAGGCTATAACCTTGCATTTTGGATCAGGTATGGTAAGCGTAAAAGACCAATATCTTTGCAAAAACGAATGATTTCAGCTGTTGGTCGGTGCACAAGCATTATGTTGGTATGATGAGCATCAAAAACCCTGTTTTCGAAAAAAAATTTTGGTCAAAATGTGGTCGTTTTGCAAGGCTATAACCTTGCATTTTGGATCAGGTATGGTAAGCGTAAAAGACCAATATCTTTGCAAAAACGAATGATTTCAGCTGTTGGTCGGTGCACAAGCATTATGTTGGTATGATGAGCATCAAAAACCCTGTTTTCGAAAAAAAATTTTGGTCAAAATGTGGTCGTTTTGCAAGGCTATAACCTTGCATTTTGGATCAGGTATGGTAAGCGTAAAAGACCAATATCTTTGCAAAAACGAATGATTTCAGCTGTTGGTCGGTGCAAGCATTATGTTGGTATGATGAGCATCAAAAACCCTGTTTTCGAAAAAACAATTTTGGTCAAAATGTGGTCGTTTTGCAAGGCTATAACCTTGCATTTTGGATCAGGTATATGGTAAGCGTAAAAGACCAATATCTTTGCAAAAACGAATGATTTCAGCTGTTGGGTCGGTGCACAAGCATTATGTTGGTATGATGAGCATCAAAAACCCTGTTTTCGAAAAAAACTTTTGGTCAAAATGTGGTCGTTTTGCAAGGCTATAACCTTGCATTTTGGATCAGGTATGGTAAGCGTAAAAGACCAATATCTTTGCAAAAACGAATGATTTCAGCTGTTGGGTCGGTGCACAAGCATTATGTTGGTATGATGAGCATCAAAAACCCTGTTTTCGAAAAAACAATTTTGGTCAAAATGTGGTCGTTTTGCAAGGCTATAACCTTGCATTTTGGATCAGGTATGGTAAGCGTAAAAGACCAATATCTTTGCAAAAACGAATGATTTCAGCTGTTGGTCGGTGCACAAGCATTATGTTGGTATGATGAGCATCAAAAACCCTGTTTTCGAAAAAACAATTTTGGTCAAAATGTGGTCGTTTTGCAAGGCTATAACCTTGCATTTTGGATCAGGTATGGTAAGCGTAAAAGACCAATATCTTTGCAAAAACGAATGATTTCAGCTGTTGGGTCGGTGCACAAGCATTATGTTGGTATAATGAGCACCAATTAGGCAAAAATATTTTCGTCTAAATATGGTCACTTTGAAAAGCTATAACCCGATATTTGTTGTCCGACTTGAAGATGGAGAACGCTCAATGTCTTTGCGTTAACAGATACCGGCAATTTGGATGGTGGAAAGGCATTTTCTAGGTCTGTTAAATGCCATGAACGCTGTCTTTGAATAACAACATTTTTATCAAAAAGTGCTCACTTTGTAAGGCAAGAACATTTTTGATTAGATTTCATAGATAAAAAAACGCCAATATTCTTGCAGCTACAGATACAACAAGAATTTTCGAGTGCGAAAAAGCATTATCACGGTTTGCAGATACTGAAAAAGGAGTTATTGGTTAAAAGATGGTTTTTATTAGATTTTAAAGATGAAAAACGCCCAAAATCATTGAAACAAGAAAAGGTACCAGCAATTTGGATTGCGCAATGGTATATACGACGGTTGAATACCGTGAAAACTGTATTGGAAAAACAAAACTCTTATCAAAAAGTGGTCACTTTGTAAGGCTATACTATATAACTTTACATTTCTGATCATAGTTCTAAGATGGAAAACACCAATTTTTCTGCCACTACAGATGATACCAGCAATTATGATGGTGCGAAATCATTATCTTGATCGGTAGAGTGCAGCACACCTTGCTTTGGAATAACAAAAATTTGGTCAAAAAGTGGTTCTTTTGACTTTTTTAAAGACGACAGTATTGAAAATTTATAATAACTTCGTGAAAATAGGACAGGAGCCTAATCGCCGATAGGATTAGCAAACCTGTCAATATTTTCGTTAGAAAGTTGCCATTTTATAAGGCTGTAGGCATATGTTCTTGCCGAAAATAGCCATGTCAGAAGATTGACCACAACTCTGCGAAAATAAAAAATTAAACAAATGCAACCAATACAACAGTATTTTGAGCCCTGAGTTATTCAGCAAGGTTTTCTTTTTAAACAATTTATAATTTTCACAGGCTTAAGTCCCCTAAATATTCCCCTTAAAAACGACTATTGTTTGGTGAAAAAAGTAACCCAAACCAATAAAACTAGTAAATTGCCTTGTTAACCTTGATTGCACCAGCAAGGTTTTCTGTAAAAAATTTCATCAGAACTAATCCTTCCTTGAAACCACTCTTCTTGAACACATCAATTTTGGTTTCCAAATATAGGTGTGGGTTATACATTTGTCAATTGAAAGACCGGGCATTTGGCTCCAGTGCACCAGGTTGGTGTGATTTGCAATAGATTCCCTAGATGCAATATTGGCAACATTATTTAGGCAGTTGCCTAAGTAGAATCCAATAGAACAGTTTCATAATTCGAAATATTTTCAATGCACTCCATTCTAAAACTCAAAATTCTGAAATGACCTGGGAACGGAGGATTGAGAATTTATCAACATCGGCGCCCCCAATAATGGAATAACGGGGGAAGGGCGGGGAAGCAACAGTGCACAAATGTTAACATCCCCGTTATGGCCTGTGGAGGGGGGTTTGGTTTAAGGCTGAAGTTTTTATTGACTAGTGTATTAGGCTTCTCTTGACGAGTGATAATATTTTGCTTAGCGCACCCCTCGCAACAAGAGACTTTTCAGGCGCTGAACAATAACTTCTTCGCTATAATAACATCGACCCATGATTAAAAGTATTAGAAAATAATTTCTTTCTCCAGTTAATGTAAACCTTAGTAAAAATTTTTTGTGGTCTGCAAACACAGAAAAGCAGCAAAAGCATATGCCTCCCTATGTTACAGTCCAACCCTCAGGAATTAGGGTCCTGCTATTTTTCAAGGGCAGGGGGGCCATTGTTTTTTTCAATTGTGAGGCAGGACCAAACCCAGGGCTAAGTGAACGCCCATTGTTGGGCCGTACCTAACCTATTACGGATTTTCAATATGCCCATTGATTTTTTTGCCTATTGTTCAGTAGCACTATCACACCTCTTGTCCCCAAAGAAAGAAACAGAGATAAAATGCAAAAAAAATCTAAAAGCATAGATTACGGCAAGAGAAACCCTGGTATTTGGTATAAATTGATCTATGAGATAAAATGTTTGATAATTGCAAAGTTTCCATCATTCTTGAAACCTTTTAGTCCTGTCAGACAGGGCAAGCAAGACCTCGCCTATATCGTCATCTCTATCGATTTAGCATGACTTTGTAAACATATATTTTGATCAGAAAGTGGCAATTTCGTAACACTTTAGACTGTCTGCTTTTGCTGAAAATCACTTTGTGAAACTTCATAACTTTATGAAAATGATATAGAGAACAAAGCCATTTATAATCTTCTTTTTGAGCTCTTACGATCTAGCAAGGATTTCTTCACGAACATTTCTGATCACGTAATGGCTAATTGGAAGGTTATAGCTTGAATAATGTCGTAAAAATCTACAAGGTTTTGTTTAAAAACTACTTTGATAAAAAAGGTCTCTTTCCAAGGCCTTATACTCTTACTGTCTTTCATGGAATCTACCTTCGAAAAAAATTATCACAAATTCATGGGTATTGTAAATAAGAATAGATTTATCATGGTTTGATTAAAAACATTACCAAGTTGAGTGTCTATTACAGAAACTATGTACTAGGTTTTCTTTACAAACTGCTTTGATAAAAAAGGTCACTTTCCAAGGCCTTATACTCTTACTGTCTTTCATGGAATCTACCTTCGAAAAAAATTATCACAAATTCATGGGTATTGTAAATAAGAATAGATTTATCATGGTTTGATTAAAAACATTACCAAGTTGAGTGTCTATTACAGAAACTATGAACTGAGGAGAAGCCGAGAGAAGTAGTAAGTACAAACCATTAGCAATATGGACTTCTCTTTTTTCTAGCAATTAGCGTTTTTGTAACGTGTCTCCATCGTTAGGTAGCTATAACTGAGCGCAAGTGATTTAGGATTCGAACAAATTGATCTACTGCCATTGATTTACTTGCTCTGTAAAATGAAACGGTGACAGTGAAGGTTGGTGAGTGAATTCTTCAAATTGGCTTTCTGGAAGTAGAGTATAAAAATTCAATTTCATCCATTTAATCACTTGGTTTTACAAATTAAGGTAATCTGGTCTAATTTAATGCATAAGAGTTCTTTTATTCATAACTTCATTCATAATTCTTGGTTTATTGAAATTAAAACTCTTATGTCTTGTCTTTTATCTTTTGCATTGACATTTCAATTACAACCCTGGTAAATACATCCGGGTTTCTTTTTTTGCTCAAAAACAAAATTAATGTGTCTTTAATTTGAAAAGGTTCATTCTAGTGATATTTTGGCACAATGTTCTTTAATTAATTAAAAGGCGCACACGAAAAACAGATATGGTGAAAGTAATGCTCGTTATTGTTGAGTCAAGAAGGGCAAGTTAAAAGGCACCGACTCTTAAACTCTGCAAACACTCTTACGGTCAAATAGGCAAACAAACAAACATACTATTTATTAAAAAATCTCCTAAAAATTGCAAGACAGCTGCAAGTAAACATCATTTGTAGAATCCAGATTGCGTCAGAACATATACTGATTTTCGCAATATTGGACAAACTAGGTCTTCCACCTAGAAGTTTTGTATTCTTTGGTACTCTCTGTAAATAACTTGACTGTACAATGTTTTTGAGTTGCCAGTGGTCATTTATGTCTTCAAATATTTGAACTTATAATTATAGTGCTATGTGTACTCAGCGTGCAAGAGTGAAATTATTTGACAGGAAAGAGGAAAAATGCAAAGAACTCCGGGGAATATAACCACATGCTAAAACTTGTTTCCGCAACATATAAGATGGCGGCTGGCATTGAACAAAGCCTTTCAAAAAGACATTGGCGAAAATTCAAGACAAAGCGGACTGGCATTTTATCCCAGATGCCCTGGGTAGCATTGAGATGCGATATTAATCCCAGATTGAAATCGTGAAAGGGATAATTGGAGAGGTAAGGGGATATCTCTATTCGGCTAAGTGGGTTTTCACCCAAGAGCTTCATAGAAAAAGACAACATTTCGAGATACAAAGAAACGATACACGGCTTCGGCATTTGTTTCTTGATGGCAGAAAATTCCCTCAAGCTTGGCACAGGGAAAATGAACTGATTGATATGCACACGAGTCATTTTGAAATTCGCAGTGTTAAGCCAACAGCAGCTTTTGAAGTCGTTAAAAACATCGTCACATTAATCTAATTTTTACAAATAACTTACAATCTTTGCGAATGAAGTACGCTTGGGTGTTGTCTTCATCAACTTTTCTATCAAATTCACGAAAAAGATGGTATTTTCCATGGACACAGAGTTCCAAGAAGTCCTACAAAGCAAAGTAGAAGCTCTAACTGTTTGAATTTAATTCAGTCGTGCAAATCATTTGAGAACAGTAACACTGACACTTAGCAGGTAGCATATAAAGCCTGAAGATACAATCACTTAGAAGTCACAGAAAACAATTTCAACTATGACAAAAACTTGAATATAAATCTCTTCAAATATGACTGATGATAAATAAACTGATAAAAAACAATCTAATTATTACAAGCTTCTCGATACCTCCATATCCTATTGAACGTAAGAGCTTTCCCAAGAACAACATCTCCAAAATACTCTATTCTAATAATTTCACTTTGGCTTTGACAGCAGCCCGAAATTATCAGAGAATAAAAAGTTTGAATCAACAAGAATGTGAAATTCCCAAGGTTTCTCTACTTGAGCTAGCATTGGAATTTCAAATATTGTAGGTTAAAACTTTTTTTTATTTTGTTTTGTTTTGTAATCGTTTTGTTTAAGCTTTGGCATCTCTAGAGCTTAATAGATCACAAAAATGATGATCAAATAAACAGTAAGGCGACTAGAAATTCAAGACTGAGTCAAATATTAGTGTATACACCAATCCCTAATATCATATATCACGCATAGCCATAATTATCGGAAAAAGAGCAAATAGTTGTCTGTTTCTCACCTCACCAACATCTAATTCGCAGTCTGCTATATCTGACACACCAGGCAAATCAATCTCAACACATTTAAACACGCCTTTATCATTTATCTCTAGCTTATCTATGTAAAATGGCTTTTTCAAATCCTTTGAGTTTTCAATAACTGCATTCTCTTTGATGTGAGATGTGCTTCCTTTCATATGCTCTCCACCGTTCGACTTACTTTCTTCAAATAAGAACTGGTCATTTTTGGCCAGAACTTGATTTGGTAGTAAAATGTCACTTCGTTCAACGCTCTTTGGAACTGTCCTCTCAATGTCTAATGGTGCTTTCATTTCATCAAGTTCAAAGTCTTTCAATTTCTCTAGAATTTCATCTTCGGTAACAGGGTTTTCAAAGTTCTTCATTGATTCCTTCAAAGCACTTGGACACATCATATCGAGTAAGTTGTCTTTGTTCCCTTTGTAGTCATCCTCAATCAACTTGTAGTCACTGTCCAATCCTGAGCCCGTTACAGATTCCACATACCTAGCATGCAAAGAAAAACAGGATACATTGGAAGTGTAATTAAAATAGCCTTTGGACCCTTATTACCCCTCAAGCTTTCTCTGGCCTCAGGCTTAATAAAGAAGTTGCAAAAAATCCATGCGAGTATTGACTGCAAATGCATGGAACCGGCTTTTTAATTCTTGATGCTTGCAGTTATAAAAAATTTTCAAATCGAAAAGTTCCTTAGGGATTTCGTTTTTAATAGTATAAGTTCTTTAAACGTTTCGGCCTTCTAGATGTAGTTTTCTTATAAAGTGGTTCCTTATTAAAAAGAGCGTGCACTAGCAGTCGATTATACGTCTGTGTCATGCCCGCTTGTGCAATGTTCATTGTTGCCTTAGGTTTACGTCTTGGCAGAATTCTGACAGGAAATGAATAAGAGACCAATACAATAATCTAAAATTTGCCTGGCATTTGCCCGGGAATCAACAGGGTTCAGATCTTGACAGTACCCAGATCAAACTGAAATTAAATGGGGGTTAAGTGTTATGTGTAATCGAGATCCATATAAGCCTGCAGGATTCTTTGGAAAACCTGTAGTTCATTTTAATTTCAAAGATCACTTCATGGGAGCTTATATTGAGCCCTGCTAGATTTACAAAGGTTCTTCCAAAAAGGTCATTTTCTCCTAGATATCTATCAACTTTGGAAGATCGCTTAATGAGAGCTTCTATAAATGCTAGTGTTCTACACTTTGGGGGACAAGGCTTGCAGAATTTCGATTATTTTACTGATTCGCGGATCTCTTTCATGAATCAGTGCCAAAGAACAAATGTTTGTCAATGGGACCCATTTCCTAATGCATGGCATAGCGATGA
Source organism: Nemopilema nomurai (assembly GCA_003864495.1). NCBI lineage: Eukaryota > Metazoa > Cnidaria > Scyphozoa > Rhizostomeae > Rhizostomatidae > Nemopilema > Nemopilema nomurai. The sequence goes on from PEDN01001352.1 coordinate 1,483,151, forward strand.
ATTCATTACATTTTTGATACTATTAATGTCCCCAGACAAAGGGGAAGGCATCAATAGTCGACTTAAAACGACGGCCTTGCCTAAAAAAGCAAACATTTACTTTAAATTACCAAAACATTACACATGAGACTGCAGTGCAACACAAAGAATGAGAAACTTCTCAAAGCAATATTGCTTTTTGACCAACTTCCTGCACAAATGTATTTGCCAAAGCATTAAGCTCTTTCTTTTCCATATCTTTTTTACAGATTTGACAAACGTAATGATTCGGTTGTGATTTGTTTCTATACTCAGCCACGTGTTGCTAGGTCAAACCAACCCGCTTTAATTTTGGGATTACAGATCCTTCTCCATTGTACAAGGGCTCCGACGCAGGTTGGAAAGTGGAGGGGCCAAGGAAGATTTTAACAATCATAACAAAAGATATTTAGAAAAGCTCTATTGTTTTACAAAAAAGTGCGGGGGCCATGGCCCCCCCCCCCTCCGGCCCGCCCTTCGTCGGAGGCCCTGTTGTATGACAACAAACTTACAGTTTTAGATGTTGATTTAAAGGAGACTCCCAACACAACACAAGAATTATAAGATTTAAATAAAATGTACTTATGGAATTTTGACAAATTTTTTAGAGGATCACAATGTCAAAAGAGAAGAAAGAAGTGTGTCAGATTCCTCAAGTCCTAAGTCAGGAGTGAGCAAAATTTCTGGCTCAGGGGCAAAATTGATTTTAACAATTTCACACACGGCTGGATCAGCACACCGTACATAATTAAACCTAAAAATACAAAGGCGTTACAGTGTTCTTACTTTGTTAACTTTAACAGTTTTGTCGATCACTGTAATGCAACGCCAGGCATAACAGGCGGTGGCTGACACTTCTTTAGGGGAGGTGCGAAAATAATTTGCGACCACGCCCTTTAGTTTAGCGGAACACCATTGCAACAAATATAGATGATCTCCATTGCTTCGTATGGCATTTTTCTGTATTCTTTTGTGCCATATTGCAATCCTACATGAGCACCGAAAAATTGTGAATTTTCCAAAATTCTTGTTTTCTAGGTGTTGGCTTTCTAGGTGGTACCACAAGAAAATTGTGTGTTACTTCACATTGTAAAGATTATTCCTCAGAAAAATTACGGATATCCTCTTGAAAATCGTACTCTTTTATTAGTATATCCAGAAGTATCATTTCATGTTTATGTTAGGAGACGATCGCTTTTGCCCCTAAGATGTCGCTTTATTACCTTCTCATTCTGCAGGGACCATAAGCCATACTTCCATATTTGAAATAATCAAAGCTCCCTCAACGGAAGTTTCTAGGTGTATTGTGGAAACGGGTGAGTCACTGCATAGACAAGCTTAAAAGTAAAAAATTCTACAAAGGTGGTGTTAAACTTAGTCATGAAGCCCTGTATACAGGACGAAAAATTAGCTTTCTAAGAAACTCACAGTTAACAGAAGCCGACTTCCAATATACTATTAGTTCTGAACTTTACTTTCTAAGGGTTTTAACGTTTTAATTGACTCATGTCTCTGGTTGAAAATGATTCGCAGGTAAGGGCAAATAGGGGACTTACTCAAAGATGTAGACATAATCAATGATTTAGGGTAATGTCTACATACTGGAAAGATTGATTTCAGAAAAATTTGTTCAACATTGGAAAATTATGTTTCCACTATTGCTTGCGATTGTAAACTTTGTTTTGGAGTATTAGTGGGGATCAGAAAATAAGTATAAAGATTTCTCTTATTTTTGGATTGCATGATCTTCAAGGGCATAGATAAAGTCACAATAGGAAGGAAAAAACATGGCCAGCTTTAGCAAGTTTCCATATATGTTTAAAAAGCAAAGTGCAGAAGACGCTCAAGTCTCATCCTTAATTGAATGGCTGACATCCTTCCCCCTAGTGTCTGCCACTGGTAACAGAAAAAGGTCAAATGAATATTGCCACAATTATGATACTTGATTAGAGTGATTCTGTACCAATCTTTGGACCAAATCAATAAAGCAGAAAGGTCCATGCATTTGATTAATTTTCAGAATAAACTTGGCTTTTTAGTTGTTGATGGTGTAGATTTCAAGTCTCTCTAAGATTATGAAATTTTCAGTAATGATGTTTGACAAAATTAAATAAATTAGTACCTCCTTACCTTAAAATCAAATCCAGCAACATTTTCTTTTCATCTTTTTTCTGCACACACTGTTCTATAACTTCGTCATTGATAGCAACATCAACTACATAACATAACTTTGTATTAATCAACTCTTCCCTGACCTCACTTGCATGAAGTTTGATTGTATCAAGATCAGATTTAGGTAAAGGTATCTGCTTCCATTTGCAAACATTGATGTAGAAATTGCGAACAGGTATGATTTTTGGCACCTGATTGATAAAAAAAATAATGATTAAAATATCATCCTTAAATATAAAATAAACCAACAGATGCAAGACTACCTTTGGCAAAAAAGCTTGCTTACATATTAACAAACTGGATTATGGAAAGGTGTCAGAAAAACAAAAATATAAACCAAAAATATTGTGCAATGGTATCAAAATAATGATATTGCAAAGATATTGCTTCTGCAAGCAATACAAACTTTGAGTTTGGAAATGTCAAAAAGAAAATAAAAGAATGAGAGTAAATGGCAGATAAGAAGTCTTTGCTGTTGGTCTTCACCCTTAAAGGAAGTTAGATTAATAAAATAATATATAAATAATATACAATTAATAAATTAATAAAAAACTAAGAAGCTGCATAACATATAAATAACCTTGCTGTCAACTCTGGTGGTTGTAGAAAGCATGATATTTGAGATGCTCCATGAAAAAAGCCTTTTGGATGATTTGTAATGACTTAAACAAGGTTACTTGTCATGATCAGGTTACTTATACAAGCTTACAAAAATAAATCACCTTAACTATTTTGCTATGTTCAAGCTGTCTGTTAACCATTCCTTTTAAAATTACTAGACAGTAAATCACAAAATGAGAATTTCTGGTTGGATTTCCACGACTTTCTCATGTGCAGTGTGTACATAACCTGATCTGTCATATTGACTGAGTTGTAGGTTAAATGTCAAATATTAAAGAAAAACAGGCAAATCTACAACCTGAAATAATCATTAACATTTAAATTGGCTCCTAGAGAATGTTTGTATCTGCTTTTCATACAGGCTCTATTGTTCTGATGTCAACCTAGAGGTGTGGTTTTTGTCTACAAACCCAAAAGTATGAGCCTTCAGCTAGTCCAAAGGCTATTAGCAACTCCAAAAACTGAGAACAGAAACTTCTTGGTTATATCTTTGGACTTGTGCTGTCAGTTGTACCAAAATTCCAAATACTCATTTAACAAGTTACAGGTAAGATGAATTAAGAGCCTAAAGTCAAAAATTCAGCTGAACTGTGAATTGATAAAATAATTTTGTGATAACCAGAAGGTTGAAGGACAGCATGGAAGTAACTGCAGGCCTTCCTGGGAATAAATTAGCACACGTGTGGCATTTCGCACTCCTAGATTGTGGTAGGAGTGCGATGGAGTGCTATTGGTACTTTTTCTTATTACTACAGATTTTCTGTTGCATACTATATAGAGCCATAAAAAATTGAATGTTTCTTATTGATTTTCATTTACCGGTGGTTTTTTAAAATTTTGAGCCTTCTACCGTTTAGTTTTTTGTAAAGCGGTTTCTCATAATAAGAGGAGAAAATGTAACAAAGTTTTGATTGTTCTTACAACACACAATCAACCATTAAAAATAGTGTTTTAAAAACATGTGCGTGTCAATGCCGATCTGTGATAAAAACGTGGCGGAGCATCTGATTGGAAATTGCTTCAAAGTAGTCAAATAAAAATGTTTTCTGTTGTCTTTTCAAAAAATTAGAATGAACAGGAACTTGCTGCACTTCTGCGCACTTCATGTTTACAATGCTGAAATTTTGAACTTTCAAAACGTTGTGTAAAACTAGTCCCCATGTTATGGTCGTTTGGTCCGTGTTTTATTGTAAGCAATAATTGTCACAACGGTCCTCCAAAATGACGTGCTGGCACCGCATAATGTTTGACTCGAACAAAGTAAACATCAAAGCGTTACTGCCACCTTGTTAGTTCCCTGCGCTAATCAACATTTGCTTGCCACACCTCTGCCAACGATTCTGAGCCAATTTTTTTTAGCTCAATGCATGCAGCCTTTCTATGGCTGCAGGTAAATGGAAACCAGGTTTAAAAAACAAATGAATAATTACAAAACAGGCGTGCGATTAAACACACTTCTCAGTGTGGGGAGGGGTGTACCAAGGTGTGCGAGTGCGATCGCACGCCTTTCCCAGGAAGGCCTGAACTGTGGGATAACCAGCTAGTCTGCAGAGTATGGCATGTGCACACCAGAAATGTTTCTGTACAAAACCTGTTGCACACCAAGTATTTTAGGGTGGCAACTAAGATGGGAGTGGCTGGGTGTGGTCCCATAGAAAATTTCAGCTGATAAAAACAAGTACAGTTGTGTATGAACAATTTGAGATATGATGAATCTTACTTGACAAATATATTAATAAAAACTTGCGCTATCTTCAACAGTATACTTTAAAAATGTATTAAAAGTATCCTTGAAAAATAGGAGGGCTATGATTTTATATATTTACACCTTATATAGATATGCTAGATCTGGGACTGGTGAGGTTGGCAACCAAAGATTTTAAGTGACTTTTTCTCATACTTATGACCCCTTTAATGTAGAGGTGGAGCTAGTCTATTTTTGTTGGAAGAAGGACTTCCAAATTGCTAACGTCTCAGAAGAAGAAATAACATAATGCACACTTGCATCAATGTCAAAACAGTTTGCTATACTGTACTGTACAGAGTCAGAACATTCTTCATTAACATGGGAAATTGAAACTCCAAAATGCTAATGCTTCTTAGCTTTTCTGTTTAGGTAGTACAGTTACGTAACTTCTGAAAAATAAGGCTTTAGTTGCTCATAAGCTATTTTTTGTACAAAATGAGCGTTGCTTAAATTGTATTTAGATGACTAAGGAGTGGTTTTGTGATTTAAGGCAGGCATAAAGAAGAATGGGCGGGCAAAAAAAGAAGGCAGGAAAAAAATAAAGGCACGCAAGGTATTTTTACTGTGAAATGCAAATTTAAAGCCCACCCGAAATTTTTGGTGGTGCACACCAGGCTTTTTGCTCATGCACACCGGAGATCTCGTTGCGTTGAAAAGTGCTATACTCTGCAGACTGGATAACCAGTGTCATTTTTTAAGAGATTAAATAAAATTCCCAGATATCAAATAAAATTTCATATGTACATTGCAACATATCTGAAGGTGCAACATACTTGAAGGCGAAACACACTTGAAGGTGCAACATATTTGAAGGTGCAAAGCTCATTCCTCCAACAACAGAGCAGGGTTGGTAGCGCTACAGGTCAAATAGGATACGCGGTCAAATAGGATAATCTCAGGTCATATAGGATAATCGTCGATAACTCCGAAAAATGGACTGATATCTTAAAACAAACCGCAGAATCGGACTCGGCATGCTTCAATCTACCTTTTAGATGCCTTTTTATTCAACTATGGTAATTTCAGCAGTATAAATCGCAATGTTTTTCTATTACGTTAGTTTGATGCGTGGCTCCTCCGTAGCTACGGAAGCAAATAGGAAAAACTCGTTAAAAAGCATCGTTTTAATGCAAAATAAATAGCAAAGGATAGAAATCGCAAAGAAAATATACACTCTCTTCATATCAATCCATGTTTTAAACATTTTGCACCGGGGTTACAAGATTTCTCTTAAAAAATTAGCTGAGTGATCGAAGCGCTACAGGTCAAATAGGATACGCGGTCAAATGGGAAAATGGCCAAAAACTGCAAGAAACAAGCGGGAAAAATAGAACTACCTCATTCCAAAGCAATGAATCATTAAATATGCTATTTCTATCCGTTTGTCTGCTAGAAATCAAGCTATATTGATAGATAGATGCATTTCACACAACGTTTGACAAGCACTTAGGCATTTGTTTACAGATAGATCTCCTCCACAGTTTCGAGGTCAAATAGGAAAACAGCTACCTACAGCCATAGACAAAAATATTAATAATTTCCGAAAGCAAAAATAATACAAATCAATTTCAAACACATATTTACAAGACATTTTTCATTTACTTGTTTTATAAAGTCTATAGAATTTGGTATAGAATTGGGACTATGTTTTATAACACTTAACAAATGTCAACACATAGCTGCATCTACTTTGTATTGTCTGCAGTTTGTATGTGTATTCTTTTTATAAAAAAATTGAGTATCTTTTTATTTGACTAATGCTTCCTTCTATTGTGTTTTGTACTAAAATTAAGCAATATGAAAGCTAGCTCAGACAAATTATGCAATAATTCAGAGTAGCTCTAAAGTTACTCAAAAGACAGTGTTTATTTTAATAAGGTTATTAAAAGTATCTTGAATGATTGCTATTTAGCAGAGTCAATCAAAGTCTGCAAATTGCCAACTTTAAAATAAAGCCTCCCTTTACAAATGCAAACCCAAAAGCCCTCAAATTTCTTATGAAATGATTTCCAGCATCCCCCCCTCGCCCTCATAAAGGGTATAAAGCATTCTCTCTATATTAAAACGTGCTTAGAAGGCATAAACAAAATGAATAAAACACTTCACCAAGAACCATACAATTCTTGGCTATTTCCTATGGACATTTGGTAACTTAAGGTCAAGAAGAACCAAAATATTTTTTCTAGAACACTCCAAGTTGATTTTTCAGAGAAATGAAACTAATTCAAAATAAGCTATACATTGATTTCTTTAGGGGGTTTGATTGTAGTTGTCAATAGGTGCACACTTCGAATAAGCCTCCACTGCTACCCTAAATTCTCAAATTGGACCCCTCAATTTGATGAATTTTGCCATCTAAGGTTGCCTATGGCGTTTTATAGAATTACCACAACAAACTCATACTTTTGGTAGTAATTAATTGAATGCTAATAAACAAAATCCTACTAAAATAAACAAGGTCCTTTAATAATGTCTTCTTAATATCTACAATAATTTAATAACTCCCATCTCGTATAGGCCCATTTAACAAACATAAAAAATAAATAAGGACATGGCTTTCTTTGAGCTGATTCGAGGATTTACGGTATGTAAGCCGTAGGTAGCTGTTTTCCTATTTGACCTCGAAACTGTGGAGGAGATCTATCTGTAAACAAATGCCTAAGTGCTTGTCAAACGTTGTGTGAAATGCATCTATCTATCAATATAGCTTGATTTCTAGCAGACAAACGGATAGAAATAGCATATTTAATGATTCATTGCTTTGGAATGAGGTAGTTCTATTTTTCCCGCTTGTTTCTTGCAGTTTTTGGCCATTTTCCCATTTGACCGCGTATCCTATTTGACCTGTAGCGCTTCGATCACTCAGCTAATTTTTTAAGAGAAATCTTGTAACCCCGGTGCAAAATGTTTAAAACATGGATTGATATGAAGAGAGTGTATATTTTCTTTGCGATTTCTATCCTTTGCTATTTATTTTGCATTAAAACGATGCTTTTTAACGAGTTTTTCCTATTTGCTTCCGTAGCTACGGAGGAGCCACGCATCAAACTAACGTAATAGAAAAACATTGCGATTTATACTGCTGAAATTACCATAGTTGAATAAAAAGGCATCTAAAAGGTAGATTGAAGCATGCCGAGTCCGATTCTGCGGTTTGTTTTAAGATATCAGTCCATTTTTCGGAGTTATCGACGATTATCCTATATGACCTGAGATTATCCTATTTGACCGCGTATCCTATTTGACCTGCAGCGCTACCAACATGATTGCAACAACAACACATATGGAACACATAATCTTCTTTGGAGCCAACGTTGTTCTCTTTTCTTTCTCATTGGCTTAATTCCCAACTGAATCCAAATCTTAGCCACATGATATTGCAACTTGAAAAGTTAAATTAATAGCGCGAACACAGTGATATTCTATACCGCGAGAAAACACCCATAAGAATAATAATTTTATTTCACACCTTCTCAGTTTGTATCACAAAGCAGTGATTTGGTGGGCCTAGCCCCTGCTTCTCCCCGTCTTCAAGCGTCTTTTTGATAAAATCGTTGTATTTCTCAGGGTTACTTTGCGCAAGCTCGTCCAGAAACTTCCAGATATATCCAATTTGTTCACTGCTTGTCTTCCCGCGTAAAGAGGTTTCGTCCATTTTGTAACTGTTTTGAAAATAGCTCCAGTGCATTCAATCTCGTTCCAGTATCACAGTCCAATGGACAAGAGGTCAAGGAAAGAAAAACAATTGAATAAGAAAATGCGATAGAAAATTTGTTATAAGGATTTTTGCTGAGCCTCGATATTCTTGAAAATTTAAACAAGAACAAACAGAAAAGCAAATTTTATATCAAAACGCACATTTTAATGATACAAATACGATCTTAATCCAAAAGCATTATTTCCACCCCGTCAATCTCATCAATGCTAACGTAGTCCATCATGTTTTGCTTTGAGAGAAAAATCAGATTAAGGAGACATTTTAGTCTTAACCAAGGTTGAGTCTGGCATTATTCTTAAATTGTATCTAAATTCTAGCAGTTTAGAGCCTCGATATCCTTACAGACTTAACTCTTATAAAAAGTGTGTATATGGTTTAACTAAGTAACATGTATAAAAAAACCCCTTTCTACGAAATGATAAGAATCAAAATTTCTAAATGAATCAGAATCGGAATCTAGAGAGGAAATTTCTAATGCTTACACTGTATGGATTTGAAAAGCAAGGTTTGGATCAAAGAAATAGAAACAAGAGTTGGGTTGATGATTCATACCATGTCAATGTAGACCCTTATCTCCCTGATTCTTTGTACGAAATTACCAATGTTGTAAATTGACTTTTTTTCAACTTTTTATTCGACTCAATTTTGATGCAAGTATCTGTGAATAGCTGTTGGCCGTGGAACAATAGTGAGTGCCCTGTTGCTTGAAAAGTCTTCTGACTGCAATGTTTCGTAGAGCCATTTGCTTTCCCATCCAACACAACCTAATGCCCATCTGCCTATGGAGATAACCGTTGACCTAAATGCTACATGTATCCATCATTCTTGGCTTAGTTTCTAAAGCATTGTATAAATGTCAAATCCATTAGGGTCATCTTAACGGTGTCTCAAAACTTACATTTTTATCACTTTTAGCAAAGTTTATCGAAGCCAATCAAAGATAGGCTTTAATCAGCCATGTTCCGTATAACGCGATATTGGCACGGGGTTTTCTCTCTCCCGGCATGCCATTACAGCTGTGTGACAGAGATTCCTTGAAATGGATTTTTATGTTGATGGTGTAATGAACATGACGATACAATTGCACTTCGATTACTAACCTATTCGCAACGCGGTTTGCAACCGCCCATCCTTGTATGTATGATTTAGTCTGTAATAAGAATGACTGAAATGGAAGGCATTGAGATCATATTCTGCTTGAACTGCTGATCGATGAAAAGGAATCACACATCTTGATTAACAAGTTGCACGAGCTGCTCCTGAGACAGCAACTGGTCTTGGAAAGATTCACAAAAGAGATACTTTTTAAGCTTAGGTCATTTTTGCAATATCACGCAGCCACTCTCTTTCTGCCAGGGTTTTGTCTCTACGCTAGTAAGAACATGTTATTTTGATTTTTCCAGTAAGTTTAGGATAAGTCATTTCAAGTCAGTAAAATAAGGTAGACCATAACAAACTAAGATTTTCGTTGGATGCGAACATTCATGAATGAAAGAGAACATGACCTTAACATTGTACACCACTCGAGAATTTACGATTGATAATCAATTTCGATGCTTATCCCCCTCCATGGGTTTCAAGTAATTTATGTGTCAAAGCTTCTCATTAAGTTTTGTTTCCCCGTTGTCTCAAAGACCTTTTTTTCTAACTCATTCGAATTTAATGAGATTTTAGGGAGCTTTTTAAGGCTTGCTCATTAATTTATGTTTTGTATGCAAAATTCTCATGCTGGCAGAAAAAAACGTTGCCCGCGTTTAGCTAGGTCCCCTCCCTTCTTTCTTGCTCCTAGAGCGAAAACTAAAGTTTCACTGGTTCATTTTCCTTTCTTTTTGCAAACCAAATCATAATTGAGCCTGCATCATTAACCTAATGTTGCTCTTCACGGTAGAAGGTAAACCCGATTTCTATTGTCATTGTCTAGTAGCGAGAGATAGGATGTGCTGCTTTGACATACTCTGAAACAGCAAGAAAGCTAAGATCGAATCAGTCCTACTACCGTTCGATTCATTGCGGAAGCTTTGACAATATGTTTAAACCTTTTTCAGCCAGGTTAGCAAGAAGAATTTAGGCTGAGAATTTACGGTGACATAATAAATCACTGTCGCCGAAATAATGTTGTGCAAGCTAGAACAGGGCTTATTGGGTTAACCTTTGCCATCGAGTGACTATTCAAGGGAGCCACGCTATGAAAACCGTATTAACCTTGTCATGCGAGATTCAATGTTGTGGGGTACGTCCAGATCATTGACTGTTGTCTCTTTCATTATTCCCATATCTCGTAAACTTCAACACAGACCGCAGTTTTTGGATTGTGAACATCAATCAAGTTTCTCCCATCATTATCATTTTTCTGACTTTTTATCATTATTCTCTTGCGACAGAAGTCTCAGACTACATAATATCTATTACATCCTGCACTGTCTTGTAACTGCAAAAACAACGCTAAAAGTTATCTAGGTTCCTTTAGGTGAGTGGGTATTTGGAAGAACACGTTATTTTGGAGTAATAGTGCTATTGGCCCGCTTAAAATTCAGGGGTTGCGAAGTATTTTGAGTATATAAATGTGCGTACATCATGAAAGGCCATTTTTGTCAATGAAATGTTCACTTATTCAAATCATCAAATCAAATCAAGTCAAAAACGAGCTATACCTGTCTGAAAAGTATTTAGGCTAAAAGGTAATTGGAGACACAACGAAACAACGTTATATTAAAGTTAGGAAATTATAACCATGTAATTATTAAAGCATAAAAAACCCTTTGTACAAATGAACTAGCAGACACTATACTATTCTTCGTAAGAAGGAGCGCCAAAAAATTGACAAACTTTGATAATGTGTTAACGAGCAGAAACTAACTGCGCACGCAACCAGGGCTGGGCCGGCTTAGCCAATTGGAAACTCAAGCAGTGGACAAACTCCTGAGGCTTGAGCTTAACTCAGCTTTAATTTGAATTGAAAACTTATGTGTCTAGCAATATCGAAATGATGGAACAGACCGGCTCAGTCAATTGAAAAGAAGATTGTGGCAAGCAAGCTTCTAATTAATCTTTCACATTAATTCATTGCATTTCACGAAAATTTCATTGCACATTAATCTTAGGGGCATAGTAAGTTTAGAGGCACTATTTCTAATCAAAATCAACGACATTGCCGAAGGGTGCGTGCACATTAAGGAGTGTTTGGCTATAAAGAACAAACCAGATGACATGTCCAAAGTCACATTGCTTGTTTAGTGAAAGCTTACTTTGCCTACGTGTCACCTTACTCTTTCGACTAATCCCCCCGGTATCATATAGCATTCTTGAACCTTTTCGGAGCTTTGATTGGTGGGGCAATTGACGTATTAACATTGCACATGATCTAAAATGTAATCGAAGACAAGGTACTAGTCAAAATTGACAGCGTACCGCAATTGATACTTGGCCTTAATGGATCCTGAGGTGACCCCCTTGCTGGCACTTTATATATCTTTAAGTTGATCAAAGTCTCCACTTGCTTTAGTGTTCGTTGAAGGTGCATGTGCCAGACTAGCAAAGTATCTCACAATGACTGTCCAATCAGCTCTGTATGGAGCTTTCATCTGGCTAATAGCTGGGAATGCACTTGCATCGGCAGCGGATCCTAAAGTCATGCTGAAGCTGCTTCAAGAAGAGACCCACTGCAACTCTCCTTCTGTAAGACACTAGGGTACGAAAAGACATCCAAGATCAATTTTATGCAGCAAACACAGCAGTCGGTCGTGAGAGAAGACAACCTTTACAAAGCCCTGCAGCTGTTGGCTCAAAGTGGCTGCTCCGAACTCGTTAGGCCATACACCTGTGCCATCTATGCACCACAGCTGACCAAGCCGTATGGAGCCTTGCCCCCATGTCAGTCCCTATGCAAAAGAACCAAGCAACAATGCCGCAGTATCATGAGATTTTTCAAGACTTCAGGTATGAGATCTGTCTATACTTTCCAAAATGGACTAGGAAGCTCATTTTCTAGAAGCGTAATTTTAGTAATGATAGCTGTTTCGATAATTTTTCTAATGCCAAGAAACCTCATCGCATAGAAAGTCTTTAGCTTATGTACAGAAAAATACATATACATTCTTTGGGTTCCATCACTCAGGATGTTCTGAATGTCTAGTTTCTAAAACTATTTAAGACCGTGTTCGGTACTGAGTCCCTGGCTGCCTGCCGCTAAATGATCTGAGCATAGTATTTTTGTGTTGACGGCCATCGCCTCCAAGCGGCCCATCTGTCAAATAGTCGCCTGCGGCGTTTTCCTTATCTTGGCTGTATCTAGCAGTTTGCTTTTGACAATCGACGAATCTTTATCTCTTTGAGTGATGATGTCGGTCAATCCTTTTTTCAGTCAACTTCTTCTGCGACTACCTTCCACAACCAAACAAGAAGCAAGGGTGTATTGACTATGAACACAGCGATGAAGACGGTGTAGTCAAGAAAGTTGTAAAAGGAACTCCGACAGCCATTACGAAGGCATGGAAGATACCCGAAAGATTGATGCAGCTATAATCTCGTGAATCTTTTCAGGGACAGAGACTTTTCAGGGCGATTCTTTAGTTGAAGGCTGACATTATCATGAGCTGTGTTTTAATCAAAATCTTTAACTGATCACCATTGTTCTTTTTGGGAATTTCGAGCTCTATCTTTAAATTGCGTATCTAAAAATGAAAATAGAAACTAGCAAAATAGTATCTAACCGTTCTTTCTTTTTTCATGGTGTTTCAAAGGCATGTCATTTGCCTGTATCACACTAGTTACAAAACTATACCACATAACTATACATTCGTATGACGACTAGTTCGCGATGTATAAGAACTCTAGAGTTATGTTTGTACTCTTTGAAACTAAGTTTGCACTAAGGGTCAGAACTTAGGCGCCAGTATTTTGTGTCACAAGTGCGACACAAAAAGCTTGATCGTAACTGAGAGTGGGAAGGCTGCTTTTAAAAACTCTGTCGAATGGAATTATGCAAGTAGCTATGGAATGAACTGGACAAACATCAAAAATTTCTAGAGCTAAGGAACAACTGTGCTGTACTTGGCTTGTTTGTGTGGTTTATGTGTGAACTATAAATACTACAAAATCTCTCGTTGCCACAGTTCACAAAAGCCTGTTACTGGAAGGATGAGTATGTTCAAGTTTAGTTTCAGCAAGGAGCTAGACTAGACATTCCAAAGATCGAAATAGGAGGGCAAAGTATGGAGCAAATATAGAAACGTGCGGTAGAAAACCGGAATCATGCTCGGTAATGGATTGCAAGCTGATTGCGCAACATTTTGATAGCTGTGATGATTGACAGTTACCTTGAATTGGTCAAGAATAAAAGCTAAAATCCTTATTTGCTTAGTCTCCCCAAAACTCAAATCTGTATCTGGAAAAGCTTCTACTATTGAATAAATAAAGCCTCATTTCACAAATATGACTTGACTGGAATTCCAGAAGGCTGTCTCAAATTCCAGTTCGCAAATACAGAACGATATGAGCGCTATGTGCATATGAACAGACAAACAAAGAAATGGGATCCTTTGTTAGCGCTACACTAGAGCCACTTTGTCGAGCCCCAATTAACTATTGTTAAGGTTGGTTGGTTCGGGTTGGTTATGTTAGTATAGTGGTGTCGCTCTGTGTTATTGGTTCGGCTGGAACTCAATAAATGCAACTATCAGCTTAAACTTTTACCATAGCAAATGCAACACTGAATTTAGGAACAATATTCCCATATGTGATGGCAGATATTTTGAATGTGATGGAAGGTTTGATTAAAGAATCTTCTGTTAGAAATGCATTTCTTATTTCAAACGAACATGTATTTCTGATTTAGAAAGGAAATACTGTAGAGAACAACAAAAGATAATTAAGAAAGGATTTGAGACTTGAAAATTTAATTAGGCTACAACATTTATTGAAGATTTCTGTGAGGTTCCTGTGACATTTCTTTTATCTTACTAGCTTTGTCGGAAGATCTGAAAATTTTAACGACTTATAAGATACTTGGTTTAAAAGTTTTTGAAAGGTGTACGAGAATTATCACGGTTGCCTCACCCCTCAGTTTCTTCACAACTATGCACATAAATGCTGGAGAGCAGCGAAGAGCTCAAAAGAGCATTCATATCGTTTTTTGACTTAACCAAAGAAATATAACGTGTCTTATTAGGGTGCTCTGAACTGTTCCTAGAAGGAGCGTCAATGGTACAAGAAACCAACAAGGGCGTCAATAAAATCCGACCCATAAGACCTGGATATTGCCACTCTCCTTTTTCATCATGATGTAATAGTGATATTGCCATTGAAAAGGCGTTAACAAGCACATGTGACATGTGACTATCACACGAAACTGAGAGGTCATGAAATCACTAAATACAAATGTCAAATGTTAAGGATTCCACGTTCCACCAAGATACCTATCTAAAGCCAAATCGAATGGAAAGGAAGGAAGCCCTGGGAAATAAACCTTTTTGCATTATATACTTGTCCCAACGAAACATTGGCTGGTTTGAACTTCAATGAGCCCCACTAAAGTTTTTAACCTGCCAAGTATTAATTTCTTATAGTGCACTTCTTATCATAAGAAACGCATCAAATGGAAAGGAAGGAAGCCCTGGGAAATAAACCTTTTTGCATTATATACTTGTCCCAACGAAACATTGGCTGGTTTGAACTTCAATGAGCCCCACTAAAGTTTTTTACCTGCCAAGTATTAATTTCTTATAGTGCACTTCTTATCATAAGAAACGTATTAAATGGAAAGGAAGGAAGCCCTGGGAAATAAACCTTTTTGCATTATATACTTGTCCCAACGAAACATTGGCTGGTTTGAACTTCAATGAACCCCACTAAAGTTTTTAACCTGCCAAGTATTAATTTCTTATAGTGCACTTCTTATCATAAGAAACGTATCAAATGGAAAGGAAGGAAGCCCTGGGAAATAAACCTTTTTGCATTATTTACTTGTCCCAACGAAACATTGGCTGGTTTGAACTTCAATGAACCCCACTAAAGTTTTTAACCTGCCAAGTATTAATTTCTTATAGTGCACTTCTTATCATAAGAAACGTATTAAATGGAAAGGAAGGAAGCCCTAAGAAATAAACCTTTTTGCATTATATACTTGTCCCAACGAAACATTGGCTGGTTTGAACTTCAATGAACCCCACTAAAGTTTTTAACCTGCCAAGTATTAATTTCTTATAGTGCACTTCTTATCATAAGAAACGTATCAAATGGAAAGAAAGGAATCACTGGGGAATAAACCTTTTGCAAAATAAACCTTGGAGTGACACTCCATGTAAACTAGGAAATAAGAGAATCATTCAACCAGAAAATTATTAGTTTCAGGTAATTGTGTTCTGTGTACATAGTTGGTATGTCTTAAAGTTTCGAAGTCCCTTGAAAAATATAGCGAAGCCATTCTCAGCAGGTAGTTTATTCATAAAGTATTTCCGACAAACTAGATATTCAATGAAACTTTTGGTCCTGCATGTCGAATATGACAATTAAAGACAAAACCTTCATTTGATTGACAGCCCTGGTACATTGAGTTTTCCTGGTGCCTTGTTTTTCATTTTGACACCCGCCTTTTAAATAAGAAAGGTGTTAAGACATGAGACGTCCTGCAATTCAGCTTTGACATTTGTTGGATCATACAGAAACTATTATCTAGTGTTGCTCTGAATTGACAATAAACCTCCACGTTCATATTGGATCCCTCTAGGATTTATAGGCTTCCAATGAATACTTGCATTGTTGAAAAGCGTCCATTTCAATTCATTATTAATTCGAAAGTTCTAATAATATCGCAGCTGTCTTTTTGTAAAGCAATTTTTTGGGTAACTGGATTCAATAGTGTATTCAGTTTGATTCATCTACAAGCCTTCATTTTAGATTACTATTTCTAATCATGGATTCAAATTTCACAGCTTCTCCAAATTTCGCAATCGCTCTCATAATAAGTATGTTTTCTCAAAACTACTTCATCTAGCTTTATAAAGAATAACCCTACGTAAACTCTATTTTAAACAAAAATTGGATGTTCGAGTGAGTTGCTGAGTGCCTAGTAATTTCATCAGCTTATTTCGTTTACTTCAAGAAAACGGCTCTGTGACATCCTTAAAGTTGTCATTTTTATTCAATCTTTAACCAGGTTTCTATTGCTTTTAACCACTTTCAGTCTCTTTTTGCTTCACGTTGGGTGTCTTTTCAGCCAATCCTTGATTAAGGACAATCTTTAGACCAAAATACAATACGCTTTTATTCAATACATAGAAACTGAGCACGCCACAGATTGCGTGGAGAGCTCAACATCATGTCTGAGCAGAGTCTGCATGTAAATAGGCACCAAAGAGAGAGCAGTCGGGATCTGCGGAAAAGACCTTGAACTCGTGTGTAAGGTTGCAAGAACAGTGGTCTTATTCATCGCTCAGTGGGCTCAACATGACGTAGGGATACTATGACAATGGCTTAGCGGAATGATCAAATACTTCATGGCAGCGAGATAAGGGCAAGAAACACCAAGACCCAACCCGTCCCTGATCCACTTTAATTTGAAGGTATTTATTCCACTCTCTTCGGATTCTCAAGAAAATTATCTTTCCTCAGTAGCACTTGAAATCCCACCTGGCGCATTAAGCTTTAATAATTTGGCAATTTTGGAACACTTGCTTGGAGGTGAAATTAATAAACAAATTCCAACATCCCCGTTATTGACCTTCCTTTCATGAGGACAGAATCTCTGGCCTATTGGGCATTTTGCTGTCAGAGAAAACCACGCATGATCGACTAGTCGGTTTCTGTCCAAGTTTGAGAAACACCTGGACTGGACAATAAAAATGGCCAACAGACTTTCTTTGCTTTTACTCCCACATGGCCAGTCCCTTCATTTGCTGTACCATGCAGCCTGAACTACTCTTTTCGATTGCCATGAATTTCCGCCTAACGATCTGCTTCTGGTCTGCACCTGTCCTTCCAGCAAATGACGCCCTCACAATAAGGCAATGTCTCAATCATTCACCTATCTCTTGACTTCGAAGCTGTGCCGTATGGCCAGGGCTGTGAGAAATGCCCAAAAACGCTATTTTTAGACTGTTGTACTTGGTCCCAGGCCCCAAAAGTGTTTATTTCAAAAATACTGCTGCAAATTTTGATAACATCATGAAAATTGGTAGAAATGACAGTTTGCAATGCTGAAGAGTCATGCCCATCCCACATATAAAATGCCTCCAAATGCAATTTTTGGAATGGCTATTTGATATCCCGTTCAGGTATTTTATTGAAAAACCTGGACAAAAAGTTAGTTACTTTTATCTTCAACTTCTAGGTATTTTATTGACAAAGACGTCAAAAATGAACAATTTCAAATGAAATGTAATGAAATCTACTGAAAGGCCCACGTTTTTTCATATCAAAGGGGATGACCATCAAGGTAAAAAAGTAATAAGAAGATAGCCTTTCTCATTTAACAAAGCAATCTAGAATAAAAAATAATTCCTGTGAATTGGTTCTGCATACTGCAGGAAAGATAAATAAGAAGGAATATATATAAATCCTTCGACTTCAATAAGGTTTTTAGAACTCGATAAAGTTAATCATCCGCCAATCGAATATTGCAGAGTTGTGAAGAATATTAAGCAAAGCGCATTAAAAGTAGCAAATACCTCAAGAAGACGTTTGTTGCATCTGGGTATGCTTTCCATGTATCCCATGCCATTTTATTTCCCGGCCACCAAACGAGGACACTGTGTCGCAGCCTGTAGATGCACACCAAAAACGAATTGCAGCACAAACTTGAATTCCAAGGTTAGCAGCATACTCGTGAAGCGTTTGTGAATGCCAGCGCTGAACTCTATCCAAAGCTCTTGAATTTGCAATTTGTCGAACATTGACAGGGCTATGACTGCAACATCAGTATAAACTTTTCGTAT
Source organism: Nemopilema nomurai (assembly GCA_003864495.1). Taxonomy (NCBI): domain Eukaryota; kingdom Metazoa; phylum Cnidaria; class Scyphozoa; order Rhizostomeae; family Rhizostomatidae; genus Nemopilema; species Nemopilema nomurai. The sequence goes on from PEDN01001352.1 coordinate 1,501,356, forward strand.
GCAAATCTTGAGATGGCCTGATCTAGCAGTGTGTAGAGTGTAAAGAAAAATCCTGGTATCGGCTTCTTCGTGGTTGCATGGTGCAAGAGATGCTAAGTTGACCAAAAAATTATTGCAGATTGCGTTTTCAAAAGATGTTGCAATAAAAGTGTTGTCATTTGTACTTTGCTTTCAAAGCTCTCTTGTCAGCATCGCAAAAAGCTTTGTTCATATCAACTCGAAGAAACTGACGCTAGTGTTTGCAAATATGCGTTGATTCACGAACAGATATTCGTATACCATCTCCCCTCTGTTCCCTTGATTCAAATTTGAGTCTTTTGGCAAATACCGATCGAAAATGGCGTCTACTCGTCGGCGACTATACGCTCATAGTTCTTGGAGAACCTTTGGTACAAATATCTTCGAACAATACTCTCCGAATGTTTGAGCATCGCCTGGCAAAGTCATTTGAACCAATGCTGCACCATCAATCACTGTGGCTGTAGTTTTTGAGCACTCGTATCTTGCGTCGCCATGTGTTTCGAGGATTTGAAGAACGTCTGCTTTGTTCCCTTTCCTTAGCTTGCCGTATTCAGATAGAGGATAGACATGCGAGAAAAACTTCCAAGATCGCCTTCTCTCGACTGGCAGGCAACATAGAGTGATACAAATAACTTGCGATCTTGTTTTAATGAGATAGCTTTAACTTTGACTTAGAACTGGTGATTGCATTTCTCTGCCTGAACAAGGAGAGTTTGTTTCTTGAGATCGCTGAATAGATGGAAACTTTACACCTCATAAGCCTTTCAGACACATAATGCTGGTATTGGTTCTCTCCAATAACTGAGGCTAACGGGACTGACTCAGCAGCACCTTCATTCATTATCTTTCTAGACACAGGATTGCCAAGCTCTTCAAATATGTCTTTGACACTATTAGGATTCACTGACTGCAAAGGAAATTCGGCTGCAAAACTTTTGGTTAGAGGAAGTGAAGTGTAACTTTCTGGAAGCTTTAGCTCTACACTAGAAGATTGATCGGTTTGTCGCAAATCTGGTAAATGCATCTCAATCGTTGAATCGGAGTGCTGGAAGATCGAATTGCTGGTGCCATGGAATGAGTTGGTGGCTGTGACAGACAAAGGGTTGTGATGGATGTTTTCAGTGGTAAATAGTCCTTCCATCAGGCACAGTGGAGAAACAATGCCTTGCTGCTGGTATTGCTGGCCAACTTTCTTTGCAATTGAGGTTTCGACATGCTATACCCGATCGTAGGAGACCCACATTCCATATTTTGCGAGGCGGCTGACGAGTCCGTTTTTTTCTTGTTTTAGAATGAATCATCAACCCAAGGTGAATTGGAAACGGTGTTTCTTGCTGTTTACTATGGCGCGCACTTTCATTAGTGGTATTTGACCGCTCACCTTTCACCATATTGAATTTTACTACTAATTCGACTACTTTTTTAAATTATTTAAGCTGAACTGCAAAAAAACTTCATCAATATTCTGCAGGAAAAGAATAACCACTTCCGCGGACTTAGACCTAGGACAGCGGTCTAAAGTAGCACATAGAGACAGTTCTCGGCTGTGGTTTTCATCAGATCTTTTTGAGCATATCAAACTGTCCATTTCTTTTAAATTTCACGTTGGTATCACACCTAGCAGCAGTATTACTAGAATAAAAGCATTTTGGGGCCTGAGACCAAGTACAATAGTCTCAAAATAGCATTTAGGGGCATTTCTCAGCTGGGGTCTGCATCTGCATCAGATCCCAAAATAACCCTTGTGGACGAAATTTCATCAAGGTATCCGATTTTGCACAACTCTCTCAAAATCTGAGGCTAACAGCCCTGACTAGAAGAAGTTCTAATATCAAGGGTGAGCGAGTTCCATTTAAAAATATATCCTGGAAGTAGGTATTTGAAAACCCGACAGTTTTACCTACCTACGTTTTGTTTATATGCATGCGCACTTCTGAGATTGTACATGACTTGACGCTCGGTTGGAATTTCAGCATGCAAACACTCAGGATTGAGTGAATTCTTTAACTTAAAAAATGGCACAAACGTCTATACCATCTTCACTGATAGAGGCTTCCCCAATCGTATACAGCCTTATCTTATTTGTACCTCTCCATGCATCCGTCACCGCCAAGGCAGCCGAATATTGAGTTTGTTCTAACTTACGCGTGAAGCTTTGTAGCATCTCAGATTCATGCTTTTGGTAGACGTTGTCACCATAATCTAAACGAGGTCTAACGTAAAGCCTCTACATTAAGAATTGAGAACGCCCCTATAAAACATGATTAGAAATATGTCGCATTATTCCAATTCCTCGACTTGCCTTTAAAATAGCTTCCTTGACAGGGCTCTGGATGTCCAGTTTGGAATCAACAACCATGCCAAGGCGATAATGCTCTTCCATTTCTGTTACCACCTCGTTTCATTACAGTAGCGGAAGAGGGACGAATGGTTTTAACTTATTTTGTGGATAAAATGAGTTCACAGTTTTGCCACCATTAAACTGCATTTTCCATTGCCATTTCCACAAATATATAAATCACTGTTAAGCTATTCCGGATTTTACCTACAACAATCGCAACAGAAAATAGAGAAGTGTCATCAGCAAAAATCTTATTAACACTCTTTAAGTTATCTAAATGGCCAATTACATGGGCAAGAAAGAACCAGGGGCCTAAAACAGAGAACAGACCCTTGAGGTACTCCAGCAGATGTTGTTGCCCATTCTGAGTTTTTCCCATTTAACAGGATACGTTGTGCCAGGTTTGCATGAAAATTGCGAATTAGTGTAAGGTGTCTTCCAGATATCCCAATGCAATCAAGTTTATAGAGAAAGCCCTTGTGCTGCACTTCTGCTGATTCGCTTCCGCTTATCTTCAAGATGGGGCACAGATTCCATACGCGTGGTGACTTTGGTTGTTCCTTGTCAAGGACTCGAAAAGGCTTCATTAAAGGGATGAAAGGCAGAAAAAAACATGGCTCGCGTTCAATAAAATCAACTACATTCAGTTAAGCCATATATTTAAGAGTAGCTAAAGTTTGTTACAATGTTATAACAGCATCATTCTTCAAGGAAAGTCAGTATCGCTGCCTGTATGACCAACAAACGCGTATAACGAGTGGTAAACCATGATATTAAAGATAATAATGTTAAACATGCAAATGTAGTTTACTCATAAATGTCATAACATAAATAGAAGTTTGCTGTTAACTTATTCCACCGCAATTCCCTTGGAATGACTCCATCTAAATGTGCTGAACAATGAATCAGTTTGGAACCAGAAAGCCATCCTTAGGGACCTGATTCAAAAGAGCACGGCTATCTTGCTTGAACATAGAATTTTTTGTGCTATTTCAAACTTCAATATTATGAGCAACAATATCCTGAGTCGAGAGTCTTTAGCCACTTGCAACAATGGCCAATAATAGATATAGCCTGTATGATGTTGGAGTCGAATAGCTTTTATTACTGCAAAACAGCTTTTCCTGGCACTAGTCCTTTAATAGAAAATAATGATGTAGGGAATTTTAAGAAAACGCAGAAATTTATGCTCTGTGATATGCAGTACCAACCTAAAAGATATCTAATACTTGATAAGCAATCCCTTGCTTGCCTCTTAAGCATACTACTATCTTCCACAATAACCGTTTCGTCCGGATTGACAACGTTTACCGCTTGTGACTTCTTGTAATTTTCGAATACTAACCGGTTAGATATACGGAATTAGCGTAAAAACCACCGCACTTCCTCCTTGTGCCATCTGAGCATATATAGGAGCATTCGACTTCTGGCAACTTTCCGTATAAATCATAAGATGTCCCGCAATAGCATTGGTTCGAATATTGCAACCCGGCATACGGGTGGTTGTTTTCCTTGCACATTCGAATGCAATAATCTATGTAATTGATTCCGTTTGAAGCAAGAGTCACTCTCTGCGTAAGAGCTCTTACTGCTTCCCAATCTTTATAACAACCGACGTAGGGAGGACCTGAAAGTATACAAAAGTCACATTAAAACAGATAGCTATCTGGTCTACTTAAGCGAATACTGGTAAATAACCATGACAGAGTGGGTTTAAGCTGACATTTTGCAGGGCTCATTTCAATTAAATAGACTGCCTCTCTTGGTCAAGGGACACACCATACTAGCAATAGGCATGGAAGCATCAGAATTTAAAGTTTTCCGCTGGCATATTTGCGCCTAAACAGTTTACAATTGGAAAAGAATTCCGAGTTGATATGAAAGTTGGGGATTCTTCACAGAATACTTTGGTAAAAGCAATCAAAATGATGAACAGCAATTCGATAAAGGGAATTTTTGTGCCAGCATAAAAAAACGGTTAGCTCAGCGTCGGAAACCCGAAAATCACCCTAAAGGAGTGTTTGTTCAACCGATTTTTCACAATAAAATAGATGCGTTTTCATTACGACCGTTTGCCTTGTGTTTCGACCGCACAGAGCTATAACCTATCTCGTGGCTTTTGTACTCTCCATTCGCAACTGGTGATACAAGCTTTTTTTATAAAGGAACCTAGCTCAAGGCCTAGTTCCAAAAGTTACTTATTCGTAGACCTCAAATCATCAGCTGTTAGTACCAAAAGTTCCTCAAAAGTTTCTGAAGTTCTTAAGCCTGGCGCACACTAGAGCTTTCTGCTGGGCAAAAAATTATTCGTGACTGCGTGCTATGCAGGAAGCACTAGTGTGCGGTGGACTTTAATGAGCTTTTTCGTCACTTGTGACTCTTCTCGAAAATATTCAACATGTTGAATAATTTTCGCCACGAGTGACGTTTTTCTCTGTGTGTGCGCTGAACCAGAAGCAGCAAGCTTGCAATAACGCAACAAAACGCATGCGTATTCTGGGAAAGAACTAAAACAAACAGGACGACCAATTGTCCGAAACATAAGATGTAGTTTCGGAATTCGTGTTCAGAACAGCAGCAGCTTTCAAAAGCAACGAACTGGCCCTGGATCGTGGCTAGTTGCCTCTCACCACCATCGTGTCAATCTCGATCAAGCCTTTAATTTTTGTTTATCGCGGTCTCTTAGATCTTTCAATGCCTGAAACACTGGTTCCAAATGCGATTTTATTCCGAAACTACATCTTATGTTTCGGACAATTGGTCGTCCTGTTTGTTTTAGTTCTTTCCCAGAATACGCATGCGTTTTGTTGCGTTATTGCAAGCTTGCTGCTTCTGGTTCAGCGCACACACAGAGAAGAACGTCACTCGTGGCGAAAATTATTCAACATGTTGAATATTTTCGAGAAGATTCACAAGTGACGAAAAAGCTCATTAAAGTCCAACGCACACTAGTGCTTCCTGCTTAGCACGCAGTCATGAATAATTGTTTGCCCAGCAGAAAGCTCTAGTGTGTGCCAGGCTTTACTTTCGGTGTTTTGATTACAATAATCCTAAACACTTAATAGAACGAGGGGCGAGATAGCATAGGCGGAAACTACTTAATAAAACACTTGACACACGAATAGCAAACAATCTTTGCGAATATTGGCTGCAAATGAATGGAACGGGCTTTTAACTGTTGTTGCTTGCAATTATAAAAATTGCTGGAACAACCAATTTCATCATTGTAGGCTGCAAATTAAAAACAAAAACTAAAGTTTCCATATATTACAAAAATACTTTTCGTTTGACTTACACTGTAATCGTTGTCTCCTCGCTATTACAAGTATGCAAACCTATCCACCCACAATTCCTTGATGATTTCATATCTCGTCAAGTCAAGAAACAGAAGACTCAAAAATCATCAATTTCTCCACCAACTCACGAACATATTAGTTGCTCACACCTTCAATTGCACGATACCCTCTGAGTAAACAAATAAGTGGAAATATCAACAAGATGTTTTAAGATTACCTTGCTTTCGGAAGACAATCAAGTTCTTTTTAGATGTAGGCAAGTCTTCACGAGATTTGTATGTTTGATAGGATGCCTCTTCGACATCTTGCACCACGAAAGTGCAACTTTCACTGATGCTGCATCGATGAAAGGCTTTGTTGAACATGCTCACGATAGACCCACCTTCGGCCTTCGCATCTCCTTCAAATGACACATACTCAAAAGCTGAACGTAATTGTTCAGTAGAATGAACCCATCCTAGATTGGTGCTCAAAATGAGCCAAATGAAATAGCAACCAAGTCTTGACAATTTAACCATCAGGATGCTGGAGAGACCCAAAATATACGATGAGGTAGAGAAAGCGCCTGGCTGAGGAGGCTCCGTGAGAAATTACCTGTTACGCGCGAAGTTGATTGCTACTGTGTGGTTTCTCCGACAGATTTCGATATCCACTCTATATGATATTAATAATTCATTCGCAAATCATTCAATCACTTCAATCTAGTGCTTCTAAAGGCGATGAGACTCAGCAACCAAACCATACATTCTGTCTCAATAATAGCTAAGAACTAATGCTACTATTGCAATTACGTAAAGGTTGTTGTTATGAACCATCAATACCGCAACTGAATTATTAATTTCTTCATGCATTATTAATTTCAATTTATTGATTTCTTCATGCAAAAAATGTTCCAAAAAACTTACTTTCCTCGCAAGCCAGTGAATGCACATGCATGGTCATTTGATAATGCTACCTGTTTGATATTAACAAGAGGGTTTTAAAGAGTAGCCTGCACATCCTTGCTTTTGAACTGTTTTGAAAGCTTAGAAAATAACACCAAAGAGAAGGCATTCATCTTCTTTAATTCGTTGAGATGAAAATCTTCTAAGTTTAGGCTCCTTTAGCAAGGCGTGTGTTTACGTCACAGATACTGATTTCGTATGATGCAATAAATCGAATTGGATTGAATTCAGTCAATGAGTACTGACAATAAACGTGATATAAAAGTACTTCTGTGAAGCCACAGCAACAGGAATCAGCATCTGCAACGACCCTGTGAATGGCTATGCGATGTTGGCTATGCAGCTTGAACTATACGTATGATGTCACGTGTAGAAAAGACAGCTCGAGTGTCATTTGCTATTATGGTAATACTGAAAAAGAAACCGTGCAAGAATATTAGTACTGACATTTGGCAGTAAAAAGAAACTCTTGTAGATATATACTTCAGTTGACATTTGAATTCAAGTTTTCCCTCACTACTACTATATAGAGCACCAAGTTACTCCATTTTGTTCTTCTCTCGTCAACTGTTAGTATAACAGTTTTTACATATACATATAGTTCTATAGTTCTGGTCAAGGCAACATGGTTTCTTACGAAGGATCATAGAGAGTGTGGAAAAAAACCGACCCGAGCGGGACTCGAACTCACGACCCTTGACTTTGTACGTCAACTGCTCTACCAACTGAGTCCTCTCTCATTCAAAGGTCCCTTGCACTTTGCGATGGAGCTGCGATGGCTCCCCTGATCACCTGTGCCACATTTGAACCCAGTGAAGCCAGGAGAGCAGTTGCATTCAAACCCATCAACCAGATTTGCACATATGCCATTGACGCATGGGTTGCTATCACATTCATTCTTGTCTAGAATTGCAAAGACGCTGTATCACACTTTTAACATTTTAAATAAAAATATTTTAATTTAAACGCCGAAGAAATTCCGCTGCAGTACACTAGATCAATGAGTTACGAAACGCTTTGGTACTACAGAATTTTACAGCTACAATTTAACTACAAGGATGTATCTTTTCACGAAATGACCTTATCAAAAGAAATATGAAATCCGTCAGCTTTGTTGGAAAGATTCAACAAAACTCAAAACGACTTTCAAGCAAGTTGGTTCGCATCGTCGATACAAAGACACACATTGTAATGTTGATGACCAGTGCTTTCTTCGATGATATAAATTAAGTTTGTTTTCGGCGCTAATAGAAATAAGTATCTAAGAGTTGTTTGATATAGGTTACAATGGAATTAGCAATCATGGTTTCTCATATATTTAATGAAGAGGTAATTTTTCAAGATTTTTTGCCCAACAAAATTACTTTTAAACGTTGTTGTATGAAGTAAAATACAATTATCTAGAAGGACTTCTATAGCGATGCGTTTGTCAATATTTCAGAAAGAGCCACACAACACTATCTAACAACGGATGGTATGTCAACATGACGACCGCAGGTGAATCGGGTTTTGCCGCTCTGTCATACCACCCGCTACCGGACATCTTTCTGCTGCATATCTGTCAATTCATTTCTTGCTCGATTGTCCTTGCCAAAGGATAACAAACTCCCAAGATCCCTTTGGCACCCTCAACTGTTTCTTCATGTAAAAAAAACTGTCCTGCAGACACTGCAGTAGCGGTTTGCATGTATGCAGGGCCGTAACAACAAATGTCAGAGGTGTATCTTGAAGAGTAGAACGTCATCCTTCAACTTGATTTGAAGCAACAAATTGCTCTAGAAACGCAGACAGCAGGAAGTGAATGTCCTGCAGCAGGGGCTTGCCTCGTATACTAGCGCCACGCGAAGTATCAAGGCGAGGATAAACAAAGCAAGTTTATCATAACAACTATTTGAGTAAATCTTTACAAGTGATAGATCGAACAGTAATACAAGACATACAAGAGATCAAAATCATTATAACTTTACAGAGCGATGCCTCCCCTGACGTTTGTGCACTAGCTGACAATACCATTTGTTATCGATTTAGCTGAAAATTATTTTATCAAACCTTGCGTTAATGAAATCCAACCGATATACGTGGCGCCAGAGCTTTTGAACAAGAGATGAACAGTTTCGACACAGTTTTTGGGAGAGTTCAATAGCCGCAGAGATATGTGGTACACAAAACAAAACGATGTCTAGGGGTTTTGGCAACATCTAAAAATCTTAAGGTTTAAAGAGTCTGCAGTATCCTTTTCGGACGCACCGTGTTACCAACTGTTTTTCAAAGTTGTCACTTGGGATTCACCAAGTTTTTAATCACTTGAAAATGGGTTACAATTTACACTAGATAATATCATGGACCAGGCGTTTGTCAATATGCGGTGCACAGGTGCGTCGTCCAAAGCATTAGAACACCTCCAAAGTGAATACATCAAGCAACAAAAAAGTATTATTTTCGTCCCTTTTTATTGGGCTGTTGGTTCCGGGGTGGTGTAATTGGTCGTCCCGAGTTAAGTCCGCCATATTGGTACTTGGCTTTCTTTTTCGCTGGCTTCAAGATCTAAAATTAATAAATCATCTTAGAAAGCAAAAGAAGAAATTTCCACCTCAACAGAAAGACACGGTTGATTCCAAAGTATGGGCCAGTTTTTGCGGCCACTTCCAGACTGGCACATTGTTACAATAGCCAAACCTGGATACACCATCCCAGACAGTACCATAAACCACCTGTTTTCATCAAGTGAAAAGTGGCAGTTCTACACCCGGATATAATATTCTTCCATTTCATAGCGTTTGGACAACGACGTTTTCACTGGATTACAAGAGGGGATATTTTATTTAGATTACATCGAAAACTGTACCGTGAAAGGAAATGTATTGCTCTTGCGTGTCAACAGTCAGACTATGGATTTGGACCCAGATTTTGTATTGAATGAGTCAGGAAAACAGTACTGGGTTCTTATACAATCCTGTAAATTTCAACACCATTGTATAAATGAAACATAGTTCTTATCTCTGCACATAATCATGCGTCACTGGCAGGACCGGGGAAAGAAGGACCACTTAATCGTTCGTTTGCACGCTCATATAATGTTGTTGTAAATCTAAGAGACTTTGTGTTACCTGGAAGGAGCACATTAGCGTTTCATCCACGCTCATCATACCGCCAGCATTATCAAACTCCCCACAGTAATTTGGAGCCGAGAATAAAGTGACGAGTTGTCTTTTAGCAAAGAACTCGTATCCATCTGCATCAACCTACAAACAGAAAGGGAAATTACAACTTCAACCTCGGAAACCTATGTTTAGCCCTGTCCAAATTTGGTTTTATGAGATATGGACTTTCTTTAATAACAATGGGCTTGAAAACATCCTGACATGCTTCCCTTTACTTTTCTCTACGTACAACTTAAAAAATAATACTGCATCTTTGCGCTCTCTCTCTCTCACTCTCTTGAAATTTTAAGATTTTTCTCCTTTCACTGAAAAATGGCAGCTCTACACCCGGATATAATATTCTTCCTTTTCATAGCTTTTGAACAATGACGTTTTCACTGGATTACAAGACGGAATATGTTATTTAGATTACATCGAAAACTGTACCGTGAAAGGAAGTGTATTGCTATGGGTTTGGACGCAGATTTTGTATTGAATGAGTCGGGAAAACAGTACTTGGTTCTTAATTTAAAGTTGAAAATTCTCTCTCTCTCTTGAAATTTTAAGATTTTTCTGCAATTAAAGAAATATTTCTAGACCAAAATTAAAATTATGTTTATACATCAAATAAGAAACTTTATGCGTTATAAATTCAATTTTTAGTGGTACTATCATTATTACAAACATCAGATTACAATATATAGCGATGCTTGGGCAACTAACATAAAAAATCATTTTACAGCTTTACATGGCATAAATATCAGAAAAAGCTTTTCCAAGCGAATTCCTCTTCTTCAGAGAAAAATTCTCTATCTTCTTTAGTTGGAGTTCACATCTATTAAAATCCTCATCTTCCTTTGTCAAAAACAAAAATTGTTACTGACCTGGTGAGCCCTGCAAATAAGATCTAGATCATGCTTGTTCGAAAACTTTCCAACAATGTCTGTTCCAAATGTGAATGAAACACCACGATCGTTTTCACCCCAGCCTTGAATGTCTTTGTCAGGGTCAGACCAAAGCAAGTCACACAGCAGGCCTGAAATAGTTAGAAATATGTCGCATTATTCCAATTACTCGTATTGCCTTTAAAATAGCTTCCTTGACATGGCTCTGGATGTCCAGTTTGGAATCAACAACCATGCCAATGCGATTATGGTTTCAACTCTCTTTGTGGATAAAATGAGTTCACAGTTTTGTCACCATAAAACTGCATTTTCCATTGCCATGCCCACAAATAACTAAATCACTGTTAAGCTATTCCGGATTTTAACTACATCAATCGCAACAGAAAAAAGAGAAGTGCCATCAGCAAAAATCTTATTATCACTCTTTAAGTTATCTAAAAGGCCATTTACATGGGCAAGAAAGAACAAGGGGCCTAAAACAGAGAACAGACCCTTGAGGTACTCCAGCAGATTTTGTTGCCCATTCTGAGTTTTTTCCCATTTAACAGGATACGTTGTGCCAGGTTTGCAAGAAAATTTCGAATTAGTGTAAGGTGTCTTCCAGATATCCCAATGCAATCAAGTTTATAGAGAAAGCCCTTGTGCTGCACTTCTGCTGATTCGCTTCCGCTTATCTTCAAGATGGGGCACAGATTCCATACGCGTGGTGACTTTGGTTGTTCCTTGTCAAGGGCTCGAAAAGGCTTCATTAAAGGGATGAAAGGCAGAAAAAAACATGGCTCGCGTTCAATAAAATCAACTACATTCAGTTAAGCCATATATTTAAGAGTAGCTAAAGTTTGTTACAATGTTATAACAGCATCATTCTTGAAGGAACGCTGAACAAATTCAACAAACTCGTTGAACGAGTGACAATCAATGATATTACCGGTAATAATGTTAAACATGCAAATGTTGTTTACTCAAAAATGTCATAACATAAACAGAAGTTTGCTGTTAACTTAGTCCGCCGCAATTCCCTTGGAATGACGCCATCTAAATGTGCGGAACAACTCCCTTCCACAATAACCGTTTCGTCTGGATTGAAAACGTTGACCGCCTGTGACTTCTTGTAATTTTCGAATACTAACCAGTTAGGTATACGGAATTAGCGTAAAAACCTCCGCACTTCGTCTCTGTGCCATCTGAGCATATGAAGGAGCATTCGGCTTCTGGCAACTTTCCGTATAAATCATATGATGTCCCGCAAAAGCAATGGTTCGAATATTGCAACCCGGCATACGGGTGGTTGTTTTCCTTGCACATTCGAATGCAATTATCTATGTTATTGATTCCGTTTGAAGCAAGAGCCACTTCCTGCGGAAGAGCTCTTTCTCCTTCACCATCTTTAAAACAACCGACGTAGGGAGAAGCTGAAAGTATACAAAAGTCTACATTAAAACAGATAGCTATCTGGTATACTTAAGCGAATACTGGTAAATAACCATGACAGAGTGGTTTAAGCTGACATTTTGCAGGGCTCATTTCAATTAAATAGACTGCCTCTCTTGGTCAAGGGACACACCATACTAGCAATAGGCATGGAAGCATCAGAATTTAAAGTTTTCCGCTGGCATTTTTGCGCCTAAACAAACAATTGCACGATACCCTCTGAGTAAACAAATAAGTGGAAATATAAACAAGATGTGTTAAGATTACCTTGCTTTCGGAAGACAATCAAGTTCTTTTTAGATGTAGGCAAGTCTTCACGAGATTTGTATGTTTGATAGGATGCCCTTTCGACATCTTGCACCACGAAAGTACAACTTTCACTGATGCTGCACTGATGAAAGGCTTTGTTGAACATGCTCACGATAGACCCTCCTTCGGCCTTCGCATCTCCTTCAAATGACACATACTCAAAAGCTGAACGCAATCGTTCAGTAGAATGAACCCAACCAAGATTGGTGCTCAAAATGAGCCAAATGAAATAGCAACCAAGTCTTGATAATTTATCCATCTGGATGCTGGAGAGACCCAAAAGTTAAGTAAAGGTAGGGAAAGCGCCTGGTTCAGAAAGCTCCGTGACAAATTACCTCATACCTAGACAAACTTGAGCAACGTTGATTGCTACTGTGTGGTTTCTCAGACATATTTCGATATCCACTCTATATGATATTACTAATTCATTCGTAAATCATTCAATCACTTCAATCTAGTGCTTCTAAAGGCGGTGAGACTCAGCAACCAAAGCATGCATTCTGTCTCAATAATAGCCAGTAACTAATGCTACTATTGCAATTACGTAAAGGTTGTTGTTATGAACCATCAAATACCGCAACTGAGTTGATTCATATCGTCATGCAAAAATTGTTCAATACACTTGCTCCACTCGCAAGCCAGTGAATGCACATGTATGGTCATTTGATAATGCTACCTGTTTGATATTAACAAGAGGGTTTTAAAGAGTAGCCTGCACATCCTTGCTTTTGAACTGTTATGAAAGCTTAGAAATTAACACCAAAGACAAGGCATTCATCTTCATATATTCATTGAGATGAAAATCTTCTAAGTTTAGGCTCCTTTAGCAAGGCGTGTGTTTACGTCACAGATACTGATTTCTTATGATGCAATATAATCGAATTGGATTGAATTCAGTCAGTGAGTACTGACAATAAACGTGATATAAAAGTACTTCTGTGAAGCCACAGCAACAGCAATCAGCATCTGCAACGACCCTCTGAATGGCTATGCGATGTTGGCTATGCAGCTTGCTCTCCTTTCTCCCGCCAGTGACTATGCATCCATTGAACTATACGTATGATGTCACGTGTAGAAAAGACAGCTCGAGTGTCATTTGCTCTAAAGATAATACTGAAAAAGAAACCGTGCAAGAATATTAGTACTGACATTCGGCAGTAAAAAGAAACTCTTGTAGATATATACTTCAGTTGACATTTGAGTTGAAGTTTTCCCTCATTACTACCATCTAGGGCAGCAAGTTACTCCTTTTTTTTCTTCTCTCGTCAACTGTTAGTATAACAGTTTTTACCTGTTATATTAACAAGTTTTTACCTGTTATACTATACTGTTATACTATCATATCTGACGTAGGTTTGGCGTAGGGAAGCGTGTCTTCTCTAAAAGCAAACGTGGAAATTGTTAATGGGGACCGGGGACGTTTATTTTATTTGTTTTTCTGTAAGACAATCCTCCATACCATGTTGTCAATATTACTAAGAAATACTTGCAGGAAAGCGGCATCATGAATCTTTCTTGGTCAGCTCAAGTTCCGATTGGAATATGAATGAAAATGCTTAGTTATTCATCAGAAATAAGATAGAGAAGATCCGCCAAAGAACAATGAACAGTTGGTCAATCACATTTTTCATATCTGGCGAAAAATCCCACAGTAATTTCTGGTAAAACTTTTCTAAGTCCATTCCAAGACGATCAATGGCAGTAAGGAGATGTAACGGCTACTCTACAAAATATTGAAAAACAGCTCCTTCAGAACAGCTCGCGGCCGCCATCGCATTTTGCGTAGGCCATCGTTTCCATAACTCTGCCACGTAAGTGTAGTTCATACGCCGCATTACTGCCATAGTGAGTTAAATAGGCGCAACTGCCACAGCTCGCGCTTTCTTTGTAATTTCAAAATGGCGCACCCAACCAACATGGCGCTGCTATTTTCAGAAGATTGTTTCTCGACGAGAAGAAGAGTTGGGAGATAGTGAAAATCAAGGAAAACAGACGCATTTCATTATTTCCCAGTTAACACGGAGAAAAAATTGACATATTGGTCCATAAGTGTCGGCAGATTTCTGAGTTTCGCTTCATTTGTTGCGGCATTACAGTAGAGTTTGGAAGCAAACGCATTTCTGCCGAAGCTTCTATGTATATGTCGTCTTGGCTCAGACACCGCAATTGCGTCACTCTTAATCTTGGCAGTATAAGGATTTATGAAGTAGGCCTTAACTAGAGCTGGAAATGTTTAAATAGATATTTGATTGCTGCACCAGCAAGAGGCTTATCTGATTTCCACAAATATACCTACTTCACAGTTCTGACCACCGAAGCCAAAAGGACAATGGCAAATGTAGTCATTCAGTGTGTTTTTGCAAGCGCCACCGTTTTTGCAGGGTTGGCTGACGCACTCATCTATATCTAGAAATAAACCAATGCCATTAGTGTCTAACCCAACACAGATATACTTGAAAATGTATTTTGCTGGACAGTGTGTCATCTGAACAGTTTCTAGGCATCGTACATGTCCATATGGTGATTAAATTGTCATGCAAATGTGTCACCAAAGATCGTGAGCTTCTGTCATCACGTGTACCGGAGTATCAAGTTACTATTCCCAGTTGATGAGCTGTAGGCAATTGATAGTTATAACTTGCTGACATAATGAGCTCACAAAAGCGACTGGCAGCGCCACCTTTCAGTAAAACAAATTTCCTTACCTGATTCACAGTTGAACCCAGTGGAGCCAGGAGAGCAGGTGCATACGTACCCATCAACCAGATTTGCACATATGCCATTGACGCATGGGTTGCTATCACATTCATTCTTGACTAGAATTCCAAAGACGCCGTATCACACTTTAAATATTTTAAATAAAAATATTTTCATTTAAACGCCGAAGAAATTCCGCTGCAGTACACTAGATCAATTAGTAACGAAACGCTTGGGTACTACAGAATTTTACAGCTACAATTTAACTACAAGGATGTATCTTTTCGCGAAATGACCTTATCAAAAGAAATATGAAATCCGTTCGCTTTGTTGGAAAGATTCAACAAAACTCAAAACGACTTTCAGGCAAGTTGGTTCGCATCGTCGATACAAAGACACACATTGTAATGTTGATGACCAGTGCTTTCTTCGATCAAAGCGCGGTACAATTCATTTCACCAACAATTCATGTGCTCTTGGTGGCTAAAACAACATGCTTTAGATACAAGAGACGGCTTAAGACACCCAAAATGAAAAGTTTTCAGTTCTCTGAAAATACAAATCATCGTTTCCAAATCAATGAATCAAAGAGGTAATAACTTCGTACTTGAAGCAATTGAAATTAGAACAATGCTAAATTAGAAGTAGTTTCATTTCCTGTAAGCGGATTTCTTTTAAGTTTTCCCTACCGACAATTCCGGCCTGCAGAAGATAACCAAATGGTAATACAGGGTCACCAAAAAGAATGCCTGAACCTTGGCCCCCACCACCCGACAGGGCACTACAGAAGAGGCAACTATTCATATGCCTGTACTTACCAGCAGTCCTTCTCGCAACCCCCATTTCTGTACAAAGACATGACAGTACTTTCAGTTCGCAATACACCTTAACAATCAGAAAAATTATTGTCGTAAAGAACATACCCAATGGCACTGCATTTTTTCTGTAGACGATCAAATTCGTCTTGAATTCTGGCAAATCCTCTACTATCTCAAATGTCTGAAACACTGCAGTCGCAACGTTCCGCACCACGTAATTACAGACTTCACTGATACTGCATTTGTGAAAATCTCTATGCAGCATGCTGACTGGATAGCCGTGTCCTTGCGTAGCATCATCGTCAAACGGTAAGTACTCGAAGGAGGAGCGAACAGACTCCGCAAGTACCATGGCTGCTTTTGAACACAGCAGAAGCAATCCGAGAACGCGGAAGAGCGAATCCATCTGAAGCAGCTGAATGGTCCCAGGATAGCTCTTGCAACTACAGCCTTCTACTCCTATCTCTTATGTCGTTCTGATTACAATGAATAGGCAAGAGTTCATTGGGATTATAACCTGATTCAGGCACATAGAATAAGCAACATTCAATCCAATTTATTGTAATGTAAATTAAGTTTGTCTTCGGCGATAATAGAAAAAAGTATCTAAGAGTTGTTTACAATAGGTTTCAATGGAATAAGCAATCATGGTTTCTCATAAATTGCATGAAGAGGTAATTTTTCAAGATTTTTTACCCAACAAAATTACTTTTAAACGTTGTTGTATGAAGTAAAATACAATTATCTAGAAGGACTTCTATAGCGATGCGTTTGTCAATATTTCAGAAAGAGCCACACAACACTATCTAACAACGGATGGTATGTCAACATGACGACCGCAAGTGAATCGGGTTTTGCCGCTCTGTCATACCACCTGCTACCGGACATCTTTCTGCTGCATATCTGTCAATTCATTTCTTGCTCGATTGTCCTTGCCAAAGGATAACAAACTCCCAAGATCCTTTGGCACCCTCAACTGTTTCTTCATGTAAAAAAACTGTCCTGCAGACACTGCAGTAGCGGTTTGCATGTATGCAGGGCCGTAACAACAAATGTAAGAGGTGTACCTTGAAGAGTAGAACGTCATCCTTCAATCTGATTTCAAGCAACAAATTGCTCTAGAAACGCAGACAGCAGGAAGTGAATGTACAGCAGCAGGAGCTTGCCTCGTATACTAGCGCCACGCGAAGTATCAAGGCGAGGATAAACAAAGCAAGTTTATCATAACAACTATTTGAGTAAATCTTTACAAGTGATAGATCGAACAGTAATACAAGACATACAAGAGATCAAAATCATTATAACTTTACAGAGCGATGCCTCCCCTGACGTTTGTGCACTAGCTGACAATACCATTTGTTATCGATTTAGCTGAAAATTATTTTATCAAACCTTGCGTTAATGAAATCCAACCGATATACGTGGCGCCAGAGCTTTTGAACAAGAGATGAACAGTTTCGACACAGTTTTTGGGAGAGTTCAATAGCCGCAGAGATATGTGGTACACAAAACAAAACGATGTCTAGGGGTTTTGGCAACATCTAAAAATCTTAAGGTTTAAAAAGTCTGCAGTATCCTTTTCGGACGCACCGTGTTACCAACTGTTTTTCAAAGTTGTCACTTGGGATTCACCAAGTTTTTAATCACTTGAAAATGGGTTACAATTTACACTAGATAATATCATGGACCAGGCGTTTGTCAATATGCGGTGCACAGGTGCGTCGTCCAAAGCATTAGAACACCTCCAAAGTGAATACATCAAGCAACAAAAAAGTATTATTTTCGTCCCTTTTTATTGGGCTGTTGGTTCCGGGGTGGTGTAATTGGTCGTCCCGAGTTTAGTCCGCCATATTGGTACTTGGCTTTCTTTTCCGCTGGCTTCAAGATCTAAAATTAATAAATCATCTTAGAAAGCAAAAGAAGAAATTTCCACCTCAACAGAAAGACACGGTTGATTCCAAAGTATGGGCCAGTTTTTGCGGCCACTTCCAGACTGGCACATTGTTACAATTGCCAAACTTGGATACACCATCCCAGACAGTACCAGAAACCACCTGTTTTCATCAAGTGAAAAGTGGCAGTTCTACACCCGGATATAATATTCTTCCATTTCATAGCGTTTGGACAACGACGTTTTCATTGGATTACAAGAGGGGATATTTTTTTAGATTACATCGAAAACTGTACCGTGAAAGGAAGTGTATTGCTCTTGTGTGTCAACAGTCAGACTATGGATTTGGACCCAGATTTTGTATTGAATGAGTCAGGAAAACAGTACTGGATTCTCATACAATCCTTTAAGTTTTTACGCCATTGTATAAATGAAACATAGTTCTTATCTCTGCACATAATCATGCGTCACTGGCAGGACCGGGGAAAGAAGGAACACTTAATCGTTCGTTTGCACGCTCATATAATGTTGTTGTAAATCTAAGAGACTTTGTGTTACCTGGAAGGAGCACATCAGCGTTTCATCCACGCTCATCATACCGCCAGCATTATCAAACTCCCCACAGTAATTTGGAGCCGAGAATAAAGTCACGAGTTGTCTTTTGGCAAAGAACTCGTATCCATCTTCAACAACCTACAAACATAAAAGGAAATTATAACTTCAACCTCGAAAACCTATGTTTAGCCCTGTCCAAATTTGGTTTTATGAAATATGGACTTTCTTTAATCACAATGGGCTTGAAGACATCCTGACATGCTTCCATTTAGCTTTCTCTACGTACAACTTAAAAAATAATACTGCAGCGCTCTCTCTCTCTCTCTCTCTCCCTCTCTCTCTCTCTCTCTTGAAACTCTAAGATTTTTCTCCTTCCACTGTAAAAAATATTTTCTCAAATTCTTGCTTTGAAAGACTTTCTAAGTTATTCTTCAATGTTTTTAAAAAAATTCTCATGCTGGAAAGCCAGAAATCCATTAGCTTCCTAAATTTTCTGCCTAGACTTACTTAGAAAACACATTCATATTCCAGCAATTAAAGAAATATTTCTAGACCAAAATTAAAATTATGTTTATACATCAAATCAGAAACTTTATGCGTTATAAATTCAATTTACAGTGGTACTATCATTATTACAAACATCAGACTACAATATGTAGCGATGCTTGGGCAACTAACATAAAAAATCATTTTACAGCTTTACATGGAATAAATCTCAGAAAAAGCTTTTTCCAAGCGAATTCCTCTTCTTCAAGAGAGAAATTCTCTATCTTCTTTAGTTGGAGTTCACATCTATTAAAATCCTTATCTTCCTTTGTCAAAAACAAAAATTTTTACTGACCTGGTGAGCCCTGCAAATAAGATCTAGATCATGCTTGTTCAAAAACTTTCCAACAATGTCTGTTCCAAATGTGAATGAAACACCACGATCGTTTTCACCCCAGCCTTGAATGTCTTTGTCAGGGTCAGACCAAAGCAAGTCACACAGCAGGCCTGAAATAGCCAATATTGATAGCTCATTCATTCTGCCTTACACAGGCCAGCATGAAGTTTAGTGGGTCTTATTCTGACCAGCAGAGTAAAAGATCTTGTGAGGCTTTGAGGGCAAATTTAAATGATCAGATTTACATCAAAAACGACTGAATTGCTTTCTGGCTTGACAAAATCAGCTTGAGTTGCCAATCAAACTGTTAATAGCTGTGAATTTGATTAGATGATAACACTCCTGGCTGCTGTAGCCAAATGACAAAAGTAGTTTTTCCCAAATAGGTTTGATTGTAATGAAAATTGACTTTTTCTGTTCAGCTACCAAAATTAATTTTACAAATTCAGATCTTTAATGTATTCAGAAACTTTTCTTCGATTTGAAGCCACCTTATCAGTATGTCTCAGTTTTTGTAATATGAAAATGCGATGTGCGATGGCGAGCGATGCAAACCGCTTTTTATCGGTTGTTGCTCATACCTGTTGTCAAGGAGACCTGTTGTCAAGAACTGGGTGCTGCTTTTAAGGAGACCTAATTTGGCGACTTTGAGTTACCGCTGCTTTGAAAATCTTCGAAACATAAGCAATTTTAGAAAATTTTGTAGCAAATTCTTTGTTTTGCGTGTGTGATGATTAGCATGCCTTGGGCAATCTGCGTGTGTGTGGAGGTGTGCGCGTGCGATCACACGCCTTATGTTACAAAGACTGATGTCTGTCTACAGCCCTTTAACATCAAAATGCTCTTAATTAACTTCAATCTTTAATGGATTTTCAACTTTTGCTTGGATTTAAAGACAGCTTTCCAGGCTCTCTGTCTAAAGCTCTTCATCATGGCAAACTCTGCAAGAATCATAAAATAAATTTTACTGCACACATATGTACCTGTATCAGGTACATCTGTTGGCCTCATAATTCTCCTAATCTGCTCCATTGACTGCAAATCAGGTGACAGACCTAAAAGGAAATTGTAGCAAACAAGAATTTAGGAGTAGATAGATTTGCAGAAAACAACAAGAAATAGAGCAAAAGAATTAAAGGAGCAAAAACCAATGCTTTACACAATATAGTTCCATCTGGAAGGTGAAAAAGACTTGTAAAACTTCAAAAAGACAAGTAAATTTACTTTTAAACAACTAGCTGATGACAAATACACAACCATTTATGGCTTTTGTCAAAAATATATGGTGAAACATAAAGTGGATAAACTTTACCTCCATGCATGCAAAGAATCTTTTCATCAACTATAGCAGCTATTGGTAAACAGTTGAAACAATCTGTGAATGTTTTCCATGACTTCACACTGAACCGCCTTTTGCCTGAATATGATGCAAAAATTACTTAGCACAACATTAAAGACAGCTCGCTTTATTCCAACAACTATGGACAAATAAAGGGGCAAACATTCAGAGAAATTTATAGGCATACTTTCAGAAAGTTTATGATAAACTGCCAAATGGCTTTGGGTCATATGTGTTCATTCTAAACCATTTTAATCCAATAGTGAAAGACTTCTTCCTTTTAAGGTGTTATTTCATTCTCAAAATCCCAGAATTATATAAGCAATAAAGTCAGTGATATAAGGATAAGTGACAATCTCAGATATGAGAACAAAACCTGGAAATTTCAATACAATAACCCAATAAACTCCTAAATATATTTCCACCAAAAGTTTGAATACAAAATACACAAGTCTTTCATCAAAAGAAGTGTATTGCATTTGAGTTTATGATGGTAGTCTTGAAACTTGTGTACGTACATTCATCGTAGAAACCATATATTCTGTTGATGCTAGCACATTCATGATTTCCACGCAAAAGGAAGAAATTTTCAGGATACTTGATTTTGTATGCAAGCAGAAGGCATATAGTCTCTAAGGACTGTTTTCCTCGATCCACATAATCTCCCAGGAAAAGATAGTTAGCTTCGGGTGGAAAGCCTCCATATTCAAACAGCCTCAACAAATCAGAAAATTGACCATGGATGTCCCCTAAAAGGAAAGAAGTGAAATTTCTTTGATTTGTTGTGCATCAAATTGTTATAAAGAACCTAGAAATATAACTGTTTATCTTTGCTTTTTTCTCTTGGCTTTATAAGTAATACAATTTTGCATATATACATATTAGATATAACAAAATCTAGTTGAAAAGGTACATTGATATGAAATTGGGGTAGCAGTGGCTTACTCACTGGGGGTGGAAAACACATATAAGAACAACAAAATGTGATAACTGAAACAATAATAGGATAAAGTAAGGTGAAAATGAAATGCAAGCAATGCAAAAGCCAGGCTGGATAATAAAGAGGATACCATCAAGATTGTATTGTAAGTATTGTATTTTGTCTGTTAAATATGGTACAAGTACATTAGTTATATGAGATCAATGGTTCACTTACAATTATGAATTTCTACCAGGTCAGCAAATGAAAAGATGTCTGTTTCAATTTCTGATTTACTAATAATTAAAACAGAGAGCTTTCTCTTACCACAAATCTTCAGTGGGGCTTCCAATTCCAACAATATTGGCTGACTAAGGAATAACTCTCTTGACTTGAGGCAGAGACACCTGACTTCAGCTTCTGTCATCTGGACAGTTTTGCCAGGCCTTCCACGGGCTTGATTTGAAAACAACAATAATGTAGCAATCAATATGTTTTTAAACAGAACAAAATGCTTTAATAAATATTTGATTACAAATATTATGGAAGTTCTTATCTTGAGACTGAACAAGTATTAAAAGCTGCATTTGTAAACAGAATAGCCAAATTAGTAACAAATCAAAAATTTAACTTGTTAATGGAGCTTTTGAACTTACAGCAGGTGAGCCTTCTCCCAATAACACAAGTTTTGCAAAAGGAGGCAAACATTTTACAGAAATTTAATAAACTTGAGCCAGGGGTGACTGTGTTTGACACTTTCTAACAACAAACTGCTCGATATTTTGTCTTCTAAAACTAATTCTGTATTCAGTGAGCAACAAAATATTTGCTTATATATGCAAGAGGCATACCACAAAAAAGTTTTACCAAAACACCAAAAATAGGAGACGCAAACACAAAAATAGACTTACAAGTAACTTAAGAAGGTAACTTAAGAGTATGATCCAAAACAAAGTGGTATATGAAACTGAATTCAAATGAATGAAACTGAAACGCTAGGAAGATGTGTAATTGCCTTGTAGCAAGTATACAGAAAAAGTGACAACTCTACGATGCAAAAGTAGGCAGGTTATTGCGTAACATTGGACAATTAAATCGCTCAACAGGTTTTAGCGAGCCTAAAATTAGCCTTTCATGATTAGAATGAATTCTGCAAAGACAAAAATTACACGCCTTAGAAATTTCTATGCTCGCATACTTCACCGTGAATGTTCCCTTGTGATTCAATAGCTGGAATCGTTACGCGGTGATTTAGGGCAGAAAATCAATATGGCGCGTTCGATAAGGAAATCCAGGTCGTAAAAAAATTTCGAACGCCAGTTGTAAAAGAAAATATAAATAGCCTTCCTTAAATCGAAGCTATTAAAGCCTCTGCAATCAATTTTCATAGCCCTGTATCGGCACAGAAAACAGCAATATTTGATGTTAAAATCAGCGAGCAAAGCAACTGTCGTACTGCGGCCTAAAGTACAAGTTGGCGGTTTCAACACGGCAAAGCTTCTACTTCTCGAACGGTCTACCTTCAACAAAGATGAGTCTTTTTACCTTCAAGAAGTCTCCCAATAAGGTTATCCACATTAAGCTCCTGTTCGGCCATTTTTTTTAAAGGTATGGGACAAGTATCAAAGCAAAAACTTCAACGATTGTTCGACTCAGTCGGCCAAGCTTTCCGCGACGAAATCCCAATAAATAAAGAGGAAGGGCGACGGGGCCTGGACGCTAGACATGCCCTGACCTGTGTTCCAAACCAAGTGGTCGGGTCCTCCGAAGGAGAACTGCTTCGGTAACTTGTGAATCTTGTGAAGTTCTATTTTTCAAGTATTCTACAGCAGTCTACAGCAATCTTTAATGCGATATTGGATGAAAAGCAGATCACTCGGGAAGGCAAAAACAGGTAGGAGTTGAGGAAACTTTCGGTTAATGTTGCTACTGATTGTAGAGAAACTTATATATTTTGCAGCGTTGATTATTCCGGTAATCGAAAAATGAACTCTACGCTGAACAAAATTACTCCCACAACGCTTGGTTGAAAATTCATAGCCCGCTTTTCGTTTACATAATTCGTCGGCATGATAGCCATTTCGAGTTGCAAGTGTTTGTTAATTTACCCTTAGCTTTCACTGTGACTACTCAACATAACATCCGAGTCAGCGAGTGCATGACCCCTGTGTAAAGCCTGAAATACACGATCAGTTTTTATCAGTTTTTTGACTGACAGTTTTCAGTTTTTCAAAAACTGATGTCCTTCATACACGATCAGTTTTTATCAGTTTTTGACTGACAGTCTTCAGTTTCACGTTTTGATTAGATCGGCTTTTTTTACAATGGAGCTTGATCAAGAAACAACTGCTGTTGTTCTGGCTGCGGCTCTGGTCGTCAAAAAAGGCGAAAATATCGAAAAAAGAAAGCAATGTCTGTTTGGGTAAAGCCATGGTTGAGTAGGAGAACTAACCTCTGTGTTTACGACACTTTTCTACAAGAGTTAAGATCGGAGGATGAAGGAGAGTATTGAAAATTTCTGAGAATGACGCCTGAAAATTTTGACGAGTTGTTGGAGCTGATTAAGGTGAACATTTCAAAATACGACACAAATATGCGTGATTCTATCCCTGCAAGTATTCAACTAGCAGCCACTGTAAGGTATTTGGCAATCTTGCGCAAGGGGATTATAGGGGCACCAGCTTTAAACAATGGAGTCTATATCAATGAATAGAAATTCCATCAGTCAAAAACTGACGAAGTTGGACGTGTTCAACTTCTTCAGTCAAAAACTGAAGGTCATTAAAGCATCAGTTTTTATCAGTTTTTGCTAAATACACGATCAGTTTTTGACTGAAGACTGAAAACTGTCAGTTAAAAACTGATCGTGTATTTCAGGCTTAATACCTTATTCCTGTGTCATGGCAGGTGCCACTACTTAGAACGTTTACAAACATTATTTTCTAAAAATTCCAGAGTGCAGCTGTAGCAAAGCCATAAATTGAGAAAAATGCCAAGCATTTATGCCGTATCCAAAATTGGCGTTGATATGTATGAGAAATGGGTTTTTATTGCTTCATAGTGATAGCTCAGACCTATGTCTAGCTGGGTCTTGGTGCCATGTCAGTGTGATGATTTATAACTTTGATTGTGTTTGCTATGTTACGTCATGTTGATGTACTTGTTGATATCTACTTATTGATCGATGTAAACCAGAATTACATATATACTCAACGTTATGCAAATTGACTTATTGATCGATGTAAACCAGAATTACATATATACTCAACGTTATGCAAATTGACTTATTGATCGATGTAAACCAGAATTACATATATACTCAACGTTATGTAGTCAGTCGGTTATTGAGTTTTATGCACATCTGAGTTACACGACAACTTGCAGTATTTCTTGGCCGAAGTCTTCGAAACCCCAATACGCCACAAATTGGTGACAGAGGTTTAACTGCAGACGAAAGACATAATGGCCGCTCAAATACTGCCTGATAAGTTCACTCGTGGTTCGCTGGTGGTGATTTTATGACGTGGTTACGCCATTTCGATCGCTGTTCTGGCGCTAATGCCTGGAGCGATGAGAGCCGACTGGTTTCTTAAAGGCCTATTATTTTTATAACTCTGTCACAATCAATTGTCATTATTCATAATTGTTTACTTTCGACGAATAAGGCTACCTGCACATTAACGGTTGTGTATTGCCAGCTTTTTAAAGAAATACATCAATTATCCAAAACGGAGAATAATTGTTTCATTTTCTCATTAGTAAACAAAACATTGAGAGCAGAACGAAAATCAAGCAGATGGTCGTGTGGTGAAAAAATCTATTTGAGAAAGGAGAAAAGAATCAGTTTCCCCTCGGCATCCGGTTTCTGGGCATTGATTCGCAGAAGACAGAGCTACTGTTCAGATTTCTAGACGATGCCCCAAAACATAGGAAAATTCAAGAAAGACCAAATAAAGATAAGCATACTTGGCTAAGTTGCTCGATGCTAAAAGTTTGAATAAAAGTAGCATGTATCCGACCTTTTGTAGGCCTGAAGGTATTTAACAAATTAGCGGTTTCAGAGAATTCGGAATTCAAAATTCGATGCCATTTTGATCAAAAGAGCAGAAGTGTTTCTGTAACGCTTTCTTGAAGCTGCTAGGCTCCACTTAAATCATGTCTTCTTCTTTGTTTTGTTATATTGTATCACTTGCTTGTAGTTATGTCGTGTAGCCTCGTCACCAAGTTGAGGCAGACACTGAGGCTATTGGCATTATTTACTGCACTTGACTCTTGGGTCTTAATTTAAGTCAAACTTCGAAATTTATCACCTCAAATGGTTGATCAAAGGTTTTAGGGAGGCCTAGAAATAAGCTACAACTGAGGTCCTGTGATAAAGCTTTGGGGATGGAAATGATGAGGCCGTTAAGTTGGCATTCTCTACAAGTGGCGATAGGCTTGCACATAAGCTACAAATGTGTGGCTTTCAAAGTGGAAACATCAATCAAAAGAAAAGCGGTCAGTAGAAACCACTAAGAAATAAGGCCTCATAGTGACCACTAATGACTCATAGAAACTTTTAGCCACTCCTTTTACTTCTGAGAATAGATTTCGCTTATGTAGGATGTGCGATGAGTCTTCGATGAATTGAAAAATAAATCAATAATAAAGCACATTCTGTTGTCTCTTTGTGACATCTATGGAGGGATTCTATAGCTGCCAGTGGCGGCGCCAGGGGGGTATG
The DNA here is from genome assembly GCA_003864495.1 of Nemopilema nomurai. NCBI lineage: Eukaryota > Metazoa > Cnidaria > Scyphozoa > Rhizostomeae > Rhizostomatidae > Nemopilema > Nemopilema nomurai. The sequence continues at coordinate 1,527,568 of PEDN01001352.1, forward strand.
AGGGATTACCCCCCCTCCCACTTTTGCCAACATATGGTCTACCTAATTCGTCTAAAAACGGATAAAAAATGGTTGGGTAGGGGCAGGTTGTCTTTTCGATATTCAAAAAAAGAAAAGCAAATTATTGCAAAATATAGACGGAAAGCGCTTTCAATACCTGATCATATCAACTGTGACTTCTCTTTGCATTACGTGACAGTGACTAATTACATGATTTCCTCATTCATTGACTACATGATCTGACTTATTACAAAAATGGGCAATTCGGTATGTTTGAATGGGCGTGGTCCACGAAAATTTTTTCGGAAAACTGCAAAAGAGGACTCTGCGTAACCGACTTTAAAACCACGCGCCAAAACTAAAGGTCATGGAGTAAAGTCAGAAAGTTTAACTAAGGTAAAAAGCATGAGATTTCTAGATCACAGAAAAGAAATTTGAAACAAGAGATGAGCCTCGCCCAGTTTTATGTAGCTTTAGTTGATTACATGCTATAAATGGAAGACAAAACTTATCTTGACATTATCACACCGTTTCTGTATTACGCAAGATACACGGGTATTAAGCAAAATTCACGTTGGTCCAACATCAACAAAAATACTTCAATGAGCTCGACTGCATATAAATGTGCATCGTGGACCTTATGCTGAATTCCTCCAGGCATTTCGGCTTGTTGCCATCTTGGAAGAAGTACTGCAAAAGCAAAATAAACACAGATAACAATCTGACCAGATACAGTTAAAAAATCTTAGTCTTACCCTTCACCCTTGCAATTGTCGTCACAAGAAAATCGGAGAGGCATTGCTGTTTACACTATTGCCACCCTAACGTCTGCAATTGCACCCAGAATCCATTTTAGATCTCAAACGAATCTCTATGATAGGCTTTCTCTTTATCTGAAACCTTATCATCAAGTTGAAATTGTAATACCCCTCTTTTTACTTCATTTACGTTTTTAGCCATTCTCTGCTCCTGTTGATTGGAAGCATAACTATCATGGGTCGCACCGGCAAAGTGCCATTTTGCTACCCACAATTCCCTGCCACCGCGTGCTTTTGACCCAGGCCTCATTAACTCTCAGGCCATTCCTGTCGTTAAATTTTCAAGGCCCCTCGAGGTATCTGTCTTTCGAAAATGTTAAAAATAAGTCTGCAACAAGACTATTTGTGTTTAGCGTAGACTGCAAATCAGTCTGTAAACGCATCGTTCATATATTTGGAAAGGATGAAAAAATGACTTGGTTCTTTAGTTCTGCAGATAATTGTGGTTATAGAATGTTTTCAAGTGGCCTTTCAAAAGCAGAACTGTGAGTTGCTTCTCATATACCAATCTGGTTCTGTCCCCCCAATGGGGTTGGTACGAAGTATGTATTACCTTGAGGTACGCTTTCGGTGGGTGCTCGAAATAGCTGTCTTGTGCATCGCCGCCAACAGCCCAGCCAAATGCATTCAGTTTGCCGCCATTGTAGAGCAGAAATACGGGGAAGAAGTTATCGCAATTCATGTCTGTGCTGATGTCATACCAATAATGATTGCCTGAAAGGGAGAATAAGCAAGCTTTGAAGCCCACGGAGAACAGTCTTTGCCATCAACTACCAGGGTCTTGACCACCATGATCGTCTTACCCAAATGTTACGAAAAGAAATTCATTTTCAATAAATGATTACTGCAAATCTGATGCCTTCATGTAGTTCATATTTTAGACTACACTTAACGCAACACTTCAATGCAACACTTAAAAGATACCACCTCACATCATTGATATTCTAGTCTCCCAATGGTGAAAAATAGTATTCAAATGACTGAGAAAGTACGTTCCTGGGATACAAAAGAAATCAAGGTAGGTAATAACCAAGCCATAGGAAAGATTATTTTGTCCCCTTGCTCTCAGGCAATTTTATTAGAAACCTAACCCATGATTCTGCTCTCTGAACCTCATCTATCGGCGTACTTCGAACCATGCTCCTATGTTTTACTGGCGTCTTTACAATTCATCCGTGAATACTGCCTTCATAAAATAGCTCATATTGCTGGTGTATACATTGTCTGATACAAGGGTGGGTGGTTGGGGTGGATGCGGGGGGCTTGACCCGCTTCCATTGCTGAGATGTGCTGATTGACTGGTTGATTGATTGTTTGACTGATTGTAATGATTGATCGATTGGTTGATTGATTGTAATGTAATGATTGATTGATTAACAAGCGATTCCAACAATCCAGTGGGTCCCAAATTTACCAATCAGCAATCAAGTGATGAAAACAATGTAATATGCATGCTCAATCTCTCTATGTAACCCCCATTTACTTCTTAATAACGTTTTGGCAGAAAGTCTGAGAATACCGCAGAAATTGGCAGAAGCAGTTGCTTTTAAAAGCCTTTACAGACAATCCTTTACAAGACAAACCGTCTGAACTAAAAACATAGATTTGTAAACTTTCCGAAGCTCTCCTCCATTCAATAGCATATTCTTGCAAAGAGCTGCAATTTTTGGTATTAACTTCGAATTTATTTCGTCTTCTATAAAAGAAGTAAAGCCGTTCCACTGGACACACCATAGGACACATTTTTGACACACCTACGGAGATGATTGAATATATTCACAAATAAACGTACCCATTTGGTAAAAGCATTTGCCAAACTTCCATTTTGTTCCCTGCATGCCGGACTCTTGAAGTGGTACTTGGTAGACGTGCTGTGGCGTGCTGCCGTTCTGGATGTAAAGCTGGCTTCCAACACAGCCGGCTGCGACGGAGGGAGCTGTACAGATCGCTTTTGGGTCACTGAAGTAAGCGGTGGCGTGACGTTTACCGTTGTCCAATGGAAACATACTGAGGTAGTTGGCCGGAAGAAATGCTGTGCTGGGAAACTAGGATGCGGATAGAGAGTATTCAAACCCTACCCACCTTAACAAAATTGATCAAACATTTCTGAAGCTACATATCACAGAACAGAGGATGTTGATACATCATCGTGTTTGGATGTGTTCAGCCTAAGTACTGCAGTCAAACACTCGGAATTGTCTCCATGCAATTTTAGGACTCCTTTGCGAATTGAAGTTTTTGGTCAAACAAACCCAGCAGTGTACTCTAAGCTAGCAATAAAGTACCCTTGCAGATAGATGGATTTCGAAAACGTAACTTTAACTCATAAACAGGGACTGATTTTAATTACAAGGGAAGAGGGGCCTTCAACAAGAAGGATAGATTATCTTTGGTCAGGAAGTAACAAAATCTTTGTTGTCAATCTCACCGATTATTGGAGGGGTGGGAGCCACCCTCACTTTCTATATTTGTGGGTTGAAGGCTATACAGAAATGAACAGAAATATATATAGCGAAGTTATTTGAATGCATACAGAAAGGTACAAGTCTGTGATTGCTGAAGAGAGTAATTTTCAACAAATTATTCGCCCTAAAGTGTTGTGAATAATACTATAAATACTCATATTATGAACACTCATAATTCGCTTTGTATTGATGGACTGTTTTTTTTATCTAACGAATCGAGTGAAATTGTTAAGAATGAAGAGATTCTAAAGTCTACCTAAAACAAATGTCAGACATGCGTAGATACAATATAAAGACACATACAGCGGATTGAATTCCAGCAATGACACCATTCCTATCGTACAACGCCATCCTTCCACTTTTATTATCTTTCATGTACCGATTTCCAACAAAGTATGAATGCTCTGGCGAAAAATGAAATCGGATTTAATCAAAATCAGCAAAGAAACAGAAGGTTAAATTTGAAACAAAGTTTGCTTTCAGCTCGTTACTTCGAACGAATTCAGTTGAATCCTGGATGATGATACAAGGGGATGATACAAGGGGACGATCAAATACTAAATCATTCTCCACTCAAGCCAATCATTTAAATCTACACAGAACCTGCTCCTGCTGCAGTCGAATGTGGGAAAAGCGTAAAAAGAACCTAGTTTAATCTTGGATAAAAGTTAGCATCTTAATTGTATATCTTATTACATTATATTCTATTTCAGATATAACTCTGTATATTCAATATGAGGGGATTATCTTTATAAGGCTAAATAGACTTTATACATGGCAGGTCATCTGATTAATTCTTAAATGAGTGCCGGACTAAATGCTTTTTGTATGTGCCTTTTTCTTTCAGTAGGCATTTCAAAAAAGTGAAATCTCACCGTCGCAAGCTTTCGAGTCCGTTTTTACCCATCCTTCTTTAATTGCTCCATGCTCAGTCATTGGTACATCGTGAAACTTCATGAAGGTGGCTACAATTAGAAATTTGTGGCTTTTAACATCAATCGTACCATTGTTCCACCAATCATATCGGAAAAAAGAGCATTAGATATATGACGTAATTTCCAATTTATTCTTGAAGAAACAACTAAAGAAAGAAGCTGATTATCTATTGCCATAGACCTCTTTGAGAAGCCACCTTGACTTACGAATCGTAAACTCTTGAAAAACAACGCCAAGACCGGATGAACCTTCTAATATGGCTCAATTACGTTTTACGAAAGCTGCCTTCTAAATAAGAAACACCAGCACGTTTAACCATTATTTTTCAGATAAGTTGTGATTGTCAGAAACAACAAAGGCTTTTGGTAGCAACAATGAATCGCACGGGAAAGTGAAATAAATGGTGATGATCAAGAAAGTCAAGACCTCAATTATTCAATCATTGTTTTTTGGGGTTTTTAATTTACCATCAAAAAATGAACCTGCAGACATAAAAGAACTGAGAATAGATGCTAGACCAAAAGCACGAGAGTGTTATGTCCTGCATCATTGTGGGGAAATGGTATTCCAAGAAGTCTTCATCCACGTGTCACTCTCGAAAGAAATGTTACAAAACAAGCAGCTGGATGGATACTTCTTTAAGACAGCAGTGCAAATTTCCTTGCTTCCATGACGACAGTTAAAAGTCAACTATAGCGGCCAGCAACTCTGTAATATCTTGCCACGACACCAGATCGACAGCATTACTTAACAGGGAAACCTTAGACATACTATGCTAGTAATTTCGCTACATTCAGTCTGATCATCAATGAAATCAGCTCATTGAAACGTTTAGAACAAATATCAGCTTCGCCACCTGATCAAACCTGGCCTCTAAGCTTGGCTTGCTCAGCAGAATAGGCTGCTTGTTTTCACACGGCTGAGCTAATCCGGAAGTAAATTAGTCGCCTTTTAGCAATCAAGTCTAGCTCTACATGTTTGCCACTCGTTTCAATGTAGGGATGTAAGGAATTCTGAATAAATATTGGGAGCAAACAGTATTGTGTACGGTGTGATGACTATTGATACTTCCATCAGCTGCAAGCAGTTATGATGGGAAATGTGCCACCTTTGTTTAGTTTCACTATCTGATGAACCGTTTGATTGTTCACGGCAGCATGTAGTGACTTGTTTGTCTTTTCATTGTCACACTATGTCATGTTGACACATCTTTCCTCGCTCCTCAGCCTAGACTGTTCGATCCCCAACTCATCACCATTTCATCATCCTCTCTCATCCCTCGTCAGCAAATTTATTTTTAGAATAATCAATATAAATAGAATTGAAAAGTTCAGTCAGTCAGAATCAGAGCTACTGCATGTTAAATAAGAAAACTATGGCTCGGATTGTCCATAGAGGTTGAGAAACGCAGTCGGCAGTAACCCATCTAAACTCGTTTCTACAAGCACTTTAGGCTTATTTTTCATTCATTTTTCATATATAACTTGTTGATTTATTCAATCTTTTCAGCAATTTCAGCATGATTTGAAGACGTTTGAATATGTAGCACCAATACTATATGACAAAGAACGTTAAGTAGACATGAGAAATGCCCTAATGGGTGAATTTCGAGACCGCTTTAACTGTGTTGCATCTCTAAACAGAATCTGTATAAGTCTTTACAATACCCAAGTCTAATATTTTAATTAAGTCATAATATTTAACACTTTCGGTACACAAAGTACGATTTCAGGAGATAAAGGAACGTGAACGCTGTTTTAGTGTGTGATGCATCCATTGGTAATCTGAAAATGAAAAGCATCACATTCCTCTGTATAAACGAAGCAAACGACTGCAGATTAACGCAACCAAATTTCGACCTGCGCAATTCAGCGTCGAACAACGTAAGCAGTGCAATGCGACATGGCATCGAACCCCGAGGCAGCACTGGACAGCAAAACTCGACGCAGCTCACTATTTTGCTTACATATGTGTTGAAAAACAGGATTCAGTCGATCAACTACAAACTTACTTGTTAATTTGTCCCATCCATTCGGACCTAGAAATAACAAAAATGAAATTGTTAATAGTTAAACATTTTGACAAATTTGTATTTGAGCCGAACAAGTTTTATTGCAAATTTTTAATGAAGATTTGCTTTTAAGAAATAAACATTTAACCATAGTCATAATCTACTAATTGTTTTGTTTGGTCAAGCGAGAAAACACTATATTAAATATCAAGATGTGATTGCTGCAATCTAACGTCTTACTATTATGAGTAGTTAAACAAGCAAAGAATTCGCCAACTGGATGAATTAGATTCGTGAAGTTTGAATTCCTATGGCTAAGGGTTGCACAAGATTAAAAGCTGCAGGCAAGCTGCGACTGCTATTTTTTTCATTGCCCAAGAGACCTGTAAAAATTGACTTCCGGCAAACTTCCCAAAAAACCTGTGGAGAAGTGAATGGAGACTTTGAAGCATCATACCCTTAATAAAAAACTGAACACTTTTTACCGCTACCTGCAGGCAAGACGCTTGCATTCTTATCGTCCCTCGTGGTTACATGCACCTACGGAGAGCTATCTTTGTAGTGACGCGTTTGTCTACTTTTCATTGTCACACCATGTCATGCTGACACATCTTTTCTCGCTCCTCAGCCTAGACTGTTCCATCCCCATTACATCACCATTTCATCATCCTCTCTCATCCCTCGTCAGCAAATTTATTTTTAGATTAATCAGTATAAATATAATTGTAAAGTCAGTCAGTCAGTCAGAAACAGAGCTACAGAATCAACAGGCAACTCGTCGTCTCTCTCTCTCTCTCTCTCTCTCTCTCTCTCTCTCTCTCTCTCTCTCTCTCTCTCTCTCTCTCTCTCTCTCTCTCTCTCTCTCTCTCTCTCTCTCTCTCTCTCTCTCTCTCTCTCTCTCTCTCTCTCTCTCTCTCTCTCCTCTCTCTCTCTCTCTCTCTCTCTCTCTCTCTCTCTCTCTCTCTCTCTCTCTCTCTCTCTCTCTCTCTCTCTCTTTCTCTCTCTCTCTCTCTCTCTGCCTGGCTCCGTGTTCTCTGCACGTTAAACAAGACAACTTTGGCTCGGATCGTCCATAGAGGTTGAGCAACGCAGTCGGTGAAACCCATCTACAACTCGTTTCTATATTTTCTCCTTCTTCGATCACTAAGTTGCAGGAAAATGTCTGCAATTCTGTTATATATTTCTGCTTTACGTGCGAGAAGTTGGATACTCCCTCAGCTTTAGGATTGCACTTATAACTACACGGAGCCCCAATTAACAACTATTTTGCAATGGCGCAAAATCAACAGAAAGTTAACTGAATCGCAATCTCTTGAAATACTAAACGCAGTAAATGGCAACTATGTGTCAATAAAATTATGCCAATCCTACAAAAGTATTGAAGTATTATTCTCTAACAGCTGAGACCTATCTGATGTAAAGACAATTTGAAGCTGGAGGAAAAAAATCGTGTGCATTTCGTTCCATTCTCGGTGAGTTTGGGCGTTGCTGCAAGGTATCTTCAAAATAGTATAGCAGTTTAAAATTTCCGACATTAGCAATTGAAATTTACTTACAGCTGGGCCCAAAAAGAAACTGCTGAGAGCGGCGCAGAAAACCAAAGAGCAGTGCTGTAACGAGAAACTTGCCAAAAGAACCCATCTTGCGTCGTCTGTTTTTGAACACGAGTGCAGGAACAGCTGGCAGGGATGCAAGTTTATAGGTCACTTGCGCAGCCTCGTTTTCGACATCAAATAATAATGAATGGAATGAATGTGCATTTCTCAACGTTGAAGATTTCAGGAAGTGTGAGGTAATTGGGTCAGCAAAGAACAAACAAGGAAACACGAAGTGATACTTGTCTACAGTATTAGCAAAGCCGGGCTTCTGACGACTGCCGTAGTATGTCTTGGTTCTGCTGGCGGACTGGCTTGGAATTTTCACCGGCCGTGGTGGACTGTCTAACACGCTTTTTTTCATAAGGAACCACTTTATAAGGAACCTACATGTAGAAGGCCGAAATGTATAAAGAACTTATACTACTAAAAACGACATCATTAAGGAACTTATCGATTTGAAAATGTTTTATAACTGCAAGCATCAAGAACTAAAAAGCCGGTTCCATTCATTTGCAGCCAATACTCGCGTAGATTGTTTGCTATTCGTGTGTCAAGTGCTTTATTGAGTAGTTTCCGCATATTCTATCTCGCACCTCTCTCTATTAAGTGTTAAGGCTTATTGATGTGCAGTGAAAATTAAGGAACCTTTAAGAAACTTTTGGTACTAAATTCGGTGACATGGGGACTACAAATAAGAAACTTTTGGAACTAGGCCTTGTGGTAGGTTCCTTATAAAAAAGCTTGCGGGCACTCTACTTCGACAACACACTGGGTCCCAGGCCTCAGTCGGCACAAGGCTATCAGACAACGCCTGTTACACCAACACTGTGGTTGATATAGCACCTATTTTCTTAGTTTTTTGAAAAGCTAAGCTTGCTTTTTGTATGGTTTTAAGCAAACGTCTGCCCAAAGCTTGCCACATGGCTCTGGGCACTGAAGAGAGAGGGCATCCGAATAGAAAAATGCGCTCAGAGGATGTGCGATGAAATTGTCCCTATTCGGGGTGGCCTTTTCAGCTGGCGTAAAGAAAGGTCGAAAACCGAGGGAAAATGTTTCCCTAAACTTCACTGTGTTTAGCTGCAGTTTCAAATTAAGTTGTAATGGTTGCATTGGTGATTAGCGTTGTGGCATAGACGTAATGAGCTTGTCTATAAAATGTCCATCTACAAGAGCTTGTTTTTATATATTAACAGAGCTGTTATCGCTTCCTGAATTACCTTTGCCGTGAAAATATATTGATTTTTTTATCCTACTAGCCTTTGAACTTGGGGAAGCTATTTGAGTCGGCAGTCGCACTTTAAGCGATTACATAGCACTATAAACTTTTCCAGGTTTGCTAAACATTTATTTTATTAAGTTTTTTCATTCGACTATGAGCACAAAAATAATGGAAGCGTGAAAAGGAACATAGGCCATTGGACGTGAATAGGTTGGTATGGTTTTCATATCATTTTTCTCTTGCTTTACTTTAGTGTAACGTAGAGAACTGACAGTGTGCATATGAGGCCATGTTCGAAGGCACATTTGTAGAATCATGAGTTTTCTAATGGTGTCAATGCTAATTAATGACGTATTGCTTGTGCTCGTCATGTGATGACATGTCATGTTTATCAATAAATTGGAAAACCGTGATTGTTTGGGTTAGAGAATTGGAATATGTACCAGAGACACGTATGTTTCTGTTGTCCGTTTTTGCCCGGTCAAAACATTAGGGAGGGGCACGGTCTAAAAATGGGGAAAATCACCTGCTATGAACCTACACCTAACAAACAAATCACTGCTACACTTTTTATATGCATTAAGAGTACTCATAACCCCGTCAACTGACGCATTTATGTGTTTGGTTTAGAATTCTTTTTAATAGTATGTGGATATTCCTATGACCCTCTCTGAAGAACCGTAAAATCAGGGACAATACTAATTCAAGACAACACAATTTTGTAGACATACTTAAATATGTCATCATCAGTGTTAAAGCATCCTACCTGATAACCATTATCATTTGAATCATCAATCCGTTTATTAAAACTATTACCGTTTCATAAAAGAGGGAATCTATGGGTGCAAATATTGCAGTTACCATTTCTCTCTACGAAATAAAGAAAACTTATGGTTTTACACAAAGTGTCCCTAAGATTAAGTCTGCATACTATTTATCTTGAATATTTCTAAGTTTTGGTACATAAGACAGTGAGCTCGTTGTAGAATGTTTCCTTTAATAGTCCCGAAAGCATGCGAACAATAGAAAGGAAATGAGTGGAGCACAAGATCAGAGACAGCGACAAAAAGATTGCTGACGTTGTTAACTAAATATATGTAAGTAACGGTCTGCGCTTACGAACTGCTCATGCAAATGCTAGATAAAAAAGGCTTACACAAAATGAAGGCGTTATTTCGACTTAACCTGAAACTTCTTTTTGTTAGTTTTTGATTTATCTTTGGCTTTTGCCTCAAATGCAGTCCCTTCATGAAGAATCTGCTTCGCGCGAGGGTCATTTGGGTGGAGTCCTAATGCACGAATTTTCGCCGTTTTTGCTTTATTCTTTTCGCGTTCCTCTTTTCGCTTTTGTCTTAATGCATTTATCCTTTTTCGATATTCCGCCACAATCTCAGGCATATTTAGCATTGCTTCCTCGATTTTCTTTTTCCTGCAAGCGATTGAAGATTCTCAGATTGCAAAAAGCACTATACTTCCAAACAAGCTGGAAAATAAGTAAAAGATAGAACCAAAGTTTCACCATTTGCCAGAAGTCCTCTGCCTCAGTGTACATTCTGCTTCAATATTAGGCTCGCAATCAAGGATGAATAAAAACTAAATTCAGAATGAAAAAGCTTAAACTTTACATGGACCATCGTGACACTATAGTGAGGATTTTGCTAATTACATGTCAGGTCAAAGTACGATGCTGTTGTCGCTGAAAGACGTGGTGCTTTGCATATCGACCCAGGCTTCAAATGTGGTTGAAATGTGCAACAAGAAGTGGTTAAAATTGACTTTTGACTTGAAGTACTCTTGAGACCCTAAAGCGTGAAAGTCCACATCTCGCTCTACCAGCAATGAAAACATATTCAATACCTTTCTTCGCGCCGCTTCTCTCTCATGCCACCGGCAGGAGATCTGTCCAGGTTCCTATCCCGCATTGGTTTCTCAGGCCAATAGTAGCCTTTTGCAATGTACTGCTTCCGCATCTGCGCAAATTGTCGTGCATTGTATTTTGGCTTGACAATGACGCCATTGACCCGCCTTACTTTGCTGTTTTCCAAAATTCTACGAACTGGAGCTGACACACGCTGTGGTGGTTCTACAAGGAAAAACCCAAGAGATGTTACCTTACAAAATAAATCATTTTACTTTCTCAAAACTAACAAAATTGATGCTTGCCATCATAAAGATGCACCTTGAATTTGGACTTTGAAAAGAAAAAAAGAAGAATGCCATAGAAACTGGCTTGAAATGAAAAACAAAATGACTTGGAAACTCAATAAATGCTACAAAAACATTCTAAGAGAAGATATAATGTGTTACACTTTTGAGCAAGCAATATACGTTTTCATCTCAATCAAAAAAGACTGCTTACTTAATTCACATCCAAATATTTTAATATCAATTTAACATTTCTACAAATCTACAATATTTAATGCATAGAGGAAGAAGTAGACTGCTCATCAACTTAATTCTGCATATTACAAACCCAATGAGGGGCAATCATATACATAGAAAAATATGGTTTCAAAATTTAAAGTTAGAATGAGTGGTGCCATACAAGAAAAATTATAACTTGTATATGAACTAAGAATCTATCAAATTAAAAAGTTAGTTTACACATCCTAACGATTTTTATAAATAAAATTTTAAAAAAGATAAAATGGAAAAAGATAAACAAAAACCATGCATTTGTAAATAGACAACTATATAAGGCAATGTGCTCACACTGTTCTAAATACATATTCATATTTCCATAAACAGCCTTGCAAACACATCAAACATAAAGACAAACTTTCATTGACTACCTTCCAGGTCCGTATCTGATAAGTATGGAAAGGATCCAAGATAGCTGCCTGGTAGGTTCAACTGCTGGGAGACTGGGTTTCTTTCCCTATTAACTCCATCTGGGTCAGCAAAGCTGGGAGTGCTGTTAATTAAGTACTTCAATCAATTAGGAATTTTAAGAACAAACTTCATAGCACTTTGAACTAATATCAAAGCATCCAGGTCAACAAGAAAAATGCCAGTTCAAAATAGTATTCTAGCAAAACTATACAACACTATGTTGCAACTGATAAATCACAAGATTAGAGGTGTTTCTTTTAAATCAATTTGCTATTAAATTTGGAATTCATTCTAAATACATCTTCAAGAAAGTTCCAACAGTTGAGATAATTACAAAACTTCAATGGCATAGAAGTTATACATATTCTATGGAATTACAACTATGTTTAAATGGTATGCATATTATATACTTATCATCTGAACCTCTGGTGTTTTGTAAAACAAAGTTTTAAAAATGCAAGTTTCATTGACAGTTAACTGTAATAGTTTGACTTTTGGCCATTTTCATGCATATGTTAAAACATTTGCTACCATAAAAGATTAGTATTTTTAAGAGTGTCCAAACAAAATCAACATCATAACACTATAAAAATAAGGTAGACGTTAAACTGATGCTTTTGAATGATTGGCTCTGCCACAATGACGGCTATATCACCATTAGCTAGTAAAATGAGTCCTTTGCTGACTATGTAAACTGTGTGGTACAAATGCTCCATTAATCACATGTTTAATAGTTTTTCAGCAAATTGGATTTTTGCAGGCTTTGCCCAGAAGGGCACTTGATCAAGCGTGTGTGCCTATGGAGCACTATAAAAAGGCCTTGGAGACCAATTATTTGTGCCACTCAAAACAGAAGAAAATAACAGTTTGGCTCTTTTGAATTTAAATCAAACAGAATCATAAACTTTATAAAGTATAAACAATCTTCACAACTGACTGCAATATTATGTTTTGCATAAGATTACCACTTGAGGAAAAATGCAGCAAATTCAACATTTCATCTTTTATACCATTTTCAATCTAACAACCATCTACACCAAGGAAACAACAGATTATCAAGCGTATTCTCTGGCAGATTTACATAATTTTTCAAGCAAGTGATAATTTTCTGCTATGTGTTATTTCCTACTTTTTTCAATAGCCCAAATCACCTGTGCCAATCAGAGGTCACAATTTCATCCAAATTATCATGTTGCTTTGCTTTTCAGTTTTCATTTGTTTTTGTAAGTAGTAGGTGTTCTCCCATATCTTGTAAGAATAGATAGCACAAAAAAGATTCGATTTGGTGAAAAGTTTGAATTAGTGAGTGAATGATTAATGAATGAAAGAAGCTGAGTCTCAATGAATATTGAGTATGAAGTTTGCGAGTTCAAATCTTGCAAAAGATATTAATACGAAAAGTATCTGTAAAAGAGAGCTTTTCAACTATACAATGCTGTAATGGAGATGCCTATATTTTCTAAATATCCATTATTTATTTGTTTTAGATTTCGATTCATTTGACGTGCGGTGATCTTAACTACTAAAACCTCTCTGCATCCTCCAAAAAGATAAACTTAACTTTGTTAGGTTTCTCTAAAAACATACCGACTACAGCTTGATGTATAAAAAGCACTTTAGCCAACAGATTTCTGTTTACAGGACTGCAACAGAAGGTATTCTGTTTCTTCAATATCTGTGCAGTAAATCCCTTCAGGAAAGCTGTAGCAGTTAACTTTAACGCCATTACAGCCAGCCAACAAGCGACAAAACTTTAACCTTTTAATTTTGCCTCGCTCTCCATCATATCACTATCTCTGTGATCACATGTACCGCCGAACCGAGGGCAAAGGGAGACATTCTGAATGAACTCCTAAGGCTGCAACATTTGAAAAATTAAGTATTAAACTTAATTTTATTGAAAGCTTTGTGCATAATGATCGTCATAAACTAAATCAGCATCAAACAGAGGAGTTTAAATTAAGCCTCCATTCTCTTTTCTTTCTATCATAAGGTTCTATCAACAGGTTTACAACGATCTGCCACAAAAGACTTCTTTTACGTTTCACTTCATCTTATTTTTGTTCGGTCTCTACCTCTCTTGCCCAAAAAATGTCTTTAGAGTATTAGAAAACTTATGTTTTTGCTATAAAGAACACGATGATGACAAGTATCATTATTATAAAGGCTATATTTCTAAAACCAGTCTGACAAATTGTTCTTAATCGGGCACATTCATGGTTGCTACTTCCAACTCCATAGCTTAGAGGCAGTTAATATCTACTACTTTTTCTCCTTTTCATAAATGCAAAATTCTGCAATGTTAGCTGATGGCAAGTTTTTACAACAGTATCAAGAAGTTGTAATAATGCAGAAATACAAATAACCAAATCTTTACCTTCTATAAAATGTCTTTACAAGCTGTGGAGCTAGAGAAAGGGATTTTAAAGCTAAGGCCTCCAATTTTCCTTTCAAAAGTTGGAAAATTAAAGAGCAAAAATATGCACTGCAAAAGATATGAACAAACTTCTTTAAAACGCGTAAGGCTCTTGCCCTTAGCTTTGTAGCTGGGTGTTTGTCGATGCTGCAGTCTGTGACAAGCTAAGAAGCTGAAATTTAGACAAGTTTGCAAAATGTCTATCTGGGCCAGAACTGTCTCATATTTTCAAAATATCATTTATGTATTTAATTACTAGCAAAAATATATAAGGATAGCCTTTTATAAACATTCATTCTTTATCTATAAGTAAAGATAATCATTGCACTTCACATGTTAAACCAGACTAGTTAGGTTACAGCAATGAGCCGCAGACTTCAAATAAAAAGTCCTTGCGAAGTAAATAATCTCCGAAAGTCGATTATGGTTATGGATAAGTTTTCCAATCATGGTCAAAATTCAAACTCAACGATGAATAACTCAGCATTTAAGACAACTTACTAAAATGAACTGAGCGCCAACTTTATCTCTATCCTGAACGATTAGGGTAGTTTACATACCGTAAATCCTCGAATTAGCCCTCTAGGGACTTATTTATTTTTGATATTTTTGGATGGGGGCTTATTCAAGGGAGGAGGGCTTATGAAATTTCTAGAAGCATGCCACATAAAAAGATAATTTTTGAAATTTCTTTCTTTTCATAATATGAAAAAAATATATAGTAACATTTGATTAAATTATCAACAAAAATATGAATTATTGTGTTCATTCACTAAATGACAAAGGCAACCCCAGGAGTCAAAAATCAAAAAACCGAGCGGGGGGCTTTTTCGAGGGGGGGGGGCAATTCGTGGATTTACGGTACTATTTGAAAAGTGTTTTCTGGTGCTCACCTGGTGTTTTATTTTCTAGTCATGCTGTGGTGCAGCCTGGGATCCATACTTGACACAAGAAACCATTATTTTTATGGACATAAGTTAGTCTCGTTTGTCCTCTGACCTCGGTAATGTTCTTTCCAAACATGTCCTTGAAGATGCCACAGGAAATTTGGTTGAGACAAATTGCTACATCCAACTCTAATGAAGAGAAAAATACGGAAATAGCTGATCTACAGAAGCTAATCATAGACGTGTGAAACGGGAGGGCACGACGACACGTGTTAAGCATGTAGCACCCCCCATCCCTCCCTGAAGTTTTTCAAATGAAGTGTCCACTTCCAGCTCACGTAGATATCCCTCTTCTGCATTTTGGCTCTTAGTGCTTTTAGTAAAGACTTTTGTTACCATCACAAAACCATTTGTTGCTATATTTTGCTACTCCTGTCAAGGCCAACCATGGCTGCTACCGGAGAGGAAAGGTTTTGGATTGCGGGTTTTGGGGGATGCTGGGCAGCCTAGTGTGTGGTCGTGTGGTCACATTTATTTTTACAAGCTAACTTTAAGTGTTTGCTTCTTCAGTGCTGCGCGTAGGAAAACACTGTGCCTCATGCTCTCCGGTTGTGTGGGGTCCAGGGCAGCATTTACGAATGCTGCGGCACGTGGCCCAAAGTTGATGAGGCCTCCTAAATGATGTCAAAGTAGATTGTGTCGTGTTATTCAATTCATCAACAGCACCCTGTATAGGCTTGACAAAACTTTGCATTCGGCCCCTAAAGTGGATGTGTTCCTGGTGGAGCCTGCCAAAGCTGTTGTTGAGTTAGAGAGGGATGGCCTTAAAGTTCCTTGGAACAAAAACAAGACTATGAACTGGAGACATAACCTCCTGCAAATAAGTGCTCCGCTGGGTGCAACCTTAGAATAACATATTTCTGTTTCTTGTTGTTATTTGAAATTCAACCGTTGGTTTGTATCTTCATCTGTTTTGCTGCGATGAGCATCAAAGAAAACTCTTGAAAGCTAGAAGGTAAGGTAGAAACCAATCAAATTTCACAAGATTTGTACTCATCAAAAGCGAAGTTCAAATAACTTCTAGTTCATTTTTTACATTGGCTTATATCCTTGACAGTTATTTGCATCGTTTGAATTTCAACTGTTCTAATATGGTTCGAAATTCGAAACGATTATTAAAATGTTGCTGTTTTATTTTGACAGAAATATGTCGCCTTTATAATTCCTCATTCAAAAGTTCTGAGTCGATTAGTGTTATTTTCATACTGATTTTGGCAGCATAAATTAAAATCTTTGATGCCAATTTCAATTCCTCCCATCCGGGTCAACAGGATTTACGTTCAATTATGATGTTTTAATTTCGTTCATATGATGCGTTTGCAACCTCCCCGATACATTTAATTAAAATTGAAATCTTATAGATAACTGAATCACTATAGAACTTGCCATAGTAGTTCCCAAATGCCACTTGAGGTGCTCATGTTGCCATCTAACTTGATAAGGTGTTCTTTTAAATATTTTATGCTTTTGTAAGCTATTCTGGAAAACCAGCCACCCTTCTACTTAGAGAAGTATTGTAGTTAAGACCCCCTACCAAGCCTCATTTTGATTGATACTTAGCAACGAGGCTGGCAGGTGAGAAGGAGGCTTATTTGTAAATTCTTATAAGGGCGACTAGAGAGTATCGTTTATTTTGCGGACCAGTATTGAACTTCAAGGAGGATAACCTGTTTCGTAGCAGCAAGCACACGCATATCTTTTGCTTCAAAAACCTGGCGATTCTTTCAAATAGGATGATTGAAAACAGCATACCGAGTCGGTAATTCTGACTTTAAGAATTCTTTCTCGAAGTATCGCTTTACAGCATCGGTTGATTCTTTGAGTTACTTGGTCCGGCTTTTACTATAGCAAGCACCAGCCGACCAAAGACTGCAATGTTGCACCTGCTTGTGGACAAGGCTTTCATTGTTCATGAAACGCTCGGTGAAAACACCAGCAGTTGTCTGAACTGAAGAAGAAGCAAGTGATATGAAGGCCACTTTGAGTTGCTGAAATCCAAAGAAGATGGGAACAGAGAGGTCTGGCGAGAAGCGCGACGACTTTCTGATTGCGAAAGCCAGCGAAGGATCCAGTGATATCGAGGAATTGACAGTTCCCGAAAAGCTATGTCGTTTTTACGTCGAAAGACCAAAACTGGCTTTCGGTATGTTTATTTACAATTATTACAAAGATTTATTTTTATTGATTGGTGCTTTACACGACAATCTGAGAAAAGAAATCTCAAAGATTTGGGAGGTGCGAAAAACATAATTTTTCCAAATCCAAGTTTTAGGTCAAATAAATAGCTGTCGTTTATTGATGCAGAGCTTTTCTCTATATTAACAACCATAACTTCTAAAGGACCCGATAACATACTAGTTGATAAAATTGAATTTTCTGCACGTACCACTGATCCATTTGTGGTCTTATTCTGAAATTCGCTGTTTGTGGCAACAATTTATGGATACTTTCAAAAGATCAATGTATGCATTTCATTAAATGATAGTACCAAGAACGTCTGCATCAACTCTCCATCGCTTTTGAATTTATTGAAAAGATTAATAGCAGAATAATTTCAAGCCAAACAGTATTTAATCAAAACACTGCTGAATCTTATCTTAAAAGCGGCTTTTTCGATATCCTTTTTGGTTTACCAAGCTTTCAAAAAAGTTGAATTCTTGCTGATTAGTGTTTCGGAATTCCATTTAGATTCTGAAAACAATTGGTCACGTAACAAGGGCGTCAAAATTGCACGCTAAGAATCTGAAGACACGAGCTAGGTATCTTAAGGCGACGCAAGGCATGCTTTAACTTGCGTTGTTCATGTTTCTATTTGGTAACGTGAGAAACTTTTAGCAAGTGAAAAGACAATATTCAACTGCCCATGCACTGCCTTGCTTGGACACGTTTTCATGACTTGAATTCTCTCTTCGTGCTTCATTGATGCACCGGCTGTCTGGTCATTCAACGAGAGGGCACCTTGCATTAAAACAAATTTCTTCAATGCCTCCTTCAGGGTATGTCTGACACTGATTCAAAGATAACAGCAAAGATAGCATCGTATGCGCGTCTATAGCACGTGTGCAACCTATAACAGTTCCATGCGAATCAGGAATCCCCCATAACGTTTCTTTGCATGCAATTTAAAGCAAGAACACCCTGTGTTAGATATTGGAAACCGAAAATCGATCTCAAATACTAAATTGTCAGTGCAGCTTGGATGCTGAAAACTTTTTTGAGAAAAGCCAACACGATGCTTCAGGAACTAGGAAAGTTTCAATCATGAATGGCGCAAAAGAATCTAAAATTGAAATAGAAAGCAGCGTTGTGGCATACCTGAGCCTGCAACACAAGTAAGAACAACGGAAATTGATTCACCGGCCTAAAAGGGTACATATTCATCGGAAAGACAAAAATATCCGTCTTTTGCGACAAAATTCCGTGTGCGCTCGGCTTAATCATCTGAACAGACGCCTAGCTGCCAGCTTCTAAGTTGGTCTGGGTGATGTTATGTAGCCTTCAGGCTTGCCTGTTCGTTCTTCCGGCTCTAAATTTGGCGGCTAAGTGGCACATGCTAGAGGCATTCTTTCTTGTCTTTTTTTGGAGTTATAAACAATAAAATCCACAGGTAGACAGCGACTAGGATCTTAAATAAATTGTTGCTCGTTAATCATTAATATGTATACTCATTGTTTTACAAAATGCACAAAAAAGCTTGAAAATGTTACGATCTTTTGTAGTCTGGATTCTTTAAAGCCTTAAAAAGTAAAAAGTAAATTATTTTTAAAGATTGAACGGTTGAAAGGTAAATTGTGCTGCTTGCGCGTAGTGTGTTTGCCAGTGAAATGTATAAGGGAGCCTAACTAGTCCCTCGCTTTTCCGATGGTTCATTACCACCAATGCATCTTGCATCATTTTCATTTAAAACACAGGCTTTCTTTTGCAAGAGCTTAGGACACAGTCATGATCTGTTTTTCCAATCGAAGTCTTCTCTCAACCTCTGTAATTTGTCTAAAAAAATACGCATCCACTCCAACAGCTGTCATTGAGATTACGTCACCATCTCAGAGGCTCAGATTTGCATTTGTAAAGCCACAAACTATTTAACTGTATTATCATTTGAAGCCTTTTGTTTTGTATACTTCGCTTCTGGTATAATGTTTGCAAATCCTGATACGAACTAATCCCTCTTGATCCTCAGTTCGACGTCTAATATAGTTGTATCATACTGTGTAGCTGAGTTTTAGCTTGGGTTTGTAAGCCATATTAACTTTCGATCTCACCCCCATAGAGTGAGAAAGCACTTGGGACGTGCACGTTAGCTTGCTTAATAAACATTAAACTTGTTATTAATAAAGCTTAAACCAAATGGTACTTGGACTGATGTCTCTGCAAGAGACACTCCTTTCTGATATATTTGCCACAAGCAGCGCTGACATTTTCTTTGGGTCATTTTTAGTTGATAAATAATAATCTGTTCACAATGTTGGGCATTAACCTTTGTAGCGATTCGTTATTTTCTCCTGAGACACTTACATTACTTCTCAGTTGGGATAAGATTATAAACCAATCACATTGACAAGAAACCTGGGAATGTCCATAATTTTTCAATTTTTCTACTTTTTGGAAAAGCCAATAGCTATTAGCCAAGAGTCTCTGATTTATAGACTTTAGAAATTAAATACTAAGGTTGCATAAATAGGGCTACATGAGTCGATTGCTTCTATGATATTACAGTTGCTCTACTACTGGTAAAATGTTATTAAAGGAATTCTACATCATGTGCAAGTTTCCAATTAATATTTTTTCCTTTCCTTAAGAATATTAGCCAATGATGTTTCTTGAAAGTATTACCAATTTATTAAAATGAGTCTATTTAAATGAGGATCTTGAGCAGGTTTCATTATGTCTTAGCATAATAATCTACGCAAACACCTTCATTGCATGTTTCCATAACAAAATTGTAAACGACTTCTCTAAATCGAGGAAGTTAACAGCTTTGGCGGTCTTTTAAGGAACGTTATCAAGTCTCTATATTCAAAATATCTGATCTCAAAATGAATTTACCTATTTTCCACGCGGAAATAGATTCAAAAAGATTTGAACCTTGCCTTTCAAAGCAAATCCTCTACCTTGTCTATTTTTTTGTGACTCTCCCATTTTTATAAATTTTTACTACTTTGTCAAGCTTGGCAGGTAGACATTGCCCCATTATCTACGTATCTACGCACGCAAATTCGAATGACCTTAGCATGAAAATAGTCTCGATAAGCCTAACCCCTTCTGTGTTGTTGTATCTAAACACCTTCTTCACTTTGTCTCTGCTCCCATGGTCACACCGTGGTTACCAACCCATAGAACTGTTGATGACGGTGAAGCATCTGTTTGCTAATGTTCAAGTGCTCCGCTGTTGTTCACGAAAACTTGCAAGGTGTTTTCTATTTCACGCAAAGCATTATCTGCTACTGTTTTTAAACGCTATTAATATTCACTTTCTTCAAAAAGGAGGAATTCTTTTATCTTTAAAGATTAGTCCGCTGTTTTATTGTTTTTTTACAGTGAATAACTATTTGGCTTGCAGAAACAGAGTTGGTAAAGCACTATGGATAAATTCTTCTCTATTTCCAACCTTCAACAACATTCCCTGCTACTTTTTTGTTATCAACTACGATTAGCGATTTTAGATAACTGTAAAACTTGCACGTAGAGGTGACCCAACAAAAATAGCATTGGTGGCTAGTTGCAGAGTTTCAAAACAACTGCTCATACCTCTGACACTCATAATGACACAGGTGTGAAAAATACGCAGCATCGATCAAACCTGTTGTTTTTCCGATGTATTTTATATTTTATTTTATTTTTTTTGTTTTACGTTCGTCAAAATCAGTCTGAAAAGCTGCAAAGATTTTTAGCAATGAATGAATGACATTCAAGCGAGTTTTAATAATTAGAAGCAAGACAGAAGGTCATATGGGAAAACTGTGCAGTCTTCAGTAATATCAAATTGTTCAAACAGCACGCTTCCTTATCAATAATGCAAGATCGGAGCCCTCGAGACAATTTGTGCTCCGAAAGTTGAATCTTTAATGCCAAAAACACCTGTAAAACACTTGCTGACCCGTCAACTATATACGAACAAACAAGAAATGAGATGTATATTCTACGGAAATTTTTGAGGTGATAAATTCACAAAAATAAAGGCATTGGCCTGCAAGCAGAGCTATGTCAAATACTTTAACAAAAATCAGTATCAAAATGTTATTCCATACAATTTATGTCCTCTCAATGCAATCATGTCCTCTAGATAGATGAATGGTTGCCATTAACCTACTTCTGGGGGCTAATTTGATAAGTTATAAGTTGGATATGTTTGTCTTTGTTTGTCTTGGGAAATACTTGATAAAGTACTCAAAAAG
This sequence comes from Nemopilema nomurai, assembly GCA_003864495.1. Classification (NCBI taxonomy): domain Eukaryota; kingdom Metazoa; phylum Cnidaria; class Scyphozoa; order Rhizostomeae; family Rhizostomatidae; genus Nemopilema; species Nemopilema nomurai. The sequence continues at coordinate 1,549,205 of PEDN01001352.1, forward strand.
GCTTCAGTTCAATTATCACATTCTTTGTGACATTTTAAAGTCCTTTTAACAACTGCACTGCCCTATGGTGAAATCTTTGATTTATTGAGAATCTGTGACACTAATTTCTTGGCCAAAGGAGAGAAAATCTTATGACACTTTAATCCTTGACAACTTTTTACATCAAAACGGGTTAGCATCAATCGAAGCCTAGATTTTCACTTCCTGAGCATTTACCTGAATTAATGTCATAATTGGTAAATAACGGCCAAAAATGTGGCATATGCATTCTAAGAGCACAAGACCTCTATGAAACAGTTACTGCCATCCGTTGATAAACTAAATTACATTAATATCACTATCATGCTTTTTGTTGTTTTCATAAGTAGTATTCTTCTTACGGTAACTGATCTTAATGTCTCGTTCGCTTAGTAAATGTCAAGTGTACAACTTCTGCACACCTTAGAATGATTTTTTGTGACTTATTTGCTTCTACAATTTGCAACTTTAGGGTTCTCATTTAAGCTCACCTGGATCTATTTCTATATTTTTGACGATTAAATATTGAATAATACCTTCAAATGTTTTGACAACGTTTTTACTTCATCATTCACGAAAGAACCTCAAAAACGTATTCAATCCAAACACCAATTGAATTATAATTTCGATTTTGACACCGGTTAATCGTAAAGCAAATCCACCTGCTATTGAAAACCAATTATCACGAAGAAATCGTCAATAATTAAAGACGAGCACTCATTAACTTTGTGTTGCAACATTGCTAATCGAGAAAGATGATCAAGGAAAATTTAACAATCCTTTTAGTCTATTGGTCTGATATTTCTTCGCACATCCAAAGGTTGATGGGTGAAGCGCATGTAGAAATGTCCAATGTAGACCCATAGCTATAAGCCTTATCATAATATTCTCTTGCTAATTGCAAAGTAAATGCTCATCGAAATGCTAAGTCTGATGAGGTGAAGTCGTCATTTTCTAGCAATCTAGAGACTTGGGGCTTAAGAACTTCACCTGCGCCAATTGAAATGGCGTCTTGGGAGTTAAGAGAAAGAAAGAGGCCTAGTCTTGTCTGGTTCAGAACTGTTATGTTTCATACGATAATTATTTGACGGGGAGTTGGGGACTGATAATTCTCTATAATTTCTTAAAAGTATATCTATTCCATTAATTAGGTATAGATGAATTGCACGAAAAGTATAGATTTTTCCCTAACCTGTCCTTGTTTGTTACAAATCGGGTGAATCCCAGCAAAAGGCAGAAAAACATTGCAACGATTGCAGTTGAGAAAGAGATTCATGATCAAATAAGGCTTGGCAACTGGAAGTGAATGGAAGACAGAGCAATTAATCTCAACTTAGTGTGATGTTTTGCTCGCTTATGGATGGTCAACCCTTTGACCACCTGTCATGTTTACATAGAGCAAGCCCTTCCCCTCTTGACTAAAAGCAACCAACGCAATCGCCTTTGATGGGTCCTCTTTGCGTCTGCAGGAACTACGGTTGTGTATTTTCATTCCGACACTAATTATCTTGTACTGACTCTTTTCTCCAAGGTGCCCACGCTGGTTTTGCGTGCAGCGTGCGGAGGTAAAGTCAGATGGCGTAAGATGATAAATGATAAAAACGTATGCAATCAATTACGCAAATCAACACGTGATAATTTAAAATAAAAAGCCTAATATACTTTTTAATTAAGACTTATAGCTAATACACAAAAATAACCCAATTAGGAGAAACAGTATTTGCCGTCCATCGGTTAGTGGCGATTGTCGCAGCGTGGTTGCTCAAAGCTTGTTTCCTATGAGAATGTTGGATGCGCTATGAGATGTGGAATTTGCAAGTTTGCAGGTCTAATAATAGATAAAATTAGTCGTAAAAGACTATGTTTGAAAATCTAAAGCTACAAAGAAATGTTTTCCAGATATAATTGCTTTTCTTCTCCTTCAAAGAAAAACAATTAATTTAAATGAAGTCCAGACTTTGTATATTATCGAACTTTGCTATTAAGCATGAAAATATATTAAATAAATTAAGGGGAAAAAATTGGCAGTTTTGGCAAAGGAATCAATTAGGCCCCTAAACCTGATTCCTTAGGCTCGTCAAAGCGAAATCAATTGATACTTTTGACTATAGCAAGCAAGATTTGCTACTGATAACGATTGATACATAATAACGACATCATCTCGTATTGGTAATAATAAAGACGTTTGCAGAGTTGCTTGTTTCAAACTGGCAGCGGTTCCGACTTGCATGTCTAACCACAACTAGGCCTGACTGTTATGAAAGCAAACTGATTTAATGCCTCGCGGAATAAGATTAAATGGTTCTCGTTTCAGGTATCACGCTGGGCATCCAACTAAGCACTGTTCTGGCAACGGCCATTCTTTATCTCATTGGCTACGATATCTTGCCCTATGATTTTGGAAAAGTGCCACTGAACTTGGAGAAGGATGCCACCAAATTGAGAGCAGATGCATTCAACTTTGTGAACCAAGACACGCGGATAAATCTGCTGCCAACGACGATTCTAGGACAGTCCGAGCGCTCTCTCAGATACTCACCCATTGAAGTGTTTTTCAGCCTCAAAGATAAAAACATACTTACCACTAAGAATCTCAAGGACATTGATAATACGGAAAAAAGGTTGTACAGTAGTCAGACATACCAGAAATCAATTTGCAACATCAACTATCTTACGAGAAATTGCAGCCTGCCATTGTCGATAATTAGACTCTTTGATGGGACATACAGAAAGCTGAGTCCTGATCTATTCGATCCAGAGTTCAAGAATATAGATAGGGTGCTTAGAGTTGCTAACAACATAAGCATTACGCGGGCACTTGTAGCATTTAGTCTTGACATCCACTTGGTTATTAACAAGGATGTCGTGCGTGCCAAATGCGTTCGCTCTGTGATATTCAACGGCTTTCCCTTGAAAGGCTATAAGCATGCTGAGGATAGAAAGGAGGAACAGACCGACAAGCTAAACAAACACATCCAGCAGGCATTTGCAGATACGCTGGAGAACATGTACAAAAACGGCATTGGTGGCATGGATCTGTACTACAACAACCTGGCATTGTTTTTCGATGCCATTGACAAGCAAATTATTTATGACTTGCTCCTTGCTGCAGGCAGCTTCTTGTTCATCTTCTGCTTCATCTGGATCAACACTGGATCACTGTGGATTACAGGCTGGGCCCTTCTGGGCATCCTCACCAACTTCTTCGGTGCGAATCTCGTTTACCGAGTACTGCTTGACTTCCGGTACATTGGTATATTCCATGTCTTGTCGGTGTTCATCATCCTGGGGATTGGCGCAGATGACGTCTTTGTCTTCTTCAACACGTGGAAGTTGATGGAGCAGCGCAAATACCCAAATCTGATCATCCACCTGACGGAAACATTCCGGTGTGCTGCCAGTGCAATGTTTGTGACGTCACTAACGACAATGGCTGCCTTTCTCGCCAGTGCAGCGTCACCGCTACTTGCAGTTTCTTCCTTTGGAGTATTCTCTGGTGTGTAATACCTACACCTTCTATCCTAAATTATTGCTGCAATCAAGACCATATACTTGAACTTGCAAGTTCACTTGAAAAAAGCTAAAGCGTACAGGGAGCCTACTCTTCCTGAAAGGAACTCGTAGAAAAGATTGGCCTGAGAAAAGTAAAAGATTGTCCATTTTTTGGAAAATGAACTTGTATTAATGCTTATCGATATTGGAAATATGAATCGGTTCGAAATCACTTTTTTCCTAGGTTTCATTTGCCGGTTTAAATAGACAAACACTTATTTTGTTTTGAGAGAGACAAATGTCTATTTTGTTTTATGAGAGACAAATGTCTATTTTGCTTTAAGAGAGACAAATCTCTATTTTGTTTTAAGAGAGACAAATGTCTATTTTGTTTTAAAAGAGACAAATGTCTATTTTGTTTTAAGAGAGACAAATGCATGTTTTGCTTTGCCTGCTGCATTTGTCGCCGCCATATTATTAAAGATAAATTTGAACAGGTGGTTGCTCGAAAAGCCAGACATGGTGAAAGAAGGATTAAGTAAATTGAAGATAAATAGGAACATTTCTAAGATGAAGATTTTGATGTCTAAGATAAGCTTAGAACTGTAGACTTTAACTTTCGTCTGCCAGCTTAGCCTTGTCGAGCATAAATAAGCAACATAGGTCAAGAAATTTCAAATCTAACAGCATCTGCTTCGAGGCTAATGACAACAAAACTGCTGCGCCAACTTCTTGCTAGAATGAAAGCTTTCCTTGATTCCTACGCCTTGATTGGCTGTTTTGTGAACGCACCTACCTAGGTGGGTTACATATACATACGATCTACCGCATTATCAGTCAATGGCTAAAAGCATTCTAGGCTTGTATGAAATATGTTATGCGGCCAATTGCCATGAAATAACAGCCAAGGGTTATGAGGAATAACATTGGGTTATGAGCTTACTTTATAAGTTATATTCTAAGCTTTGGAACCAACTCTGTGCTTTGAAACAATAGTTTTGAGTGTAACAGCTAAAATTGCACGTAGCAAATGCTCGGAAATAATAAACTGTGTTTGATTTCAGGTATCCTAGTTCTGGTCAACTACATTTCTATCTGCATATTCTTCCCAAGTGTGGTAGTAACCTACCATTTCTTCTGGCAAGACTGCAAAGTAACATGCAAAAAAGCAAAGCAACAAGACTTGAATCCGGATGACGACCAACAAGAAACAGCTCAATTGCAGAGAAAGAACAGATTCATCAAGCCAATTGGTGAACTATTTAAGATTGTCGTTGACTGGTTCGAAGGCCCCTATGTTGATTACGTCATTCTACATCCAGTCGTCCGCTGGGTTGTATTGGCTTTCTTCTTGGCTGTTAGCATTGTGTTTTTGTCGTTTGCTGTGCAGCTGCGACCAGACGAAGAACAGGTAAAGTAACTTTTACATTTCAGCCTATTTTGACGCCCTTGAATGCAGTCGATTAGCTTCGTTTTTCTTGCGTAATAAAAATCTATTTTTTTAATGTTTTTTCATTGGTAAGGTGCAAGTTTGGAAGCCTGGGACCAACTGGCATGACATACGTCATATTCGAGTGAAGAACTTTAAAGAGTCTGGAGAGGGGAGCAATGTTATTCGTGTTTACTTGATCTGGGGTCTTGGGCTGCAAGATAGAAGAAAATGCCATTTCACAGACTACAAATGTAGAGGGGAAACTATATTCGATGATGATTTCGATTTGAATGCACCAAATTGTCAGCTTTCAGTTTTGGTGAGTAAATTCAAAGTGATGATTGAGATTGCGCAAATTGTTGCGTGTGGAAGAACTAGGCTTTTAAGATTTTTAAAAATGCATACGATTGAAGCACAATATATTAACAAGACTTTCTAAATTTCAGTCGCCTTAGTTCTTAATTAGAAGATCAGAGCTTGGAGATTATAAAAAGCATTTTTTGCATTTGCCTTAATTTTGGATCAAATTAAGAGAACATTGCCTGGTAGTATGCCTAAAGCCGCATTTGTAACTCTTGTTTCCAATAGGAGTTCTGCAAGCGCCTCAAGTCTCTTAGTCAGAAAGAGGCAGAGAAACTAAAAATACGTAGAAGTGTTGCTACTGGGGAGCTTGAAGTCTCGTGTTTCATGGAAAAGATGCAGTCATTTTTAACTGTAAGTGTACCTCTAGTGTTCTTCTTTTCTTTCTTTAACAAGCAACATTTTCGACTTAATAATTCAGAACTCCTATGAGTTTTTCCCTATCACATAGCTGGTGTGTTGTCAAATTGTTGTCAAACAATTTTCTATTTGTTTATATTATGTTTAGGCACCTGTCTTCTAAACTGCCACTGGAGTTTATGAAGACTGTTAAGCTTATTGGACTCCTGCATTCCCGTTTTCCTTGAATACTCTTTCGATAATCGCATTAAGTGCTTACCACAATGCATACCACAAGCTTGCTCTGCAGCGCCCAAACAGCATCGATTTCTTATGACTGATGGATATATAGAAATCTTAAATCTTTTTCCAGACTGAAACCGAAGCGCACAAGTTCCCCAACGGAGCAAACATCTCTTTACCAATAGATGCACAGAAGGCAAAGCTATTGATGAAGACTAGGCCTATAGTCTACAACGAAACGATGCTGAGCGCCGACTACAAGCGTTTCTTCGAAGTTGGCCTTGGCTACTGGCTTTCGAACGGAGGCAATCCCAATCCTAGCTACAACTATTTTGTTTATGGCAATTGGATTGGAGGCTCGCTGGACCCAACAGCTAAGCCTAATCTAATGAACCCGCGCTCAAAGTTGACAGCCATGGCACAAGGTAGGAAATTCAAAGCACTTACAAGGAATTCTCTCCAAGCAGCTAACTTCCTTGTTAATGTCATTTGTTGATGCAAGATCAATCTAGATTACTATGACTATCAAATAAATTTGTATAGAAGCGCACCATAGTGCCTACTGTTAATGTACAGTAAACATTATTGAAAATTTATTTTAAGCAACGATTTTCAAAGCCCCTGAGTATGCTATTGTATTAGTATCGATCTCATCCCAATCGTGTTACTTCATTCAAACAAAATCTCAAACTCAGATCCTTTAAATCCCTGAAGAGCCAGATAGCTTATAGCCAAAGGCAATGTAATCTGTAAAATTATGCTTTTAATTTTTGATGGCTGCTTCGAATTCATAGGAGGACGATTTGGCAATCGCTTGCGTTATGCCGCAGTTGTGGTAAATACTTCCTTGACTGGAGCAACCTTGAAGTACCAAGAAGGAAACAAAGTCTATGATAATTGGGAGAAGTTCGTCGCAAAGCAGGTTTGTCTGCATTACCATACCATCATTAACTTAGCAAACACCCTTATTTTTGACAGAAGCTGCATATTAAAGTTGGCCTAAACGATTGGGACTTTGGACAGTGGCAAGAAATATTGCAACTTATCTCAGATTGTAACATACAAGAATGTAGAAGTTGATAGGTCTTTCGCCAAGCAATAGCGAAGTTTGAAAGAGACATTGGTAGCTTCCAATCACCTTTTGACCAATCACCATCATCATAGATGATTGTATACTATATTATAATTGCATAACAAACTATTTCTCTATAGACGGCCGAAATGCCACGCCATTGCAAGAACGTATTTCAATGCACGCCAGAATGGAACAACTGGCACTGGCTGAAGGTGCAGTGGGTGAGTTTCTTCATTTCTTACAGAACCAAACTAAGAACTGAATGACGCTGTGTCTCTTTTTAATTCAGTCCTTTCTTATCATTACTTGATATGCAATCAATGAACTCCAGCAATCGTGCGCAAGTGAATGGTAGTATAAGTGCATTTCTTCTTCTTAAAGTAAGAATAATGTTTCTCATCCTCATTTTGCTGCATCAAGTAAGCTTTTTGTTATGTTCTATTGCTCAGAATATATAGAAGCAAATTTGGCAAAATCTTACACCTAAGAACTGTTTAGGTCATTGAAATAATAACATTGAAAATTAGGTACGCTTCGTCCGACACTCCTCAGAGCATTCAATTGAAAATAGTATAGAAATGAGTTGAAAGTAACACTTAATAGTGGCTACCAAGGCGTGGCTACCAAGGCGTGGCTACCAAGGCTGGACTTATCTAGTTTTGTTGTTCCACCCTGAAAGACCTGATCCAAGCAACCGAGCCCTGTGAGCCACGTCTTCTGTCAGCCACGGTCCACCACTGCCTAGAAGCATTCACTTCGTCAGAGTAACGCATCGTTTCTCGTTACAGGTTCTGCTTGTCGGTGCAGTGCAGGGTATCGTCATTGGTCTTTCGCTGGCTCTTCCCGTCCTGATATTCACAACCTGCAACTGGATGATCGGCCTACTGGCTGCGCTCACCATAGCGCTGATCACTAATGCCGTTGTCGGCCTAATCCCGCTGCTCGGCTGGAAACTGGGCATCATGGAATCACTGAACCTTACACTGGTCGTCGGTCTTGCCGTCGACTACTGCGTGCACCTGGCAGATGGGTACGTCCGCTCCAATAAGACCAGACGCGTGGACAGGTTGCGAGACATGCTGAGAACGGTCGGGGTATCGGTGCTTTCTGGAGCCTGCACAACCCTCGGGGCATCTGCATTTATGCTTGGCTCTCAGATAATGTTCTTCTGTCAGTTTGGGATTTTCATGTTCTGCACAATCGGCTTCTCGATCATATTTGCGCTTGGCTTCTTCACCGTGGTGGTTGGCTTTATAGGCCCAGAAGGCGAAAGAGGGTCTCTAAGGCAATGCATCACGTGCTTTTTGCCAAGGCGCAGTGAAGGAGAGAATAGAAACGAGTTCTCCGTGCAGGAGTTCTGTGACGTCAAATCGGGTTGCAGTGCTTCTGCAGACAGCCCTGAGCGGCCTATGCCGGGACATTTAGGGGGTTTTTACACCCCAACAATTACCCATGATGGCGACAGGGTGAAATTTAAAGTTCCCAAAATTCCAGACTTGAAGGAAGAATTGAACTGAGTATAGTATCTCAAAAAAGTTTTAAATTTGGGAGGAGTTGGGAAAAATTTGTAGACTGAAACACAATGGTGAGCAGACAGACCTTGACCACAGTGCTTGCGAGAATCTTGGATACTTTATCACATAGGATCTTCCCACATCACAGCCCATTAACAAGCTGTCGGATCTAAACGTTTTCTTGAATTTAAGAATACCCATGTCTGATAAACAGATTTCTTATATTGGTGGCTTTTGCAATAGGTACAAGGACCAATTGAAACTTGGTGAGGTCGTTGCTAGGTCTAACGAACTGACAAGAATCTTTTAATAATAATGTCCGCACTAAATGTGATGAATTCAGTGATTAAAATTTGAACAATAGATAGAGAAGCCATGAGGGTAAATTTTTATGGAATATTTACTTGACAATTTTTATTGAAAGTTTATGAAACTTGGTCACTGATAAGCATTACCAATGGCTTGAATAATAGTTCCGTGAAAGGCAAAAACGAGAAATTTTACTGCAGAATTTGAACAGGCATGGAAAGAGGGCTTGTAAATATCAAAAATTATTTCATTTTGGACATTAGCAATGAAATTTCTAGGAAGGGGCAACGCAAGACTTTTTCCGATACAAGTCGTCGTCTAACTGTATAAGAGTTGATATGCCTCGGCAGAGGCCTAATTTTTGACACATTGCGTACCGTGTGGCCTGCCATCAACACCCTTACAAGGCCGACTAAAAGAATAGGCCTAATTTTACTTATGTTTACATTCTCAAAATGGAAAGCTATCCATTGAAAATTCCACTTTTGTGCAGGAATATAAAGATAATTTTTCAGGTGGAAGTATGCATTATAGCTGCTTAGATTGAATTGGCATAGAATGTAATGGTAGCGTGGTCAAAATCTGCAAACATGACAAAGGTGTTGCTCAGAATAAATGGCAAAGTATTTAGCAAAGCAGGAGCGCTGGGAGCACTGCTGACAAGCTTTTGAATGAGGAATTGGACAGTTCTAAAAAGAGGACTTTGCTGCCATGAATTTGATCCACAATGGACACTGCTTAAAACAGTAAGAGTAACTTCCAAGCCCGCAGGCTACTGTGCATCCAGTGGTTTGATCATAAATTCTGTGGTAAGAGGTTCAGCTGCTCGCCTTGTTGTATCCAGTCCCGAGAAAGTTGTTTCCCCATTAGCAAATGTTGCCGTTAGTGTTTGGTAGTATGGCTAAATAAAATTTAGCATCTTGCAGGACTGCAGAATTAATGTATACAGACAAACCTTCCTGGAGTGCAGATGTCATTATACGATTACACTTATTTATTGATAGGACGACCTTTTTTGAATTCTAGTGTAAGAAATTTTGAAGAGATTGTTTTTTCAAGTACTTTTAATAACCTTCCTTTTGTATTTATTTATTTGCATATTGAATTTTTTATTGCATTAAGCTAATGTTATGACAAATAAACTGGAAATAGCTTCTTTTTTGTTATTTTCCTTGAATTCAAATAAAGACAAAAATGCAAAACAAGGTATGGTACGATGCCTAGAAAGAAATGGATTTACTGCCTTAAGGCAATGCTTTTGCATGCGAACGGAACTCGTCTTGGGGCCACTTAAATATTCATTATCATCCAATGACACTTGTATACTTTTTGCCTGTTTAACTCCAGTGAGTTTTGCAACTACATATTCCAAAGTTCAACCTCAACTTAATGGTAAACGTTTTGTAGAACATTGCGCAGTGATGGGAAAATACTTCACCATTTATAAATAATGGCATTGGTATTTTGAAAAGTAACATCAGTTGGAAATGTTTTTCCGTAACTGGATGTTGTAGGCCAGTGAATAGAAAAGCACCTAGATTTCACCCCTGCCTCATTCATGGCTAGAACAAAAGCCTTTACTCTAACAGTGGCTATTGCACTTAAGAAAGGAGATATTTAAACTTCAGATCAAAAAGACTCAACGTCACTTACGATGAGAACAAAATCCAATGGATCAATTAAGAACGGGGCAATGATTTTAAAAGCTTAGTCGGTCATGCTATTGTTGTCAAATTCTCACTCACGAGGAAAGCATTTCCCAGAGCGTTCATCGTCTCATACCACGGTGGCAAGGCCAATTCTATGCAGGTCCGTTCAAAGTATAAGTTACTGTTAACACCTTTTTCACTAAGCTCACCTATTCACATATTGATCAGGTATAAAGCTCCAAAGACTTTTTTGAAAGACGCTTTGATAGTTCATTTTCTGCCATAAACCTTATGGTTTTCATAGTTTCTTACGTGGTATTCATTGGCTGTCTTTCGTGAAAGATGCCTTCTTTCAATGTTAGGTTGATCCTTGATATTTATGAAACTTCCCTTTCATCGTGAAGGGAGTTGGCGAAAATATCTAAGCACAAAAGTGTAATAAGGTGACGAAATCAAGAAGGAATGCTTCACTTTAAAATTATAGACAAGATTATTCCACAGCAAAACAAATTTCGAAATTGGTATTTATTCATGAGAATTCCTTTACTTCGCCAAATTGATAAGTTCTTATTCAAAAATGATAGTTATGTTTCCATTCTTTCATACCGAGAAGAGAGGAAAATAATGAAATCTAATCTGGTTGACAATTTCTATTTGTCGATGAACGGACGCCATTATTAAGCGATTGTCTTTCCTTGCTACTTCGGGCCGTCGCGTACGAACACCCATGTTCATTTGTTCGTGACTCAAAATAAATTAGGCATCCGCAACGAGTTAGGCCCATCATGTTGATTGTTAGTTGACTGGCGACTTGAGCACTCATCTACAGAAACAATTCTAGCAAAATGTGTTTTGGAGTATCATGGCTGGCGCAAAGAATATGCAAAATGAAGTGAAAACGCAGTTCTGTACCAAGGAGGGATGCTACAAACTGCTTCAACTCTCCGACTACTCTAGGCCCCTGAGACCGTCAAGCGGCCCTCCCAATAACGTTCCGGTCAGACTGTCATTCGTTACCGTAAAAGATGGGACAGAATGTGAAGACAAGATCGCTTTCAACGTTGGAAAGGATATGTACTTCTGTAATTTTAGGGGCATCAAGAAGGTATGCACGCGTCAAATTATCATTGCTTTTGTAATCGTTGAGATACAAACTGTTACCAGCCACAAACCCTTTCCGCCATAAACCAAACCACCTTAATAGGAAATACGTTAACAAGATTTCTAAAGAATAAATGCAAAGTTGTTGGCCAACACAAACACTTCAGTTATAGTTATTCTTCCTATTCTGCCAATGGCAGATGGCTTGATAATCTTGTTTGTAAATTTGGTGGGTGTTACCGACCTATGATCAGTCTATAGACGGTATCTTCAATATTTTGACATTCTACCAATATTTTACAAGTTTCTAATAACATCTTCAATAGCAAAAAGGAAAAAAAATTGCAGCTTGTTCAATTACTTTGAAATGCTCAGTCTTGATGTGTATACATTGAAACTTGTTTCCTTTTATATTCACATTGATTAGAGTGTTTAGTAGGAGCAAAAAAGCAAAATTGAGGTTGTTTTATTTTCATGCTATCAGTAAACTTCTGATGGAGACAAAAACTAAAACATTTAAAGGTCTTTTTTAGTATTTGCTAAATAGACAATATGTTGACTCTACATGTAACACATAGTATACAGACTACTTATAAAAGCAGAAAACTTTGTCCTTCAATGCATTTCTTTATATAGGTTTGCTAGGCATCAATTTAATGACTTCTGTAACTCTTCATTTATACCAACAGATTATAGTCATGTTGTCTGCAACAGATTCTGAGTCGCAATGTTTAGGCCAGTTTTTATTAGTTGTGCAATAGTTTATGATAGACACATCTACACAGTTATGTATTAGGTCTATGCATGGGCTTGTTTTTCTTATGTTTTTCACTCTATAGTCCTAGGAATTTATAAATTTCTTTTCAAGCTTTCTGTATTTTTCATCTGTTTCTTAAAACCTAGAGTATTTAGGCAAGGTAGTTTTTTGTTCATTTTTAAAAAGAATGTACCAGTAATTGCTCTTGAAGAAAAGCCACTTGAGCCCTAAGCCACTTGTGTGGGCAGTATCTCTCAAAATTGCGCAAATGACTTGAAAATTCTCTGAAAGTCATTTGCGTCAAAGAGGTCAAAGAAAGTTACTGTAGCATCTAGAAGACATCAGTGAAACAAAAAGGGACTCAGTATTGAGCCCTGATGAACCCCAACTCTAATGTCAGAGTTCTTAGAATACTAATCCTTGATAAGCATTATTGATTTTGGTTGTCCACTTTTTTTCAAGGTGAACTGTTATCTATATGGAGAAGATATTTTGATCTGTGTTCTTATAAATAGCTGCTGCATTCACTTAAGCCTTTACATCCCCAGAATTTATATTCATGTTACATGATTTAGAATTTCTGTTATGCTTGCATGGAATCTGATTATTCACATAAATGATCTAGAGAAATTATGAAGCCATTTTCTATATATATTTATCTTATTATTTTAGGCTCCTGATCCATGTCACCCCATAGACAGACGACCATACAAAGGACCACAGCCATCATGCCATGATATCAATCTTATGACAAGGAGGTCAGATATGCTTGAAATCTTGATTGGTTTCACTGGGGGACAAATACAGTTGATGGATCCAATAAAACGTGAATGTCTAAAATGTTTTAACGAAGAGGTATGACTGTTTTTATTTCCCCTTTTCTGAAGTTATGATTTCTAGCAAAAGTTATTATATAAAACACTCCACTTTCATTCTTCACTACCAAAGGGAACAAGTTTTTCTTCAAAAATCCAAGATGCTAAGAGTCTTGAGCTAGGTGTCATATGGAAATATTGCTAACTCTTTTATTCTGACGGAAACACATGCAAATTTATTTTGAATAAGGGCCATAGTCTGTTCATACAGCCTATTAACTCTGTTTTTTTCACTTGTGTATCATGTGACCTTTTTCTTTTATTCATTAACTTCATGTATAAATTTGTCATGTTCCATATAAAAGAAGTAAAAAAATTGCTTTATTTCTGCTTGTAGCAGGCTGCTACAACTTGTTATTTGCTCTTGACATTTATTTCTTAGTATGTATATCAAAGTATTGAAACATGAAGCTACCCTGTCAAAAGCTAGACAAGTTTACATGTTCAAAAATCAAAGCAACCTCTGAAATATCCAAAGTTCGAGAATCATTTATAGAGTGCACACTTGAATGAATTTAACTGCTGCTAAAAAGCTAAAGCATCGATTTGTATGTGAGGGTTTACAAGTTTGTTAGCATAGGTCCTCTTGGCATTATATCTTCACAAGCTTGTGTACAAAAACCTGGCTAACGTTTACTCTGACATAGATGGTAGTGCAGCAGAGGCACAAGATATGAGCATTAATGAGTTAAAATTCACTCATTTAAGAAGTTTTGGTTCACTAGAGCCGATTTACCAACATAAATTGCTACCTGCTTTTGCAAATGTTCAAGTTACGCATGTGACCATTCATAGTTTGCAAGCCTAAATGTAGCTTGATATCAAATCAGCTTACATTTGAGAAAGCCTGCTTAGAAAGTGGCTTTAAATGAATGTGGGGATTGGTCAATTAATATCATCAATTGCTTTTTATTTTCCTGTTTTGAGGCATTTGAATTATGCATGTTTGGTGACCAAATTCAATAATAGTATGATTTTCTGAGCAGAGAATTTATATGTTCAACATTAATCCTTCCCTTCTTTACAATAGAATCTTTAAAATGCTTATAATTTCTTTTGTTTAATTAATGACAGTTTTGAAATAATATTTGATAGGGAAAAATAGGATCTCCAATAACGTTGCTTTCACCTCTAAAAATGAGACAATCTGATATCAAATAGCTACTTCTTGTCTTCATCCAAATCTTCTTTTGGTGACTTGCTCTCAATGTGGAAAATTGTAATGGCTTCTCTGATCATATTGTAAACGGATTTTAATCTATTTTTAAAAATCTGTATAAAATTGGATCACAGATGAATCTAGCCATTATGTAAGCTATAGGAAATATTTTTGGAAATCTACGGAAATTAGAATATAATCGTAAGAGGGCCTATACCTATTTTAAACCCTTATTTTAAATTCTATGAATTGTTTCTATTTTTCAACAGAGAAATATTGATAAAGGAATTGTCACTTGCATTAGATGGGTTCCTGGTACTGACTCCATGTTCCTAGCCTCATATAGCACAGGAATGATTTACGTTTACAATAAAGATTTCCAATGCATCACAGAACCCGTTTATACGGTCCTGAAACACGGTAAAGGCTTTGTTATTGAAAACTGTAAAAACAAGATGTCAAGTAATCCGATCTGTAAGTGGACAGTGGGCAGGGGCTCCATCAATGACATGGTGTTCTCGCCAGATTGCAAACACATTGCAATAGTCAGTGAAGACGGTTGTTTGCGGGTATTTGACTACGAGCAAAAAGAACTAGTTGGCGTGATGCACTCGTATTTCGCCGGACTGCTAACTGCAGCGTGGAGTCCAGACGGAAAGTACATTGTAACTGGCGGGGAAGACGATCACGTGACTGTGTGGTCGTTTCTTGAGCAGAGAGTGATTGCAAGAGGTCAAGGTCATAGGTCATGGGTAAACGTGGTGACCTTCGACCCATATACGACCAATGTTGGAGGCGGTAGAATTGATGACAGTGATGAGGAGGAGATGGCGAAATCCGGAGCGAGGCATAGGACTAGTACAGCTCGGGACCACTCTATAGAGAGCCCAAAGCAAGCGGTGTCGTATAGGTTTGGCTCGGTTGGCGATGATACACTGTTGTTACTATGGGACCTGTCGGACGATGTTCTGCGACCGCAGAAAATTCGAACTCGTAGCTTGCGAACTAGCACATTCATTCAGAAGCACCAACAACACTGGTCTTATGCTAAGAACTCACCATCCTGGCAAAAGAATGATTCTCAACAGACTAATGAAAACAAGCGGACGTTATCAGAGCCTAAGTTGCCGCATAAAAGCTCGTCTTATGAACATAAATTGTCTCTAAAAAAGCACTCCTTTAACTCGGTATCATCGAAGTACCAAAACTCTGTATCGAGTTACACCCCTTATCTTGATGAAGATGACTCAGGAATGGGGACACCTGCATGCCCAAGATATGAAGATATTCCTATACTGGAGCCGTTAGTTTCCAAGAAAATATCACAAGATAGACTGTGTGGCTTGGTTTTTAGGGAAGATTGTATCGTCACCTCCACGTTTGATGGATATGTTCATGTGTGGGCAAGGCCTGGATCGTTGGTAAGTCTGTTTACGATTACGGTTCAATCTTAATTGAGTGTTTCAAGGTAAAGCAATGAAAATGTCCACCACCCTTCTAAAGCATAGTTGCAACCCGAGTTTAAAGCGAGCACACCAAATGTACCTCCCCGCAATGGTGCGTGACATAATTGATAACAATGTTTGTTGCGTAAAGGTAAAATCTGTTTCCTGCATGGGCAAACTAGTTATAAAAGTGTTAGAATGAGTGTTTTCGATTGTAAAGCCTTTATCTCTTCAGCAGTAGGCAAATCCCTCTTTCGCAAAACTGTCATAGGCTTTGTCTTGTAAAAAGTTGAATTGTTTGCGTTTTAAGATGTAATGTCTTTTTGAATGGCGCAAACCCTCCTTCATTAGGACTTGACGTTTTTGCGATTATGAAAGCAGATATTTTCAACATCCTTCGTTTTGTTAATTGCGTAAGAGATTAGATTTTTGAATAAGGCATTTTCCTACTTCTCTTTTCATTCTATCACGGGTTCCTTATTGTAAGGAACATTATTCGTGATTCGCTTTTTCCAAACATCTTGACATGGTTACGGAATGGGCGCCATTTTTATAGTGCCTGTCATTGTGCTTCTTTCGGCAGCAACAAAAAACAGCTTGTAAAATTATACTGTTTCTTAAAAGAACGCAGTAAAAAGGCTTTGAGCAACTGTAGTGCTGATAGTGTTTGCATGAGTTGCTGATGAAGTCACAGCGCTCCAGATTGAGTTGGTTGTTGTGCCCTACAATGAGCCACACATGAAATCCGCACATCGGCCACATCCGAGGTTCTCTTCCAACGAAAGAGGTTCTCATTCGAAGTGAATTTGAAATAGCTTTGGTTACCAAGAAAAAACATGAAACTGCAGATCTTTATACGACCAGTCTTATCGAATGCCATTCAAAACGTTGTATTCACTCAAGACCCCTATTGTGTTCGCAATTGCTGTAATTGACAAGACATTGTCACATGCCAGTTAAACACTTTTAGTTGCCATAGTTGCGGATCATGTTATTGCTTTTGGAGGTCATCATCTTCATAATAAAGATTCGAAATAATAATAATATAAACAAAATTTTCTTGGAGCATATTTTTGAATGATAAAAAAGTAATGTTTCAGCTGTTTCGCCAATTTTGAAATAACATTGTAAGGAATCCTTATTTTCCTTTTCTTTGCTGTGTTTTTTGTTAGTACAGAATATATGTAGTTTTAGGCACTATTTTACGTACTTTTTTATTTTTCAGGCTTCAAAACAAGACTCAAGTACAATCATTCAATAACACCAGTATTCCATCATTTGCAATTCCCGGAATGATAGTTATTTTTCAAAATTCATATATTTCAAACATTCACTTGGTAAGAAAGGATAAAATATGTTGTTTTTTTAGATGTAGAATGTCACGTGAATACAATATCTGGAGTCAAAGTGAGAAATTATAAAAGCACTAGCTTGCAAAGTTTTGTACCCGATGCCTCCGGTGATCTCTTATTCCTTGAAAGGGCATTATCATAATTTTAACAAGGCACTTTTTCTTTTTGTGGATGCTTTAAAAACAGTGGCCCTTGAAATAATATTGATACATTAATGAAGTGTAATTTTTGATGCCGAAGGAAACAGCTTGATAGTTAATGTTCGTTAGGATTTATAGCGACTTGAAAAGTCAAATTAGCTAAGATCAATGCATCAATCATTCCCTTTTTAGCATAATCCATCAATTAACACTCTGCTTCTATTTTTAATTGCGATGACGATAGTTTTGAAATTAGCTAATGTTTCTTAGTTACCTTAGAGTGTATAGTTATTGTAAACCTAGAGAAAATTGTCAAAAACTGTTCATTTTCAGAAGCACTATTCTTTTTGTATGGTAACCTTATTGAGGTGAGAGGTCATTGTATTGATCCACTTCAAACCGAATGCGTGAGAATGATCGTCTGCTTGATCATTCTTTCCTTCTTATCGCGATTATTCGATTAAGGGGACCTGTGATGCACATTTGTAAGGCTTGGTTTCCAGTGCAAGTCTACGTATTGCTTTCTTGTTAGTTGCAGAACAAACAAAAACTGATTAGCTAAATCGCATCACTGCAGTTGCAGCTCGAAGCTGCGATCGAAAACAAACTGTTTCAAAATATAATGGCTGGTTAGGCTGTTTTGTTCGGTTTTTGCACTGCTTTCTTGCGATATTCTTGACTCTTGAGTGCTATAAAAAGCCATAGGGGTTAGTAAAGACGAAAAACGTAGCAATGTGTATGCAGGCAAACCTCTCGTGTAATCATTAGTTTGCAATCGCAATGAGTAATGATTGGCGTTTTTGTATTATTCCCACTTTGAAAACACCACATTATTACAACACCAGTAAAATGCCATTCAACTAGCGTTTTTAGAGAGCCTCGTTTTAGAGCTTCACAACCAAGTTTGACAGTATTGATGCTACGTGAATTGTGCAAATGCCCCAGGCAATGTCATTACGACTTACAGAAGATTTGTGTCCGGCATCACAGCTAATTTGAAGTCCGTCTAAAGCTCCCTGTGTTTACAATTTGCGGTATACCAGTTGTTATTCACTTTGTACAGTCTCAAATACTCAACATTTTACAAATTTATAAGGTTACAATTTTCGGCAAGTGGCATTCAAGTCACATAAAAAATCCTACCTGATAAATTTTGAGAATTTTTTATAGACTCGGTATATTTCGCAATGAGGGAGACGCTAAAGGATAAAGTGTAACAAGGCTTTACAGAAAAGGCACAATTGTTACAGCGGTTGCAGATTCAAGTAAAACCTTAGGCATGCTGCATTTGCAATTCCTGTTTGGAAAACAAGATACTGACGTCAGTACCTTTACAAACCTTGTGCGAAGTACTATGATTGATAGCAGTCTGTCACATTCACATTGACACATTGAGAAAGCATTTTCCCTATAGAACAAATCTTTTTAATGAAACAAATATTTTTATTAAATTAGCAAGTTATATTTGTGGAAGCTACCTGTTTGTGGCAAGCTGAAAAGAGGGGTTTTCACGCATTGAATTGGTGCTTCAAAACAGGTATTTTGTTGAGTGTCTCATGTCGTGTCATTGCTACTGTCATGCATCCAAGAGCAGCCGCAAGCGTAAGCACGTGCACTACGAGAACGCACGTTATCCCAAAAGAGGCTAATTCAAAATGGGAGCTAAAATGCCAATGTTTTGATTTGTGCGGTGGATTCCGAGCTTTAGATTGACACAATAAAGGTAAGAAGGAAAGCGAGGCTCGTACTTAATGTATATGGTGATACGACTGGTGGCCGTGTGTGACTAGCAATATTCCAAATTATCAATTGAGAAAGACGTATATTCTTCACGTTGAGTTGAGTCACATGACCTGTTACGCCGAGTTAAAGTTTGGAGCGTTACATCTTTGTCCTTTCCAATGGGACAGTGACCCTTCCCGGTCTAAAAGTAATACTTTGTCCATTGTCATCTTTTGTCCATGGTCATCTTTGTAACAATCTTTGGTGCGATTTTAGTTGTAACAAATCTGACAAAGTTATTTTCAAGTGTTTAGCCAAAAAATATAGCTTATGCCGAACCTTTGTCCTTCAATTGCCACAGCGGAATAACATACGCCGTGCATCCGAATGTTCCACAGTTAGAATATTACGTCATAGGAGCTTCGATATTCCCGAGAGAGGCAACCATTTGAGGGACTATATCTGCAATGCGTTCTCCAAAGCTTTTTGTCCCCGTTGACATCATTTGCTTACGTTTGAATGCAATACAGTGCATAATCCACATATTTCTAGTTCCCAACGTGAACAGGATTGGACTACTGCGGGGCTCTATGGATTCATTGGTTCGAGGGACAGGTAAAACGCTGACTTCTTGCTTACTTGGATGCCCAAGAGACCCTGTCAATAAGCCTAGTGCATTCGTGCAGCGTTATACAATCATCAGAAGACCTTCACGTTGTTCAGCAACTACGCCAGATTCACAGTGTTGAAGGCCTAACAATGGCCCTTTCGGAACATGGGAGAAGGATGAGGAAATGAGTATCATTCTGCAATGCCCACAGGCCAGGTAAAAGAAGAGTCAATCAGAATCAAGCTTAAAAATAGGACTAGTTTAAAGACCGAACGACAAAACATCTGCTTTAAAGCTAACATTTAGCAAGGACAACCTTTTAAGGCCAAGACAAACATGAAAAAGCTGTTTGGTGAATTGCACAAAGCTTTTGCAATTGCAACGGAAAGGTTAGTAATTGTTGAGAAATTGCACCATTGTTTTCCGACATCCCCAGAGTTTTGCCTTATTAAAACTAATTACGTGTTATCTACAGAAGCCTGTTCTTGGAGTGGTGTTTATTTGCTTCACTGACCAACCAAATCTCTGCCTCGTAATAACAATGAGCATGTGCTTAACCTCAGCGTGCTACGAATGATGGGAAAGGATTTTATCGTCAAGCCTGCTTCTAATGACAATTAGGTCCAGCCTCACAGATCCCGTGTTCAAATGGGACTCCTTTGTGAATCTTTTCATCAGCCCTCTTTGCAACTTCGGCGATTGCCACGACCCATTCTTCTAAATCTGACTCTCTCTCTACCGATTAACAACAATAATGTCATCTGATCTCTACGTTTTCCAACATTGCCAACCGAACTACGTTCTTTGTATTTTGTTCCAAATGTAAACCAAGGAAAAACCAGGGGCTACATCTTTTTTAACTCAAGCTGTTTTTGTTCTTCAGTTTTCCCCTTTACCTTACAATTCTTCTGGTAGAGCCATGCTAGCCAGTTTCAAGTTATCTTGTAATAGTGAGTTTGGTGATGATAGTTTAAGTTGAACTGAAATTGAAATGTTTTCCAATTTTATCATTGCAACTATTTCTGTTAATAGTTAATAGCTCTCTCGACCTTATTGTTAATAACTCTTGCAAAGGAAGATAAATGCAAATCTCCTTCAATAGCCTCTGAAAATTTAAACATGTCTCTTGATTTGTTCAACCCATCAATGAATCCCCTTGGCACTCTGTGGGGGTTTTTATCTACTTTTGCCGATATGCTTGACGATCTTCTTGTTGACAAGTACCCAAGTAAGTTATAAGTCGATGCACCTACTTTATCGTGTGCAGACCATACCAGACCTAGAAACAGACCTTGGCCTAAATCAACCTTCTCTCTTTTTGTATTCTTTAATCGTTATACCAGTACCACAATCTAGCATTATGAACTTTATCAACATTATCAACATCACTTTTGCCATCCTTAACATCGTTACCATCATCATCATTACATCGCCATGCCTCAATTCATGCTGTATACAACTGCCTTGCTTTTTGCTATTGTATACATTTCTTTTACGTACTTGGGCCAACTATAAACTTGCCATAGAGCCTACTTGTTTAAGTTTCGTTCGTGTTGTGTGTTTTCGCAAAGTGAAATGGCGACTGGTTAAGGAAAACAAGTAGTAAAGCTAATGAACTGAAAAATTATATTGAACGTCATTAATCTGATCATGTTTGCCCAAAAAAGCTCTCACTAATGTTGCTGCAACACATATTTATTCACTGACAAGGCAAGAAATCCTCGAAAGTAGAACGCTATCCATCAAACAAATGTGGAGGTACCCCTTACCCCTTGTTAATATTTTGATAGGGCTTTCGCAACTTTGAAAAGGCTGTCACATGTGTGAATTGTTCCCCCGTCGAGGTTTTTTGGTTGCCTCAATAAGGCCCGTTAAGTAAGAATAACTATTAAAACTTTAATGAGAAATGTGAAAGATACATTGATGTCGCTTTACCAACTCATCTGCCCTGCTTTTAGATTTGAATACCATCACAACTGAGCGAAAAAATCATCACTTCGATAAAAACAGCTTCTTTTTTGCTTAGGTGTGTTATCTTTTCGGTCGAAGTAAAGTAATTACTAAGCAACGGATTGATTGAAAGTGCTTTGGTTATACAACATGCCGCTGTATATTCATCTGGCTTTTCAAAGTATCAACCCCCTGTACCGTATACGCTAAGAATGGTTTGCGCAGAAATCACTTTTGACATGACTTAGAAGGTTAATAAATTGCAGGAAGTCTTCGAAATGGTAGGTGTTTTAAAGTATTATAATTTTGCATTCCTTGTAAAAAGGATGTTTCTCCTTTAGATATTCTATGAGATCGAAATGCATGGATTGTCTTCTGCAGGAAACAGCTTTATATTTGATTGAGGACATCAAACGAAGGGTATGTAAACGAATAGTAACAATTCTTTAATTAACTTGAATCAGAAGTTGTAGCGTGAAGTCAGAATTTGCTCCAGGGCTAGTGTCTGAAACCCTAAACACAATCAAAGGTTCAATGCTACATATGAAAACATATTTTGATGACCGTCATTTCATCTAAGATTGCTTGTTTGCATATGTCGAGTAGGCATAACGATAAGGGAAGTTAATGCCAATCTCAACTAGACTTCTATAGACAGCCTTTGTATATCCCTGTGCTATGCATTTCTACCTATAATAAGCACATTAATGATGAGCCTCGTATGAGTTGACCCATGTTGTTTTGATATGTGCATTAAGCTTCAGGCATTGAGAATAATTTGTCTAGTTTTTCATTGACTTATCAGCTGAAACACACACCGTGTCGTGTCATCTTCTTTCAGTAGATATTTCTGTATCTTCTAATTAACAAATCAAGAACATTCTTGCTGACGTGCTTTAGTGGTCATGAGTTGATACTACACCACAAATCAACACTTTATTGACTTTATTTTGAATTAAATTTGTTCGCATTTTTAGCCAGAAAAGTTCCCTTTACCTTTCAGATTTCTCTGACTCACTTTAATCTTATGATTTGCATTATTATGATTTGCACTATTATGATTTGTATTATTATGATTTGCATCCCTGCATTTAATGACAGTTGTTACGTCAACAAGTGCCCGGCTTTCATAATGAACCGACTTGCCATGCAGTCTATTCACTATCGCCTCCACTCCAAATAAGCTGCGGACAACCACTGGCCACATAGTGTTAAAAATTCACACTCTTAGGCCACAAAATGACATTTATTCTCGACGCTGGTTGGGGTATTCGAACAGAACTACGTGGTAGTCAATGGTCATCAATCTACGTCGACAAAGTATTCTAACATCACTCCATAAAGAAAACTTGCAAAACTCACGATGATTTTCTAATGGCTAGAATCAATCAAATGGTTTCTTGCAGTGCTTATGTGTGTCTAACTTTCATTGAAACTAATTTAAGAAAGGTTTATTAAAAAATGTAATTTGTCTTGAAGAAGCACAACCTATAATTCCAAGCACAATCTTTTTTAGAGTGTTGAACAATGAAATATATCTAAAGACCGAAATTGCCATGTACACGGCTTGGATTACTTTTTCATTTCATTCAATAGCAACATAGAAAGTTAACGTCTTACGGCGGGGTCTTATCATTGTTATTTTGAGACATCAGCTTGACTACAAACTGATTCCTGTTTTGGCAGCTACCAAGCAACCCACATAAGCATTGTACACCTAAGTTTACCGGTTGTATTATCGGAGTTATTTCTAGATGCCTATTGTGTATTGTTATATTTATGAAGAGCACTATAATTGAGCTTACAGCAAGGAAAAACAGCATTTTCTGGGAGTTACCGCAGTAACCGTGAAAGAAGTCTTTTTAGGTTGACGATTATTTCGGTTGCCTAAACCAAAGACTGACCATTTCTTATGTTTCCAATTAGTCATTGACTTTGACAATAAAACTGCTTTTTACCAAAAAAAACTAGTCAGCTTTCCCTAATATAGGACAATACCTACAGCTGATTGGATATTTCACTAAAGAAATATGATTATCAGTATGACAAAGGCAAAACAGATGCTTCTTACACTCCAGGCTGAATCATTGCAAAAACTAAGCCTTGGTATTGAACAGGATCCTGGATGAAGTAGAAATGTCAGATCCCAAGGTAAATGATAAGCTCGATTATAAAAGAAGTCACAGCCAACTCACTTGGGCGGACGATCACGAATTTTACGCTGATATGGCTACTGTTATCATTATTTGATTACGGACATAAACAAGAATGCGTGTGTATGCAAAAATGATAGTGTTCTAGTCTCAAACGCAATGTATTGACACTGCAGCTAAGCCGAATGCAAGATTTGCTTTAAGGTTATCAACCCATGGAAAATTGTCAGATGTGTTGGGTATTTTATAAATATTGATTAAGCATGAAACTTCAATTGTCATAGTACCTTGTATTCATTGCAGTTGCTGTAAACAAATGTTATAGGAAGAATAAAAGAATCACGTGACAAAGCTGTGTTAACATGGTAAGCCTTTGTGAAGTAGATTCGGTGTTCAATTGTTGGTGGATTGCAAAAATATTTGCATCGGCTTCTAACGCTGATTACAAAAAGAAGCACCGTTATGCACTCTAGAAGCCTGTTTACTACCGAAAAAGTACTTTTTGAATGTAAATGCAGCCTGGTTGTTATATTTGCGTTTGAATAGTGGCAATGAAAAAGATAGCCTTTCAATCCCGTGAAACTACTTGAACTGCTTTTTAATGGCCTATAAAATGACAATTATGTGGCTTTTGTGAAACATTTTGGTTAAGGGGCATTACAAATTCATGATGTCTATCTAATTGTTTCGAAGAAGGGGCACCTCAATTCAGATGATGGAAGCTATTTCAAGCCAGCTAGCGTATAATATTAAAAGTCCTCTTGGCAGAGGTGCTGCAAATGACAAGCATGGAATTAGCGTTGTGAAGAAAATTTGAATCAGGGATAGGAATAAACTAAGATGAACGAAGAGATACTATGTTCAATAAAATGAATTTCATTGCATGACATAAGGCACTGTGATTGTTACTTGTATAGAATGGTAATGCTTCATGATTTTGCATGTTAGAAAAATGGAAATATTTGAAATTGTCACTAAGAGTCAGACAGGTATTCTTAGAAGCAACGAGCTACCTATCCGGGAAAAGTAAAGCAATGTGCCTTTTATGTAAAATTGCAAAGATGCCTGGAGTGCCATTCTCCAGCTAAGTTTGGAACATAGCTTCTTATGAAAAGAGATTTCTTTTAATTCAAAGCCTTTTCGTAAGCAGGAGATTTCTAAAAAAACTACTTTAGCTTGAAACCTCTCAGGTTCTGGAGCCTATTTTGAGTGATAGCCAATCTTAACCTTGATGAAAGTTAGGATCTATAGTTTGCATACTTTCTTATCGGAAAGCGTTTTACGCAAAGAGATTTGGTCAAATTAACATCTGAGCCTTTTTATTATTCTGCATGCCTAGAAAAGGTTTCCGGCTATATGCAGCATGCAAAAGGTTTTTACAGCAGTTGAAAGGTGCCGTTCCTTAGTTTCCTTAGACAGGAGACTTGCGGTGGACTAAAACTGGAAAGCGTAAAAGATTGGGTAAAGTTATGAGACAGGAGAACAATAATTAACAATTATAATACATTCGTTACAATGTAACAGTTATCAAGATCATATACCTTTAGATGAAAAGGCAGCGTCCCCAGAAATTGAACATGGCGTTGGCAATTTTGCCATCACAAACGTAAAGTAAATAATAGCCAATTTTCTTTTTTTAAGAATTTTTGCACCTCTAGTTTCCTTTTTGGTGTTTTGATACGTTGTCGCTTTTTTTTAAAGGAAAAGGACAAAGAGAAAGATGAGGTGAGCCCACCTGAAAAGGACACGGGCATTCGAAACATGCTAGTTGACTTTGCATCAGCAACAACAGCGCATGGGATAAGTCGCTTTGTAACATCTGGGCCTATCTATGCACGATTTACATGGTTTCTTATCTGGGTAGCTGTGATGATTGGCTTCTTTTTCATGATTGCCCAACTGGTCCAGCTGTATAACTCCGAGCCAGTCAGCACCAGTATCAGTGTGTCATATGAAGAGGTGAGGCGTCAGCCGTCATTACAGCTGTGACGTAATATCTCAAAAGATTTGACAGGAACAGTCTTTGTTGAGCTCTAGATAGTAGTGCCTTCATCTTGGCTTTGATAAATATTATGAAAACATAAAATACATGTAGCAGTACTTTTCTACATTTCACAGTCGATCTTTTGTAGTTTTTTTACTCAAATATGATGAGAAATTAAGCCAGCGGTTTCCCATAAGAAAAGCAGCCAAAAAATGGACATTTTTAGTTATGGGAAGCTAACAAGAAACTGCATTGCACCAATAATACTGCCAAAATATTTCAACATTGTTTTAGTTGGACATTGAGAAAGGTTGCCTCAAAGAAAAAACTAGTCAACTGATCTTAAGCATAAATCTCTTTGTAATACTCATATAAAGCAATCATCTAGTGTTTCCCGATTGCATAACATTCAGCGCTAAATGTGAGGTTGTGTGAGGTCTATCTGTTTTTATTCAGCCCTTGTACCTACCAATGTTTATATATATATATATACATGCGGTATTATATGCTGTTTTCTGTCATTTTTACAGTCACTTACCTTTCCGGGTATAAAAATTTGCAATTTGAATGTGTTTCCAAAGTCCTCCATGAATGCAGTGAAAGTGCAGAACGGAAATAAAAAAGACTTTGAAAATACGTACAAAAACAACTTTGCTTCGGAATCGTCATTTAACGCTACTGAACTCGAGCTTGACAATGTCCCATCAGTGCAAAGAAAGACGTTTTCGGCAATAAACAATCTACCACTCGTGCACCGACTGAACAATGGATTCCAGTTTTCAGACTTGGTTACTTACTGCAGTTGGGCAGGATTCTCCTGCAACAAGGGGTACACCTTTCTCCATTTTTTATGAGAGACAATTTTCTTGAAATCTTTCTTGAAACTTTCAAGTGGTTACATGTGCTCAGTTTTGGTTAGGATCCTAGTATGTTAGAGTGTTTGGAATCTACGTGGAATGGCATCATCTTTAAAATGCTGATACAGTTTGACAAATAAAGTTTAACTATTTACTAGAGCGTTACTCCAAACTTTTCTTGCAGTTTTTGTAAAACATCAAAAAGCAACTTACACTTGAGCAGCAAATATGAAATATAAAAATGTACAGGCTTGAATATCTATATTGATTAGAGAAGGTTACGCATTAACTTATTATGTGGCATATGTTCTTTGTAAATAGTAACGTTTTTTGATGACCCCAATTCACATTTAGGAAAGTATATTTACTCGCTTTCTTCAAAAGAACTGCCGGTTTTAACATGGCTTAGAAGCTCTATAGAAATGCAAAAGTTTAATTCTTCTGGCATATTTAGAGTCTTTGAGAAGATCTATTGGGAGCGAGATTGGAACTGGAAGTATGGAAACTGTTTCTCTTTCAACGGAAGAACGAAGAGCACTACTGGTAACAGTATTAGGCCATTGACGACAACGTCCGCTGGTTTGAGTGGAGGTACGTAATACTGGAAGTCTGGATTTCAAAGGGATTGGGTTTTAATAATGTCCTTAGAGAGAACAAGTCGAATTGCTAACTTATCATCCAAAATCAGTTTGAGCAACATGAAATTATAATCAACCTGGAAAGAGATTTTCGAAACTAGGCTCGAATGATAACTGAAGGAAAAGAAAGAGCCTTAACCGAATCTTCCCTCGATCATCATAGATATTCATAGTCTTGTTTCCAAAACATGGGACATGAATACCGGTGCATTTAAAGCTGAACTGATGGCTAAATTTACTAGAAATGGAATTCTTCGACAGAAGAGGACGTGTCACACTTCTTTACTACAAAACTTGCTAGAATTTTCCTTAAATGCTTTGATTGACATTGCAATTTGACTGGCATGTAAAAGCGGGCTTTCAAGAAGCTGCTGTTGTTGCGTTATTATATTTTTGGTGATTTCTTTGACATGCTTATCCTGTGTGTACCTTGTAAATGGAGAAGCTTACTACTTCAATAATTTTTTACCAAATTATTGTTATTGCTAACGAAAAAAAATTATTGCTTATTGTATTGCTCCTGTACCTACCTTTTCCTAATTAGTTCTAAACCAGCACGCTGATTCAAGCTCACATGAAAAAGAAACGGTTTCTGTTCATGCATGACCAACTCTACGTTTACAGTCATCATATTCTGACAATAGTCTGTTTGTAGCTACTGCGCCAAAGAACTACTATCGTCTTGGCAGTTTTCCCTCTAACTATCACATGTTTGATTTTAATGACCATCTGCAATGTTAATAAACCTATTCAAGAAAGCTCATATCACTCAGAATTCAATAGCAAATGGCTGAATGCGTTAAGTGACAGTAATCCTTGTAAAACAAATCAGATTTTGTTGAATAATCGTTTATTAAGCTTTGACTATAAATTTCAACTCAAAAATATTTAACCAGTAGACTTTTCCAAAATTACTCTACAGGTCTTGTGCTTAACTTGGACATCCAAAGCTCAGATTATTTGGATGGAGTCACAATAGAAAAGGGGGTGCGAGTGCTCATCCAAGATCAAGATGTATTTGCAGAGCCATCCGATTATGGTTTCAATATTGCTTCAGGCGCTTCAGTGAGCATAGCTCTTAAAAAGGTAATCATATCTACATTGAATTCCTTTGACAATTGGTGGAAGAATATCGTAGCGGTTCTTGATAATGTCTCAATCCAGGACCAGTTTGAATAGCTTTAGCTTTGTTTGAGGTATTGACAAAGCTTCAAATGTCACTATTTTCAAATAAAGCAATAACATTGTCATTAGAAAGACATTTAGCTGCGAATTATGATGACGAGACAGCCTTAAATCACTATAGGAAGTTATTGAAAGAGAAGACGTCTCCGAAAATGGGAGTTGTCGTCAAAAAAACAGGTTTGATGCAAAGTATTTTCAAACGGTGAGTAGCAACATTACAACTCTATCAAGTCTCAAGTTGCTGAAGTAATTGGAAATTCAATCCTTAAATTGCTGACCCTACTTTGCCTTTTCTTAAAGCAATGCTTTATATTTTGCAAATATGTGTAATAAAGTGTAATATTGATAAACATTGATCAATGAATATTTTCGATAAAGTAAATTTTGTTATTTATTTAGATATTGTCAATCAAAGTGAAATATTGATAATATTGATAAAGTGTAAAATTGCTTAACAGTTATGCAGTGTATGAGATTTCTGTAACGATAATAGTTCTATTTGTGCATCTAAATGCATGTCGAATCGTACTGTGTTCAAAACATAGCTTGATTACTTGAAAAACATTCTTTCTCCAGTACGAAGCAACATGAAAATTTTGATTCCATACTCTAGAAAGGATTAATAGAGTATATTACTAAGGCCAAATCACTCTCCTGGTTTTTTCCTAATATTTGCATACTTCTTCTTTCCTTTGGGGAAATCAAATGCTAAAAAGCTCTTTTTGTTCTTCAGGGCTGCATTTCACTGTGTAAAGGACAAATGCAAAAGACGAAATGCAATTGTACAAGCTTGCAATATAAAAACCTCATTATGAGTGAAGAGTGTGACAGTTTTGAAGAAGGTATGGTAATAAAAATGGATGGTTATTATTTTCATGTTACTCTGTGTTATGCTTGATAAAGGATGATGACTTGATTCCCTCAAGCAATAAGAAATTTTTTATTTCTTTAATACCACATAATGTTAGTTTATTTTATAAAAGCAACTGAATCCGGCTCCTCCTTGTTTTTAGTTCGCATCTTGATCTCTTTTCAGTTATGATGCTTTGGACAATCTCCACTATATCTCTTCTCCTAAATCTAACGAGGTGGCTGAAGCTTGTTTGTAACGCTTGGCTTAGGCACGAATTTCTTGCTTTTAATAAAGGCAAAGCTTTACTTGACCTTCATTCTTGAGGTTTCTACTAAAGACATTACGAAATTTTATGTTTGCAAAAGCATCATATAGACATCACAAAGTTTGCGAAATTTTTCATCAGAGACCTGTTTGCTGTTGGTTAACTCGAATTTCTCAAAGGGCATTTATGACTGCTCAAAAGAATGTCCACCGTCCTGCAGGTATTAAAATATAATAACTTATTCCAATTTTTACAAGCTTTCCCTCAATCCATTTTACTTTTCTTCAGAGCTTGAATTGCACTCCTGGAAAACCTGTCGATGTTCCTGGAAAAATTAGAACACTTCTTTTGGAACTTGTAGAGAACTCCAACTTAAGCGTAGCTATTTTCGATGCATAAATGTTTGGCTTGACACCCAATGAGAAGGCGTTTGACTCAGTAAAGATTTTTAAGCTTGCAAAGGCTATCCAACCTTTTTGATTTATTGATAAATTTATTTGATAGTTTCTTTGGTTTTTAGCCTACAGTTGCTTGTGAAGGATTTTTCTCAAACTGCCCATTTTTCTCATCACCATCAAATGCTATTTGTTGGCAGCCACGAACTTCCTCTTCTATTACCAATTAAAATTCTCCTTTGTTTATTTTGTGAAACTCTTACTTCTTAAATCTGATGCATCTTTGCCAACTTTGCCTCGGTTGCTAACACTCTAATGACATCATTTCTGTTTCAGTCAAGTAGCTTTCTTAAAGACAATAGCTACGAGCAAAATTTACCCAGAAGGATACCTGGTACGAATGCATTCTTGCTAAGTTAATATTTAAAGGCATTGAGTCATGATAAAAGGAAAGCGTATACCCAAATTGCAAAAATTTATTAGTCATTATGATAGCTCTGTTAATCCGATTGGCTGTCAAGCAAATTGCACACATAATGTTTTAACCTCGCAGTTGATGTCTGATCACATGGAAGCCGATTTATTACATGAAAACAGACAACAGCCCGTGAAAAACCGCTATTTACCATGACTCAATGCCTTTAATGTTGGTGTGATCAAGAAACCTAAGTTTAAATGAAAACTAGCCAAGGCCAATTTCTCAATCTTTTTTGATTGCCAGAAATTTCAAGCTGCTTTGATAAGTATGTCAATGCAATATCATCAACTTTTAGAGCTTTTTAGTGAAGGTTTCATTGTGCACGAATAGCTTTCCATGGAACATTTCTCTGAAATGTTATTTTGAATCTTACTAATATTTTGAAAGCGTATGCTTTATGAAATTTGCCATAGCTCCCGAGCCCTACAAAGTCTAATCTTCTAGCAAGCTTCAGAATTTATTTTGCAACTAGTATAATACTTTTGAAGTGAAGAAATAATTATGATAATAATCGCAAATTTTGCATTTAAGAATGCAACTTTCCCGTGAATTCAATCTATTTAATCTTCTTGCCTTGACTAGTAAATTTGTTGGTATTAATATTCTGCAGCCTTTGAAAGAATTTAATGCTCGTGCCATGCTTTTTCTAGGCAGTCTATAACGTGAAAAATCAATCCACAAATTATGTTTTGTAAGTAGCAAAGTTTTCTTACGTGTCTATTGGTAAGAGACTGCGCCTTCAAATAGGTTGCGGCTATGAGATGAAAAGAAAATGATACATTATGAGAAGAAAACGATTCATTTTATTAGAAATTAAGAGACGCATCACTTGAGTCGTAGATAGGATAGAAAAGGGAAATTTTGCATTTTCTAAAAATGTGATACTTGAATCGAAATATCTCCTTCCTGACTTTTTTTTTATATCTGTTCTATTGACATCCACAGAAACAATTTAATTCATCTGGAAATTTATTTCGCGGATCAAACAGTGACAACGATTAGCACAAAGAAATACTACCAGGTACTTGCTGACTACCTTTGCTTGTACAAAACTGGGTATGCATCATGATGCATTAACTTGGCTTTGCATCATGACAAAGGAAATCCTCAGATGAAGACCAAGTGCTGATCCTTCTCAAGTGTTGAACAAATCTTGTAACTCCAAACATTTCTTTACTGCGACCAGCCAGAACAGATAAACAAGGTACACTGTGACCCGCCAGTGCTTAAAGATAAACAAGGAACAAGATGGCGCGGATTATAGACATTATGAGACAAATGGCATTAATTTAGATGAACTTAAGTGCCTTTCCATCAGTCATCAGCCAATTGTTCCGATACTGCCCTCGCATCAGTACACATTTAATGTACTACTTCAAGCCTTGCCCTGCCGTAGAAAACGCAAAAGACACAACAGTCTAATTCATCTAATGTCATCATCACGCTTGCTGTGAATATTGGCCTTGATATCGATTGCCATAACATTTAGCACTTCTTTTCTCCCACAGTTCAAAAACCTCATTTCAGACGTCGGTGGGCAGCTTGGTTTGTGGATTGGCGTATCAGCAGTCACGTGTGTTGAGTTCTTTGCCCTTGTATGGAGCATAATTGTTCACTGCTTCTGTAGAAGAGGGAAAAATCGAGTGACAAATGCCTCGGCCTAAAAATATTATTATTTTAGTTTGATGGCACATTGCATTAAAGGTTTTCTGCACTTACTTTTGTAAATTTGATAGAAAATTGCACAAAACAATAGATCCATAGTATTCAAAACTGTGACTCCTCTGTTGCATACAATTTTCTACCTCTGTTTCAAAATCTCCACGTGTTTTGCCAGAATTGAAAGATACATTATACCATGAATTATTGTAATGACGAAGGTTAAGCTTCTTTAGTGCTGAAGGATTCATTTGTCAAGAAATGAAATATAATGAAAAATGCATCGATCGATATCAAGTTTTCTGGCCGACTATTTTAAAGAAATGAAAGACTTTTCGAGTCAGCTTAAATTTCGTCTCATAGCTTACGTCACTGATAAGTAGTAGATTTGATCCCACTCCAATTTTTGGCAGCTGATCCAAAACAGTCAAACATAAAAATACATATGCAAACATAACAATAAACATATTTAGAGAGTGTAGGACTACCCCCAAAGAGCTTTAAAATAATATGTAACAAGAAAATTCAAAGCCAATCCTTTTATACGTTAAGGCAAAGTTTCGTCCTTTAGTCAGCATTTAGCATTGGAGGATGCCCCAGGGCACCGTCCTTAGGCACCCTATCTTAGGGTACCCAATTTTTTTTAATGCTACCTGCTACTTCCCTTGTGTGCTTCAATCAGATTTTTTAACCAGTTGAAGCAGCCCACCCCAGAGTGTCAGAAATATTAGTGTGGACAACGCTTTCTCTTTACTCGTCTTGGCTTGAGTTGGAGGTCTCTCTCTGGTACCCAGGGTAGTGTCCTGCTGACAGCTCCATAGTTTTGGCTGGCATTTTCTGGCGCTGGTTTTTATGCCAGCACCGGAGCTCAAGTTGGATCATTATGGACAAGAGTCTTTCTATCAAGAGTCTATAGTCGTATCTGAGAAATATGAAAGAATCTTTTGACCCGTGTCAAGTGGTGTGTTTGTGTCGTGGATGATTTCTGTGTGCGCCTTGCCAAAATGGAGCGGAGAGGAGTACCTGAGAAAGTACTACTCCATGGCATGGTACGGGTGCGAGGTAGCTCTAATTGATTTTTATATCCGCTAGGTGCTTATCAAAAAATACAATTGATTTTCTTCGAAAATGTGCTTGTCCAATGATAGTGTTTGAGGATGTGCCATAAAAAAGATTACCCTGGGTACCAGACCCACTGTGTATCAAGGATAAAGAAGACGCACATCGAAAGTGTTAAATTCGAAGGGCATTGCCTTGATGTCTGCTATCGTTGCTAAAGAATGCACTTTCCAAAGCGTACACATGAAGGAAGCTGTTCAACATTTTCTGCGCGTTAGTCGGACATAAGCATTTTTGGCTTAGTGAATTATAGGGGGATTCCTTGTGAAAGGGGATCCCGCGGCTGCTAATAAGTGTATAAAGCTTACGTCTTTGTCCTTTGTTGCAGTTATGCAGGTACATAGCACTGAAGTTGTTTTGAAACTAAACAGGGGGTATACGCATCTTTATGTTTCTTGCTTGTGGCTCTATTTATCCAGTCATGACAAATACAATATGAAAACTTTACATTGCTAATGGCTTTTGGCCACAGCAGTTCTAGCTAACAGTAATTAATGCTTGCCTAAGCTTGCAATAAGGCGTTTCAAGGTTTTTCTCTTGTTCCATCGTAGCTGCCGAGCCCCTACATCGTCAAATCTTCAATTTGCTGCCGGGGGACAACCTCAAAATGAAAACCAAAATTCGTTAGGCAATCGTACATAATCAATTGATCCATGAACACAAAATCATTACATCCAAACATGAAACTTTTCACCGATCAGTGCAACAAGTAAAGTCAAACTTCTACTCGCCATCGTCAAAAAAATCTTTATGAGTCCTTCTTCAAGTTGATTCACTTCATACATTCAGCTTTAATCTTTAAGTAATTCTAATCAATGCCTCGTAAGTAAATTGCTGGCGTTTTAACTGCATGTTTACCATGGCATTAAGTCCGAGCTCCATTCGCGAGCTGATGCCTTTTCCGACACAAACCACGACTTTGTTGGCACTGCCTTGTTTGCTTGCCATTCAAGAAAAGCTCGGCGCCTTGTTAAAACAGCTAAGCAATCGCTAGCAACCGATGTCAAATTTTCAAGCGACTCAGCCTATGAACATTTCGCTGCATCTAAGCACAGATTAAAGACAACAGCTCAGGCATGAGACTGCCGAAGTATTGAGCGATGCTTGGTGCCGAATTTGATTAAGAATCGCAGCCTTTTGTTTACCAGGACAACCATTTTGCTCGTTTTCTCCAGAACGGTATGAACACTGAACTATGTAGCCTTTGATTAACTGAATTTATCTCAATTTTATAGGGTGCAAGTGATTTTACTGCTCCTAATGTCTTCGTCCGATAGCAAAATATTCCTATGCTTTAAATAACTTTCGAGTATGAACAAATCTGATATATGACTTCCCTTTCCATTAATTACTGTTTGTAGCTGACCAGTCATGATATTTATGCTTTCAGACATGTGTGATTCAGTTAATAAAGATTGCATTGCTTTAGACTCTCTTCTTCAAAAAACCAGGTCATTGAATCTGTGCTGCTTGGTGCAAATCAAATGACTGAGCGACATTCTTCCAGCCCTTATACCCTTATCTCGCTCATCGAGAAGCACCCAATGATATTGAGCAAGCAACTTTTATTCCTGCCAGCACTTCATGAGATGTAATCAGAAATGGCTTGCATGGTTTTCCACTCCATAATCACCACCACGCAAACATTGCCCTAATTAACAACACAAGCTGACAATGCATGCATGTGTGTTTTGTTAAACAAAAATTGAAAAAACTAGCCTTAACCTTATTCATTAACCAAGTCTTATAAACTAGGCCTCATTCAAACAAAGCCAAGTAATTGGAAGTTTTAATAATAATTTGTATACTTCGCCCATAGGAGTCCAGCTGTCCTACCTATTGGCCTCCTGCTAAATAGCTCTGAGTGATCCGTCCTTCGTTGATGATTACACCAGACGAATCATAGAATGCAATGAGATGCCTGCTTTGACCCTAAATTGCCCATCTCTCTAGACATCTAAATACGAATGGTTTTCTTCCTAAAGAACGAAGATGGTAAGTGAAAACTTTTCAAATGATCGTCTAAATTTTTAGAACAACTTGGCGAGGATTTACTTAAAGTTTACAATTTCAGGAATTCTTCTGCTTTTTAATCTTTCAACTTTGGTGATTCAACATTAGCAAATTATTGCTTTTATCGTACATATTTGCAACGATTTCCAATAGTTGATTGCTTTTCAAATGAAGTCCATGATGACAGAATTATGACCTTAATCAATATTTTCCATTAATTTCAACATAACATAAAATTCATAAACATAACATATGTTAGTATAGGTAAACTGTAAGCTTCATATGTTAGTATATTAATTACGTGGTGCAGATTTAAAAGTTCATACTTGTGTAGACCTTTGTTTACATTTTTGGAGCTCCATTAGGCATGTCAGGGGTTGTATTTCGTTGAAGTTCCATGATTTAGTAAAGCTTCGTTTTTGGAAAGCTACGTGAACATCAGCTTGGTCATAACAGTTTTCCTAATGAAAGGCAATATCTGCTACATAAAGCATGTTCTAATCAAGCCAGAGCTTCGCCTCCTACCGGAGATCATCAGCAGCCAAGAAGGGCCTATGTTAAAAACATATCTTGCTGTTTACACTTGAATAGACGTTTTTATTGGAAAACATTTTCATCGTTGTCGATTCATCATTTTCATCTTTTAGTAGAGGCCAGTAAAATGATGGACTAATCATACGAGACTACCAATCAAATTTCGTCACGTTTTCAATATTAGCAGCCCCTCTTTTGCAATGATTTTTCTCCAACCAAAAATCATGTGACTCAGTCGTGTCCTCCTATCTAAAGCTGCAAGTTACTAAAGAAAGACTTTGTTTAGGTAGCTAGACAACTACTATTTATATGTTTACATTGATATTAATATCGATGATTGTGCTATCCCAAATATTATTTGATCCAGGATAGTCAAAATCAGCAAACAGAAAACAAAGGTGTAAGTCAACAGAGTGGAGAGGATGGATTTTCAACCCTGCTGTCCGATTTTGCACTGACGACCACTGCGCATGGAGTGGGACGCATCGCAGCATCATCCGACTATCGGCTAAAGATTGCCTGGCTTCTGGTATGGTTGGGTGTCATGACAAGCTTCATGTGGATGATAGTTAAGCTGTCACTTTTGTATACGTCACGTCCTGTCAGCACTGGAATAAGCGTGTCTTATGAAGAGGTATGACACTACCAGATAATCGTTTAGCATTTGGAAAGTCTAAGGATTTTCTCCATGTGAGAGATCACATCTGAAAATGGCCCTTCCTGTTATACTTGTTTCAATTTCAAAATTGTGCTGTTTTATTCTACAAAAGGGTCCAGTTCATTAACCAGCATTGCTTTGGTATTCGTGTGCTGTCAGAAGAATCTAAACTTCCTTTTCTAGTACTGACTATCGAGTTTAAGAAGGTCGATTATCAACTTTCTTTCTATTGATTCAAACACTAGTGTTCATTCTAAATTCATTTTTAACTGGTATTGTACAATTCAGTGCTCAGAGTGTCCATTATTTCATATCTCTGTTTCAACAAAAGTTTCATTCTTTACCGGCACCTTAGAGGCTTGACAGAAAACCAGATCTTCTATAGTAGAAAAGTCAGTCCCGATTTGCTTAGCTGTAAAAATAAAGCGCAATGATTTATCTTGCAGTAAGCAAGTTTAGAAACAGTTTCATGTTGAGAGACAAGTTCCTGTCATGCTTTTGTAAACCTGATAATAATCTAAGAATAAAGTTTGTGGTGAAATTTTCCTCTTATTATACACCTAGAAGCTCTACTTCCTAGCATACCTTACACGAGTTCTAAGGAGTAACGTCTGGAAATTATCTCTTCTCTAAATGCCGTCATCTTGAGTGTAAATCATATGGTATAGTTCTGGCTTCACAATATACCCGGTACTGTTGAGATTCTCCTTTTCATGTTCGCTTAAAACCTGACTTTATCTGACAGTTCCTTGTCTTTCCTGGTGTGACCATTTGCAACTTCAACATGCTGTCGCTGTCCAAGGTGATGCCAATGATCAAAGATAAAGGCTCCATTTTGAACAGAAACAAAACAAGCAGTGACTTCAAAAAGAGTTTCTTTGCCAGCACGCAGGGGTCAGGCGCTGCGATGAACATGTCAAGGATCAAAGTTGACTCGGCTGTTAACACCATGACAGATGCTCTTGCTGCAATCAACTCCCAATCAAAAGAGTATCTCGCCGAGAACTCCAATCAATTTCACGATTTCATAAAGTACTGCAGTTGGGCAGGTTTACGCTGCAACCATGGGTAAGTTATCGTACTGTGGGAAATGAAAAAGCCTATGTTGATAAAAAAGCTCAAATCGATATTGTTTCGTCATGTTGATTTTTATACTGAAGTTAAGGTTGATTTTGAAAAGAATTAATTTCATTGTAAAAATCATAGTCGCAATATGTAATATATCGATAAAATGAGGTTTTAAATATCCTTAGTTGGGCATTCATTGCTCCAATTAAATATTCATCTTTTTTCAACAAAATTTTGTAGAAAGTTTTTCTCATTGACAAGAAAACTTCAAAATTTATTTTTGCAAAACGTTAATCCTTCCAGCCGCTCTTATAGTCTTAATCTACCATCATTTAATTCGAAATTAATTAAAGCGACTACCTTAAAGCTCATTGTTTCATTTTTTCGAATTCAATTGTGGACAGGTATTAAAGAAACTTTGGGTTCTTGAATGTAGCAGGCTATCTTTCCATTGAAGTTTTGTGCCCGTTTGAAGAAGTTGGTTGGGCTAGGTGAATTCTACCTGTGAAGTTGAATCGTATCAGAATGATATAGCGCCAGAATGATGGACAGTTGTGACTTCTGACATGAGTGCATATTAGGAACTAGAATCTGTTATTCACTTAGTAACTTGCATTGACAGTGGTATTAATAATAGCAGGCACCGCCTGTCTAGAACACGTAATGCCGCCATTTTACTTCTGGGCCATTCAATTTCTAATTCGGCCTAATTCATGTTTGCTTTTGCACTATCTCCACCAAGCAACCCTGAGTTTTCTCCCATAGCAAAAGAAGGTTATTTATAAACCCCTTCTTTTCTGATATTATTCTAGACATGCCGTCTCCGAGTGAATTGTATTTTCTTAGGATGTTTCGGAGTCTATCAAGACATCTATTCAAAACCTATTCTATGTAAAGGCTCTGTTGAAGAGAGGTAGGAGTGGAAGCTGATTGGTCATCGCACAACCAATCATGGCTTTGTTTCCATAGCCTCCCACTTCGTTTTTGATCCAACTAGCCATTTATTCCGTCAACTTTTGTTTACTTTGCGATGTGTTCATACTTGGGCGTTCAAACATCAAACGTATCGGATAAATAAGCACTCTACGTTTTGATTTTTTATGATCCACAGTTCCTTGCAATCGGTTAGAAACTTTTTCCGTAGATACTTTGAAGAAAGGTACTGGAAGAGAACATGGAACTGGAAGTATGGCAATTGCTTTACGTTCAACGGTTATACAAGCTTCAACGGCACTGCTATTGAGCCATTGGCTTCTAGCGCTGGAGATGGAGGAAAAGGTAGATCTGAATTGAGGTTGAGACACTTAAAACTCAACTTTATTAATGAAGGGTACAAATGGTTTCAGTAGAAATACCCAGCCAAAGAAGTTTTGATATTGTTAAGGCCAGCCAAAAGGTTAGACTTGTCTGCAGAGCAGCAATGAAAAGTAGAAACAGCTGCGATATTGCATTTGTAATGAAATATATTAATAGAGATATTTACAACGCAATATCCTGGTCTGTATTCTATTCCACCCGTCTTGTTAAGACATGTTCTTGTTTACTCTGACTAATTGAGATTTTTGTTAAAAAATGTTGAGGCCAATCCTAACTTGTTAGGTTAGAGATTTCAAAACGAATCCGCATCTTTTTCAATCGACGCTCAAGCCTTTGAGGATTTGTTATAATAAAAAGTGCAGTTGTTTGGAAAATTATGGTTTCAACGAACGATTAGCTGAGAACTGGAACCCACAGAAAAAGAGGTTGATTGCACAAAATGGTTTTTAAGCTTTTATAAGTTATTGCAAGTTTGCATCTCAAAGAAGCAACAAATTCTGCTAAAAATGAGTAAAAGCATAATTTTACTGACGTGGTACCATTCACCAGGTTTAAGGATCACAGCAGACATAAGGAAGAACGAGTACGTAGACAGCTTGACACTGCAGCAAGGAATTCGTGTGCTCATTGAGGACCAGGACATGCCTTTGTACCCATTCGAGAAGGCCATTTCAATTGGTCCAGGGATGTCAGCCGCTATATCCATAAGTAA
Source organism: Nemopilema nomurai (assembly GCA_003864495.1). Lineage (NCBI taxonomy): Eukaryota > Metazoa > Cnidaria > Scyphozoa > Rhizostomeae > Rhizostomatidae > Nemopilema > Nemopilema nomurai. Next base: position 1,588,635 of record PEDN01001352.1, read on the forward strand.
GGTGAGGCCATGAATAGAGCGAGCAATAACTCATTTATTCAAACCATTTCAAAAAAATCAGTGATCATCGCTGAGAAATTATAAACGGTGGTTTGTCAAATAATTTTCACAATTTTTTCTTTCTACAGTATCAAAATCATAGAGGATCAGAATCATGAAATTTCATCTCATTAATTGAGTTAGTCGCAAATTACCTTAAAGCTCGAGAAATATTAGATTATCCTCGCTTGCAAATTCTGCCACATTTCCTTGAAGTTTGATGACGCGTTGGCTGGATCAAAACTTTATGGTTGTCACACGAAAGTGTGAACAGGTATCTCTTTGATAAAGAAATGCCTTGTCCCTAATAATCTAGTTTCATTCTCGTTATGAACTGCATTAACTGTTATGAACTAATTTGGATTAAAGTTGTTAGGGATGCTATGAAAGAATTGGTAAGGCAAAATTTGTCATTACCTGCCCGATTTTCCCCCTGGAAAGCAGACTGTTTTATTTATCACTAAGGGGGTCATCGAGAGACAGGATGTCTACGGAAATGGCAGCTGCAAAGCCTCAGGAAAGGAAAATACAAAGTACTCAGTCCAGGTAATATCTGTGGCAAAAAGCATTCATCATACTTTTATGATTGTTATTGTGGGGCCCATCAATTTGGAAAACTTATGCCGTATGCAGCATTGAAGAAAGCTTGTAAAAATTGTTAATCCGAAGGCAACTCAATTCTATGCCTATACTGCGAGAAACTCCACTGTGACAGCAGCAACAGCAGTTGCAAAGAAAAGTAAACAAAGGAAGTTGATCGTAACAGACTTGGGGAAACTGTGACGAATTTTTATGAAGGTTTTAAACAGTGAAATTGGCACAAAATATGGCATGTGACATTGTATGGTTGGTAAAATGTTTGCATCTTTTGGATGAATATCTTTCCAGGATGCTTCACCACTATCCAACCTTGAATAGGGAAGGCTTTGCAAATCTTGCCATATGTTTGCTGAATTCTAGGTAAAAGCTCTCTATATGGCTAAAAGCTTCAAAGAGCTCCTCTCTAATTTATCGCTGATGATAGGAGATGATTAAGTGAATTAAATTGAATTAAATTAAATTTCAAAGCATTGCTCGGTGATATAAACCCATGTTTCTCCATAGGACTGTGTAACCAAATGCAAAGGTGAGACCCAGATAAGACTCTGCAATTGCACTGACGTACAGTATTCACAGGTTGCTCAGACAAAACCATGCCAAACTTTGTATGAAAGTAAGTGCAATTAAATTCAATTCTTATTTCCCACATTATTAAGTAGGGGTTATAAAACCTGGTTCTATTGCTTTCACTTGACATTCTTCTTACTAGCATACTAGTGCTTGCTCTTCCACCCGTACTCTTGGGTGGCTAATGCTCGTCCTCTCCCGAAAAATTTCCAAACCAACAATTAGACACCCAAGGTAGTTGGAAAAGGATCAACTTGTTTGCGCAGAGAATAACACTGAATATTTTTCAGTCAATTACATCATTGAGAACTGGTAAAGATTTTCTGGTATAGACGACTGGTATGAATGTGATATGATCATATCAATACCTGATAATAAATTGTACTAATATTTCTAAAATTTTGAAGCTACATCTTGTCATAGCTTTGCATATATCACATATTCGTCCTGTCTTGCTTGCTAGAGACATGTATAATGTATGTGCACGCAAACTTTTCACGCGGATTCTTGGAATGCAACAGCAAATGCCCACAGCCATGCAGGTAGCACTATGAATTTTTGTTTCCTACGCTGAACCAAAGTATTGCTTATGTTCTCTTTGTCAGCATGAAAACGTTAAAATCAAATATCATATGGCCTAGTTGTTCTTGCTACACGCCCCCTGCGCGTGCAACTATTTCAGCTTGTTGGAAATTCCTCGTATCATAGCTACAAGATAATTACATAACTATGAAACAAAAGAGGCTTAGATGGCAACTATAATGATATAATAACATGAATAAAGTTGACGGAAGCCCATTGCATTTGTCTTTGAAAGTGTAAGTTGCATGGAATTCTTTTGATTAAGAGATCGCATTTTTTAATCAGGTTAACCAATGGTTTTGAAAATTATATCTTATAAGAATTTTTGAGAAGCTTGTCTTCCACTTGATCACGAGATTCTCATGCTTGACTCGTGTTATTTGCATTCATCATATTCTTGTAAATCCGTATACATATCTGCCTGTTAACATGATTTATATTCAGAGCAACTTGTTAAATAACATTTATTGGGTCCTGCAACTTGCTAATCTAAATGGTAAAGTGAGAGCCAGCAATGTATGTAGCACACAGCTTTAGAGATATTTGATCAGCGTCCCCTTTCCCTCCAATGTACACCCTAATTGAAGAAAATGACCGGTTTGAATACGCGATCCTTTATTATATTCAAATGCTTTTATCATAAAGCAACCGCGCATTAGTTGCATTATTACAATGTCATTACATGTGTGTGATTACAATGTCATTACATCACATTCGACTGGAAGTCAACAAGACTTGAAGACTTGAAGCACGCAATGTCGCAGTATGACAAAGTAACAATTAGAGAGCAGCTATAGAGTTTTCCGTCAATTTTCAATAAACTCGTGGCAAGGCTGCTACTGTTATCTTAAAAGTTCCTTTAACTGTATCATTGTCAAGTCAGTTGTTTCCTTCTCCAAAAAGGAATGTTTTCTTCAAAAAATCCATTTCTCAAGGCAACGTGCATGCAGCTGGCTATTTGGTTAGTACCAAGTATTCTATTCCATATTTAGTTATGACATACTGAAATCGATTGATGAGGCTGCTAGAAATTAGAATGGCACACCCACCTATCGACTTAAGCTTTCGAATCGTCATCGCCTCAATCATATTTGTTGGCTTATAAGTAAACATAAAGATGGAATAGCCCAAAAGCTGAGTAAACGATACACAAAGATTCAAGCTCAAGTTTTGATTCAGTTGTGTAACTTCAATACTTCGTAGCTGTATGAAATGAAGAGATTGAAGAGATATTGTGAGATTGCTGCGATTGTATATTATATACAAGATATATTATATAGTAATATATATTATAGCATTACCATATGAAGCAAGAAGGACATCATTACCTACTCATAGTTATAATGCCATAGTGCATTATTAGTGCATTGATGCCATAATCTATCTAATTACTCCACTAGAAAGTTCATTCGATCAAGAACATGACCTTGGCGTATGTGAAGTGAGTAATGTCATTTTCTACTTCATAACCTTAAGCTGAAATGAGTAGAATTAATTCTTAGTAGGAGGACAGCTTTAGACTGTGTTAAGTGGGCTACATTTTCCCAGTAATAATTTACGGGAGCATGGACGTAAACTCAAGGTAACACAAGGGTTTACTTCCTCTAGATGCAAAAGGGGCCTAATCTTTGCAAGTCGATAAATTATCTAGAGGTCATCCACTCCTTTAAACCTTTTTAATGCCTACCTCCAAATTTGCAATCATCTTCTTTGTACTTCATGCAAGAGCCTAACCTCATGGATTTCTATAAGAGATCCCAACTAATGAGAGAAAGAACATAATGTCTTAGAGTCACTTCTTTGTAATTTTTAGAGTTGAAGATGAAGCTGTAACAAATATTGACGAAAGAATGTTTGTTGTGCAAAGAAATTTCGGTTACATTATCACCATGCCATTAGAATAATCATTTGTGCCCTTTCGTTCTAGAGAAAATATAATTGAAATTGAGATCAAGTACCGCGATCAAACTGTAGAAACAGTGTCAACAAAGGCATACTACACGGTACGTCTTGCTATCTTTCTAGCTTAGCCTCTGTCTATATATACAATCTGATCTTCGGCGATTCTGGTAAGAATGGAAGATGAGCCAAAATCCAATCGACACACACAAGTTGCTTTAAACAGATGAACAGGTAAACAGTCTATTGGTACAAATAATCCTTTAAAGAACTTCAATTACAACACGCAAACTCCTCTAACGTATTTGCACTCCATTGAAATGTGTTGCTGACACAATAGGAATAACATCGATGGGAAGAGGCACACAAGCAAAGCTCAAAAATCAGAGAAGCAATAGGACTAAGCTGGATGGCAGACTTAAACTCCCACCATCCTTACCCCCACCATTCCTCCACCACCATCCCTCCCCCCACCATTCCTCCACCACCATCCCTCCCCCCACCATTCCTCCACCACCATTCCTCCACATCCATCCCTCCCCACCATCCCACGCCCCACCACCCCTCCCCCACCATCCCCCTCTCGAAAAAAGTTTTGCTGAGGCTTGACATGAAATTGTTTAAAGTCCTAGTCACCTGTCACCTAGCTCCTGTGCATCGGCACGGATTTGCAACACAACGAAGCAACTTACAGTCATGAGATGTAAATAAGACAACAAGCAATAATTGCTGTCTTTTGTACCGTTGAAATTTTATATTTGTTGAGTGCAGCTTTATTTCTGAATCACGGGTGCAAAGCACTGCAGCGGAAGGTGAATCTGTTTGGCCGTGCCATCCCTCCATGACATACGAAACTATACACAATGAAAGGTTTGAAGAAAGCACTTAAACCTGCTGATTGTTCACAATTTTAGTTTGACAACCTGATGTCTGACATTGGTGGCCAGTTAGGATTGTGGATCGGCGTGTCTGCAGTCACGTGCGTCGAATTTGCTGCGCTCGTGTGGAACATCACTACCTACATGTTGCAACGACGAACTCTGAACAAGATTAAGCTCGCTGAACAGTGAGCTGCTCACTGGCAAGGCGACGGACTCTCGCTTGTCTAACGTAGATGCAAGTGCTTCACGCTGAAATACAGGAGAGCAATTTGTATTTCCCAGCTTTAGTAATGCCTAGTGCACACTATCTTTTTGCAATCCTTGACACTAGCGATGGCGATTTTTGTCACTGGTGACTGGAAGTTTTCACCACAATGCTGCTAACTGCTCAAGCCACTGATTGTTTAGCCTTGCTCTCAAAATAGGCCTCAGTTAAAGAACGGGAAGTTAGAAGCACACATCTCTAGAGCCCACGCATGTGCCTTGACTTTTCTAGAAGTAAAGGGATGGAAAAATGTAGGTAGAAAAGATTAGAAACAGTGATAGCTTTGTTTAGTCCTTGAAGAAAAAGGCTTAATAGAATGAATTTTACCAGGTGGCCCAGTCGCTAGTAAGCGCTAGGCTGATACAGACACCCCTAGTGCATGAGTTCAAACATCATATAATGATCATCATTTTAATTCAATACAATGAAAAATGATGATGATTCCTTCTATTGCATCCTATTCTGCATTTGCAAGAAGTCTTTTACAAAGATCGAGCTTTCTGGAAGATAATTAGCATTTTGCAAGACATTTGACGCGTGTATTACTTACCAAGCAAGGAAGATACTTAAGAGAGTATGATGCTGGAAAGAGCAGCTGCTTGGACTTAGTGGGCTCCTAAGCCTTATAAAAGAAAAAAGGAACAATGGAAATTCATCTCCGCTGTCATTGAAATATCGGCGACAACAGAAAAGGATAATGACTTCATTAAAATTATGCGACAAAGTTTATTTGTAGTCTATTTTGTAAGAAGTCTACTATCGTCACATCTTATATCGACTATCGTCGTTTGATGATAAAATACAATTTATATCCTTGTAACCTTTTGGGGAAGCATGGAAGATAGGCTACCTAAGCTTGTGTTACATTCTACCAGTGATCGAAGTAGGTTGGATAAACTGGTGCTAGGTTTTACATCCTAGTCAAAACTGATGATTAATATTATTATACCTTTGTTTTGTATAACCATCGTAATGTCATATATTAGTCTTCACTTTTCAAAATTGCTTTGAAAGAAAACCAATTATGACAAGACTCTCTAAATCAACTTCCTTTTCAGCTAAAATTTACATTTTATAACACTTTGAGAAGAACGAGTTGTTTCCCTTTTGGATTAGGACTCAGGTGGCGTGCTGTGCAAAAAGGCTTGGCTTCCGAATTTCTCAGAAACATCCCAAGAAGGAGGATGAATGGCACATATGAACCATCGCTGTAAAGCACACCCTCCTTTATTTAACCCTAAGACAAATTGGACCGTGGAAATGAGTATCACAGTGTACCAGAACGTAGCCTCTCGGTAAAACAAATGTTTTTGCTTTTATGGTAAGAGGCAAATCAATCTGTGTCGCAATATGTTTTGGTACACAGTAGATGTGCATTTAAGCTTCATTTCTCTCAGTAGCTGCCATAACAAATGCCATTTACACCCCAACTTTTGTTGAGGCTTTGCAGTCATCGATACCATTCTTGTATTTGGTTGTCACGCGATTGTTTTTGCTACCAGTGTAATGCATTCTAATCAACTGAGAAACGAGGCGATCGATTTAATTCAAAGTTCACCAGATATTGCAGCCAGTGATGACCCGTTCCGCTTGTTCAGGCATATTCTCTTTCCTTGACATACCTCTTGACGTACCTCTTAGTCATAATATAATCGAATAATCAAATAAAAGTCATAGTCCTTGCTGTCTTGAATAATACATTTGGGCAGCTTTCAATATTTTGCTCAAAACCATGTCAGTATTCTGCAAAATATTGGCAAGTAACGATTGCGCTATTTTTAATCGTAGACATCTGATTTATATACATCGTCATTTCACACCTTTACATAATAGAAGTCAGGTGCAAGCATAACAGTGATGCATTAAGACTTCTCGATGAATTTTTTTGCAAAAATAATTACCAGCCAGCTGCTTTACTTAATCTTATGAATTCAAACAAAAGACATAGGAACACCATAATCCTGTGGCGTTGGCCTTATTATTTTACGTTTCATACCAAAATATAATTCGTTACATTCATACGTTGCGACATGATGCTCCTAATGAAATTGAAAGCTATGAAAGCTGTTAGTCAACTGTCTTAAAATATCAATATAATTTCTTTAAATTTCCTTTTTGGCAAAGGTCTTTAGAAAGTGATGTTAGTGAAAAGCAATGATAACAGCTTCATATAAGTTAATGGCTTAATTTTTGGTAGTTGTAAAACCTGACCTCGTAATTAGGGTAAAGAACTTATTTGCAGAAAGTATACATAAGTCGCTACTTCGGAACAAATATTAACTTTGAGAAAAAAGCCACGCGGTAGAATATGAACGGCTAAGGAGACTACTAACAGATGTAGAACTAGTAAGACACTGGATCAAAGAACAGGTCTTCAATAAGCTCTGATCTAGCCACCAACTTGCATAGATAAGTGATCTCCGGTCAGCCATGAGATACGAAAAATTTTTTGAAGTCAAATTGTAACCGGTCTTAATAATCTCCGTTGGTCGAAAGGAAAGTTCACATATGGGCCTATGGACACCAAGCCTAGGCCTTCTTCTGGTAATCATCACTTAGCTGATTTCCAATTTCATTTTCAGATTATGAAATGCAACTTCAAAACTTTTCTCAGAACTACATGAATATCTACGATATGATGTCCCGTAGCTTTCCATGTTTGTATAGGAAAATCAATAGGGATGTCAAGCTATAGCGACTTGAAACTAGGTGTTGCCAACAACGTTGACTGACAAGGAAGTCTGTGACCCCTGTCTATCAAATAATCGGAATGATAAGATGATATGATATGATATCTACAAAATAATAGTTTGATTTGTATACCAACAAAGAGGCCTATTGTTCCGATTAAGGAGCAAATGATGCGAAGATTGTCTATACGAATTTGTTGGTAGAAGATCATAAAACACCTGTACAGCACCTGCTTGCCCGCGTTAGATGATTGTCCAGCAACAAGCGAGAATACTTTTAGAGTTTATTGCAGGTTTTAGAGTCGCTTTCATCCTCTTGGCAAAGATAACTGACCTTGGCAAAGGTGACGGAGTTTGAGATATCTTCAAGACAAGCCAAGCCTACATAACATCAAGTGAGTTGAGAGACCAATTTCCTCTTTACAAATTCATTTGCTCACAGAGGTAGAAGCCTTTCATTCTGCATTTCTATGGTTGGCCTACACCCAAAGGCTTTACGTTAGAGTGTTTTTAACCTATTCTAGGTACGTCGTTACGAGAGCGTCTCTGTTAACCGCTGTTCATCTGACGGCAACTCAATAATCTAATTCCATTCAATTCAAGAAACTCATACACAGCTTCTTTGCCCTTAGGCCTAGTAAACAAAAGGTAGTCGAACGTTATCTCCACCTGCGTTTTGAAAACAGAGAACAATGTTATTCTAGGTCTTTCGTTTGTTTGCTGCCGCTGCATTTATAGCGTTTCTTCATTTAATACTGACAAATTTAAGATCAAAACATCATAACTGAGCATGATTTACCCAGCTTCATTAATAGACTTTGCATATGTGCCAACCATCTCATGCTCTATTCACCATTTCTACGTGTTTTGACTTCGAAAGACAATTGGTTTATGTAGAAGGTTTTCTAGATATGGGTGCAGACAAGTTCGTTTTCTCTCTTAAAACCATTCTTTCTGTACTCACGATTTCTATCAGACAGTAAAGTCATCAATATACAATCAGACAGTAAAGTCACCAGTTTGCAAAATATTTACTCTATGACCAATGTTACTCAACTACTTGAGCTTCTCGTCTATGTCCAATGTTAATCAAGTACGATGTTCATTTCCCGCTCTGTCTTCTTAATGCAAGCTTATATAAACTTAAATTGTAAGTTCTTAGTCTAGGTTCAAAAGAATGTGGATCACCATCTAGCGACGTCTAGAGTCTATATTTCATTTGGAACATCAGTTCGGTCCAACACTACAATCATCACTTGAATTGCCTGTTCCGTCTGCTCCAGTTAGGCACATTGCTCTGCTGGTCAACGAATAAAGCTTTGAATTAAAATGATATTACACAAGTGTTTCCTTTTCCTCTTATAGCTACAATAATGGGACAGAAAGGAAGTAAAAAGCTAGATAATTCAGAAGAGAGTAAAGTCTCTAAAGTTGTTCCAGAGCTGGGTAAGTTCGTTTGCTACAACTGGTGAGCCAATCGTGTAATGTATTGGCTGATTAGAAGATTAATTTTTCAAATGAATTAGAGAACTAGAGACACCAAATGACTCTGCAATTGTCTCGTTTCTGCAATTGTCTCGTCACATAGATCAAAAATGAGACATATTTTGAGACGATAAAGTTTACATTAAGCCACACATTAGACATAGTCGCCCTTCTATTCTAGCTCATACTTCCCTTTATTGCGATATTAGGCTTGTTTAGTTTTTGGCTGCGGGTTAATTAAGAACTTAGTTCGACTTCGAGTAGAAGCTGATTTTTGCTCTGCCAGTTCAATTGCTCTGCAGATGGAAAAAAATAGATGTGAATCTAGACCATTCTGGGCTAAATTCGGGATTAAAAACTGCCAACTCTTTGCCTAATTCTACGAAGCAGCTTGAAGCTAATGATGCCGTGAAGTGAATAAAGAATGATGGATATCGGTTTCCATGTCTGACAGTCCCCTACAGGTGCACGAAGCTAAACCTTTCTAAGCCGGTGCTGCATCTGCGGAGGATGCAAATTGAAAACGCGCAGCTTGCCGAGTTATTAGCCCATTTACGTGTTGGTGTCCAGGTGAGTTAACACGAAACTTGATCAGGGCCTGCGAAGGGCGGACATTAAAATTAACGGCCTACTCCTGATTTGCGGTGTTTGCGCGTGCAGTGATCGAGGTTCCCTGGATGTTTGACTGGATAGGATTTGACTGGATAGGATTCATTGAGGCTGCTAGAGCAACCGCTTTAACAATCGGGGAGTCGCCCTGTCCTAGCAAAAACGAACACAGTGTGAACGCAACTAACAACATGTATTCATCCAGTAAGTGTTGCAATTTGAAGTTACATTGAAACTAATTCGACCATTGTTTGCTGCCTAAATCAGGTAATGTTTCGCATTTAGAAACTTTTGGCGTGATTTTCTACTGATTATCATGCGATCAATGTGGCCAAAGATGGGTCATGACCCACAGATGTGCCATCAGCGAGCACGCCCGCACGGCTCTGATCTTTTGTTTTCTTGTGCTTGCTTCAATTCTTTTGCGTTCATTTCCGTTCTGTGTGTTCACTTGTGTTCACTGAGAAGAATCCAAATCAGGATTTCTTTGACTTTAAATAGTGCGATTTCAAATAATGATTATAGTGCTGCTGTTATTGGTCTACGTTGTTTGCATTTTTATAGGGGAAGTCAAAGATTAGCACAACTGCCCTCAGTGTTAATACTTGATTATTTATTTACTTTGAGAATTTGCTGAGGCCTGCATCAAATACATGACGTGAAGGTCAGAGACAGCTCATTGCAAGGGTTAGAGGACAAAGGAGAGCCTTTGATGTTACATAAGGATAACGACTGATTACTTCTCCATAAATGATATTCAACCAAATCAATAAAAATTCCCGAATTCCAGAACTTCCTTTATACAGCATAGCGTGATTTTAAAATTTTAGAAGTAGGTCAGAATGCCCTGAGAAACATTTTATGAATATGTTTAGATTTGCACTGAAGTATGAAAGCTACTATTATGTTGCGTTGTGAAATCGTTTACAACTCTACTTTTAGTTTCTGTCACTGATAACTCACCATTGGTCCTATAACTCACAAGTCTGTTGCCAATCTATGTCACTGATAACTCACCATTGGTCCTATAACTCACAAGTCTGTTGCCAATCTACCAGCACCTAATGTGGCAATATGTAATAGAGAAAACTGTATGACGCTGGTACCTTAGTGTAGGATATCAATTTGTCCCTTTCATCTTATCCTTGGTTCTGCCTTAAATTGAATTGAAACAATTAGGCCTACTTTTACTTTAACCGCACTTTCTAGGAATGGATTTGATACTAAGCTTGCACCCTTGCCATGTTGAGCAGAGTCCCATGAAGCATTTCCTCTATGTGCTAAGAGGGAAAAGTGACGCGGAGTAAAAAACTGCACTTCATTTGCTGGCTGAATGCAGGGATAGCACCAGGGATGTAGTGGTGGGGGTCTCAGTGGGTGCGGCCCCCTTGTTAAAATTATACGAATACATCCCTGGACAACACCAATATGAAAACAAATAGCGTCGTGGTTTTAAAATAAGGTGTTTCCCTTTAATTCAAAAAAACCTAATTAGATTTCAAGCTGTTTGTCATAAATCTAATACAGATGCTTTTGATAAAGTTTTAAAGTAAGCTTCGCGATTTTATGCAGGAATAAGTACTGCTGTCACTCTTCTGCCATTTTATCCCTTTTTGCACTATCACCCTTATGCGTCCGGATCAACTGAGTACTTCGCCATTTGAGAAACTGAACCATCCCACTTCACTTCCTTGTAGTCCGCACGGTATTCCACTAACTTACATTTCAATGTTTTCTTCTAGGGCAAAGTACAATCCGCACAGCATTGCTAATGATTGGCAATAATGAGCACTGTAAGACAGCACTGGACATCAAAGACTGGTTTGAAGATTCGCCAGACGGTAGAATAGAAGTGAACGATTTCGAACAAGTCCATAAAAGTGGCAGCGACGAGAAATTTGACGAGAAACTCCAAAGGTATTTGTCGCAGTCAACTGGCATCATAGCTATTTGCTCGGAGGAGTTGAAAAGCTGCATAGATGGTAAATCTGTCGTCGAAATCACGGTAAATGGGGTGCAGATATCGTTGAATGGCGAGCTGGTGCTGAATTTTCTGGAAGAGGGGGGCAACAGTTCTAAAGTGATACCATTGTTTGAAAAGAAGGAGCATCTTCCGAAATGCTTGGAGGAAAACACGTCACACATTGAAATACCAGGGGTAGAGATAAATGAGGACCGCTTAGAGATGATTTGCACTGAAATAAGAGGAAAACTGGAGGAATTCCACTCAAAGAAGAATTGAAGGAAAAAGCAGAATGACAGCTGCTGCATATGAAGCAACGAGATACCATAATGAATTAACGTTCAAGCTGAATTGGCATACAAGCCTTGTTGGCTAAGGAAGTCAGGCTATTTTTGCCAATAGTAGAATACATTTAATATGTAATTAATTGTCTTATAGATTCTTGATCTCAGACTATTTCTTTTCGTTATGGTACGCGATCTTGCTCTGGAAGCATATGTAGGTATAATTCCTTTAATTTCAGTTTCAAGTCAAGCACTTCACTTTGAAAAACCACTGAGTCTAAAATGCCAATTTGAAATAGAAAGCAGTCCAACGCTGCTTTTTTGCATAAGTTAAAGGCGCGTTAAGTTGGGACGAGGCAAAAGTCCCCTAGCATTTAAAGAGTTCTAACCGAATAGCTAAGACAATTAGTTAAATGAAAATGAAATGCTTTACTAAATGAAGAAGGCACATATAGTTCTGCAGAGAAGTACTAGTCCTTTTCAACTATTAAGAAAATTGAGAGACTTCGCTGTCCTGCCATTTAACTATTGCTTTATTCCTATAATTTTCGTTGGAGGAAAAGCGAGTTCTAGGTTATAAACTTCCTATCCGCTATCAATTAATGATAAATAGGCTGGCTCACTGCAGCAAGGAGAACTAAATGGAAAATAAGCCTTGACTATATCTTTGTTGTGATTATGTTTGACTACGAATATCGTAAGACAGTATGATTTACAGTATCATATAATATCACTTCTTCTTTTTGTACATTTAGAATAAGCCAGATTAGTTATTTTGAAATTTATGCAACGTATTCAAAGTATAATGAAATTAGACGCTAAACAAACATGCAGTCATTCTTGCTTTTGACCCTTTTTGCTGTGTAGTGTTCTAACGGCACTTTGAGATTTGCTACTCTCTGGTATTCTCACGAAGACCAGCACAACACAGCCACGTGAGCAAATGAAAAGGAACGTAATGTGATATGATTATACTAACACACATTTGCTAAAAACGAGGCCTTAGTTTCATATTATAGATACCAACATTTGTATGAATTTCTCCAAGCTGGTGCCGCCTTGTGTTTGAAAATTCAATGTTCTTGTTTGCATGCAATATTTGTCTGAAAGCCAATGAAACGCTATCATCTGTTGTTTAGGTGATACGTCTCCTGTAGTTTAAAAGTTTAGAAGAAATATAGCAAGAGCTTCACATATCCTTACAATTTTCATAGAGCTATACATAGACTTAGACAGACTTTCACGGATCGGGGAATGAAAAAGATAAAAGAAAAACTTTAGAGTGCCGACCTTGCTGGAAATTATTAAGAAAATCAGAATTTATTGTTTCTGTCAGCTGCCCAGCTCCCAGGCCCTTAGGAAATTCAATTTTTGGTTATTCAAGTCCTTAAGGGCAGTCTTGGCGGAGATGCTGCATATTTTCCCAAGGTACTTTAAAGGAGTCTCTTAATTTGACTTTGACTACCTTATTAAGAAAACTAAGTATAACCTAATCCATATTGACGGAAATATTAGTGAAATTTGAAGGTAAAAAACTTGTTGTATGCCCAGATACCTGTATTAAAGAGATGCGTTGAGCAGATGTTTCTATTTTTTCGTGCTTCGGTCTCGAAGGATGAAGAAGAATAAGAAGTAAAGTGCAAAAATGAAGAATTATAAAAACTAAGGTGCAGACGAAAATTATTCAATAACGAAGGCAAGGCTGTGACATAAATCTTTACTTTCTCGACGTCTCTGCAATTTTATTTTAATTGACACTATTGAGGCAGAAATCCTAGAGTCAACATGAATACTCCTGGTTCGCAGGATAGCAGTGTCCAAATATTAAATGCTTGTTAAGTTTGCCAAACTGACCACTGCGGATGAAAACTGTCTTTTAAAGTCTCTTTTACCCCTGCTGTCTGTTTTTTCACTGGTGACGTCATTATGGCCTGGTTTGGCTCATTGTTTACAATCATGCCATTCTTCTAACTTCTACCGCCTCACACATGGAAGAGATTTTAAATTTTTCTGCGACATGTAAATTCAATACAGATATTGGAGTTGGCAATGACTTATCGTAAAACTTCATCTTCGTGTTACTCCGCTTGGTTTTCTCGTTTGCTTCTTTTTATGTCCTTTTTATATTCCTCTTACTGTCTCTATCTTTGTAGCTTCTGTGCTGTAGTATACTTTTCTGGGGCAAAACTCTTTCAATTAACTTCCCGAAATACCTTCCACATCCGAAACATTTCCCATCAATCTTTCATTGCCGGTGTTAATGATTCTGTTTTTAAGATCACATGCTATTCATTGCCAGGAATTCGTTCATCCATTCATAAACTCTTTGGTTGCTCACAAAAGCATTAAGGTTGTTGTCTTGTAGCAAAAGGAGACTAGTTCTGTAAGTTACGCGTTCGCAGGAACCAGTCAATAAAATGAATCAAAAACTCTTTTACTTGCAAAACTAAGCTTCATTAGAGCTGATAGCTTAGTCAAACCAACCTCAGTTCGCTAACCTTTACACGGAGAACTGCCTAGTGATAGCAATAACAAGGCAACAACAGCGTGCGAGAGACCTGCTTGATACTCGAATAAAAGGTCGACTTTTATTACTTATAAATATCGACTTTTAAATACTTGATACACATGGCAAATGTCCATTTTATTTTGGACACTGCCAATTCCTTTCGCACGCTGATACTATCAGTTTTTTATCTTCCTTGCTTTACTGAAACATTCTCTAAATAGTTTACGGTGCTACCCTTCTGAATTTCGACTTGACTGTGCCTTGCGTCGGGAATAATACGAAAAATACAGAAAATTGATTCCAGAAAACTCCAAGACAAATATTTTTCAGAAAATCGGGAACACTTGATTTAATGGATCGTAGAAAAATCTCTTTTGAGCGAACTAAACACCATGTTTCATTAACTGCGCACCATTTTCTTTACGAATACAGCGATCCTACAATTTGTGATTTCTTTATCGAGACTTTACACGAGGAGACAACTTTTACTTTTGCAAGGAAGTTGGAAACACCCTTTAATTTGGAAAGTGGGCTGTTGGGAAAGGATAAAGAATATTCTGTCGGCATTTCTCAGTTTACAGATTCAGCGGCCTTTATTTTGAGTATGCGCAGTAGGTTCAGATGTGTTCAGTGAAGCAGAAAGTGTTGTACTGTTGTGCAAAGGCCTTGTGACGGTCGATAAGATTTCAGAGTTGTAGAAGCAGAAATCTGATATCTATGCAAACATTATCGACAGCATTCAGAGCTAGCTAGTTTAAGACCTAGCTGCAAAATGTGATGGAGAAAATTCCTTAATTTCACCCTTTTCTTCGACCGAAATGGAGACTGTTTGGCGGTGTAACGTGAACCTGTAAACTCAGGCCTATTTTCAAGACGAGGACAGGCTGCTCTCAACGAAGTTGTCAATTATTATATCTGCGCAGTTTTCATATATTCGTGAATTTTTCATGGAAGTTATAAATATTGCCTAACCAGATATATTTTTGTCAGTAAACATGGAAAATGAAGAAGGTGTGGCGTTCCACCAGACTAAAAATACAAACGGAAATGTTGAACAGGACACTAGACCATCTTACAGTATCCCCGGAATTCTGCATTTTATCCAGCATGAGTGGACACGATTTGAGATGGAAAGGGCCCACTGGGAAGTTGAACGTGCAGAGTTACAAGTAAGTTTATAAGTTATGTATTTGATTCAATTCCTTAAAAATGGATTGAAGAAATGGGATTGAAGACGGATATGTGCGTTTGTAAAAGCCCTGTTGCAGCCATCTTGTGATGGGCCTAATCTCTGGTAGCCCAACCCATTTGTTTCAAGGTGACTGCTCGTTTGGTGATTCAAATATTGCCCCGAACTCATGTCTTATAATCCACCTAATATTAATTACCTTCGTATTCAAGTTCAGGCTAGATAATTAACTTTGCGAACAGTTCCACGCTGATCCACAGTGAAAGCTTGCAGGAAGCGTATTCATCAAGGTATGGATTGAGGATTTCCTTGATACTCTTTACCGAAAACACAAATTCTTGAAATTTCGCTTTCTATTATCCTGATCTCTTAGCTTGCTAGTTCAGGTACCCCTATGAAATAGCTTTTTGAATATTAAAAATTTTGTTGAAAATTCAAATGAAACGGGACAAATTTTATTATCAGAGTCGACTTGTTTAATTAAACGCAGGTTATGTCCTATTAGATTAAGCAAGATCCATTTAGGACTCAACTCTAGTCAATTCTAAGAACTTAGTTGAAAGCTTACTCTAGAAACGTCAGGTTTTAATTCGTTTGATATAAATAAATTTTAAAAAAAAGAACAATTTTATTTATTTTTGTTTGATTTGCTAAATGCAATCAGTTCCAATTATGTATTTGTGTTTTAATAAAAGTTAGATATTTCTCTTTAATCCATTCCTTATTCATTACCTCATGAAGGCTTTTGATCTTCCCATCTTGTTGTCTTTTTTTACTTTGTTAATGTTTTATGAAAATGTTCATTCATTGGAGAGTGTTATGAACCTTCCAGTAGTCATCAGTAGAAATAATTAACATATTGAAATTACAACTATATAATTCAGTAATCTAAAACCATCTTGGAAACCATTTCACAGTTACTTCCTAGATATTGCTAATTTTTTTTCAAATTTTTCACTTACTATTTTCCAAACATTTTTGCCTTTATTCAACAAGCATTGATATTTAGTTGACATTATGTTTTTAGATCCCATAAGTGTAATCACAGATTATGTGTTCAGCATTTCATACAAGTAAGGGCATCTATTTGTAATAGGAAATATAAGTTTGCATCAGAGGTTGTAATACCCTGTTTAGGGCATTGCCAATCTAAAACATCTCAAAGCCATCCGTTTGGTCCTTCACTTGAATCCAAGAGGTGGTAGGTCTGAGCCAACCATCCTGATCATAAATTTCAAGAATAAACATGAAAGTGAACAATCCTAGCAAAAGGATGTCAAGCAATCGCTTTATGTTTGTGGAATGTGCATGTTTACAAAATCTGCATGCTTTTTGCCCCCTTTGTAAGCATTTTAGTATTTATAGTTTGGTATAATTACTGGTTCTTGAATCTGCTGGATGAAAAGACAAGCTGCCAAGCTGAATTAAGTTGTCAACTACAAACATTTTTGCAGATTTATTTAGCAAAATCTTATTATAACATACTGTCAAGAGTAGACATAACATTGTTTGAAAAATGCTGCCCTATTATTTGAAACATCCTCTTTGCAAAGAGCCAGGCTTTAAGCAAATGGTTTCTTAGCTAAAAGAATGATGAGAAATTGTCATGTATAATGTCAAAGTTATTGCTTTTTCAGGCACTATCAAAATTGTAGACAGCAAGTGACCAGTTAATAGATATATATTAATTTAAAATAATGATCAGTTATTAGCTTTACAGCTTTAGAGTAAAAGATCTTTGGAATCTATTAATTAGATATCCTTGCATATCCTTGCCATTAGCTACTATATTAAAATGTTTAAAGGTGTTACTGAAGTTTACTAAAAACTAAACACACTGTAACAAATCTTGAGATCAAATATGATAACTGGCTTAACTATGCCTGAGCATGGACAAGAACTGCAATATAAACTTCAAATTTTTTGACCTCACTGAAAGTTTGGTCAGCTGGCCTTTTGTACACACCCAATGTATGTTTTTTGGTGAAAATTCCAAATTCAATGATTGTCAAAAATAATCTTTAAATCTACAACAAGCAGCCTTTGGTACAAATGGAGATTTTTGCAATTGCTGAATTGTCTCATTTCAATGGCAGTATAGCATTCCATACAACAAACACACCAGACCTAGGGCCCTCCACCATGATGCTAAACTCCTGTCTAGCTCCATGTTTTATTCATTTGCCAAGTTTCTCAATAACAATTTGCCTATATTTGCTGGTCAGTGCACTCATTGGAAAGCATATACTAATCTTTGTTTGAAATTCTTGAGCTTCCAGCAATAATTTATATTCACAATAGTACAATATGAGATTTTTCACACTGCTCAACATTTTATTTCTTGCATTTGAATTTGCTTTCCACCCTTATTTTTAACCTTTAAAGAAGGGACAAGGAACTGAAGCTAAATCTGTTTATAGTTTTCTCCTTTTCACCTGTTTGGTGTGTGGAATATGATTATGGTTGCCAGACTGAATGCTTCCATCCTCCAGCTGGTAACAGGATCATCTGGCTTTTAAAAAATCTTTCCCACATTACTTAGATCTACTGACACTGATTCCAGTTGACTGAGAGAGTCAGTTCTTTGATATTGGGCATGCCAATAAAGGGCCTTTTTGCAATCTTGTTTAAGATGAAAAGCAGATCTTATCCCATTTAAATAACAATAGTTACCTCGCATCACCTAACTGTGCATACTTGTATGTAAATAAGGAAATTTCAAGTCCTTATCACATAAATACTGAAAAATCTTCACATGTTGTAATCCCGCACTTAATTGATGACAACACCATTTCCAAATATGTATTTTTTTGCTTCTAGGCACGGATTGCATTTCTTCAAGGTGAAAGAAGAGGTCAGGAAAATCTTAAAAGGGATCTTGTGCGAAGGATCAAGATGTTAGAATATGCCTTACGCCAAGAAAGGTACCTTTGAAAAATTCTCTATAAAACTTCTGCTTTTATTGGAAGTGAAAGTTGTATTACATTTAAATTGTTGTTGTGAAGCTACTTGAGAAATTTTTTCCTGATGATGTTTTTTCAGCTGAATGGTTTTTTCCGCAACTTTTTAGTATTCATGAAAGTATATTGGCACTGGATATGATTAATGCTGTTAGGAATGAAATGATCCAATTTGTGAGAGGTCAAGATCTAGATGTCAACCTGTAACAGGACCAAAGATAGCAAGTCTGCTTAATGTTGTCCTAGGAAATGGCATATTCAAAGAGAAGAATTCAGATTATATCATTTAAAGCACATCTGGATATTGACAAATCAATCTCTTAAATTTTCAACAAAGCAGACATTTGAAATACAGCATTTTCTTTGTTGATATAGGATGTAACATTAACCTTTTATGCTCCATAGTTTTCCATAAAAGCTCTATAGACAGCCAAAATCACTTTTATACAAAACACAATATATGTCTTTACTTTTCCTAACTTATTGATTCTTCCCCATTACACTAGTGCAAGTTGATGTTTTTTGGCCATAATAAGCAGGGATGTAGCTCTATGAACAAGATGGTTCATTTTTAATCTCAAGGTGAAACCTTTCCCTACTATTAACAAAATGCTCTTTTTGTTAACAGGCAGAAGTTTCATAAGCTGAGGTATGGAACTGACCTCAAATTACCTGACATCAATGATGAAACAGCAGAGGAAGAGCCTGATATTAGCAGCTCAAATGAGAATCTATCAAAAAATACCAACTTTAATTATAGACAAGGAAGACAGATCCTTAGACAGTAAGTATGATAAAAGACAGTTGATAATAGCTCATGTGCCTCGTTTATGCAGTATTTTGATTTTTTAGACTTAGTTATCACTGACACAGATAAAAAATCTCAAGTTTTGCCTGTGTCTTAATAGCTGCAATTCTTTGTTGATGTGCATGTGTGTATTGCCTTGCCATTGATGTGTTTGACTTATCAACCTGCATTGGACGAAAAGACCTGAGCTTTAAAATCCCAGAATGTGAGCTATATGGCCAAACTAACAGTTAAAAACTGCCCTTGCTTTTGAACTGTGCAGTATGTAGGGAAAGTCACATATTTTACATGTGTTGATGGTCACATATTCTTTGATGTATATGACATGAACAGTAAGAAGGATGGATGCTAGCTTGAAGCTACTCATTTAGTAGTATAAACGTAGCGCCCATATTGTAGATGTAACTGACATACAACTGCCAATATGCCTTTTTGATGCTTCATGCTTTTGAGTATGATGAAAGCTGAAGTAGTTGCATCTTTCCCTGTTCTGCTCAATGAATATGTTATTTTTGATACAACCATAATCAAGTGAAAATCAACAAGGGAACAATTGATGACCTCCATTCATTGTTTACTATTCTTGACCATGAAAAATTCAACAACCCTTGTGCACCTTCTTTTGCTCTGTTGTGCTGCCGCTGCACCTGCTTGAGAGCTACCAGTTGTAGCCAGACAAGATCTAGGATTCCCCACTGTTTGTCGGGTTACAATCAGCTCTACAGTTTCTGCTTCTTTTGCACCTGCTCATAATACAATTCTTGGGTAAATGAAAAACACCTTTATCTGTTATGCTAGGTTCTTACTTAAAATTGTTAGTATTGAGAATTTCTTCAATTCACTTTTAGAGAAAATATATTATTTCTACAAAAATGCAATCTTTCTGGACAGATAAATTTATCAGAATTATCGTATCAATTTTATCAGCTTTTTCCAATTAAAATTACATATATTCTGGCTAGACTGATTCTTGAGCATAGTCACCAAGTGGTAGCCCATTTTTCATCCAAAGCACCCCAACTATTGTGGCAAAGCAAAGTTGCTTTCACCTTGTCGGTCAACTAATGCTTTGAAAATGTTCATGCAAGTTTTGCATGTGCTTTTCGTTGCCTCGCTTTTCTACATCAAATTTGTCAAATGCAGCAATTGCTTTTTACCTTAGATATTTGCAAGAAATCGGCTATATTGACAAAGTTGTAGAGCTTCGTTCAGCAAGGGTCAAGATGCTGTTGGGTTTAACTCCAGAGGATGTGAACGGCCCAGTCACAACCGACGCTGTCGAGCAGAAGTCCCATTTGCCAAACCACGTTGCCCCCAGGGTGATAGCCAACAAGGCAAACGAACAGCCTGCTCAACCCGGCCCTTTAGAAAGTGAAAAAGATAAAGTGACTGGGGACGAAATAAACAAGAAGGCACCACAGTATGTTGTACAGTGAGTTGTTTTCTGTTCTATGGCCTAAATTTACTTTAAGGGGTATAGGGTCATCGCCGAAAAGTCGGAAGTTAGCTTCGTCATGTTATTTACTAGAGTTTAGAATGATAAAGAACGAAGAAAAAAAGGTTGGAAAGAATGCACCCATGTTGTACTATTTGATTGTTAGAAGGTATTTAAGAAGGCATTTCTTTTTTTAAAATGAAGATTGCATCTGCAATAATGTTTGCATTTCGCTAGGCAACATGCAGCGAAGAGCAATCCTGATGAATCAGACGATGCTGTCATGGACAGCTTCAACTTCCTTCAGCGCGAAGGGCAGGACGAAGTAGAGGAGGAAGCTGACGATGGAGGAAATGCGGACGATGAGCTGGATGACCGAGAATTCGAGGACAATAGGCTGTCAATCAAACGAGCCAAGCAAGGTAAACACCTTTCCATTCAATTTTCATCGCCCATAAATAGCACTTTGCCAAATGCTGCTTATCTAAGATGCTAATTAGACTATAATAGCTCCGCAAAATAACAAAAGGCTGAAACAATAGATAATCCAACTGCAAATGAGAAACCACATTATAGCACTTTCGAAGTGTGCATGCCCGCTTACTTCCTGTGGCCAATTGGTGCGGATTCGCTTCTAGCTTTTTCCATTGAATCGACCACTCTGTATCTCTATCAATACTTTCATTCCCACTGTCAAACGAGTCCATTGAACAATTTTAAGTCGCAATTTCCTTGATGTCTAAGCCATTATTCCGTCTCCGTGCATCTAATCCTTACTGACAAAGTTTTACACGCCTCTAATTTTTTATTTTGCAGATAGTCAAAACGATGTGAACGAAAAATTGCCAGATGGGGCCGAAATTATGAAAGAATTTGACTTCCTATCGCAAGAAGAGCAAAGAAATGAAGCAAGTACGTTCAAATTAACATTTGAACTTTTATATCAGTATGAGAAGTGTCTTTTTTGTATATTCGATCCATTCAGTGTTTTAACCTTTTTAATGCTATTTTACATTTCACTTTAGACGATAGAGCTAGTCAAGGCGGATCTCAGGTATAGTATTCAACGACCTTTGTCATTATAATTTCACGAATTTGCTGAAAGACATTGATCTAATCTTCTCATACAAAAATCCGATTAAAGTTTCCTGGATCTCTAGGACTCTTCATAATATCCCCCTTGGTCAATATGATGATGCGGATGATGCTGGGTTTCAGTAGAACGAATCGATGCGATATATCAGCCTCCCATTTGGTTACAGGTTTACCTGCCCTGCAGTGTCATTGGTTTTTGGCTGCCCATTTTTCATTTCAATTTGGCTCGGTAGTCAAAGCCATTCACCGATTTCTTTATTAAAATAATTTCTGCTGTTTTGATTCGTTAGCCATTGTTTAAAATATGATATCCTTTTTGCCAATGACCTCAAAGAATGTATATCCAAGTCATATAGCTGGGATAACCAATGTTGTCCATTTTGATTTTCTTCAAGCTTTATTTTTCGCCTTCAGGCCTCCTTAATTATTTTTATTATCGGTAAAGAAACAATGAAACTAATCTATCGGATATTGAATCAGGGACAACAGGCCAACGACTGTTGAAAATGTGAGATATGTGTCGGAAGTGCCCGTCGAAGTAGCAAGTGCACGAATGGTGCTTGCGTCACAAGCGCTTTTTATCATTCAATGAAATCTGACTTCAAAATTACCAGAGGGAGCCACGCTCAGTCCAAACCCAAACATGCTTGGTCGCCATTGTTGGTTTGATACGACCTCGGTTCTGCGTAAATCTTGCATGGTGGGGTCCTAGTGATGGTCAGGCCGTTGCTTTTTGAAATTCAGCGTTGCAACTTGTTTCTCAACTGTGTCCTTTTTTATCCTGTATAGGATGAGTGGCATGTTGATCAAGGCAAACTGCAGAAACAGATAGAACAGTATAAAAATGAACGCAAAGCGATGGGGAAAAAGGGGAAACGTGAGTTCTACGTGAATTTTTCAATTTCCTTCCTCTATAATGCAATGATCTTCGGTATCAACATCGCCAATCAAGGCCTTGACTAAATCAGGATGAGCTTGCCACTACCAGTTAAAGTCTTCAATTCAATTTAATCAGCAGCTTGTAGCTGGCACAAGAACGTAACTCCACTGCTCTTCACATGAGGGTATGACAAGTCAATTTTATGCTTATCGTTTTAACTTTGGGAATGACTGATTTGAATTTTAGGCCCAAATAAGATGGCTCTGCAGTCAATGCTTGCGAAACTAGAGGGCGAAGAAGACGTGGCTCCTGCACAGGGACATCAAACGCCAGCCATCCCCGCTAACCAGAACATGAGCCTTCCTAATGCATCACCATTCCGGGATGATGTCGCCCCGTTAGGTAGGGTCTTCCCCCATTCCCCTGCTGTATGTTTCAATGTGTTCTAGTACTGCTCAATTGAAATAGAACCTGAGAACCTTGCTCGGCTGCTTTGCACCCATGGTATGGTGTGGGTATCTTTCTGAAAATTTTTGTGAATGCAATTCTTCTTTATACTTCTGCAATCAAAGGGTGTTTGCCTTGGTCAACATTATCTTGCCGATAGTACCACTTATAACTTTTGTTCATAATAAGACGAAAAACGGTGAAAATAGTGAGTTATCAAATGTTGGCCAGTATTCAATTGGTCGAAGCCAGCTATTCAAAGTTTACGAACGAACTAGCCATTACTGTCAAGATCCAAGTTAGGAACAGAATTGGCGATGTGAATGTCGAGTGATTTGTCCGTTGTAGGTGACGTGGCTTTACCCAGCACCGATTATGCCGCCCGACCCGTTACCCCCGGTCAGCTGAAGGACGCCCCCAACGACGCAATGGAGGTCGCCCTGAGGCTTGGCGACTTGGCTGACCTCACTGTTTCAAACGAAGCAGGACCTCTTTCTGTAGATGTAAGTATCGAATTTGGAGCTAGCTACTGGCATGTATCTGGTCCTGGGGGATCTGATATGAAGGATCCGCTATGAAGGATCTGCTATGAAGGATCTGCTATGAAGGATCTGCTATGAAGGATCTGCTATGAAGGATCCGCCATGAAGGATCTGCTATGAAGGATCTGCCATGAAGGATCTGCTATGAAGGATCTAATATGAAGGATCTGCTATGAAGGATCTGCTATGAAGGATCTGCTATGAAGGATCTGCTATGAAGGATCTGCTATGAAGGATCTGCTATGAAGGATGCTTATGAAGGATCTGCTATGAAGGATCTGCTATGAAGGATCTGCTATGAAGGATCTGCTATGAAGGATCTAATATGAAGGATCTGCTATGAAGGATCTGCTATGAAGGATCCGCCATGAAGGATCTGCTATGAAGGATCTGCCATGAAGGATCTGCTATGAAGGATCTGCTATGAAGGATCTGCTATGAAGGATCTGCTATGAAGGATCTAATATGAAGGATCAAGGGGAAAATCTTTCAATACCACAGATTTAGTAGTTTTATAAAACTAATCAAATTTATCCTGAAATTGGTTTAGGTCACAAAATTTATCGTTGTAATTTTCGATTTTGAGGTGGGTTAATTTTCTAGATTTTGTCGAATATTTCTTTGATTGCATGTTGTTCATTTTCGTGGCATTTGGGCACAACTTGCCCTCTGATGTTGGAAGGAAAGAATCATTATTGTTACTTATCAACAGAGAGAACGTTTTTTCCCCATTCATTCGGGCCTTTCCCTTTGGTCAAGAACGAGACAGACAAAATTCCTATAGACGCTTATTGACATCGAGTTATCTTCAAAATTATTAAATAGCTAATATTTTCTTGGACTTAGATAAATTCGAGAGAAGATATTAGAAAAACGTGGTCGCCCAAGTACACTCTGAGAAGGTAGGAGGATTGTAAATGCCTAAAGATTTCCATTGGAATTTGGTTTCTATATTGTTGTGCTGGCTAAGAACGGCAATATCTCTTGCTATCATTGTTGTTCTTGTTTTTGTCGTTGTTGCTGTTGTCGTTATTGTACGCATTCCTTTTGTGATGAGGAAGGTAGTTTTAAATATCTGTGCATGTTGGAATACGCCTAGTGAAATAATGACGTCAGATGGCATCATTCCAACATTGGAGAAGCGATGCGCATGATATTGCAAATTACATTTATATCTGCTCATTCAGGCCCCGTCTTAGCCGGATGATATTGCACAGTTATTTGCATTAACATCTTTCTTCAGGGGGTATTTTCCTGTCTTTTCAGCCATTTCGATGGAGTCCGCTCGTTGGTCTTTCATCCGTATGAATCCGCGTTGATAACCGGATCTGAAGATCACACCCTTAAACTTTGGTCACTCCAAAGAAACTCACAAGTGAAAAAGTATGTGTTCTGCTTTGTTTGGAAGCTTCAATTTTTATTTGAGTAAATGATATTTTAGAAGGACTTTTTCCAATGTTGCTAAAGAAGCTTCAAATGTCTATACAACAGTGTTTTACGCTACCAGTTAAAAGCTGATTCGAATTTGCGTAGTCACGATTAATGTTATCACTGTAAATGATACCACTCGATGATACCGGCTTTTTTAATGTGAATTAATTGATACCTATCTCTATGATTACCTTATCGTTCATCTTTTTGCAGAGGAAATATATCCGATATAGAGCCTGTATACACTTTTAGAGGACACAGGTAAGCAAATGATTCATCCTAGCTTTTTGTAATACATGTAAACCAATTTGCCACATCTATACTATAATGTTTCTTCGAGTTCTTGGACGCGTTTCTCCAGAAGTAAGCCAGTTATGCATATGAAGACTACTTTGTACGCTCAAAATTGTGTCAGCAAAACCCAGTGTCAATCATTCAGCTACTAATTTAACTTCGTCAATGGCTTATAAAGGGGTGACAATAGGCCCACCAGAATCGCAGCCTTAGTTTAACATGACATCGTTTATTTCAGTGGTCCGATTTTGTGCCTAGCACTGAATGCGAGTGGCAGTGTTTGCTATAGCGGTGGCATTGATGCTACCATACAGTGGTGGAATTTGCCCCCATTGATGTTAGACCTATTTGGATCCTACGGTACGTGTCTTGCCTTTTCAGTCTCATTGTCCAGTGTCTAGCTTTTCATCTTTGACAAAGTCGTATCTTTAACTATAAAAGCCATGCTGATCCAATGTACCTGATTAAGCAAAAGTCACAGCTTTATTCAATTGAACTAATTCAACATTGGCACCCTTTTTATCTTATTTGGGTAAAATCGATATTAAGACGTGAAGCACATCCAAGACTCGATTTGGAGTCGGTATCACAGATTGGAGTTGGATCATCTACCAATGTCAAATCTACTTGACAGACAATGACCAAGAACACTGATTTAAGGATATTTTGTGTCAAATTTGGAATTGACAGAATTCCCAATTAACGAAAAAAATTAATACAGTTATAAACAGAATGATGTTCAGACTACCAATTTCAAACTTTGATCTCATTTTGTTATTTGCATGAATCCAATGTTTGGTGATTCTGTCTGTATCTTTTGTTCCAACCCAAAGATCCCAGCGTGGCTGGCGAAACTCTTGTGGCTCACACTGATGCCGTCTGGGACCTGGCCGTGCAGGCGGAGACCGACCGGTTGCTCTCCTGTTCCGCCGATGGCACCTGTCGACTTTGGAACCCGGAGTTGAAGTCTCCTCTACTTTGTACCTATCGAGCAGAAAGTGGTTGGTTTCTGTACTTAACACGTGTTCATATTCTGATGTTCATATTCTGCCTTTCCACTCCATGTGGCTATTTCTGGCTTGAAACAAGCAGCAATGCGTTTGGCAATAAAGATATCCACAGCAAAATGCTAGAGTATTCCTATTATCTCGCAAAGAATGAAGTTAATTCTGATGATTTGAAAGCAGTCACCCTACTTACTGTGTTTCCCACTGTAAGACATGGAAAGAATACACTTCAAATACTAATAAAGCTATAGCGTTGATTTCGCGGCAATGAAAAGGACTTGGAATCAGTGAATGTTTTTGGAAGAGATTTCATAACACAGTATGATAAAGGCGTTTTTCAGTTCCTTTCTTTCTTACTTATAAGTGTTACCCTGAAAAGGTTTTGAATTTGTGCAAAGCATTTGTTTTAGCACCCACATCAATTAAAAATATTTACATTGAGTAATCAACATTATTAGATACCAAAGTGGAACCTAGATTTTTTTACAAAGAAAGGTTTCTTCCTGTAACTTGGTCTGAATGCAGGCGCTGACATGGTAGTTAAACACCCCAAATCGCACAGTTGCTCAGCTGCTCTGCATGTTGCCTTTATTGCTTGGCTTCTAATATTGCTTTTGCTGCTATCTTCCTTTCAGAAACTGGAAATCCAACATCGGTTGCATTCAGCAGTACCGATTCAGGACAGATGATTGCATCCTACACTTCCTCGGAATGTGTCTTATTTGATTTAGAAACTGCGAAAATTTCTTTGCGGCTAGACAGTGCTAAAACATATAGTAAGTTAATCAATGCAACTTCATCTTGATAATAGTACTTTACTATTAGTTTTGCTGTACGAAACTCCTTCCTCGCCAATTTCATTTTTGTAAATCTGTGAGTGTGGCCGGGGCTTTTTTCGTGCTCATGTTAACATGCTTACCTCTCGTCAATGAACTTTCCCATCTTCACCGTGTTTCCTTTTTTGCAGATGGAACTCCGTTCACGCAAATAAACAAAGTGATTCCGCACCCCACTCTTCCAATAGTTTTAACTGCACACGAAGATAGGCATATAAGATTTTTCGACATTAACACTGGTAAGTTCCACTTGTTTGTGAATTGCTTAGAAGGCATATTTCAGTAACAGGTGGTGTACGTTATGTGCTGAATTGTGTTTCCCCTTACCCAGCTAATATCGCCAACCAGTTACGACAATGTCAAAATGCTAAGCCTTTTACTAAGGCTTTTTTACTGGGTAGATGTCCAGTAGAAATGTCTCCTTTCGCGACAAAGTTGCCAGGAAAAGACAAAGTTGCCATTTCCTGCCTTCCCGAATATCTGTACCTGAACAGTTGACGCCACCTTGCCAGAGTCACTTGCGGGTGCTTATGTTCTTGAGCTCATTTCCAAGGAATCCAATTTGATTACTGTTCCTTATTTCGATCTCTATGCCAGATAAATCTTTCTTACTAATTCATTTAAGCTTAAGGTGTTTTTTCCTATTTACAATCTAATCATCATTGCAGGTAAACAAATTCATACGATGGTAGCACATTTGGACGCTGTGACAAGTTTGTCCATCGACCCTACTGGGCTGTATTTGTTATCTGGAAGTGAGTACTTCTTATGGCGTTTAGTAGGCTTGCAGGAGTATTTTGAAATACTGACAAAAATCAAGACATGAAGTTTTTGAGAGCCAATCAGATTTTGGCAATCATCAGTGCATGAAGGACTGATAATAAATTCTAATCCTCCGCAACGTTTTTTATTCGAGGCTTATGATGAATTTTGCGCAGGATATTTACAGCCCGTCCGGCGGCTTTGAGCTGCTAGATGGATGTTTTGTAAAATGATCGCAAGTTTTCAAACTGAAGCCTTTTATGTAGTCTTTGTGTGTGATGTTTCTATTCTGTATTTCCTTTGTCCTTCCTCTTTTTGTCTCTTCAATTTTGCATTTGTCTCTTCTTTGTCTCATATTGTCTCCTGTCATTCCTGTGATGTGAAATTGTTTTGTTTTGTTCTGTGTATGGCCGATGATGAATAAAGGCGAATATGAAAAAGTTTGATAAAACGAATTTCTCCTGAGGCCATGTTATATTATCATATAGTTTTGAGATTTAACCCCATAAACGTAATGCATTATTTAATTCATTCAACAGTAATACATTATTCAATGATTTTAGTGACTGTTTGAAACATTGTTGTACATAGCTGATATATCTTGTCACCTATATACTGCCGTCCAATGTAATCACTTTAGAAAGATTCACCCTCCCTTTTATTTGCTGAGGTATCTCAAAAACCTTTAGCCAGTGAGGTTGGGCTGGCCGATGTGGCTAAATAAAGGCTAGGCTGGTTTTCTGAACACGATGCTGTACACTTTTCAGGTCATGATGGTTCAATTCGACTGTGGAATATTGAAAATAAAACGTGCATCCAAGAAATCACGGCCCATAGGAAGAAATTTGACGAAGCGGTGTTTGATGTTGCTTTCCACCCCTCGCAGCCGTTCATCGCTAGTGGTGGGGCAGACGCCGTGGCCAAAGTATTTGTTTAGCAGTAGGTACATATAGGCATTGATAAATGAAGATAGTTTGGAATTATCTATCGTTGATTCAAGTTATGAACTATCCGTGGAGGAGAAATATCTTAGTTGTGCTGGTGGTCGATTTGATATGAAGACAGAACCAATTTGAGAATGGAAGGAAATACCAGGCATGTAGTATTATTGTTTTTTATGTGGACAGACGTTTATTTTTCAAGAAATGATATCCAGGCTATTACATGTCCCCGCGAAACATGAGGAGGTGGTATTGAAGCCTGGATAGTGTGTCACGTGGCTTTGATGCGAATGTGTGGCTGTCTTACTAATGCTGCCAACAAGAGTTTGCTCCAATGCAAAGTAAAGATGATGAACAGTGATGAAAGGCCAAGAAAGGGAAGTTGCTGTATTCAATGCCTCTCTCCGACTGTTCGAAGGATGCCGACTGTTATCAATTTTAGTGGCATCAATGTTTGGCACTCCAGGTCAGTGAGGTTTTCGTCGGTTCACTATCGTTGACGAATGATGGCATGTCCTTATCAACAGATCTGGTTCTCATGGATCTCTTTATTTATGAGTGCTGTCGTCCACTTTTGACCTCGATTGGAACTTTTCGTCGATAGCTCTTGTATTGAAAATGTTTCGCGAAGATTTCTCTGCTTGATGAAGAACAAGAGAATTGTATTTCGTTTCGAAGGTAGCCTTGGCAGTATGTTTAGATAGCCATGAGCAATCATCGACTGTAGGTAGCAAGTAGAATAAGATGTCCCTGAGTTGAAGAAAATACAAGCAGGATTGAAGTTCGCGGGGCATTCATTTCTGTCAGTAAGATTATAGGCGTATCGTTTTAAAGGTATCAATCATTAGAATGGTGAGATGACAATTTGATGAAATTGGTGCACAAAACAGAACTACCTATACATTGGCTTCTATCAATAGGTTTATGCTTATGAACCAGCTAGGGCATAAAATCTTGTAACAAAGCTGATTTACTTTCTTTACGCTTTTGTGAGAAGTACGAAAATGCCTATGTATGCTGTGGACTGCTGACTGGGGTAATATGCTCGTGACTTGCAAAACCACTACAACCAAAAAGCGAGGAAGATGACATTTGACTTGATGGTTTCTTTCTTCTTTTATTCGTAGCGATTTCTTATAAGAGTTTAAACCTTTTCGTGTACTCATTTCAAGTTCCATCTATTCGTTGTAAATTTTAAATATTTTTGCTATATTTTATTATCTGCGCCGCAAGCCCATGGATCCACTCCCCCTTGACTGTAACGCAGCTCCCTGGAGATCCGTATATCTGTAGCATATAACTTCAATTATTGATAACAGCTTGGCTTCGTATCAACGCGAATTCGCTTCGTTCATACGTAGTTTGATCTGTTACTTGATATTTCCAATGATGAGTGGCTAACTTGCTAATGTGCGTGAATTCAAACCACTTTTTATTGAGCATCTGGTCACATGTTTGTACGCGACCGGCTTTTGAAAATTCGGGGGGCTATGGTGGACGATAGCGAGGCTGAATTGAATTTACAAGCTAATTTGAATTTTCAGACAATATTGAATTCGATTGTAAGCTATGCATCTGCCTGAGTGACCCAAGTCCTCGTTCCCCGCATCATTGAACAGTTCTCAGGACAATGGAGAAGATGCTTTCTAAAGCTTGAATTCATTCCTAACTTAAGGTCTCCTCTTCTAGCCAAATCTCTTATAAGAAAATCTTCTTAGGAAATTTTCCATTGTCTCCTCTCTGCTTTTTGTTTATAGCCTATCTTCAAAATTCCAGCACTTAGGAATCAAGTCACGATGTTACTAGATTGAATATTCACTTAAAAAGTAAACATGCGATCACTTTTTGTTGTAAACTTCCATGTTCTATGGTTAAATTTTTAAGATGCTCATTATGTCGTGTAGAAAAATAATTTGATGATTTTTATTAATAGTCTTAAATTGAATCGCGCACATATTGTCCGTTTGTTGAGAGTTTTCCCAAAATATTTGAACCATTCTGTTGTACAGCTAACAAAAGCTCCGCACAGTGTTGAATTTACTGTGCAGCAAAATGTATAATGTTGTAAAAGGGCTGCAATAACATTTTTGGCAGGACAAATTTTGACATAATTGCAAGTAATATAGTTCACCAACTATCAAGATTTATTTTTTTGAGCAAGTTACTAAATTTTTGGGAAGTCTCTGATTTTACTAGAGATTTTTTAAACTTAAATTGTGCCTATAAGCTGATTATTTTTAAAGTTTTAGGATCCAGTTATAGACCTTGATAGGTATCAAAATAAATCTTGGAGAAACAAAGATTATTTTATCTCAAAAACAAGAAGCTAGGTGAAGCTGATGGTTGCAGATTAAACAAGTTTCAAAGTCTAATTTCACTAAGAATTTATTTAATCCTGTACAACATGCAGAAGATTAAAAGAAAAATGGAACTTTGCCACAGAAATTTGCCTAGGATTTTATTTATTTGTCTGGAGCTGGAAGAAAGGTGATTCTGCTAAGAATTTCTAAGTAAATTATAGAATAAACTTTTGAAATGGTTATGAATGTTTGACATGAGAAAATAATGGGTATCTTTCATTTAACAGTCCGAAAGAAAAATTATAAAATTGGTTTTAGTCAAAACATTGGGTCCATTTCAATTAATAAGGAGGAGCTTTCTTTCAAAGAATACTTATAATACTAATTATATACTTGTTACACAGTACTAATAAGAAGTACTTAATATAATACAGTTTACTGAAAAATTTCACCCAAATGCATGTTTCGACTGATGCACTGGCTGTTGAAATTTCCAAAGACTTTTGTCATTTGTTCACAATGCTTTGTTAGCAAGAGTTCTAGTCTTTTTGCAGATGCAATTTGCTTCTTAGCAGCCATCAGAAAGTCCGAATAGCTAATAATTTTCTGATTTGGATCTTGAGGAGCAGAAATCCCACCAACCATCTCTGGTGAAAATTGCGTAACCATTTTCGTCAGGTCTGCGGTTGCAAGGGCAAGTTTCTGCGAAAAGAGTGACACTGTTTTTATAATGAAATTTCAATTAAAAAATGGCTTATAATTATAGTAGGCATGGCAAAGAAGCCCCAAATATAAATTTTGCATACATAAATTAGAATTATTGAGCCCATTGCAAGGTGTTTGACAAACATTCCCCAGACACTTTTAATACACTTTAATCATTCTGTAGATTGAGATATTTTGAATTTCTTGTGGCATGACAAATTTTTATTCAGAATATTTCAGGAATTAATCAAGAAGTTAATTTCCATGCAAATAAGGTAGAAAGAATACTCACAAGCCAGACTTGAACCTGGTCACAAATATTATGAAAATCTTCTACAATTTTGATAAAGCTCTGAATTTGATTAGGTAACTCATTCTTCCTAAAAAATATCAAGTAAAACATCAGAATTTTTCAGCTGACAATCAATCATTCATTAACAGAATTCTTACATAGCATAGCTGAACTAGAAAAAGGGTTGAGATTCCTGAATAGAAACTGTAAACAAAAATTCTCAAAAAACATCAAAAAATTCTTAAAGAATGCTCTAGAAAATCTTTTAATTTCTCCTTGTCAAACTATTTAAGACATACATAGCAGCTTTTTAAAAAATCACCCAAAGCTTCATTGCATTAGTGACATTTAAAATTCAGCATGACTTTGCTAACATTTAATGAACATTGTTCATGCTAACTTCAGAAATATGTAGCACCTTTTTTTAAACTATGGTCCACTTTTTGTTGTATTATTGCTATTTAAAATATAACATTTCTATATAACCTCTAATTAAATCTGTTAGTGCTAACTTACCTTGTGGCATCAGGTGATGTATTGTGAAGGATATAGACTGCATGTCGCACAACATTCTGAAATAAAGGCTTGTAGTAAAAACAGCTTGAAAACATAAAAATTTGTAAAGGTATAGGCTTAGGATGATAAAAGCTCTGGTACTGGGGCACTCCTTGAATGCTTATGACCGTTTCATAAATTTTGGAGGAAAAATCTGCGAAGGTTGGTCGATTTAATATAATAGGTATATCGAGCAATGACTTGAAACGGTAACATTTCATTCAGTATCTCATTTTCCTGTCTAGAAAGGAGCCATATGTATATAATATGACATTAAAGTCATAATAGCTTAGACATATCATAAAACTGAAATTTATTTTTAATCAAAACTAACTAATTAAATGGAACAGTCAGTTCATCTTTCGGCCATTAAAAAGGCAGTTTAAGGCGCTCAGATTTTGCCGTATACGCATTTCCGAAAAGCCTTACCCGCACTGATTCTTTCAGGTTAGGCAGTAGTGCAGCAACTTTTACCATTGGATCTTGATCCAAGGCTAACGCCTGAGCGGATGGGGGCTGTGCTGCCGCCATGTTTTTTCCATGAAATGTCCCTTGTTTTCCTGCGGTCTCGAAGTCATTTGGCTGCCTCGTTCCTCCCCGTAGCTACGGCGCCATTCATTTGTGGTTGCTTGGCGGGAAAGCTCAAACAGATTAGAAATTTACACATAACGAAGGTATTTGTAGAGCCCTGAATTCAGACGACTTTGACTAAAATGTGCTAGTTACTAGATTTCGCATTTCTCAATAAAGATTGCCGTTGAAGTTCAGCAGCAGCAAAAAATTATGCACTTTTGGGAAAGGATCTCGGAGAGAAACACTCAGTGAAAGATAGTGTCATCAAGCCCATCCTGGACCAGTTTAGAGTACTAATGTATAATGTTTGATATTGTATTTGTCACAAAAGTAACTTTAGAAAGCAGTGCAAATATGGTGCGCAAGTCAGACCTATTTTATGGAGTTGCAAAAATTGCAGAACTTTTTATGTTGTTTAGTGATAAATGAGTTCTTATTGGAAATTTTACATTTGAGACTTGATTCTTTTTGAAGAAGCAAACATTTTAGAGCTGGCTGCACTAATTTATCTGAATATTAGCCCCAACGGCTGCCCTATAATATTTTCTGAATGTATGAGGTATGCTTTTCCGCACTTGGTCGAGGTGCTAGATGCTCTTTACTGGTATCTCAAGCAACGACGCGGGACTCTTCAAAACAACAAGACGTCAGAAACACAACGGAACATGGCTGCCGTGGAACATCGCGGAATTATTAAAATCTCCCCTCAAGTTTCAACTGCCTATTTGCAGATATCAATCAACAATGAATTTGTTGCATTGCCAGCAACCAGTGACGAAATTGGTATTTGGAGGGTTGACGAACCAGAGAGAAGGGTAGGTACTGCCTTATATTCTCTGTGGAAAAGTTCTTACAGGCACACAACTGTTATTTGTCTGTTTTCAATTGCGTCGGAACATTTTATATCTCATCATTTTTATATTTCAGTATCAATACTGCTTTACCCTGCTTTAGCTTCTCGCGCATCTTAGAGCTTTTGATAGAAAAAGCGCTTCATGTTTGCAATCGTAAAAAGTTGTAGGATGTGACTATTAATTCTGAAAACTAATTGTCCGAAAACTAATTGTCAGAATTCGAGAAGCTCGGGATTTTATAAAAAATATAAACAGCATAACCTAACATTTATATAAATTTGTCTACTATTTGCTGCAATTTCATAAAACATTAAAATATCTACCTGCAAGCTTTTAAGCTTGCGCAGGTATGTAGAGCACAAAAAACGCCGAGAGTGTCATTTGGTGACCCAACACATGTATAAGTTGCTGAATCATGCTTCTAGGCATTGGCTTATGTCAGAGCTTTTCCAGTTTATTTGACTGCTGCATACCTTTGAATATGGGGACATTCCTTATTTTCTGTTTGTTAGAGATACCTGATGCATTTTCAGTGCGTATACAGGATGAATTGAAACTGTGCTGAGTTTAGCAAAACAGAATATTTGTTTAACATAACATGATTATCTATTCACAAAAGCTTGTGGATAAATTGCAGGTACTCTATTAAGTGTTGAATTTGTAATCATGCAGAATGCTTGATTTCAATTCTGGTTTTTGTAATCTAATTTATTATTTAAGAAGCAGACAAAGTGCTATTTGTCTTTATCTTACTCTTCGTCTTTTCTTAGTTCAAAGCTAGTTAGCATTTCACTCTAACTATGGAATGAATAGTATTAACACAAGCTATCAAGCATAATTTGTCATTCATTTTTTTCCATATGACTACAGAAGTACCACCTGATGTTCTATTGTCTTATGAATAAATGTCTGATTGAGGACAACCAAAGCACTCCTAATGAAGTTTAACACAAATCGTTTGCTTGTTTAGTTCTATAGCAACCCCCCTTTATTTTCACTGATCAACATATTTGCATGTCAATTAATGCTTTAGCTTCAGGCTGAATTCTATTGCTTGATAAGTCATTTCTCTTCGGCTAGAGTGCCTCCATTCAATTGCCAATCACCCATATGCTTCATTTTGTGTTATTTTTAATGGTGATATTATGTTTTGATCTGAAAAATATTCACAAACATACTTTTAACATTGAAGATCAAGTTACTTTCTAAAAAATAGAATCATTCTTGAAAAAATCAAAAGCTGGTCTCTTTCATTTTTCTTCTGTTTTTCATTTCCCCAGCCAGTGCATTTGCGAGGCCACTTAACACAAGTCAGTGCTCTTTGTTTTGGCCATTTAAAGAACCCAACTTACCTATGTACTGCTTCAGATGATGCCATCTACTTATGGCAAACAGAAAAGGCATTCATCAACTACAAAACAGGTTTCATTATAATTCATCTTGTAAAGTGTTGTAAACTAGTGTAATGTTACTTTGTCACTTTGCAACTTTTAACTCTTTCTGCAAAGGAACTCATTTGAATATGAGATTATTGTAAATGCCATTGCCATGGCTTTGAAGTGGTACATTTTTTCAACAGTTTCGGTGAAGTGAAGTAATCATGTAAATTTTGTTAGTTTAAAACTCATGACCAGATAATTGTCTTTTATTCAATAAGCAAGAGTTCAACCATTTTGACAAAAGTGGTAGTTTGTCTGTGACCTTACCTTGCCAAGCAGCAGGATAATGTATGAGTCCTTTTGATTTGATACATCCTCACTAATAGTGATACTTATGGAAAAGAAAGGTGTTATGGTTCATTTCATTTCATTTTCAGAAAAGTCTGCTTTTGTGTTAAGATGTAAACACTGAAATTAAATAAAGCTGAAAATTTAGAATTAAATTTTACTATTCCAGTATTTTTGGTAGTCAATGATTTTGTAGAAACAAGTGACTTTGCTTTAAACCTAGTTTTACAGTGCAAAATTATTAAATTAAGTTTTCTTTTGGTTTTGAAAATTATCTACATTTTTGCTTAGAATACAAGATATTGGTTTACAGGACAGTTCACTGAAGGAACCCAGGTTGCCAAAGAGCTAGGCCATTGCAATCATCTCTGCTTCAATTATGATGACTCCTGCATTTCTGCCTGCATTCAAAAAGAAGTTTGGATCATAGATCTTCAGGTCTTCTACTACATTTTTGATAATTTCATTGAATTTTCTAGCTTTCTCTGATTTTATCAAAATAAAGACTTTTTGCCCAATAATATGCTTCTGGACTTGTAACTCTCAAAGGGCCTTTTTCTGCCTGCTTAGTTATGGACTCAGTATTATCATTCTCATTCTGAGCAATATGCTTAATCTGGTCACCAGGCAACTGTAAAAGGCACCCTCACAAAATGGCTGCACTGTATTTAGTCAGGAATTCCCTAGCAGTGGTTGGTGATTGCAATGCTGATAATTACGTCTTCATATAGTACATATATGCTTGATCATGTAAGTGATAAATTACACATTTGGGTTGCATGTAGCTAGGAGATGATTCACTTAAATTTGTCTTTTTATAGACACTGGGACTCATTGCCAAGTTTGATAACCATGCAGCAAATGTCACAAGCTCAATATTCTGTCCTCATGACCTATCTATTTTTGTTACTATATCAGAAGACAGAACTTTCAATGTGAGTTATGGACACACTTTTAGCAATGAAATATCCACTTGCCCTTTCCAGTGTCTTTTCTGTTTGGTTGAAGAAGAGTCACCAATTACTATTGTCCTCAAAACTCTTTTTTTCAAAGAGTTATCTTGGGCATGCACTAACATTCTTTCTAAGATACATTGATAAGGTATTTGTAGGTATTGTTGTGACAATTTTCTGAAGTGCTGAAATGTAACAGAGGAAAGGGGCAATAAAGGGCACTAATTACTATTGTCCTCAAAACTCTTTTTTTCAAAGAATTATCTTGGGCATGCACTAACATTCTTTCTAAGATACATTGATAAGGTATTTGTAGGTATTGTTGTGACAATTTTCTGAAGTGCTAAAATGTAACAGAGGAAAGGGGCAATATGCCAATTTAACAATTTCAAAGTGGTATGAAACATAGTTCAGTGCATGGAAACCAGTTTTGATATCACTGGCATCAAGATATCTTGCATTTGTCTGTGAATCGATTCACAATACAGTGACAAAGATTCTTCTAAAAAATTTTCATTGCTGCAACTTATTAAATCAATTTTTCGTAATTTTTTACTAGATATGGGACATCAAAAAGTCTTTACTACTCTATCAATCCCCAATTGTTAGTGGTGAGTATTACTACAACTTTAGTAGGATTTCCAGTATCTAGTCCCTGTGTTGCCATTTGACTCAACTAAATTGTCCAGTTCTGTAGGGTAAATAGCTATATTCCTAGGATGCAATTTTTTTTAAAGCTTCACTCTGTTGAAACCTCTTCCCTTCTTGATTCTAAACCAAATCAGTTCTAGCACTTGAAACTCATCTCTACTCTGCTATTAAGTATTGATCACTCACTTAATAAAAAATTCATTTAGCATAGTATCCATAGAAAATTGAACTCTAACTCTCCTCTGTGATAATGAATTGCTGGGTTTTTTCACTTTAGCTTCTCCGTTTTGGTCAGTTGCGATGCACCCTGAATACAAACACTTTGCTATTGGTGCTGGTGATGGAAAGGTAACGAACAAATTGCAAGCAGTTTTTGTAAATTCTTCTAAGCAATAGACTTGTTTTCTTGGCTTGTCATGTGAGCGTTTTGCCATCTAATTGGATTCCTGATCTTCATCAAAGGAATGTTCAAGAAGGGATTATCTTATTTGAAAAAAGGCAAACAATAGGCATGGTAACTCGTTTATGGCTCCTTAACACGAATTCCCTTTCTTAGGTTCGCGTCTTTGATCTTGTGAGTCATCGCTGCTTTCACGAAGTTGATATATCAGGTGCGGTGGCTAAGCATGAATTTGCAAGACAGAACAGCTCCCTTTCATCCGATTCTGGTAAGACTTTAATTTTTAAATGTCTCAATGACAAGATCGTAAAACTTCAGTGGCAATGTTTGTAAATCTTTTGATAACACTGAAAGGTATTTCCAATAAAATATGATTTATGGGGAAGATTAGGTGGCCGCGATCTGAATGGATTGCATCGGTAGTCCGTTGAGTTGTTAGCACAGCGAAATGCGTTTCCTGCTCGACTTCTTGTAGATCTGAGCTGCAGCAGTATTGGTAGCTCGAGGAAGAAGCAGGTTACTAAAGGAAAGAAGAAGAACCAAGCAGCGGAGGAAGATGATGACAGTGATGTGGAGGAGGAAGAGACAGAGCACAGTGTTGCTGTTTTGAGTCTTGCCTACTGGAAAGAGAACATTTGCCCGAACGGAGCTGATGCCGAAAAGGAGGACCCATCTTCAAACTATGACGGGGTTGTTAGGTATAAATGCTAGCGTGTACTCTGCATTTAAAATAAATTGGCCACTTATACTGGATCTGATAGAGCAACCAATGATGATTCATCTGGTATTTGTCTAACTTATTTTGTTATTAGCACATACGGTGTTTTATTCGTCTAGGGAAGTCCTGAAGGACCCGCCGTTCTTGATTGCTGGTTGCACCTCTGTGCTGGTATTGTTCGACGCAAACACGATGGATGTTGTTTTCCACTTTAACCTGATGGGTATGCTCTTTTGCTTATTGAATTTTTATAGTTTCATACCTTCTAATACTTCTACGTTTCGTAATAGATCGTAAAAAGGAACATAAGGGCGCATCAATGTTAGTTCATTGAACATATTTGTTGTTCTGGGCACATGCTATCTCGCAACTCATCTAAGATTATATTCCCTCCAGAATCAATGATTTGCCAACAGCCAATCGACCCTATCGAGTACTGCGTCTCAAGTGCCGGATGCTTTGCAGTTGCCACTTCCAAGGATACCTGCTCGGTTTGTTATTTACGAATCATTATTATTAACAATGCTTGATAGCCTTGCTACAAAAAGCTGCATGCACTTAACATCTTGCAAAAGCACAGTGAATATCTCATATGTTATGAGTCACTTCTTCCAAGAAACTTCCTTCTACGACTCTTGTATCGCAAGTACTAACACTGGCTGCTCCTCCTCTTCTTCTTCTTCAAGCAATGTTAAATATCTTTGCCGATAGAGATTCATCTTTTTAACTAATTCGCTATTTTCGCAATTCTGAACTATTAAAGCAAACATATATTCTTTTTTGGAGGAAGGGAGTTGAATTTTCTCCAAACGATGCCTCTTCATGACAATACTGCACCGATATTTACCTAGACCTAATACTTAACCTAATAACCAAATGAGAGAATTTAAGTTTAGCCTACACAAAGTTGTAAAAGATTTACTTATTACGTAAGAAATATTTCTTTTGGCACTGATTTACCTTAAATGAAATTGCCTTTCTTTCATTGTTGTTTTTTCCCAAAAACATATAGCCTTGTTTTAAACTACTCTATATAATGGTTTTCTGGTTTATCAATGTTTAACTGATTTGATGGTGGGTCAACATTTCAGCAAAATGTTTCTTTTCACAGATAAATTGTCTCGCTGGCAGTATGTTTGAGAGTAATGTCCACTTCTTAAAGATACAACCAGAAAGGACACTTGGCATGAATTCAGTAATTATCCACTCCTTTCTTTACTTTAACGACTCTTTGTATTTTTCATCTTCTTGTTAACTATCATCCTTTGAACATCTTTGCCTGGATTATGTCTTGAAATTTTCATTCATTCTCTCTTTCTTCTTCTTCTTCCGTTCTCTCTTGCTTTCATCCCTTCGCGTCCCCTTTCAGTAATGAAACTCACTCAATCTTCTTTTATACTCTAAATATGCACTTTTAATTTTAATTTCATTGATTTGCATTGTTTAAAGTTCAACATACTTTCTTGGCTAAATCTTAGGACACATCTGAGACCAGCGATGCCTTGTCTGATAGCCAGGGAAGTGAAAAAAATGTAAAACACGATCCTCCTTCTCAGCTAACCGTGCTTTCAAGGTAATCAAAAGTTGTCGAATGCAAGTACCTACTATATTCTAAACATCTAACAAGAAATCGGACTGGAAGAACTTGTAATTACAAGTTGCATTGTATCCTTCTTACCTTTATAGTTGAAGATAAATGGCTGTCTAAGAAAGTAAAACCCGCTTCAAAGCACATTTGCCATAATGCACCTTAGCAGTTTCTAATTGACATTTTTCTTACCTAGCGCTCCAATGGCCAAAGGATCGCCTCTTCTTGCTGTTTTTGAGTCGAAGAAGGTGGAAGCTAAAGGTAAATCGGCAATTGCATCAATTTATCAAGCTCCACTTCTTTCAACAATCCATCTTTTGCAAGTAGTTCATGTACTATTTATTTTACTTTAATTCATAGCTCTGAAACGTTTTTCAATTATTTTTAGATTTTTTTATGCGTGACGTATCTTGATGCAATTTCTGTTTCATATTTTGCAATGTCTAGCTTTTTATATCATAATCCAATCCTCACTTATTCTAGTTTTATCAGTTGAAGAAGAGCTATTTGGCCTAGGCCTAAACAACTGATTTTAGAAATTTCATCCTGAGCCCACATCACATACCTCACCTTCTGTGCGGTATCAATTTAATTTGCTAAAGAATGTATTGAACTGGAAGTGGTGCAACTAAACATTTAAATGTCTTGTCTTGACGCTTTGTTTAGTAGGCCTGTTTGTATAACTTTTCATATCCTTTTCCAAAAAAGGTAAAAAGGCCTCGACGCAAAAAGACAAGATGAATCAGCCGTTAACTTTCCAGAAGAATGTTAAGTCTTCAGGGTACACTGAAAAGCCAAGGTAAGTTCAATAACCTAATTTTAATACCTACTACCTGTGCTTGAAACCTTTGCCCTTCTTTAGTGAATGTACAAAGTTAATTTTACCATGTTATGTACTAAAGTAAGGGTGTATCATGCTAACTCATTGTTTTAAAACGTACTATACAATTGGGCAAATAATAAGCCGGCGTTGCCAAATACGTTGTAGTTTAAATACACAAATTATAGTTATATTTATGCGTTATTATGCCATTAACACTATCTTTATAGCGCCTATATGTAGCTTTCCTTCTCTGCTGTATCCTCATAGGCTCGTATCCTAAAGATCTTTCTTTCATTTCTTATAGATCAGCGATGTTCAAGCCAAAAACCAATGCAGCCAAGAACAACAATTCGTTTGCGAAGAAAGCGTCAGATGTCATGAAGTTGGCGGCTGCATTCCCAATGAAGTATTCAACTAGCTTTACATTTTCAAGTAGTCATAACTTAGTTACTTCTGCAGCAATTCCTAATTACTTCCTTTTCTTGTATTCCTTGCGTTCTCATACTTTGCTTATACGTTGATACTGGCAACTATTCAATATGTTGATTCATTTTACCGCAAATATTTTTATATTATGAGCCAAGTCCTACCTCACAATACTTTTTATCTTGACTTTGCTGTGCAGGTAATAACTGACATTTTGCATACTATTGCTTTGCCAGACATTTTATTCTGTTTTTTTAATGATCTAGAGCCACAT
The DNA here is from genome assembly GCA_003864495.1 of Nemopilema nomurai. NCBI lineage: Eukaryota > Metazoa > Cnidaria > Scyphozoa > Rhizostomeae > Rhizostomatidae > Nemopilema > Nemopilema nomurai. The sequence goes on from PEDN01001352.1 coordinate 1,630,474, forward strand.
ACGAATATCCAAAAAAGGGCGACCCTCCAGTTCAGTTGAAGGAAAAGGCCAAGCTTGTGTCAAGCTCAACCAACATTAATTCAATTCAGTTCTCTGGTAAGTCCCTGAAGTCATCAGAAGTCATTTTCCACTCGTTACTTTTATATTTTGAAAATTTACAGGAAAAACAATACTGCAAAGGGGATGTTTCGAAGACGTGGTTTGATTGCTCGTTAGCTTTCTCTTTATTCGGGGATCGAAATGGGCAACTTAGTCAAATTTATGTTGATTTCTGGACTATCGTGACCAAAGACAAGCTGGTGGAAACTGCTCTCCTTACCTTCCCCTCTGAAACCAAGTTTTTTGAGTTAAACTATCTTCATGGCTCTTAATAAGTCTGTAGTTTTACTAATCTTGCATCCTCTTTCCAGTAAATAGATGTTACCATTTTGCATAAAAATCTGATGCCCTTTTGCGTAAAGATCTGATACCCTTGTAAGTGAAGACTGGATACACTTTTAAGTAAATATTTGATACCGTTTTGAGCTAAAATATTACACCCTTTTGTGTAGAAATTTGATTCCTTTTTAAGTAAAAACTGGATGCTCTTTTAAGTAAATATTTGGTTTTCTTTTGATAAAAAATTATTTCCTTATCATTTCAGCTGATGGTAGGCAGATGGCCTGTGCCCTTGGAAACAAGAATGCCTGTTTGATAAAAGTGCCATACAATGGAAAAGTTTCTTCCCTCGTTGGTGAGTCAAGTTCTGCTTCCATGCTAAGGTTACAGAAACTCAGATATTTAAAAAAGTGTAAGAGAAACCAACCGGCAGATAGAATCTCAATGTTGGATAACATTATGTTGTTCTAATTGAGTTCTTGTTTTATTGTTATAGGTTAAGGCTATACTTGGATTTTTTCACCTTGTTCAGCCTTCTTGGTTTAAGTTGATGTAAAGATACAACACCAGCTAATTGTTTTTAGAATTAGTTGTGATTAATTTTTGATGTCTTTATCTAGATAATGTACTTGTGAATAAACTATGCATTGCTTGCTTTTTATGAACAGTCTTGTCGATTCTCATCTGACTTATTTTATAAGTTTATCAACAAATAATTTTTTTGTTACGAAGATAATATAATGTACGACATGATGTTTTTGATAAGTTTCAAAGGCATCTGAAACTTGTACTGTAAATCCTAGCACGAAATGACTTATGATGTTAAGTGGTCTAAATGTTTGCTAATTGCTATCTTAATGCTCCTCGTCCATTCATAATACTGCCAAAGCGCAATGTTTTAATGCATACAATGGATATGAAAAATGTCGTAAAGATTCTCTCTACATTCTTAAAGTATGTACACTCATCTGTGTCTTTACCTTACCTAACTAAATATGGTTCTGTTTGTTTTTCATAACGCGAACCTTGCACAAACTTCAATTCCTTTGCAGTTCTAATTACATGTTTTCTTTTTAGGCCACAACAACATCGTAAACAGCGCTGCCTTCAGCCACGATAAAGCCTTTATATTAACATCTTCTGATGACCGAACTGCTAAAATATGGACTCAAAGTAACCCATCAGCAGTATTGGATTTCACAAACATCAAACACAATTTCCAATCTGAAAAAGTTACTGCGGGATCTGATGAGGTAAGAACGGAAGCTGAATATAGAAAGTTCTCCAACAGTTGATTCGCAATTTCTACCAATGTTTTTGAGAATAATGTTGGTGCTTTACTTAACTTAAAAGCAATGGAAGTCAGGTTCTTCAGGTTAAAAGGGAACTGATAAATCTGGCCTCAGTCAAACGCTGATTTTTGCTCTTATTTGCCAGCAAACACAGTGTAGTAAGTTAGATAACTGACTCTACCGGGTCATTTATTTCGTCGTTTTCAGTCGTAGTCAATTCAAGTGAGCTCAAGACAGGTTAATGGTAGCTAGAGCTTGACAGGGCGTGGGAAATTCTGGAGAATAATTCAGCGAGGCCTTGAGAAACTCACCAAATTAGCTCAGATTTATTCGCGGGACATCTTTCTAAGCTACGCTGAACCCGAGAACTTAATTATCTTTCAATGAAGAAAGCTCTGTGCAAGGAAAAACAAAAGTTAATTCAGAACCATTAGAGGTTATAATGTTTTGTAGTTAATACAATGATATTTTTCTTCTTTTCTGCATTTCAGGGAAATCCACTCTTCCCAAAGGAAATCACCAAAGCATCGTTTTATTATGTCGATAAGTTCATCCTTCTCTCATGCTTAAACACACTTTATATGTACAAATATAACATTGAAGAAACAAAACAAGAAGTAAAAAGGTGAGTAATCAAAGTCCATTCGTTTACAGAAATTTTATTATGCCAAGTGCGGGTGCTAGGTGATGTTGCTATACTTCTTTATTTCTCCAAGCTTTAAAATTTATTTTCAAGCAAGTTTTGAATTTTATTTTGTGGTGTGTCACTAGGAGATCTTAGTTAATGCTTGATAAGGGAGAATTGATCAAACCGGGCAAATATTTCCATCCTCTCAATCCTGCATCAGACCTGCTGTTTATAATGTTTAACCCCTATATATTAAGCTAGTTCTAATTTTCCTCTAATTCTCCAAGTTTGTATCCCAAATTTTGTCTTTTCTCTTTTTCTTATGCTTTTGTCTTTTAATTCATATCTATTAAATTTTAGGTATCAAACAATGAATAGATACAAACTTGTGCGTAAATTCGAAGTCAAAGGTGTTCAAAATTTAACTACTTTTTCGGGCATTAACGGATTTTATTCCTGTATCTTTTCACGTCGCTTAAAGGACACTTTGCTTAACGCTCTTGTGTTCCTTTTGCAGAAAATAGTCAACTTGAGCTCATTCCTCGCAAAGAATTGAGTCTCCTGCTATAGTGTTTTGCCTAGAATGTTTACTTGTCATTCTCACAATATTGCATTTTCAAGGTTTCAAACATAGATCCAAAAATATTTTTCCCAGTTGGTAAAGTATTTCGTCTAAAGTGGCAATAAAGAACACATTTTCTTCAACTGGCCATTTAAATTTATTGACAAACAAATTTCTGCTCCTTATGGAAGCTAAAAGGATATATAAGAAGCTTCGTTTTATTTCTCAGTATAATAACGCTACACACTAATGGTTAGTGGTCAATTGTGAAGAAAGAATATAGCCTTATTTCGGTGTTTCGATCCAAAAAATCAACAGTACCCTTGCCTCTCCTTTGGCTGTCATATCTCAGACACATGATGATGTCATATTTCTTAAGCGTCGTTGCAACTGAAACTCGATGGCAATTTTCTTCAGGGACACTTGAGACTTTACCTCTAGATAACTGCCTTAACGATTAAACAGACATCGTTCTTGCTGCCTGTTCTGACAAAAGCGTGGCCGTTTTCGACATGAACACAGGGACAATCGCAAGGCGCATGAAGAATGCTCACACCAGAAATGTTCATACAATCAGTCAAAATCAGGTTTGCTTTATTTCCGTTATCCTCTATAGTTCCTTTTCTTTCGTTTTGGTCTTCTGCTTTGAGACCATGCCTTCAGCTCCGTAACCCTCTTCTAGGGATCACCTTACGTCACTCAACCCTCCGAAGCCTACGATCTGTTTCTGACGTCAGCTGCTACCGACGGCATTAAGCTTTGGGACTTGAGGGCTGATCGGTGAGTGTTTTCTTTTTTTTTCGTTGCTTCTGGGGGCATCAAGGATATTTACCAGGCCAAAATTGACATCAAAATTAGCCTAATGGACAAATGAAAATGCAGTGATAAAGCATTAAGACTCAATACATTTTTCTTCGCAGCCATCTGATTTATGGTAAACCATTATTTTGAACATCAAATGAGCCAACTATCGAAGCGAGTTTGAACTGACATGAAGATACTTTATTGCTTCTCCTGAAAATGACTGCCTGCCATCCATTTTCCAGTAGTGGATGTAGAATTTCGTACTTTCTTAATTTTCTGCACTTAAAGGAATGCTAACTGCATATAACCGCCAATTTCTCTCTATCTAAGGCTGTGAATTTAAAATGCAAACCTGTTGGTCAGCCCATTAATCCCAGCCTTTAATCAAGGACTCTGAAACAACTTCACAACCTTAGCAAGGCTTCTGCCTTTTCTTTGCTAGCTGCGTTCGAAAGTTTGATGGTCACGTGAACAGATCGCAGACCGTCGGAGTTGCGTATAGCCCTTGTTCCAGGTTCATTGCGACTGGCTCCGAGGACCGAAGTGTGAGTACATCCTGTTGAAAGGTTTTGTCACTTTAGCTAGAAGTAGTGCAACTAGTTTTCGCATACTTGTTTTGTACCGCAAAGCACTTGTTCACAAATTACGTCCTACAACCCCCTATAAATCCGCCTCTGCGAAATGTAAACTGTGTTGTGCAAAAGAGCAATACGCAGTTCACCATAAGTAAATATAGTTCTCGTTAAATAGTTCTTATTCGATTCTAGGCCTATGTGTTTGACATTCGGAACAGCTCGTATCTCCATCGTCTAAGTGGTCATTCTGATGTCGTCTCCTGTGTTGGATTCCATCCACAGATTCCAATGGTGAGTCTTTCTAAGCTCTTCTTCGCATTTTATCACATGAAGGCTTAATGTCGTACCTACAAAGATTGTTTACGGCTGTTTCAAGTATTGGAGATGCCTTTGAAATTTGAGCATAACGCTCAACCTCCTTTGGCTTACGAATCTCAGAGGTCTTGGCCACAGCATACCGCTGAAAACCGGTGTGATAACTACCCGCTTTGTTTTAGATCTAACTCCCCAGTGCGCTCCTAACACTCCTAACATCACAGCGCGTCATAACAATGGGTATTGAAATGGCTCCATTCCTGCTACAAGTCTCTTATAATCGTTGGCTGAAGTGAAAGCGGTGCCATTTGCTCCAATCAATTACCAATCCAGCCCGAAAGTGGTTCCACTTCCCGTACTTCTCAGGCCGTAGGCTTATACAAATCGACTATACCATTTTCGCTCTATGGACTTATGATGAATTCTAATGTTGTCAAGTTTTTTTCGTAGCTTGTAACTGGGTGTCTAGACGGTGAGATGCGATTCTTCCAAGATCAATGACCTCAAAGGTATCACAATTCTTAACCCTGGACAATGGGTGATGTCATTGATGTCCCATGGTGCATTCATCGCAAATCTATAGCCCAGGTTTATTTGGTATTTGCTAAATTGCTAACTGAATGTGACCGTCACATGAAGTAACCCCTAAATGAACATTTTGAATCACGCACGTCGGCCCGTTGCTACGTGAGAGACTCACTTTCGCGATAACCTTTGCTTGTTAATCTTCTATGAAGACAGCACCTCTGCATTTCATTTGAAAGGTACACTTCCAAAAGGGCCCAGCTAATACTAATTGAACAGCTTGTATTGGAAATTTCAGTATTATTTCAGTAAAATGCAGTGCATGAATAAAAACAGATGCATAGGAAAAAAATAGTTTCCCTGCATAACTAAACCTAAATTAAAGACAATTTTGCTTACGATAAATCCATTTTTTAATGAGTCCCAAACCCAACCACGTTTTATAGTTTTCTTTCTATGCAGCTATTGGCTCGTTAGTAAGAGCCTTGGCCTTTAAAAAATAAACAAAGAGTCTTTAAAAAACACCCGATAGTTTCAAAGATTCCAATCATTTCTCTGTCCATTTTGCCAGGCATAGAATTCTACAACGAAATATCAGTTCAGTGTTATACTAACAATTATTTCAAGGGTGCTAAGCTTTGCATCTATTGTAGAATTATAGACATATAAGATATTAAACTATATTGATAGTATAAGCTCATTTATGCAGTAAGTGCTTCTTTGAAAACGTGCTTCCTGCAGAGGAACTTCCGACTTCATGAAATGGACCATTCAACACCTATTTCTCAAACGTTTTCTGGGCATTGTTCCAGATAAAAGCCAGTTAGATACCAGCTAAGAGAAGCATGAAGTACTTTAGAAATAAAAGATCTCTTGGTTAAATTAATAAATCGTGTTCTCTTTGTAGAGAGTACAATGTAATATGAAGTGTTATCTAAAAGCAATTTAATTGTGTAAGTTGAAATTTTAATTGTGTTTATATAAGTTTGTTAAATATTTCTTTTAATAAATTTCCTGGCTGCAGCAAAGAAACAGTTAGAGTAACGACATGGTAACTGAAAACTTTCAAAGTCTTAAAGATCCTCAACGGGAAATGACTTAAAATGCAAAAAATTTCATTACCAATATGAAAGGCTTGTCATTTCTTCTGTCCCCTTAAAAAATTGAACATTGTAAAATCAAATAAATGCACCTTGTTAATATTGTTAAATTCTTTAAACACGACTGATTTTACGACTACTTCTGTTTCCTTAAGACTGGCTTGCCTGCTTTTATGTAATATATGTATTAATAACCGTAAGAAAATTTTAATTTGAAATCATAGAATATTAATTGTGATGTCACTGAAATCTTGAAAATACTTTTCATCAAGGCTAATCAAAGTGTCTCTTTTTGAAGCGTACTGTATATTGAGTTCACGCCGATGAATTGAATCATTTTCCCTTCGGGTATCGCTTCGTTTTTCTTTCGAATGCTAGACGCGTAGCTGTTGAATTCTATTTAAACTGGTTGTGTTCTACTGCGAGTAATTCCCACTTCAGGTAGATATTCTAGAAGGCTAACAATATGCCAACTCTTTTCTAGCTTTTAATGGATAAGAAAAAGCCTTTGTATATGAATACTTTTTTATTCATTCTTCCTAAACAAGTGTATGCTGGTAAGTTACACTCCTGTCCTATTCTTTTAACTCATACATCACTCAAGCAGCTTTTGTCGAAATTTTTATTAATTTTCATTTATTAAAATTAGTGTCAAAAATATAAAAACAAATCCAGCTATTTCATATTATAAACGCAGCTTGAAAGCGAGGTCTGTTCCGTCGATTTAATCAGTAGCAATTCTCCTCCACAGCACTCATTTTAATAGGCGCCCATTCTTTGAGTTTTCCTCATAAATCAACACGTATATCAATATAAAACGCCTGATTGTTTATTGCTTATCATACGCCAAATTGGCAAATTGAACTACAAAAGGGAACGATCGTAGAGAGTTTCTCAATACGCGCTGTTTACTCACGGCTGAACACCACCCGTGCTGGCTTCAAAGGAATCAGATCCAAAAAGAAATCAACATGTGGGCAGCAGATCACGTGGCGAGGCTAAGCCTCTGTATGGTTCCAGGCCTTGTCGATGAGGAGGAGCTCGTGGAAAGAAGAGTTTCTTTGATCCTCTCAGGTTTGATTGCTCGTCGTCAAGCTATTCACTGTGAAGTCACGTGACGTAAACTCATCTTTAAACTGTTGTTTCGCCTTGTTGTATCCTCTTTTTGTTAAAACATTTTATTTCAAATATTTTGATTTGAGATGTGATCTTTATGCAGGTTTTGAAATATTCATGCATCGTGATGGAGTTAGCCCAAGGCTTTGATGCTTCTGTTGTACCAACAAGTTTTCCAACATGATGTTTGCTTAGCCGCATCGCTATTCAACTTGACATATAATGATTCATCGCGAATTAGAATTGGTAAATGACGATGATTATGATGGTGACGATTATACAAATGCCCTGTTCTAGACGAAGAGACCGAAGATGAAGATGACACGAAGCAAGCTCCGATACAGGATGCGAATGCAATTCTACAGCTTATGACGCACATTCCCGACATTGTTATTAACTACAACCAAAAGGTTGCCATGCCAGCCAGGAAGGAGAGCATTGGCGTAGCCATGTTTGCTGACATATCTGGTGTGAATACCTTTCACTGCACAAGCTTCCTCTCCAACATCATGACCTATTTTATACGCAATATAACTGTAGATATCAGAGCTTATATTTTTATCTAGAATTGTTATTTTTGCATTTGACACAAACAAAGAGCCATGTTTTTTAGTTTCATTATTTAGTGTCACGCGATATTGAAATATTTCAATATTCATAATTAAATGTTAACCTTTGATTGCTTAAATACTAGAAGTCTTGCATTAATAAACATTCGTTTAAACTATAATGGAATAAATTATTAGAATTTGTATGATTTAGTCCTTTTAATGCATGCTTCACAACTCTCTAGCAATTACTTGATTTCCTCTTCACTTTATTTCTTGAATGCATGAAGATTAGACCTATCTTCTTGCAGGATTTACTGCTCTCTGTGAAAAATATGCCGACATGGTGACCAAAGATAATTCAGGCTGTGGCACAGACAAGCTTACTGCAACTCTGAACAGCTACATCGGAAAGATCGTTGACTGTGAGTATTCTTTGAGTATTGGCAGCGTTTGTGTTAGAGCAGCAGAAGATTTATAAAAGGACGAAGTGGAGGACTACGCAAAAGCATTTCCTTAAACATGACAACATCAGCGAATCTTTAGATTTGGATTGACTTAGCAAACTGGAGGCTGCCCTGCCGCAACAACAACAATCGTAATATGCAACGCGATGTGGGAAAACATAAGTCTTCTATCTCAAAGGTAGTAGTAGTAGAAAAATGCAGGATATGACATTTAAGCTCGCTTTCTATTTAAATGTCAGAATCATTACACGATTAACACGATTTTAGGTATCATCAAAGATGGTGGGGATGTCCTGAAATTCGCAGGTATTTATATGATGAAGGTTAGCTTGAGGTAAATGTTGTCTGAAGAATGACGAGGAATTTGATATTTGGATGCAAGTAAACTATACCAAAAATAACTAAGAATATGTCGAGTGACTGGTGGTTTGTTTTTGTTGAAATCAGGACAGACTACTCGAGTTATCATTTCAGGTATCAACATTTCAAGTAAAAAATGGTTAAGTATTTAGTCTTTCTAGCTACTTTATGCATTACTTTTAGGCGAAATTACTCCCAATCTGACCCAAGAGCCATAAATGTTGGGAGATAAGATTTGTAGGTAGCAGCCATTAAGAAGCCATATATTGAGTGGAAATGTGTGCGAAGATTGTCACACGTTATTTGTATTCGGCAGTGTTACTGATTGATCATTGATCCAAGTCGCTTAATGGATTCGTACAATGCTGTTTTAGCATTTCAACTTTCTTTCTTAAGGCCTTAATCTTTGTGGTGTGAACAAACTGACAATTTGATAGGCTACCAGTCGTTATCAATCTAAACAACTATGCTATACAATCTTTCTATCAAAAACAGTCTCCTTCAGCCCAAAATGCGTCTTCTCTGTTGTTATCAATCTAAACAACTATGCTATACAATCTTTCTATCAAAAACAGTCTCCTTCAGCCCAAAATGCGTCTTCTCTGGGTGCCTTGCAATCATGGTTCCATGGCAAGCAAGTTTCTTTCTTCTGCCTGCTTCAGAGCGATCAAAAGGCTAAATCAGCGTTTGATTTATTCCGATTCCAGGCGACGCCATTTTGGCTTCATGGGTATTTTCCAACTCAGGCCATAACGTGCAGACTGTACTCACCAAGGCGATTCGGTGTGGTCTGTCCATCCAAGAGAAATGCGACAACCAAATGACTGAGGTTGGAATCTTGCTGCGCGTCAAGATTGCTATGGCGGTCGGCTCAATGCTGATTACCTTTGTGGGTGTGGAGGAGTCAAAGCAGTTCGATTTATCGGGCTCTGCGATTGACGAAGTCGGCGCTGCGGAGAAGCATGCTCAGCCAAGTGACGTCATCATTACGCCGCTCGCTTGGACGAACTGTGACCAAGATGTCTTCAAAGCGGAGAAATTGGACGACTGCGATTTGTTTAGGGTAAAGCAGTTTTATTTCTTGAGATTACGACATCTAGGTTTGTTTAATTTTGCCGATGTTTAATTTTGCCATTTATGATGAAAGTAGCCAATATCTAAAAAGACTTTCCACCTTCTATTTATGTTCGACTTTCTTGTATTTCTTTAGGTGTCCGAAAACAAGCGACTCTTTGAGCCGCACAAAGTGAGTCAAGGGCTTGCTGCAGCTTTCGTCTTCAATGACTTGAAGGGCACGGAATTCACGTCAAAGAAGAAGTTTGTTGTTTGTCCGGAAGTGGACAAGTTGATTGAGGAGTGTCCAGTCTGTCAGTTAGGCCTTCCAAAAGCATTGTTACCGGACACTGATGATGGGGAGTTCAGAGGGGGCTTTGAGCATGCGCGAGCTGCTAGAAGAAACAACGGACAAGCAACCAACAACCGGAAAGAGAAAAAGTTCGGTATGTGTCGCTACAAAGCGTTCTACTGGTTTGATCGCTAGGGTAGCTTTGTAGTTAAATGCATCATAAGTACTTATGGGGTAACACCAGGATGCATTTTAGACCCATTACTCTTCAAGAAATAGACTGACAATGTGTCTTGGTCGGAATAACAGCACCCATGAAATTATACGGATATCGGCATTAACAATAATGATGCTAGGCTAGTCAATTGATATATAGGATTATGCATAGTGATATGCTATTGAGAAGTTTAATTGTTGTTGGCAATTTTCCCGATTCCATTTTAATTGGAAGTCCGCATAATATTACTGAAACTGAATTTAACATTTCGTGTCAGTTTCTTATCTTGCTTTATTCGGTTTCATCGTTTCTCTACGAAAGATCCAAAGAGTTACTTGTAGAATTTTATAAGGTTCCCTCTCAGTACTCGAATCAAAGGCACGGCCATACATAGCATTTGCCCGCTTTTTCCACATAAGAAAAATCCTGCACAGATCAAAAATCATTCATTACCAGAGTACATTTTCCATTTACCTCTTGCTAATAGTTGAAAGCATATAGAAAGCAACTCGTCGGTGGACTTTTGCGTGGAATACACTTTTCGTATATGATATCCTGCGATATTCCGAGGGGGCATAACGCTTCCCCCTAGCAACGAAGACGCAAATATCGGTTGCTGTGGTGACTTTTCCAACATAATTGAAAATTGTAAGAAAATTCAACGGACAATGATAAAAGCACTTAATCAGTGATTCTATTCAGGTAACGTATCCGTCCCTCGGCCAGAATGTTTTGCTCTTGTTCTTCCTCTATTCCTTTTTGCCAAGCTGGCAACTCCGTCTTGATACATACCAGTGCAATCCACTACATTTCCAAATCTGCTTCATAAAGAAGGATACATACAGTAGTAAGAGGTATAGCAGTATTGTTATATTTTTACACATAAAGGCAATCTCGAGCAGTGTCATTCATACTACGCCTTCATCTGCAAACTGCTAGAGTAAAATGCGAAAACCATTTCAATAAGTGTAAATGTTCATTTTTCAGATCGAATAAGAATGACATTTAATTTGGGCGGAGATCAAGTGCAGGAACTACGAGCTTATGTCACCACACCAGTTCTCGATAAAGTGAGTTCTTTTCAAGGAAATACGCAAAAACGATTGGCAATGACAATAAAAATGCATAATCAAATATCATATGTAGCAAAGTTTGTGTGATTAAAGATTGTGAACAAGGACCGAACTGAGAAGGACCAGATGTATTTGATCGGCATTTAGGATACATCGAGGCAACGATAACGGGTTTATTATTATTTATTTATTATTGTGGTATATTATTGTTTACTTCACTTTAGATTGACCATGGACAAGACCTGGAGTGGTTATCAGAGATGCGTCAAGTATCGGTTTTGTTTATAAACATGAAACTGCCCGACGGAGTTGAGGATGCCGCTAGGGCTCTGCAGAAGGCATTTGAAGTGATTTATGATGCCACCATCAAGATGCAGGGTAGGCATTAAGATGACCGTGATTGACATAGTCAAGAATGTCTTGTTGCCAGCATAATGTTGCCTTCATCTAATTTTGCATGGTGCTGGAGTTACCAAAGCATTATTCTGCAAGTTCTTGACTTCCTGAGTCATGCCATTGACTTTTAAAACGATGCTAGTTGATAAATGCGCATGACCTTGGGTAAAAGTCAACTTGGATTTAATTTGTCATTTTCGAAAAAGGTGGATTTATTATTCATTTCAGTTCGAAAATTGTCCTGCATCATCAATATTTTAGTGAATAATGCTACTGATCGTTTCCGATAAGTCTCTCTAAACCGGCATATGTCCGACGTATTACTTCAGAGCTTTCTGTGTTTTCGTAGATTTTGAATGATATATTGTGTCACAATTATAAATTCAATAAATTGTACTATTTATTTTCAAGATTTTTTAAGATATCTTTTTGCGTTTTTAGGAAACTTGAATAAAGTATTCAGCTTTGACAAGGTTGGTGAAAGATAAAAATCATCCATCATGTTGCATTAAACACTTGCGACCAAAAATTCATTGTTGCAAGTTTGCAAAAGTGTTGGTTGAATGTCTTTGAATATGACCTTGAAATACATGACATTGACATATGTCAATATTTGCCTGTCAGCAGTGGCACTTGAAATCATTCTTGTATATGATACTCTGTTTACGAAACCCTAACATTTTGGTACTCTTCAGGGGTGCACTTTTGTGGTCATATTTGGTTTGCCGGGGGGCAAGCACGAAGATGACGGCGCGAGGGCACTCAAGGCTGGTCACATGATCTACGAATCGCTGCATGCCGTAGCTGAAATCACGTGGGTATACAACTGTTGAAATTAGATGCACAGACTATGAAAATGCAAGCTGCTTTTCAAAGCATCGTATAGTGAAAAGAACCGCAGTGTGTAGCCGTACGATGCGGGTTAATTTGAGAGTTAGATCACCTTTGCAATGGTATTTTTATTCTGTAACAGAAGGCTACGGAAATTATGAAAATATTCCGGTTTTACTTTTCATGGACCTTGTTAATTGGGAGGCTTTAAGTAGCTTTTTTATCGAGAACATCAGTCCAGCTAGGTGCCAAAGCGCGTACTTCGTCTCTGCTTCCATTGCCAATTCTCCTCCGCTGCGGTCACTGGAAGCAAAAGCGATTCTGTTGACAAAACTGCCTCTCCATTTGTAAAATCTAATTAGCCCTTGACGCCAACGACTACTTCAGTTTCCACGCACTCTGTTGGTTCCTGCAACTAAGCTCCGATTAATTTGCCCAATTATCTTTAGGGATGAGAGTATAGGCGTGACAACAGGCCGTGCTTTCTGTGGCGTTGTGGGACACAAAGACAGGCACGAGTATACAGGTAATTGTCTATTTATACCAGCCACCCCTCTCTCTGTTTACGCTATTTCTTAGCGTTTTGGCCCATCGGCTGTGAATTCTTTGGATTGTACAACAAATCATGCTGCCTGTCTAATTTTTAAACCTATTTTTAAACTTATAAGTCGAACTTACATTTTTCAAGAAGCTTTCTAAATTTACTTATGATACCACGAAAGTGTTTTCAGTGTGTTTCATTTGATAATATTTTACCACTTTTTTATTGAAGTGATCGGTAGGAAAGTCAATATGGCTGCCAGATTGATGACAAACTACCCAGGGAAGCTTTCCTGCGATTCAGAAACCTACGAAGTCGCAAAGTCAAAGTTGAAGAGATCGGATTTCATTGCATTGCCTTTCAAGCTCCTTAAGGGCATCAAGGATCCCGGGACAGTCAGAGAGTACAACCCTAGCTCCAGGTAACGAGGCTCTTCGCTTCTCTTTGCTTCTCTTTGCTTCTCTTTGCTTCTCTTTGCTTCTCTTCGCTTCCTTTGATGTCACTTTGAATGGGCAAAGTGCCTGGTTGGATTTTGGTGATTTTTAATGAGCAATGACCACAGAGTATTTTTTGACGTCATTATGAATTGTTTGGGCCGTTTTCCTCTTTAATATTTCATAGATGCAATTAAAGGATCACACTATGCGGTAATCGAGAATTCTTGCAAGTAATTACACTTTATGACTATATGCATATTTCAGTATAGTTGCACGGGAATCATTTTCAATTGCGCATATGGATAATCCTTTTTCTATTGTCCTTTGAAGTTCATCTGTTCTATTTTCTTACCTCTTTAAGATTCTAGCTCTTCTTGATTTTTCAACTTTGCATGGGTCCAATTTTAGCGACAAAGGAGCTTGTACAGTGTGCTCAATCATTGTAACATATGCAATCATAGTGGTAATCATATTCCAAAAGAGCTCTTTTCTCGCTGAGAATTTTGTTCATCATACCATGCTACTTATCAATTATCTAAGTTGTTCATTCATTGAACACCAACCGCCCTCAAATAGATGCAGGATTCATGAAATTTTACGACTGCACCACGTGCATAAGATGGAAACGGGAAATAATGAATGGCTTTTGAAACTTGCAGAGTGAAGAAGCGCTTGTTGCAATTTGCTCTGAGCAAGACATTCTTCTAAATACTTACATTGTGCATGCCTTCCTGCTTTTTTGCATGAATGTCAATCAAAATGTCTAGTCATAAAAAGTTGGCCTAAACGACTTAATCTATGAGTCTGAAAAATAAACCGCTTTCTATAAAGTTTTGGTCCTGATGAAGAGACTTTGAGCAACGTATATGTGCTCATTGCTGAGTGATCAATTTTGAGATGATGGAGCTATTGGTACTGCCTCGTAAATTTCAGGATACAAAAGAGTCTTACAAAAGCAATCTGTGCAGTTAAAGTGAATTCTTTCTTATTTGCAATTGTACTTTTCAGCCCCCAAGACGATGTGAAGGACTACGACTTCCCGATTCTAGGCAAGTTCAGAAGTCATTTTGAGTCAAATGAGTCATGATGAGTCATTTTAAGTCATGTTGAAAAGCACTGGCTTCTGAGTCAAAACGTGATAAGATCCCTGGCTTCTTCCACCAGATTGCTGAGCTTTCCATAACATTAACCCTGAACCCTTCAGTTTTTATTTCTTTATACATCTATATTTATTTATGTGTCTATGGTAGTGCGAATAAATGCCTTCATATTTTTTGCACTAGCTTCATTATAGATCCAATTAGCTAAACTTGTTAAGGGCTCTAACTTGTAGGAAAACCAACCGCTAAACACATTTCATTTTAGCAGGAATTGTCCTTTGTAATTTTCCCATTTCTAGCAAGGGCGTCTCTGCCTAATTCATTTTATACACAACTTTAATGGCTTTGATATTTTGAACGAAATTTCCCCATTTTGTTGACTAGAAAAGGGAAATTCTAAGCCAATGTCGCCCTTGGTTTTGTAAAAAGTCATAGTATTCACATTGTCGTGTAATCAGGGAAAGTAATCAGAGGGACTTATCTTGTTAAAGCTCATCTGCTCTTATTTGCTCAAAAGTGATGCCTGGATCTTTATTTAGGTAGGGAGAAGGAGATTGCAGAGTTTTCTGGTATCCTGCTCAATCTGAAATCGCGGAAAATTGCAACTGAAAATATCATTATAATCGAAGGGGATGCGGGTATTGGTAAGACCCGATTACTTGAGGAATACATGGATTTGGCGGAAGAGAGGAATTTTAGGTAAGAACGCCTTGCTGGCAGCTTCACCTGTCTTTGCACTAAAAAGATGTTTTTGTTGCTTGAAATATGGGTGTTTCACACACATAAAGATACGTATGCTTTGGGCTTGGTCTGCTGACAACCGGTCTGAAATTCATGATTTAATCGGTTATTTGCGAAATGTTTAGTACAAGATCGTGCCCGGACAATAAAGATGTCATTGATGTCCTTCCAGTTTGATTATTCAAGTTTTCAGTATTATTGAAGTTCAGTGAACTTTATGATAGTTGGCATGATGGACAATAAACATTATGGTTTAAAAATATGACATTTCTAAGCAAGCTTGCATAGATAAGACAGGGTTTTTCGTTCTTCGCTCGAAATTCATCCTCTCGCAATACTGTCCTTGAATCTATTTCAGATTGAACTATCTGGAACTGGATTCGTCTCAGGCTGTTGCACCTTATTTCGTAATTGGGAGCTTCATTGCAACCCTACTTAATCTAGAGCATTGCAGATGCAGCTCTGAAAAAGAACACATTCTTTTTGATGTCGTCGATGAGCCAGACATGAGGGAGAATGTGTTTTTACTCAACGATCTTCTTGGAACAGAGGCATGTATACGTGCATTTACTAAGATGATTACTAACAATTCATCACAAATTAGCAGAGTTTCGTTTAAAACACACTTCTAACTGGTACTAGTGATGTGTGTAAAGCTTTTGAACTTAGCTCATGGAGTTTACTGGCCCTCTGACCAAACAGCCTTTACCACATTTACAGTGCCTGCCACTATTCTCTTCTAAATTTTCATTTTCACACACTTCACACGCCAACAACTTAATAAAAGGCAATGCTGGCAGCTTCCAGCCAATGTTGGGAAAATAGTTGAGCACAGAAACTTCGTTTCATCTTATAACATGACAACATTGTTCGATTGCGGGTCGAAAACATGTCTAACACTTTTGCATGCATTGTACTCTTTAGGCTTTCTGAGTCTAACTTTGCGCATTTTCTAGATTATACCGGATCAAAAGTTTGCTACAATGGCCGAGGAAGAGAGGAACTCGCGCTTTCACGATTTGTTGTTCAATATTATTAAAAAGGTAAGCTCCTGTGAAGCTCTTTAGGTTGAATTTCTTTCATGATTTTCCAGTATATGAAATTGAATTAACAATACTATTTACATATGTATACACAAATGTATATATGAAAATGACCAGCATTCGCCACCTACTAAAACGGAGAAGTTTCATAATTGCCATGAAGGCTTTTATTGGAAATTCATATATATATGTATGATTTATGTGTCTGCTTGGCTTGTTCCAAAAAGATAATTTAATAAAATATAATTCCTCCAGAATCTTTTTATTAATATTAGTACATTAATTGAGATTTCGTTTTATTTATCATGATTATCAGTTGAGTAATCACTGTTTATAACTGGTAATTTAGTGAGATATTTCCTGTGAATTTCAAAGTGTGCAGACTGAAAGTTGAAAGTTTAGAAGATAAAGGTGAATAAATTCGTGCTTCATTCATGCTATATATTGAACAGGTACCTTTTTCTAGGTCACCGACAAATGCCCGAACATGTTCATCGTTGACAATGCCCAGTTCATTGATAGCGAGTCGTGGGGGTTCTTCTTTGATTTCCTCAGTGCCTCTAATGCCATCTTGTTGCTGGCAATGCGTTCTTTATCGGTCGTAACAGGCCAAGCACCTTGTGATGAAGAATTGAAAATTCTGGATCACAGCAAGACGAAAAGAATCTTTCTTGGTAGGTCATGTCCTGGCTTGTTTCTTCTAGGATATAACTTTGATTCATGGTAATTCATAACAAAGAAAAAAACTCGTTTAATACAATATCCCACAAACCAATCAAGATGCGTGTTTACATTGCATGAGCGAGTTTAAGGGTTGTATTCATACTTAGATCGGAGTTTCCATCTCTTGAAGAGTTAGTCTGACATACGTTTTTCTTCTTGACAATGACGTAATTACCTTCCCAGATGGCCTGGAGGAAACGCTACTGGCTGACCTGGCCTGCCAGCTTCTTGAAGTGTCATGCATACCTCTACGGCTCGACGAAATTCTAAGGACGAAAAGCAACGGTGTTCCGTCTTGGTGCGAGCAACTGGTAAAGGAACTACAGATGACAAACGTCATTCAGGTAATTAATGGCAACTCATATCTTTTCATCTCACTATAACTTATTACGAAATAATTTAATTGCCTGACAATCGCTATAAGCGACAAAATACCCTAGATTTAAAAATAAATATCCCAAACCCTAGCTGCTCTAATTCGGTAATAAGAATCACCGATACTTACCATGCGATGAATTTATTGATTGCAACAATGCACGCCGGTTTGCCTTGTTGTCCGTGAATGATCCTAGTGTAAGTTCCGCTAGAGCTTTGAAGGTTCAGCTCCGTCTCGATGCACGTCCTACTGTCTTTCACAGACCGGACCTGCTACCCTTCTGGACAGAGCAGTCAGTATAGATGTCTCAACTGCTGCCGAGTCGAGCATCAGCATTCCCAGCATTGGCAACCAGCAGACCGAGCTGCCAGTGCCATCTTCTGCGAGGCGGCGCTGGAGTGTCACCAAGCACATCATGACCGCCTTCAAACGACACAGCAACAGCTTCTCCACGACTTCTGAACACCCAGCAATGTCGGAAGCTGATTCTAGAAGAAGTTCAGAGCACCTTGCCAGCTCCGAGTTGCGTGCTTCGAGCGGAGATTTGGACAGCGGGAGCGGAGACAAATTTCACCGGTCCCTGCAAGAATTTTACCAGCGCGGAAGACGACAGAGCATAGAATCCGGAAAAAGCATACGCTTGCATTTAGAGTTAGATGAAGGTCTGTACCCACTAGCAGAGGCAAATGATGAAATTGGAGAGTCAGAATCACTGCCTTCAAAGAGCACAAGCCAAGCTAGCTGGGGAAATAAGCGCCGTAGCTCTGTCGGTGTCCCCATGTTGTCAAACGGAGCCTGCAAGCTGACCAGCACTCACATCTACGCGACGCGCGGTGCCATCCCGGACGATTTAGACACCGTCTGTATCATTGCACCTGGTATGCAGATAAGCGACGCCGTTGTACCTGACTCCGTCAACGATGTGGTCGTTGCGCGGTTAGACCGCATGTCCCCAAACGAACAACTCATTTTGAAATGCGCATCGGTCCTAGGTATGAGTTTTACGCGGGAGGTTTTAAACGCGATTGTCCCGCGGAAAATAGCCCCAGTGCTGGATACGACGTTGTACAAGTTAAGCAAAGAGAGGCTCCTTGAATGTGGATCTCTGGCCATGACCCAGTCACAACACAATAATCGAAAAGAAAGCAGGATTGGTGGCACTTCGAGCCATCATCATCATCATAAGCAAGACTTCAAGCCAAAGAATCAAGTGTTGTGCGGCTGCTACGCGGCAGACGGCTACCCGACTATAAACCTGTCACAAACCGTTCGTAAAGCAGCTGGCAAAAAGAAACTTTGTTTGTTTTTTCATTTCTGCAACACGTTTGTGCGTGAGGCTGCCTATGATTTGTGGTTAGAAGACCAAAGGAAAGCTTTACACGAAAGGGCAGCCATGTACCTTGAAACGCAGGGACATTTGTGCAAAGCCTGCGGAGGAGAGTCCTTTGTTCCAGGGATGAAAAGCAAAAGTGTCCAGCGTAGCAGCTTTGCGACTCGTAATGTCGGTGAGACTTCTCCGCATCAGTCAGTTCTCAGACCTTTACACTGTGTGCCCAAGGTCATACAAAGCATCAGACTACTTTATCAAAGTAGTACCTCTTGCCTCGACGCTGGATTGTCAAATCATCACTTTGTATTGGCTGTCAAGTCCACCTTCTTCACCCTGGCTATACGATGTTCTTGTTTTCCTCTTGGTTAAGCAGTTTTCATAACTATTCATGTCTCGCTGTTCTTCTTTCTTATTCTTCCTCTTGATCCGGCTTCTCTTTTCTCTATCTTGCTAAGTAGTTCTATTTATTCTTGCTGCCACATTTCCGTCCTCTCCGTTTTATTTTTCCATTCATCTTCTTCATCTTAATTCTTTCTTTCG
This sequence comes from Nemopilema nomurai, assembly GCA_003864495.1. NCBI lineage: Eukaryota > Metazoa > Cnidaria > Scyphozoa > Rhizostomeae > Rhizostomatidae > Nemopilema > Nemopilema nomurai. The sequence continues at coordinate 1,649,837 of PEDN01001352.1, forward strand.
TATTTCTGTCTTCCTTTGCTTTTCCATTCATCCTTGCTGCTCTTTTTTCTCTTTCCTGGCTGCTCTGTTATATATTCTTCTCCTTCTTCTTCCTACTCCTGTTTTTCTTCTTCCTTGTTACACTGCTGATTTCCTTCTTCCTCCACAGTGGACGTTGCGTATCGCGTGGACAGAAACCGCGCACACGCAGCCGCGAAGATGTCTTCAGCGAGCCACCAAAAGAACTTGATCTTCGCCAAGGTGCTCACGGGAGCCAACCGAGTGAACATGGAGAAGGAGGAGGTCCGTACTGAAACTGGTTATTATTCGAAGCAGAAGCAAGTTGGCACCAGAGGGGATGGCATTGGCAGGGCACTTGTGGATATGGCAGGTCCCGTATGCTTTGCTCACTTACTACAGGCTCGCTTGTGTTGGCGTTCTTACGAATCTTTCACTGAGCTCACTTCTGAGACACTTCCAACGGCACATAGTATGACATCAAGACCTACCATAAATGACAATGACTTAGGTCCATTGCTCATAATTTGCACCACGCTCACCAGAAATATAATTTCTGTTCAAAAACTGCCTTTAAAGAATTTTGTTATGAATTTCATGAAGGAATGAATTTTACGAATTAACTCCAATTCTAGGATTGATAACTAAAAGTCTTGTCCAAGAGAGTAAGCCAACGAATAACTTTAAATCGATGGCACAAAAAGTGTTTGGGAACCGCCGCAACAAAGTCGTACCCGACAGCGATACAGTAACACGCGCGGTGGTTGCGGAGTTTCAGAAGTTTGCCATGGCGTCGGAGAAGTCAGCGGATCGATTCAGGAAGTCCAGCCAGCAAGATTTGCGGGCCTCGACCGATCAGACACGGTATGCAAATGATCGCAATTTAATCAACTTCAATAATCCGTAATTCCTGCAACCTATAAATATGAAGTGCGCGAGAGAGACAATGGTTTTCTATGTAAAATTTAATAGAACGATGCAAGTAAACACATTATATAATTCACTGGATTATGTATGATTGACTTTCTCTGACGAATGGCAAATGAGAAAGTGACGTAATAACTTGCAATGACGTAAGAGCGTGTTGAGGTGTTTGGACATGAAAAAGAGGCAGGCTTTTCAAAGTGTAGCACACACAATTGAAAAGCGATAAGTGAAAAGATGACGGGTCTAGAACTCTTCGCTTACTTTTTCGTTAGTTCAAAGACAGTTTACTTTTTGCACGTTCACGCAGTCGAGAAAATCCTTTTGACACACAGGCTTCCTCTAACTCTCGGATCTTTGCAACTTATAATTATCCCTTAATATATTTCTCTAACATCGTCGTCTTCTTGCCAATTAAAAAAGGATTGTCTCTGCTCGAGTATATGACCATGCACGGTAGCTAAACATGGAACTTCGGCTACTTTTTCTAAATCTGTAAAAGGAAGCCGATTTGAAGATACTCTGTGATTGAAGCCGATAGTAATAATCTCGAACTGGAATCCTAATACTGATCGATTGAAACCTTGCATGAAAAAGGTTTATAGTCTAATCAATCTTTCTATTCCTGCAAGAGTCGGAATTTGTTTGCGAATGCTCAGAATAAGCCAGATGAAGTGAAAGTTCACCAAGAAAGTAGATCTGAGTGATTTGGGCTCATTATCCTGCAGCTGTTTAAGGTCAAGTCCTAACATATCCGAGTTTGAAATGGTTCTGCGTGCAAAGCGAAGAAGGCTTTCGTGCATTTTTGCCCGTTGGCTTTATGCCTAAACACAACGCATAGAGGTTTGATCAGATTCATAGGCCAGGCTTTCGTAACATTGATAGATTACGGGTATGCACGTTGGCACGTTGGCACGCAGTATTCTGCCGAAGATAGTGCTGCGTTGTAGCACATCGCAACGGTCAGGGTATTCGTTCATGTTCGAACAGAATCATGTTCAGCTCTGGACTCCCTAAGCCCATTGAAAGCAAAGGGTTGCCTTTAAAATCCCACCAACGGATATCTACGATCATCTGTTCTAACTTTTCTCCACTTCTGCATTGCAAAGTTCTAGCCAAGTCGTTAATGCGACGTATGTTTATCATTCCTTCGGCAAAGACTCAGGAATACTATTATAATGCGGAGAAGTGAGAGTGTTATAGAACCTGTGTTTATTAATTGCAACAATTAGGCTCCCTGATATCAGACAGTTTCTAAGACATGATGTTCCGTCTTTATAACAGGTCAGCTCGAGTGAACGTCAGTGAGTGCCAGTGCAACTACGTACTGTCCGTGATATTTCCCCAGTTAGTCTTTCATTGGAAAGCATCTGGAAACAGGCTCAAGACCTTTCACTACTTCATTGAGAGTGCAGCTGCATTCATTACAATTCACTCAAACATTCAAGCACTGTCATACTTGAATGACGTAGACAATATGATCAACGAAGCAGAATCAAGTGCGGACGATGCAGATTTCTTCATAACTGCAGAGGACAAAGCGCGTGTTGAGTTCTTGAGAGGCCAGGTCAGATTCAATCTCTTATCGCTAAAGTAAACAGAGTAAACTTCTAGAAGTAATTTTTGCTGTGATTATTCTGTTCCACAACCGCTTATGAATGTTCCTTTCTTGCTGTTGTTGTTGCTGTTGCGGTTGTTGCTGCTGATATGGATGTTCTTGTTGTTGCTGCTACTGGTTTTCTTGAAGTATTCATTTGCCATTACACTTGTTTTTATCCGAAAAGAACTAATTAAGGCACTTTGCAATTTGAACATTGGCTTGGCAAGTTTTTTGCTGCACCACTTGTGCATCTCTGCTACTTTTCAAGTTATGTACCCCATATATAAATATGTGGGAGCAAACCTCTTACACCTCACTCAAATCTTAGGACAACATGAGCCTCTAAATTCTATAGTTGCAATTATGAATTCGGACTCTTTCAGCAAACAGGAACTTCCTATCGCTCTTGACGGATTTATCAAATCACACTATTAAGACCTCTCGTGCCCTTTTTGTGTCAGTCGTGTAAAGGAGATCAATCTAATACACTTTTTGGATGTCTTCTGCGAAGAGGAACAAATTATGCATGTATTTTCTAATACTCTAGAAGAGAAAAACTTTCTTATCACCTGAAGATGTTTAATGGTCTTAGATTCATGGCAGGAAAGGATAGATTATGAAGCTTGTGAACAAAGTATCGCAAGAGGCATAGGCGATATATTGGCAAAGAGAATTACCAAACTATAATCAGAGTGGGTACTGATTAAGAATAGTGCTACATTGGTAGTTAGTGGTTCTTATTTATGACAGTTTTCCCACCTGAAAAATCATGTTTTGACGAGTTTGATTACAATCTAAGGATTGAAGTCCAGCCCTGCCCAAATTCTCTGTTCTGCGCTCTTCTTTGCTTGCGCATGAGAGGCCTCCTCCTTCGTCAATTTTCCCGTTTACAATAAAAACAAGGATCACTGCTGATCTATTATTAATCAATCCCTTTTTTTAGGCCCTTATGAACGTTAATCGGATCGATGACGCCATCACGCACTTCGTCTTTTCACTACGACACCTGGGAAATTCCCATCCTAGGTCAAGCTTTGGCACTTTCGTCCGCACATTCTCCGCCTACATGACCCAGGTGTTGCATCGAAAAATGCCCGACACATTTAAAGAAAGAAGAGAGTAAGAATTTTTTCCCCTTTCTCGTTCAAGTCGTTATGAATAACCCATTTGATTAAGGTTTAAGTAGGCTCAAACTTGATTTAGATTTCCTTAAAAGTGGCAGCCATTCTTACGTTGCTCATTTTCATTATCACCACAGAAACCACGAAAATTAACATAATTGTTATTGGGAAATATTTCATAGCCCCACAAAACACCGTTGAGAGTCTATTCCTCTTTTCCAAGTTCAGTTTTAGTATTCTACTAGAACAAGACAGGAAATTCATTTGTAAAGTTAAGATTTCTCGTAGGGAAAGGTCGAGGCTTTTGATTGAAGAAGCACGCTGTCTTACGCACCTTTCCCATGCGTACCACGTAAAGCACGATTTGAAAAGGTCCTACATGGTCGCATTGGAGCAGTTGAACGCGGCCGAAGAAGCAGAAGAGGACTGGATCGAGGTTAGATGTGTGTCGTGTGGTCTCCTGCAATACTTCTTCTGCAACTTTAATCAAGTGACCAAGTACCTAATCAACAGCTTCGAGGCAACTTTGAGCAACCGCCCTTATTCTGCTAATAAACATTTCGCTTTCTGGCTTCTTCCCCTGACAACCTCGGCCGATATATGTACTTTCCATCATTTACTATGAAATCTGAAAATAGCATGGAGCACAGGGGTCATAGTTTTCTCACACTTAAAGCGTCCCTTTTTCCGATGCTACAGAGAAAGAAAGAGGCCCGGTAGAAAGAGAGCAGTTGCCGTGATATCGCAAAACACTCAAGTCCTAATTCATTGTTATTCGGATATAGGGCAACATCTTTAAAAGTCTGTCTACAAATCTGTGCAAACTCCCACACTTTGTGGAAAGAAAGGATTCGGCCTTTCATTTGGAATTTCAATAATCCTCTTCTGTTGTTCGATCTGGCTGTTTGTTTTGTCAGCTTTTGGCCACTTTCTAATGTTTGTATTCTTGGAAGAGGGTGGAAAGAATGATCTGAGTTTGTGAAAAAAGATTTTGCTGTTTCTTGCTGTTTCTTTTTTCTTGCTTGCTGACACGTTTCACTTGCAAAGATATATGAATCGCTTTGCACATAAAAAAGCCAATTAGGATGACTTTATGATCGTTATTTCAAATGTTTACTTGCACAGTCTTCTGTACCAAAGACGGTCGAATGAAATACTCTTACCCTTACTTTAGAAAGCTGGACAGGGGAGTCCATAAAGTTTACACACTCTTGGATGGTGCAGATGTATAAACGTTAACTAGATTTTAGCGCATGCAACTCACTTTTACAGCAATGTAAACTTGCTGAATCAAACTGAGAAATCTTGTGCAAATTTGGGACCATAAATTCCCTGTGTCAAATATGATGACGTATTCAGTGGCTAATGATGATCCCTAGCACCAACGCGCAGCTAGGTTCATGGAGGCAACTAATTTGTAGCAGAACTGCACAACAAGTTTGAGGCAACTGTGAAACATCTTCCGTGTTAATTGGCTTTCATCAACCTCTGCGTGTATGCTCATGCGACACTATAGAAGCATGATGCGATTAGTTTTTGAATCATAAAAAGAGATGAAAGCATCGGGGAGTCATGAATATTGACTATATGAAATCTCACTCTGCTGTTGAGATTTCTAACAGTAAGCTACTATCACAAGGGCAGTTTGTCGTAAGCTCCCATCACGGATATTTTTTCTCTCTAATATCAATTTTGGCTTTCATGAATTTCATGAATTTAATTTGACAGCTGATGACTGCTTATTCGACCATGATCGAATGCTGCCAGTTGACGGGGCGAGTGAAACTTGGCTTCAATTACGAAAAGATCGCCCTCGCAAAGTGAGACTTTTGATCTTTTGTGACGTGGCACTGCTTTTTATTTAAACCTTGTGTGCATGTTCTTTAGAGATAGGATACTTTCCATTTAAAATTGAAGAAAGCATTCATAGCCTCGTTCAGTACCACCAGGATTGTTTCAGAAAATGTTTCAGTAAGTGGCTCAGATGTACTTTGGTTGATGTAAAGATTTACGGGTTGCAAGTTAAAGGGATGGCTATAAACTCTTTTGCTCTTACCGGCCCTTACTTGCATTTCATTTAACAAGCCTTTCCTAATTGGTTTGATGTTAGATCTCACTACAATTATTTGTCCTTTTCAGAATGAAGCAGGAGTTCAGGAGCGTTGAAGAACTAATGGTGGCTGTACAACTTCATTCTGTTCTCATGTCGTTCAGGCTGTACCAAGGAAATCTTTCGTCGGCTATCAATGCAGGTTGAGTGTGCCCCAATCTATCAAAGTTCCATTCATACTAAGATTCATGTTAATTCTTGGTCCGACGACGAAGCAAGAAACGGTACTAGTAGCACCTGGGGCCTACCGATGTTTTGCTATTCTAAGTACAAACATGTTGACCTGTGGTTTCGTGAAAGGGTGATTGGGCACTTCTAAAGCGAGGACAAGGAACCTTTCTTCAAGTTAAACAATAGGTGAACCTCATGAGCATGGAAAAATGTTCACGCAAATGTGTGGTCAACCTGGAATTATCAACGGCTCTGATCGAATGATTTCCCTTACAGGGTATGAAGCATTGCACATTTCTAGCAACGTAAACAACTTGCGCACAAAGATTGACGTCATACCTCTCTTGTGCCAGGCGTTGCTGCTGCTCTCAAGGTCAGTTTGAGGCTATGTCTGCACTACTACTGCTACTTTAGAGCTCATCCGTTACTGAACCGGCACGCCTCCATAACTGTCTGCTGTGGAAGATTGTTTTCGATATCATCCGCCTTTGCTGGCTGATGGAGGCGAATGCAATGCGGATCAAATGAAATTTGCCCTTCTTTGTTGAAACACATCGAGTTTGCAATCATAGGTAGTCTGGACACCAGTGTGTGACGTAATGTTCGTTTCGTATCTCCTTCGCATCTTAACAACAAAACATGAGTGATAGTCCATTGGAATCAAGAAGCTTATTTAGCATCATTCAGCATATGTCTTTTTGGATGTTGGTTGATGAGCTTTCAAAGCAAAAACAACAAATACATAGTTTCAATGGCCTGTTTTACGTCACTATGATCCATGCAAAAATCGTTCGGCAGAACTGTTGAAAGCCCTCTCAAAAGAGACGGCAAAACTTTGTAATGTAACTTCATTGGAATATTTTTCCTTTTTTTACATGATTTGTAGCTTTACTTTGTAATGTGATGGCAATCTCATTATAAGCAGTGATCGGTATTATAAGGAAAAATCATTCACTTTATATGCTGTGGGAAATGATTAAATTGGGACGGCAAAAACAGCAACAATTTTGTGTGCTTGTGATTAAGTTCTATCAAAATCGGCTGCATATGTTTCGCTTGGCATATTACCTACCAAATATGGAATCTTTTTAAGCATTCTCCATCTACTGAAAACGTCATGCTCTCTGCTACTCGAACACACACAAAACAGTCATTGACGATCTGACTTGACCAATATCTGGTCTTGCGCTATTTTTACAACATAATCCTGGCAACTTCACTTAGGTTCCTTAGCAGATAAAGCAGGTGATTTCTGTATTCACGTTGCTTCTCAAAAGCAAATATCCTATTCTGAACATTGGCTAGGCATTGCAAGGAGATTTTAGTTCAAATCTACACGAAAGCCCTTCCAAACACCAAAGAATACTGATAGAATAATAAATAATCCTTCTAATGGATAATCCTTTTTCTATGTCACTGCTAAACAGCTGCGTAGATAGACTAAGTATGAATTGGTGGAGTCTACGGGCATGGCAAAAATAAACTGAAATCAGGCCTGGTACAACCCTCTGTCAAGTCGCTTATTCATTGCCTACTTGAAATAGTTTCAAGTCTCAATGCCCTGAAGGTTTTGATATAATGTTCTAATCATTTTTTCTAAAGATGTTTCTCTAAATCATGTTTTAGAGTGCAAGCTTGCCACGAGGTGTTGTATGAATTACGCAAGGCAGCAATGGCAGTGGAGGATTTGCATGGCAAAGCCTTGTACTACTGTTCTTGTATGGATCTACTGCTTGAGCCAGGTATCTTACCCCTCAAAACAATCACCTACATCAACCAGTCCCCCTATTTTCATTTTGCTACCTTATGGAAGCCATCATTCTTTAGTGCGTTATTAAAATTTTGCCAAACAAGACACCATAATTTATTAAGCGTTAGGTTCTCTTTTCGTCGGACACCACTCAGAGTATGAAACCATCGGACAATAACCTGAAGCTGACGAAATAAATGGCCAATTGTTGATGGAAAACCACGAAGGAGGACTTCATTAATAAAGCATTATTGGCTACTATATTGACATTCTTTGGATTTTTACTTTCCAAACGATGGCAATTTATTACAATTCATTACATTTTAATTTCAGGCTAGACTTCGCTCTCTAGTACAAAATCTGCTCTTTTTCTGGTTTTTCCTCTTACTTACATTATTCTTGTTGGTAATAATTTTGTCTATTTTGGCAATCATTCAGCTTATATAAAATTGCTCCTTCTGACTGTCATTCTCTTTTCCATCTTACCACCTTCTTTCAAACTTACAAATTTTTACACGTTTCCTCTTTGTTTGTTGACCATAATCGTTAATACTTCCATCTGGCTTTAAAACCTCACACCTCCTTTAAACTTTATCCCTATTTTCACAAGTTTTCCTCTTTCTTAGATTCCTCTTTCCCCACCTTGAATGCTTGTGATTAATCAACTAGGGCTGCCTATTTCGATAAGAAGAGTTCCTAATGTTTGTTTTTCTTGCAACGTTGCCCTTTTACCATTGGCAGGGCACTACAGCCAATGACAGTTTTATTAACTGAAATTCAGATAAAAGTCAGCCGACACCTCTGGAAAATTTGTATCTGCTCCATGATGAAAAGTATTCATAAGCAAACATAAGAAGAAGAAAAGTATTTTTTAGCAAACATAGGAAAAAGAACTGATTCTTTTTCACCTTTATCTACCTGATTAAAAATTCAACAGCATTTACAATAAAAGTGTAGAAAGTGCTGCAAGGTCGTAATATAGCCCGTAAAAGCTTGACTACTTAAATCTAGCAAAATCAATCGCCAAGAGCAGTTGTTCTATTTTTTCATTTTCAATTTATGTCGCTTTTGTTGATCTGTTGGTGATGCGCCAATAAGCTGTGCCTCCGTTGCACTAATTCGCTTTGCTTCTGAAGGAAAAGCTTAAACGATTTTGATGCTCTGTGCGTCTGTTTTGTCCCAGATTGTTATCACACCTTTGTATCAGTAATGATTTTGTTGTCTGTTCTAGTCTATTGTTGTTCGTGTTTCGAGTTGAATTGCTCACCCATGAGAACTGGACTTCGTTTTTTATGACAAAGGCTAGATGTTTTTAAAGATTTGTTTATGTAAATGGAGCTGTTGAAAGTTCACCAGAATCTGTTTGTTACCTGAATAATTAGTCGCTTTTCCTTGCCATTTTTCCTTCAGCTTTGACAAGACTTGAGTCTCTATAAGATTTGCTTGAGCTGATAAATGTAAAGTTACGTTTTCACAATGTTACTGAATTTATACCTTTTTCATCAAAATATAAACAGACTTCCCTCGAAATTCAATTGTGAAAATTTGTTCCGACTTAAAGAGACATTTACTGTTTTTAGGTCGCCCGATTGAAGCATTCGATAAATGTGTCGAGTTCTATCAAAGAATCGTTGATGACCCTTCACTCTCCTCTGACGTCATTCCTCGCTTCTACCTTACAGCTTCAATTGCGCTAATGTGAGTATTTATGTATACAACTACGCTTAATCACCTACAGTGATAGTCAAAATACTTCAAGAAGTGTTTAAATCATATATGTTGACGCTCGTAGTTTTTGCCTCAAGAACCACTATGTCTATCCATCTTCTCTGAAATATTGTTTTCGTTTATTGTCATTCCATTCTATCATCAACAACTATCCAAAATGCATATTATTATTCAACCCCAGGTTGGCGAGACAACGAAAATGGCGAATAGCACACTCATTTTATAATGCGGCACTCGGTAGCTATGTGTTTTTGCATTTCATCTCTTGCGTTTGTTCATCGCAGAGTACTAGACCTGACTTAGTGATTGGGCGTGTATTCACAATAGGTTATGATAGTTATTATCATCATATTGATGGAGGTGATAACGACTCTTATGATTTTACTTACCAAATTTAGTTTCTATTTTTCGACGAAATGAAATTAACTGCACGAACTTTACGCATAGAAATTTAGTCATGCAAGTATCTAAAAGTTTCTTTCATTAAGTATTTTGATGACCTGACCTGTTGGCAACCCTAAGCATTATTTCCGTACTCAGCAGATGAATTTTAATTGAGAAGAAGTGAGAAGGATTAGATAAAGGCTAATTTAAAATGTAACTCTGAAGCTTTCGCAAGAGCATCCTCCTAATCCTCTTTGAGTAATTGATTTTCGTTTTAGCCATGTTCACACATGGTTCCTTTCATGACTATCTAAAATTATACAATAAAGAAGTCATTCTCATTAATATTGCAGTCTTTTATCTGGAGAAATATTTTATTATTCACGCCAGTCATTATTTTTGCCTTTATAACCCTTCATAACTCCATCTTTAACATTACTGGACCGAAATTATTATTTGATTGTCATTCTTGTTTGATAGAATTAGAGCCAGAATACTCCGATCTCTTTCTCTACTGTCGTGGATACGCAAAAGTAACAGAATACCATCTGCTTCATTTTCGAGAGAACAGTAACGATAATAAAGAGAAAGCCATGTGCAAAGCGGTGAGGAGATCCTGCCTTGTTGCTAACCGCAGTTAATGAACTACCCAGTGGGAAGAGAGTTCCAGTGCAAACGCCATTGTGCGTAGCTTGCTCGCAGACTCAAGTTCTCCTAATAGGAAATATTGTTATCTGACAGTGTCAATAATACATCGTGGGTTCTAACACCCTATCGCCACGCACACGGGCTATATCAGTATTGTTTTACGATACAATGACTTAAAGCCCTCCAAAGACTAAAATCCACACTAACCGGAAAATTGTCGTGCCTTGAAAAGTTGGATCACTTTCTACTTCTCGTTAGTCAAAATTTTTTCGCCATGACAATTTCAATTGGCCAGTTAGAATGCAGGGAATTTTTCAGCTTCAAATTTTTACGCCTAGTGGAGATTGGGCTTAACAGCACACTCCTTTACACAAATTGATGAACTCTTTGGGTAAATGCTTGCTTCTAGTCTGATCAGTGCTCTATTTTACTATTCACAGTACTCATGAATGTGTGGCTCTAGGCATGATAATCATACTACCATTTTAATAACAGAGTCCTTCCTTATGGGCAATATTTTCTTACATTACAATGTCAGTTTCTAGCATTCTCTTGAACAAGTAACCAACCCACTGCCTAGTAAAAAGGAAGGGTGGGAGAAAGAACATGGGTTTATTGAAATCTCTTTTCTCTAAAAGACTAAAGGCCCCCCTCATGAGTGCCTATTTTAAGAAATTGTGAATACGATTTTGGCAAGAGGCTTAATTTCTTGTGAAATGGACCTCATCAGGCCCTGATACCAGCACCCCTTCTTATACCTGTACAGGTGCTAAGGAAGCTCAAGATCATTACGCAAAGGTATTCAATTCTCTTGCCGAGGCTTTGCCATCTGCAGGCCTATTTTGCATATTTGTGCGGAAGGCCTTCGAAAGCTAAATTGCTGATAGAGGACTGCCTGGTTGCCAGTCGTAGCATTGAGCCGATGTTCGAAGTTGACTGGGTCATGTCCAGCAAGGCGCACTGGTTCTCTACCGATGTGCAGTCCAACATGGGAGAAGAGTACAATGGTCGATCGAAGTTCGTTCTGCCCCGGCTCTGAACCCTGGAATGTTTGTCTGTGTACAGTTCTGTTACTTTTAAATCGATTAGTGTTGTGGAATGTCTCCAATGTATCTAGAGTTTAGGAACGCAGATGGCAGTGGCTAGGAATTTATTAACTTTATTAAATGGAAAGGAAAGCAAAAAATTAGTTGGAGTATCGTTGTATTTTGCATTTATTCTACAGTTTAGAAGGATTGTTTGCTGTCGATTAACAGAATTATTTTAAGATTTTTATCATGCAAAGATTTGTTTCTGTGCTCATAGACTGTCTTGCCTTCATTTATTTATACTATACTAAAAGGCTAAAATAACTGGAATTGTTATAGCTACATAGTTCCAGGACGCTCTGGTTTAATAGGCTTTGTCCCCAGTATTCCTGTCATAAAGCTCGATAGAATGACCTCGTAATGTGTTCCACAGTGAGGCTGTGATCAAACATGCTGCAGATTTCTATATGTCAGATGTAGTTTATTGCAAAAATTTCATCCACTTTGAAAAGAGACTCTTATTATTGAAGTATTCCTAATACTTAACAAAAAATATGGCATTTGCAATAAAGAATTTGCAAGATGAAAGAAATGATATTAAGTGGCCTGTAATAAGAAGGATGAATATCATAAGGTAGATGTAGTAGCATATACTGTCGAGCAATGAGCTTGATATGAGATGCAAATACTCTCGAGGCATGTGATTGAAAAGCGAGGAAAATTGATCAGAGAAAGAAGAGGAAAAAAGAGAAAAAAAGATCCCTCGACTCAGCAAAAGCAGTATGAAGAATGCAATGAAAAATAAGAGAAGATGATAGAAAGTAAGATAGAGAAGAAAGTAAAGAAGATAATTATGTAGAAAAAAGAAAAAAAATAAGAAAGCAAAGAGCATTGCATGGGTAGATTTGGCATATGTTATGCTCTCCGGAGCAGTTTGCAAGCTAATTCCTTTTTATCACTGTACTTCCCTCTATAGTCAAAACAAGTTTCCATTTGCGCATTCTTCATAAGGCTCAAATAGTAGCTTTTTTCTCTTATGAGTTCAAGCCACTCCCTGGTCACATTTAAAACGTTTATGCAGTGAGCATTAAAGGCAAGACCGACAAGATAGCCATAGATGTAGGTAGTCATAGCTAGCAACCAAAGCTTTGCTGGATCAAATGCAGTAGTCCTGGTTATTCCTAGAAAAGGTACAAAGAAGAACCTCAATCGGTGGCGGTTGAGAGCAGCAAGCTGCAGAATCTAAGGTGGTCTTCTTTTGTTTTTGGTTGGGCGTGGCAGAATGTAATGGAGAGGGAACAAAAACTGAAGACAAGGGGTGGCAGGATTCTTAAAGCATTTAGAACAAAGCTGACCAGTGAAATTTAATGACACACAGATAAAAGGAAAAAGAAAATGGTTTAAGGAACAAGGTGAAGAATCCTTAAATATAAGGGGAATGAGTATGCTCTAAGCTATAGCAATGTATGCTTGACCCACACACAGTTTTGCTATTAGACACTGTACCTAAGACATTATTAAGACCAGATTTTAAATTTGGCAGGCATAATCCGTGTGTTCTTTATGAATCGCCACAACATGTTCGTAAGCATCAACTTCTTAAGATTGAGCAGGTTTCCTTAATACACAGAAAAGTTTTTTTTATCAAAGATTGAACTCGAATTGGTAATGTTTTCTGGTAGATTTCCAAGGAGCTTTTTAACAATAAGAGCCTGAATATTGGACAAGCAAGCTCGCAAACATTTGCAGACTGGGGAAAGTCTACAGAAGAGTTCCATACAAAGAGCTTGAAGTTCGTCTCTATAAACCAGGCAGATAGCAGAAGAATGTTCTTATTGAATCTGGCTTGATTTTTGTAGACTTAGTAAGGCTCCAAAGCTAATGTTATCGTTTTGTTTTTCTCAAGCGCATTACTTTCAATACGAGGTCTGGTATTTGTTGTGAAGCTCATTATGGTTTGTAAAATGACTCTGAGTGAGTACACAGGAGGCCTAGCAGGCCTTTGCTGCTGACGGTTAACCGGAGCATTTGAGACAAAGATGTCTCGCCACCGAGCTGATCAAGTTTAATAAATTATCCACTGCCCTCAAAATCTGTCGACAATTATTGTTCCTAAATCCTACTTACAAAATTTTAGGAAAACCTTGCTGTCCTCTTTGCCTGTTAAAAATACGTAATATTGAAAAGCACTCTGCTACTTCTGCACTCTAAGTTTCAAAGAATGTGAAAACAGGTAAGGCAAATAAAAACGTGACCATTCCTACCAAGCCTTCACATTGTTGATAAAAGTTTGAAGGCCTAGGTTGCTGTAAAGACTAAGAACAGCTTAAACATTCGTCTTTCTGATCACCATGCAGAGCTGACTTGCCCACCCATAAAATAGGATGGCTATTATAAATAAAGAATGACGCTGATGAGAAATTTCGTGCCGGCCTAAACTTGATGTTTTTGCCTTGAAAGTGAAACCTAACCATTATTTAATTAGGTTACCTGTTCAATGAAAGTTATTGAGTAATATTTGCATTCACGTTACTAATAGCAAAACAATGCATTAGCTTATTGTTTAAATTATCAACCAGAACCTTGTTCTTGCTACTCGTGCAAAACTTTAAAAAAATGAAAACTTTTTACAAATTGAGTGAACTGTCTTCAATAGACTTGTTGAAAGAAAAGAGGATTGTTATTCTAATGTGAGATTTGTTGAAAAGTCTTAAAGGATATCAACGACATCTGGTTTGTTAATTTTTGTTCAACCGCCAATGAAAAAGAATTACAAATCTTATTTCCGTATTCTCAGTTTCCAAGGATCTTAATACCCTACACAGAGGCACTTAGTATGTTACTTTAGGCCCGCGGAAAAGAAGCAAATGTTGTTTAGAAATTTATTTGACATTTAAAGCTTGCTTAGCAGTACTTGAGCTGCAGTTATATAAAAAGCGTACCTGTGAATTGTAAAAAACATACAGTTCAATGAAAATAAAAGAAAATTGTGGTGCAAAAGCCTATTTACAGCAAGAAATTCGTGTTTTAATAAATCAGTTGTTGACTACTGCATTTTCCGGTTTCCCCTTTACTTTTCAAAATGGGTTTTTCAAGTGTATGAAAACTGCGATCATTTCATCTTTGTAATAACAAAACACCTGTAACCTATTTCTTGGCGATGTGTGACCACATTTTGGCACATTTTGGTTCCTTTTCATTTTACTTCATTTTCCCCAGAATTTTACATCTTGCGGTTTAAAGCCCACTTCTTCATCAAAAAGAACATTTAAAATTCTTGCTAAATTACAATAGCTGCCATTTCTAGTATGCTTAATTCATGCCAGAATTTTTTAGAAAATATATTTTGTTATGTGTATTTCACGTTCTATAGCTTGTTTGAAATAATTTAGGGACATTTTCGAAATTAACACACATTACCCTCATTTTTAGCTTGTAGATGTGCCAAGAATTAAGAGAAACCCCCCTCTTACCCCTTCCCAAAACTACAAGTATTGTTTGTAATTCGAAGGTGATTTAAAGAAAATTACCCTTAAGAAGATTAATGAGCTTCATTTTTAGCCTTGAATGCACGCATAGTTGGAAAATAACATTAGGTCTTCGCCCACACAATGACCCTTGATTGGGAGTGACCAATATCTTTACTTTTCTTTTTCATCCGAAAGATTTTGAGATTGATTGAGAAGCTTTTCATTTTTGTCTCGCGAGATTGGCAGGATGATTTCCACCCAATATCGGTGAAAAGTATGCAGCTTAACACAAGCACAGACTGTCTATTTTCCAAAATATTTAGATATAGAGTTTAGAGAACACTCTATCAATTCGGACCCTAATTTCATTTCTTGGGTTCAACAATATACTTTTCAATTTCCTTTGCAAATGTACAGAGAGCCTCTAAATGATGCTGAGAATCTCCTTCGTAGTTCGTAGTTATAAATACTATCACCGGGCGCACAGGTTTTGCATTTGTACCCTAGACGGAGTAGATGAAGGTAGGACAGGAAGAAAGAACTGAATGTTTACCAAGGGCAGCAGGCATTTCGTCAGCCCGACCAACTAAATAGCTCTTCAATGTCGCTATGCTCAAGTTCATCACCCATAAGCTGCGAAACCAATCCCTAAATGAAGTCAGGCCGATAGAGAACCAGGTTCGTTACCCTTACACTCGGCCTATCTAGTTGTTTGTAGATTTGAGATGCCGTGCTGTTGATTGAGCCACCGGCAACCAACGTGAACAATTCCTTCGTAAACTTCGTGCCCGAGAGTATGACACACAATTCCTGTGACTTGCATGTATGTTTTTTACAGGGCTCATGGTTAGCGGAACATCTCGAAGAGTTGGAAACTATCGGAGGGGACACAGGCAAAGATATACCAACTCCAAATGAAAGGGATAACGGTAAGCCATTGATGTTTCGCTGTTGCTTTGGAAAGTAAATGGGTGTATAATGGAATGGAATGCATTTGTGTATCCACTGCCTTCAGATATCCTTTTTTGTTGTGCCGGAGCAAAGTTTGGCTTGATAGCTCTGTACGCACTAAATCGTGGCACAAAAAGGAGTCCTTATCGTAGGCACCAAGCCAGGTGTAATTCACGCTGTATTTTAACGAGCATGACCGCAACTGGGGTAATAGCGACTCAAATTTTTGTAAATATTTTGCAAAGGGGAACAGCATGTACACAAGATGCATATCTGCAATATACATCTAATGTCTAGGCTCAATTTTCTTCTCGGTCTAGGATATTCAAGCTGTCACTTGAAATCAATCAGCCACATGGTAATTTTCACCAACGAAAGAAATTAGGAACAATGAATCCACTTCGCTCTGTAACCGGAGTTCATTTTCTGGTATTACGTGACCTAATCCTTGGCGACCCTGTAGCGGAAATCCTCTTTGGTGGCACAAATAACTGTTTTTGTACTCCACCTTCAAGCCCTACGTGCTGTAAGCCATTTGGAAAATCTGTAAAGAGCTTTTCGCGTCCGTTTCAATAAGGATGGGGTAATAGGATGCGTCCTTGAGTCGTATGTGTTGGGGAGTGTGGCTATTATGTACCTTCAGATGGGTCATGATTTCCTGGGGAAAAGTTAGCCATACCCTTCGAAATGGGTTAAAGATGGATGAATTCCTACTATAAACAGGAGTACTATGTGGTCCTCTAATTTCTGGTATTGCCCCTGGTGCTTTTTAGGACAGATGGGAGTCGTGGTCAAAAGACATTTTACTCAATTCATAGAATTTTTATAGTGGATCTGGGATGTGTAGAAATTTTCCCGCAATTTTACATATGACTAAGTTGAGTTTTTTCTAGGTACTGGTCCTTTGTTAACAAATTTGGCTCGCTGTCACTTGTCCCAGATAGTAAGATGGTGTAAAAGAGGACCCTGCTATTTTCCCAATTTCCAACCTTTGGCAATGGACTATTTTGAATTTCTAGAAAAATAAAAGTATAATTTCAATCTGTGTAGCTTTCTAAAGATAAAAAACTAGTTATCTATGCTTTGATCAACTATAACACTCACTGAAATATTATTTTTCCCAGTTTCTCATTATGCAAACAAATTACAGAAAGACCATTTCAATTTTTCTTCTTTCACTATCATTATCAGTTTTTTTGTGCTCAGTTTCTGCACTGACCTCTCTGCCTATTCTCAGAACATGAGAAAATCTTTCAGCCTGATCAATTCTCATTTTTGGGGCAGAAAAAGCTTGATTCATATCATTGCATACTTTCTAAACATTACCCTTGAAGCTCTCAACTTCCCATTCTTAGCATTTAAATAGTTTGTTGAAGTTTGGTTTTTGCTTCATTAATTTAGGATTTGAACCAAGATGCTGTGGGTGCCCTCAGACAAACTGAGGTTTTAGCAGGCCTTGTGAATTATATGAAATAAACAGCCTCGCAAATCATGATGTTTGTTAATACTATTTCATGAAAGATATGCCTTATTTTTTGTTCTTTCACATGCATATCCTTGTTTTTTAATTTGGAGAAAAAAATTTGATTTAGCTTGTGCGACTACTTAGTCTCAAGAGCCTGCTGACAGTTTTTTTATTTTCCTAACTTGTGTAGCAGAGTGCTAAAAGAAAGGACAAGTCAACAATCTTTGGATGTTTCCCTTTATAAAAAACTCTAGAGTTTAACTGAATATTATGTTTGTTAAAGTTTATGCAATCTTTATAAAATCTCAGAGCATTTTTCCAAAGATTCTATCAAGATTGAGGAAATATGAGGGAAATACATAAAATTGATTCCAAATGAAGTTCACTTGAATTTATATTCATTCTTGATGAAATGTTTAAAAAAATCAACCATTTTACAGGTCATTTTGAAAAATATTGGCAAGTGAATCAAATATGTGAATGATTACTCATTCGTGAATATTTGCTAGTTTTGTCAACAACTTGGCTCTGAATATTTTACTTTTTATCTTTTGCACTTCCTTTTGCAAGGCCTTTTGGAACTCTCGTAAAATCCTGTTTTTTTGTTCCTGCAACTAAAAAAAACTGTTCCAAAAATTAGTTAATTTTCAGGCTAGGTTGAAATTGCATGCATAATTTACAATTCAAAAAGCCTGTGAGTTTCACCATATGCCACTTTGGATGTCTTCAATAGAACAACTGCTGTTCTTTTGCTTTATCTTATTATAGCAGCATCATCTTTAAAGTTTTTGCAGTTAGATGTCTAGTTAGATTGCTAAAGATTGCTTGCAACCATGTGGCAATTACATAGTGCTGTGAATCATCAAACAGTGTTTTTGTTAATAATTAACTGACTCAAAACAAGGAGAAATGATAGTGTCTTTTGATTCCTTGGTAAATATCACTACATAGATCTACATTTAGTTTTTAAAAAGCCAGCTATTGAATTTGAAATTTTTTTTCTGGTTTTTTCAGCTTTTCTGTTTTTGCCTGATTTTTGTTTTACGCAAAGCTACCTTTTACTTTTAAATTGGGAAAAAGTGGAACACCGAAAGCTTGAAGTTTGCTCAAAAACTTCATTTGTATTTCTTAAATATATTTTTATAGTTCTATTTCTGTCATTTTTGTTTCTTGAATGTAGTTTCTTCACAAGTAGCACACCTGCTTGGATTCTGTGGTGGCCATATCAGGGCTAAAATTCCAACATTCTATATATCATGCAGGAGAATGTCATTTTGAACATTACAGAAGCCAAGATACCTTTGTCTATTTTGGGAAATCTTTTATAACCAAACATAGAAGTAAACAAATTATCAAGGTGTAACAATCTGGTCATTTGAAAATGGCATTCCTCAATACATGCTTTTTGCTGACAGTCATTAAACCTAGGACATTAATATATCCCCTTGGTACTTCTCTAGATATTGTTTTGAAGCATTATTTTCAATTGTTTCGGTTTCAACTGATGGGAAAAATTTTATTTCCTCAATCACTATCAACTCCTTCTAATCGCTGAACAGATTGACATGTTCCTGAATAACTTCAGGCACAATCTGGATTTAAATTTTGGAAACGCTGTTGAAAGTCTAAAACACATTAAAACATTTGCTTTTGTTACCTATGTTTTTTAAACTTTTCTGATAGTAATTTTCTTGATGGATCTTATCCTTGAAGTATGTACAAAAAACACTTTTCATCATGTTTCCTATAAAAGTGTTTTTTTAACAAGAAAAAGATACTTGTAAGCAGGCCAATCTATGGCATTAGCAAGTTTCCATTTCTGTTGTTTGTCTGAATTTTACATACAGATATGTTCATGGCTCTCAGACAGTTTCTTGTGACGCTTGACTTGAAATTAGGCCTACAAAACCTTTGCTTTGTTGCTAGTGTACAGCATAAAGACTTTGAAAAGATGTTTAGATATTTAAATAGAGCTAGAAGTCTTTTCTATTCTATTTTTTCACCAACTTTTCGAGTAGCTTGTTTACCCACAGATTATTGGTCTTAACAGTACCTGACCTTTTAAGAGGAACTGTTTCTGGTATTTTGTTGTTTGCCAGCAGGTGGACTCAGTCTTTTCCAGGTTTCATCAAAGCTTCCATGTGTAGATAGGTGGTGGTAGCTTGAACATGCAATCGAATGATTTCCTTGTGTTTCAGATCAATAGTTCTTTGCCAGTTATTGCCAAGAATGAATAGATTTTAATAAATACTATTGATGTACTTATATCTGTTGAACTTTAAGTTGCAATTATGATGTCTCTATTTGCACTAATTGATTGACATTTCAAGAGATGACGACCATATATTTTGCATCCTCATTCATTGTAAAGGAAAACCTGTGAAACGTAAACGATGGACCATATTTAGTTTGTTTTTACTGTGATTGCAGATTTCAAATTAAGGTGGTTGTAAGCGCTCGATCTGCCAATTACTATGCGTGTTCCCTCATTCTCGTTTTACTTGACATTCAATTTACTCTTTACAATAAAGACTTCGGGATTTTTGTTTTCTCTTAAGAAATAATCATTAAGCGATAGTTGTCAGTAAGATTTAACCACCTCTTTGGATTGAGAAACAAGTAGTTGCTTTTATTCCAAGTTTGCTCTACAAGTTGAATGATCAGTAAGTGTTTCAAAAATGCAAAGCCATTCATAGGCCAACCGATTTATGTGATTTGTATCTAGAGTGAACCTAATTGCTACTGATTCGCAGTTGTTGCAAAAAGCAGGGATACCTCCATTAGAAGGCAGCAGGATCAGATGTCCCTCTTGCCCTCAACAAAAGAGCCCGGCCAAATTTGCTTTTGTTTTGCCTCCATCTTCATACTTTTGACCCCTGAAAATATTCGAGCATCCCCGGCCAAAACATCGAACCAATAGGTGTAATAAAGACACGTTTCCTGGCACTTGGCGGGTTTTTAACTGCTTTCAATCAGCCAGTGCACCATGCAGATCAGAAAATTCTTCAACGTATTCTTGTCTACGAAGGCATGCAGCTTTCTATGCTATCATATGTCCGTCAGTGGGGAAACCTTTTGAATCTTGTTTTTGGTACCTACCCGTAGAACAAATCTAGTTAGGGAGTGCTGTCTCATTGAAGAGTGAAATTTAGCATTCGATTAATTATAACCCTTTTACTGCCTGTAACTTTGTTAACAAGCTGCTGGCAGACAAAAGAAACTCATTGAGATAAAAAGTGGTCTGATCTGGAATAAGTCCTGAGCAATCTTCGCCAATGTTTCCCATCTTTTATCCACAAAACTTTTCTTTTTCACAGGTAATGGGAATAACAACAACTTTCCAAGCCTCACTGGAGATCCTCACGTGCTAGAGCCCTTGCTGAAAGAACTTCGCCTGGAGAAGTACTCTGAAAATGCAGCAATAAATTTTCTGTCTTCAGCCAGGCTTGAAGTCCTGTCAGAACCGAACTTTAAGGAGCCTGATCAGCACCTGAAAAGAGACGAATCAAAAGAGAATCAACCATGCTTCTTGCCAGTTTTGGAGCTGCCCATTCGAACTTCCAAAGATAAGCGAAAGTTGACCGACTTTAAAAGACGCAAAGCTGAGAGTAGCAGCGACAGTTCCTCCAGTGACGACGAATTAAGGGAGCTGTGCTCCTATGGCAGTGCCAAGTTGAGGGTGTGCTCAAGGCCCCCGGACAAGATTGCAGCTGTTTCTTCGTCGTTCGTTGTTTGCCAGAGACGTAGAAATAGAGTCACTTCGCCAAGGTTTCAGACGATACAAAGACCTTCAATCAACTTTGAGAGAATGCAGCAGGTAAGTGCTTTTGCCCAGCCAAATTGATAAATCGAAATCGCCTTTATTAGTATCTACTTGTCATGCTTACTGACTTAGTTGACTGGTCAAGCATCTAGGCCCTGTCAATCCCCACCTCTATGACCCAAGAGGAAATCAAGTTTCTTCAGCTAAGGCCTGTGTTGTATTTGTCTACTTTAGTTGCTTCTTGTTACCCTTAATTTTTTTCAGCGGCCTTTTCTAAGTACAGTTGTTTTTTCTTTTATCCCTGGTTCCCAGCATGTTTGAGATTTTGACGAGAATTTCGCTATGCGCTACTCCTATAAGACCGACATGCTTCCACTTAATTCATTACACCTCATGAAGAATTTCCATCCTATTTACTCTTTTGTGAGTTCCTTTGGGATGTCTGCGTATGTAGTCGATGGCTACAAAGTGCTTAGCTTTGTCAGTGAATCAATGGCCCTATTCGGTGTTCAATTTTCCAGTGAATAGAGGCCCCCACCCATTTCAAACTCCAATCACATCCTCGATGTTGCGGGCTACGAGTTCTGTGACTGACGTTGATCAAATCTCGTTATGAAGCCAATTATCATAATGATTCCAATAAAAGCTCAGTATCAACTTAGTACCGTAACTGGGCCGGTGTTAGAGAAGTGACCAAAAAATGTCTGACTTCGCCCACTTTCTGGAAGACGCTCACAATAATACTGTTGCATTTTTAACGGCTGTAGTCTTTCTCTCGTGTGCATTCCTTGTGATTATATTCACAATGTCTAATGATTCATGTTAAATGTTATTATTGGCAGAAATATTTTCTGCACTAATGGAAGACATGACTAGACAACCAGAAATATTTCTTCATTGTCGAGTATTCGGTCGTTTCTATCTGCACTAGTTTTGCAGCTGCCATCGCATAGAATTTGTCACGCTTGTTGCTCTCTCATGTGGTGCGGTCTCCATTTTGTTTGTTCGCTCTATCTAATCGCAGGCAGGTGTAAGGAGATCGCGGACGCAGTTTGCGAAGTGATCAAGCCCGCTTTGTTAATTGTATCGCGAGCGAAGTTTCCTCGAGCTGACTCGCTTTTAGGGGATCATGTTTTTGGCGAGCCTTCGACACCCGTGACCCTTCATGACCCTCCCTTGAAACCCGCGTGAGCTGGCCAAAGTTTTCCATTTGTCTTTGCAGCACTGAATTTATTGGCTGTTGATCTTAAAGACCTCTTATATTAACCTTTTCCCCCTTTCTGTTTAATTCTTGCCACAATGCGTCACATTACCTCACATAGGCCACATTCGTCCCGGCCCGGTCAGCTCTCTAATTGAAGACTCGGCAGGTTACTTGCCTGGATATGTGCTTGCGGTCATTTCACGATCCTTCTCTTTTCTAAACAGACCTTGATGCTGAGGAAGCAGAGGAGCCGCGTGGTTAGAGTGAGGGTGAGTGCAACCGCCTTATCTTATCACGTCGCTGGTAATAATTTACTGTGTAAACAATCTTTAACGGAAAATTCTTTGGAAAAATTCTATTTGTATTGAAGGGAATTGTAGCTTTTTCCAGCTGACTGCTCCATTTCACAAGCATCCGCGCGTGGGTGTGAACTGGTTAACCTAAACGTGTTCGCTTGGTCAAAGTTTGTGATCACTGTGGTCCCCTATAGGTGTTTCCTTTCTTCTTCTTACGTCATCAACCCAATGTAATGTTACTCATCCTGAAATGTGTTGTCTCTAGGTAGCAAGCCAAGTTATTTAAGGATTCCTTATTGTTTTTCGGAAATATTGAGGTCGTGTGTAAGCCCAGTAGGTCAACTTTGGTAAAAATACTCGACACGTTATCCATTCTTGGGGTTGCTAATGAATAACGAACTTGAAATTACTTTAGCATCAAGTAACTTTTAAATGCATATTGGGTTGATTCGACCTTGACGCTTTCGGGCCCTAGTTCCTACAGCGTAATATCAGCGAAATAAATTTAGGTTTAAAGAGGTTTTGTTGACTTATTTAATACACGGCGGTCTCTATGCGTTAGCCAGTCTCAGGACAGAAGGCTTGGCAAACATCCCCTCCATGATGAGATGCCCCACAGTTATTGTTACAGTGTACGTCGCCACTAGAATTGGCTTAATGCTTTACTGACGTAAGATAAAGGAGTAGAATCCAGTCCATTGTAAGCGAATCTCGCTTCGGCGAAAATTGTTACTCGTCAGCGATTGGTGCGATAGCGAGGCCGTTCGAAATGGCGCGGCGCAGGCTTGTGGCAGCCCGTGCTTATACTGGGATAGCGTATTACTACTGCATTCAAGAATAGAAGTAATCTAAACGGAAAAAGCTGTTGTTTTCGAGAAGTGTTGTTTTTCGATGTTTGATGGCAAGCGGTTGAAACCATTCATCATAATGCCGATTCAGGGTAGTATTTGAATTATTGATGACCCGTTACTGAAGATCAGAGACATAACGGCAATAAAGTGCTTGCCTTATCATAATTGGATTAATTAAAATGTGGCAATAACAGGCCGTACTGTTAGAGAAAAGTAATTTGTTTACGCCAGTGCAGATAAAGGGAAGTTACACGTTAACTTTAAGCGTTGAGCTGTAAATAGAAAAAAGAGAAGTTTACGCTTTTTACGCTCACGCTTCGACTGAAGAGTCGAAGTGGGGCAGCAACCATTCATTATTGGTTTACGCCAGTATAGAGGAGGGGGTGATGAAGTAGAAAAGGCTAAAGCAAAGTAGAACGAGAGTAAACAAAAAAAGAAAGAGCTGGACGAAGAAAGGAAGATATGAGAATCTAAAGTACAATTTTCTTATCGGGCCAGAATCTGTATGGTTCTGAGCAGAAAATCAGACGTATTATTGCCTGTAAGTCACCAGGCTACTAGCTAGATTGTCAAAATTGTACAAATTTCGAGTCACTGGTAATCCATACACCTCTCTCGTGTTCACAATTTTTAAGTTTGGATGGTCGATAATGTGATGATTGTATATGCTCACCATTTCGTTTTGCAGACCCTACCATCAATGCAAGCACCCTCAAGGCATTGCGACCCTTCTGTTCTCGGTTTCAAGCCCATCACAAACCTTAATCCTTGCATCAACCATCTGGCCCCAGTTGAGGACCCTTTGGCATTTTAAACTGTAAATACACAATGAGAACAGTAGCGGCGTATTTGGAGGATTGCAGTTCCATGTGCATCATATTTCCACGGTAACCGCTCTTATAAATATCCGGTGTTAGCTTTGCCTCTGTGGAACCTTTTAGGCAATCAGTTATCCTTTGTTTTAAGAGGAATGGTTAATAAGAAGTATTTTCATTACACGTTATCAGCGGGTTGTACATATTAATCATGTATGTTCTAAGTCATTTTGCATAGTGGAGGTGTTCGATCCTTGGGGTAAGGTGCTGGGCGTAAATATTGCTTAACCCCATCGTGCACTGCATGCTAAACTACGGTGCTAGAAAATGTGAAGAGGGTGTTCATGAAATAAGCAGTTGTAAATTTGAGGGGGCGCTCAAATGTCACAGCTATTAGGGAAAGCTACAAGACGTTGTTCGGGGTTGCATCATTGAAGAACTTTCTAGTTGTTGTCTCAACACAGCATATATTTGACCCAACTGAACGCGGTTTTTAGAGATTTGCATTCGTGTGTCCATTGCATACCCTCTGTTTTCCAATCTGCAACATAATGAACTTGGAGCCCTGTTGAATTTTAGACTTTCGACCGGTTCTAATGAATTCTGCCCCAGACCCTTTTATGGCAGGATGCTAACTAGCTGTAATATGCGGTTTTTTCTTAGCTTAAAAAACGAAGTCGTAGTAAAATCACGCTGGTGTGTAATAAGGTATCTAATTCTAATGAACAAACAGCATTTTTATTGGGGAATGCTTTCACAGTTTATGTAGAATTGCACAATTTGTGGGATGGAAATACCATACAACTAAGAATTGTGCTATTAAACATTGATCATAACACCCGCAAAACAGTTGGTTTGCTAACCTCGTAGCAAGAACGCGCTTATGCGTTTAGGATTAAATCTTACGCACCAAAAACCCGGTGTTAAATGCGTGATTTCAATTGCATTGCGGGTCGCATTTTCAACCAAACGTTCTGGCAAAAATTGTAAGGAGAATCCTTACATCGAAGGAAAAAGTGGGCAGTGCAGCTAATGGGGACAGAATCAGACGATTCTCCATATTCCCCATGGAATGATTATCCTTGTCAGACCAAACTGCACTTTGAAAAGTGGATTCAAAAGAGTAAATCGTAAATAAGTGTTTTCAAGGTGTGGAGAGAATGTTCACAAATGCTTTGCCGTCCGTGTGAACGATAGATATAGTTTTAGCAACGTGTAAATTTTGTACATACAATGCAGGTTTTCTTTGCATCTACAGAGTTAGGAAGATTTGATATTCGTTTTGGTATGTCAAGCAATGGTCTTTCTTTCAAAATGTTTGTGGACCTTAGCTGTCCCTCCTTAGACCTCCTCAATTTCATGAATGTTTCCTAAAGCTCGATCGGTTTTCCAGTCCCTTTCCCTCCTACGAAAGCTCCTCTCCTCTAAAGTTATGCACGTATTAAATATAGCATCATATATATATATATTTTTCCATACCACAGAAGAAGCTTATGAAAGTTTGTGAAAGTTGTAAAAGTGTTTATTTCAACCACCCCCTTTGAGATTTGTTTGTATTGCTTGTTTATTTCCAGATTTGCTGGACAAAGTTTAATGTAAGAAAGATTGCTGCTCGGTTAATGGTGATCATTATTGTCGTATAGTAATAAGTAACTTGCTAAGTGTACAAAGTTAGGGTTGGTGATGTATTGGGAAGACGACTTTTTAATGCATGTGAAATTACCCTCGGTTGCCCCTTTTCAGTCCTCGACCCGCCTTCAGACGTCAAACTTGATGGGTGTGTCGTAAGGTATTGCTAACATCATTTGTCCAGGTGACCTGTAGGTAACCCAGTTACTCTAAGACACTTTGCATGTCTTTTTTATTACCATGTGTTATTTGTCATCGTCGCTATTATCCTGTTATGTTGGTAGTCATTTCTGAAGTTTCCTTCGTTACAGTGGGCTATGTTGTGATTTTATATACGTATGCGCTAAATGTTTGTCTAGCACATTATCTAGAAGGTATAAGTTATAACACGTCATAAATGGATTTGTCTGCGTTTTATTCTGACTGCTTCTCTGCACTCGTTCTTGGATTGTCGCATTCGAAAGAAAAGTAAATCGAAGACACAGTCCCACCAGACTCTATTCATTCCTGGAACCTTGAGAACGCTTTCATAGTTTTCTGGAAAGATGTCCATGGTTGAAGAAATTTACGCTGTAATTACCAATATGCAGTCGATTTTAATCTAAGCGGAATGAGTTTTCTTGAGCGGGTTGGACTTCAAAGAAATGACCTTATAGTTGCCCGAGTTCACTGCAGCTTTTCAAGGCGGACGTAGAAAAGAGTAAAAGAGATGCAGGCACATAGGCGTAGTTTACACGAGCAAGTTTTCTATGACAATTTTTGTTTGCTCGTGTAGATGAGGTCAATTTGAGCTCATATGACAATTTTTCATATGACAAGTGTACGTACAGCTTTTATTTGCCATATGAAAAATTGACACATGTGAAACTTGCTCGTGTAAACGCTTTGACAAGTTGCCCTCAGACCTCGCATGACACAACGCAAGCATTTTTCGTGCCATTTATTTTTCGTTGCAATGGCCGCCAGACTGATTTGGACAGATCAAGCCACATCTACATTGTTAGAAGCCCTTCGGAGTCGCGAATTTATTTATCAAGGTCAGGCTAGCCCACATAACTGAGCAAATTTCGCTGGCGAAATCCATTGTCTTCAGAACGAAAACGTGTCAAGGAAACTTGCTGCTCATCCACATGAGCAAATACATTTGACAATTAAAAACTTGTCAAATATCCATCTACACAAACAAGGAAACTTGTCAAAGAAAATTGTCATAGAAAATTGTCATAGAAAATTGCTCGTGTAAACTACGCTATATTCTGACTGAAAATGTAAATCAAACGCGTGGCTTTAAGACAAAGCAATGTTTGCTGTGGCATCCGCAATAGAAGTTTTTACCTTATCATCGAATCTTCTGTCTAATGCATAGTACATTACGAATCCTCATGGCAACATTCTTCTTGGGATCTTTCCTGTTTTGAGCAAATCTCAACCCTCAAAAATATATTGATAATGAAGAAAAAGCTGTTATGATTTTCCAAAAATTTAACCAGAGTGCTGTGATGCGATACTTAGGTACAAGATGTGCTGAAATAAAACTAGATTAATAAGTTGAAACCATAGTATTCCAGGGCCAAGAATTCATTGTAGTACCGGAACGATAGATAAATTGATTAATTAGGATAGATAAACATTTAGGGATTTCACAGCGTCCGTATCAACCTTTTCCCCTTTTTGAAATTTTCCTGTGTCTGGGTTTCTGGATTTGCAGTGCTTTTGAGGAGAGACATTTTCGTTAATACAGTTGCATCTCAACGCTACCTATCGTCAATCAAAATAAATGTCGTTTCATTCCAACAAGATAATTGAAACAATCGCAGGTGCTTTTCGTGCTTCTAAAATGAAATTTATGGTTAAATTTCCTTACCAAAGCTCTCAGATTTCTTATGGCTTTCTTCCGCGTATATCTAGAGGCAGAGCTATCAAATTGACGTATAACTGGTTAAAAATTGCGTTCCCAGCGAACGTAACATTAAAATGACGCTTTGATAACATAACAGCAGGCACCGTGGAGCGTTGCGAAAAGTGGGGGGTCTAAAAAAAGTGGGGAGGGGGCTAAAACCATTTAAAAAGAGGCTTTATTGGTGATTTATAACTTATCATTTGGCATTTTTTGCAAAAACTGGGATGGGCTAAAGCCCCCTCAATCGAGGGGGGCTTATTTAAAGTTTGTAGTTCTAAGGTGGGGGCTTATTCGAGGGGGGATTTTTCGAGGGGGGGCCAATTCGAGGATTTACGGTAGTGATTGGTGAACGGATTTAACCCGTATATTTTCATGTGAAAACGAATTGATGGAGACATAATCTGAAAACGGTACATTTGGCCTCCGAAGACGCAATTATATTGCGAAGGCGCTTCTCTGCTCAAAACGAGGCTTGCTCGTTTTCAATTTCTTGTGCAATGGCGTTTCATAGAAGCATGGATGACGGTCGAAGTGACATTATTTCAAGTTTTTGTACCTTTAAATCAAGTAGAAGTGTCAAGCAAATTCATGTCAAAAGTTGAGTGAACAGTTTTACAGAAATGGATGCTCTATGTTAAGACATGGCGAGTGAAGTGTAATTAAACAGCTGGAAATTTGGGCCAACGTCAAAGCTCTGGGTTGCCGAAGGATCTCCACCACATTTACTTCATGCTTTGCTTCTTTACATTCAGCAAGGCACAAGGCTACCCGTTTAATTGAACGACTGGCAGCTAAAAATTTACGTGTTAGGAAATTCTAAGCAAGATACTCTTTGATTTGGTATTACTTAGCCATTAAACTTTTGCTCAGGAGAAGGAACGCATGCGAGAGACGTGGTACTTGTGACTCTTAATTCTTTGGACACATACACTGGGGCTACCTGAGTGGTTTCAGCCACCCTTCAAATCGAGAGAGTTCAGGTTGGAAAGTCAGGGTGAGGATAAGGCACGGGAGACTTGTTAGAAAGGTATTAAGAATCCTGTGCATGATGTCAAAGACGACGAAAAGAAAACACGTCACCAAGGAAGCACTAACAGAGTATTATGTACCTGAAGGAGAAGAGGAAATTGTAAAGGTATTTGAAGTAGGATTAATGCTGAATAATATGTTTAATTGGCATTTAAAGTATGTATTTATACTTTTCCAAAGCAATTGTGTTGTGATTTAAGCAATAGCTTGTTGTTTCTACTGGTCACTGATAAGGTGCCATGATCAGTTTCATATTATTGAGAGCTTCTGGGGAAGTTGTCTTCAAAACCTTAGCAAAGAACCACTTTTGTTAATGTCACTAATAAGAGTTGTCTATGGCTTAAAAATTGATGAGGTTTGAGAAATACTTGTGAAAAGAGCATCACTCACATTAACAACACAAGTTGTATAATGTGGAATTGTAACTAAAGCCATTAAATGTTTATCTGATCTTTTCCTTGCATTATGTAGAATCTATACCTTCTTAATTGCAATTGATTTCAAAGTTTTTTGTCTAGATAATTGCAGGAAGAGGAAATAATCTTCATGAAGTAGAATCTGCTACTGGAATAAAATTTCTTGTCAGCATGCCATCCAAATTCAGAAAAAATCTATGGGTAAAAAGAGGTGAGTATCCGCCATCAGCTAAAAAATATAATAAAAACAATTTTAAGAGTAATTTTCTTCTTGATGGGGTAAGACACTTTGTTAGACAAGTAATTATTGTATGTAGTAATTTGTCCACTTGTCCACATAATTTGTCCACATAGGCACACTTCATTGACCAGACAATGCCCTCTCTTTTGCTAAACCATACAAAAGTACCCCTTTAAAACCCAAAAGTTCCCATTTCAAATAAAAGTTGGGATTGGTCATGTGCCCTGCCCCCTCCAATTTTTAGATGCTTTCTACATCCCTTGCAAATTTGTGTTCCCTAAGAAATTGTTGGCAATATTGTTGATGCTTGAGTATTTGTTCTGTTTGTAGGTGACTTTGTTGTTGTAAATCCAATTAAAGAAGGAAATAAAGTACTTGCAGAGATTGTGTACATCCTTTATGCCAAACAAATCAAATATTTGCAAAGTGAAGGACTATGGTTTGTTATTTTCTTTTGATTCTGGCATCTTTTATTTTTCTCATTTTTCTTATAATTACATTTTATATTAGAACACCTTTTTTGTTGAATAACAACCATAAACAGAACTGTAATTTGATAAATCATGTAAATATTTCATTTGAATTTCAGTGATCACACACTTGATAAAGTTGGCATTGGTTTTCATCTATACTATCTCATAATGTTTCAGGCCTAAACAATTTAAAGATGAAGAT
This sequence comes from Nemopilema nomurai, assembly GCA_003864495.1. Lineage (NCBI taxonomy): Eukaryota > Metazoa > Cnidaria > Scyphozoa > Rhizostomeae > Rhizostomatidae > Nemopilema > Nemopilema nomurai. The sequence continues at coordinate 1,680,003 of PEDN01001352.1, forward strand.
ACTCAACAAGAAGAAAATTCAAGGTATGGCATTAAAACTTTTGTTTTTGCCAATTTTTGTCCTTGTCACATTTTTAAGAAATGTGGGCAAATCATTAATATAACTTTGGGTGCAAGAGGGTTAATCAGATTGTCAAATTTTAAGGAATGATTATTAATGCTTTGTAGAAAATCATTAAGGTTACGGTAAAGGTTTTCTTGACGAAAACATCCATTTCTTGATTACTTCACTTTCTGATAGCCGAATTAATAAGATACACAATGATACCATGTTTGAAGCTAGATGAAGTTTTGAAAACAGGGGAAAATCCCGTATAAATGGAGGTTCCCATAATTTCCTTATCAAAGTTTCTAGCAGTGGTTTGTTGTACTTATTTAAAGATGCTAATTGATCTTAAAGCCTAAACTACTTGACCCGGATTACATAGTTGGTAACATGATCTGATGTGTATCTTGCAAGTGGGATCAGTAAAATCCCGTTTTCTACGGACTCAAAATTCCTCTACATACAGGTAGGAAAAAGCTATTTTGTACCCAAGGAACCAATCAAAGTTCGAATTCGCACACCACCAGGGTGGGTGTTGGGCAAACAGTGTATCTCAAAATTTTTTATTTGCTCTGGTCCGTCTTTTATACCCAAATACAGCTGCGGGAGGGCGGAAAAATTGTTTGCTAATTTTTGACAGGGTATAGTTTCAAGAAGAGGAGGAATTTAAAAAATTTGAGACACTCTTTGGTAGCTTAGGATCTGCACTTCCTGCTGGTATAAGTCAGATTTTGTTACCTCAAACGCAAGGGTACAAAATAGCCTTTGAAGGTGGTACACTTTTTGAGCAATGATATGTAGTTTACCCAGATTCCTTGAACAGTTTAGCCTTTAGGAAGGAAAAACCAGTTTTCTTGTTAAAAACGTCTAACCTGAAGCCAAATGGCCAAAATTCTGAGACTGCCAAAGGATGTGATATTCGCACAAGTGACAAAGAATTTAATAACTGGTTGGATATTAAGAATTAGGACTTATGAGGCAAAATGCCCATGAACAATCTGCACATGTTAGAAAAATTATGACACATTTGACATTTAGCTAAAATCTCTCATTGGTACCTAGTATTTACTACTGATTGTCACTATTGTTACATTTGGGACACTGAATTAATTTTTTTCTTTAATGCTTTCCCTATTTTATCAAGGCCAAATGCAAATGATGAAGATTCTGAAAATAGTCCTGATGAAGATAGTGATGATGAACTTTTGTTCAAGAATCCAAATAGAAGGGAATTTGATCTTGTTAATGATTCAGAATCATCTGAAGATGATGATTCATGCAGTGATGATGGCAAAGACGATGGTGGTCAGACATGCAAAACAAATGGAAAAGTGAATGAAAACAACCAGGTGTTTGAGAGTGAAAGTATCTCACAAAAACTGGGGTCTCTATCTTTCAAAAGTTAGCTTCTATTCATAATTGCAGTCATGGAACCTTTTTTATTACCTTAATTAAGCAATGTCTTTGTAATTTACTTTAAATAATCTTAATTTAGGTCATTCTTTTTGAGAGCTACAGTTGGATAAAGAGAATAGTTTATTTATGATGAATGCTGAATGTATCACTAAAGATGTACCAGCTAAAAAAGTGCTGTGTGCTAGTTATAATTAATGAATCAAAATTTTTATCAGGTGATAAAAGTGGTATGTTGGATGCCCTAAGTTCTTGTTTCAATTTTCATATTTGTGTTGGTTTCTGGATAAAAATTGAACCATTTGTCACCCTGATGTATAAAAAGGCTTAACAATTTGTTTTTTTTAAACTCTGTCACCTCAACTAAAATTCCCTAAACTTTTCATTCTTTTCATTTTGTGCATTCTAACAACTGTTCAGTGGAATGAGGACAAAGATGTTTGTGTCTATGCACACAGAAATTATTTCACCCTGTACAGTTGACGTATTAAGCAAACCAACTAAGCATGCAGTGTCTCTGTCTTTTCTCATACATTTATTTGCCACAGTATGCCACCTTTCAAGAGGCAATTTTATCCCTATTATTAAGTCAAAGAAGCTGCAGGTTATGTTATGCTGGGCTTATCCAGTCTTATCTCAAGCCAGGGTAGCCACAATTCAAGGCTAAATTCGAAACAAAGACTTTGGAAAACAATCTACATTGGTTACAGGATGTTAGACTAAGACCTGGAGACTACAGCTGCAAATCGGTTGAAACCATGCCCAAAACCACATACATCTTGCCTTATTGTCTACCATCTTTACCATTGAACACCATCATGTTTTCTGTGTTCAACTGTGTGCATCCATCTTTAAACAGCATTGTTGAAATAGTTTAGATATCTGTTGTTTTCACCACTGGCTTCCGACAACTGACAACCACATTTTTACCAGTTTCAAAGGTTACCAGTTTATTAGAAAATTTGGAAAAAGCAAACAGGTAATAAATCCCAATTAATAATTAAGGACAACAGTTTCAATCTGTTGCTGGAATTTCAGTACCAAGACACCACGTGAATGTGTGCAAAACAGTTCAGAGAGCCTAAGGCTTTGGACATGATAACAAAGCTTTTTGACAACATGTTGCTCAGGCTTATAGAGGCTTGGTAAAGTAAACATTCTAATGCAATAAGCATTAGTGCAACAAGAATAACAAACAAGTTATATCTGTGTTGAATATTTGCAAGAAATATCTATAACATAATGTACTAAAGGTCTAAGTATATTAATAATGCAAAATGTAATATATTAATTTACATTTTCGACTAATAAAATTTCACCCACGAGTAAACATTGATATTTACAGGTTTTTAAACTTTAGGGTCCACCCTTCTCTGCTTTATTCTCTTTATTCTCCATTTTGCATAAATCTGCAAAACTAGTGCCAGAAATACAACGAGTATGCCAATGATTGCTTGAGGTGCAAGGTAATGGTGATATATCATGCAGGATAAAAGCATGCTGAACATTTGCCTTGTGACCATTATGCAAGTGAAGACTAAAGGTCCAAAAGTTGCAATGGTATAGAATATAAAGAGTTGACCAATGGCAGATGCAAGAGATATCACCATTGCATGGTAACCAAAATCTGCATGTTGATAAATGAATCTGACTGAAAGCATCATGCCACCATTTTGAATTAAAGAGACACCTGTGAACAAACTGGAAAAAACATTGGTGCCAAACATCACTTGGAGAGATGTGAGATGATGTGTAGTAATTATTCTTGACTGCCAATTTGAGGTGAAACTGTCAAACACCATATAGCCAAGCATCAGGCAAAGGCCAGAAACACTTGTTGATGCTGAATTATGTTTCCCAGATGCCACTGATAACAAGAACAAAGAGACACCAACTGAGATCAGTCCTGCAATAAAATACTCATAGTATTGGTATGACTTTTGTGAAACAAGTTTTCCCATCAACATTACTGGAATCATCTTTGAAGCTTTTCCAAGGACTTGTGTAGGAAAACTAACATACTTCAGAGCTTCATACTGGCACCAACTGCTCAAAATATTGGACAATGATGAGTAAGAGTACAAGTAAAAAGGCAAGCTGTGCTTCCCTTGTCTCTTTACTGCCAAACAAAACCCAGACAATACCATAGCAGAAAGCCTGTTCATGAACACAAGAAACTCAGAATGCTTGAATCGCTCTGCATTGCTGTCTTTGCCATACTTTTTTGTCATGACCCTTTCTTGCAAAATGCCCCAAGTTAGGTAGGCAGCTTGTAAACCTATGGCACATAAAAAGAGTCTCATGCCAACACTGACAAATGACTGTTGCTGTGTTTTGGTCTGATTTCTATTCCCAGCTTCAACATCTCCATCATCTGATATATTTTCTTTCTCTCCAGAACCAAAAACACAGAACCTGACAACCTGGAACAAGCATCCACTCCCTGTAAAAACATTTTAAGTAGATGTGTGAGTAAAATGTGGCAAATGTTTCACATAGCTTTACTGCAATAACTTTCAAAACTTGGCACTCTTAACTGCCACCAATCAAATTGTAGACAAGTTGGCTTGAAAAGTCTCTCTATGCATAAATCTTTTGAAATTCTACAGCATAATGAAAAAACTGCAAATATTCTTGATTGGTTTTGAAAAATTACTTTTATCAAAACCATGAAATTCTTCAAACATTACACTTTTAAGACCTTTTTAAGCATTTTAATTTGCACTTTAGCTACTTACTATCACCCAATGCATGAAGGGCCTATTAAAAAAAACTCTCTTGATATGGGCCCATTATTATACATGACTCTAGTAAGGCTGCAAGCTAATGATAGCAAAAAGGGGAAAGGTTGGTCTTAATAAATCTGGGTGTCTTTTCTATGCATCCCAGAACCTTTATTGACAGGTCTATTGGTATTAAATAAGTCAGCTTAATAAGCGATTCAGAATGACTCAAAGTGTGTTTCGATTTCAACTATGAAGCAAGGGTTTTGTGATAACTTGCAGCTCGATCATGTCGCAGCCTGCTTGCTTAGGGATAATAAATTGTTAAGGGCTTTTGGGAAACATCAATAATTTTCAAGGCCACTTTTCTCAGTGAAACATCTTTCGATGGAATTGTGTTCAATTTGAAGAAGAGACAGAATAATCTTCACCGTTTTTTTCATTGAAGTTTGAATATTTTGCCATCCGAATTATGACCATTCCAGGGACTAGTATTGTTGAGTACCCAATAAGATTCCAAATAAGGCTGCTCAGCCAATCATCATCAGAAAATTTACGCTGGTAAATGTAGTGTTTGTGTCCTTTATGTTCTTCATTGATCATGGCTGCTTTGTCAAATGATCCAGTGGGTTTCTTGGTTTCGGGCGCTCGCTGCGAATTTGCTTCTGAAGTTTCTCCGGCAGTTGCAATACTCACCAACAACACACCAATAAATATGCAAAAAAATGCCCGCTTTGAAACTGTTGTAGATCTAGCAACTAGTATTGAAGTCATTTTAACTTTCGGGACAAAAGAACATTTCAACGACAGATCTCGTGTCACTTATTAACCTGTGTGAAATCACACCCGCGAAATTTGGCTGGTGAGCGTGTTGTCATTTCCAACCTCGCTTCTGCTGTTGAAAACGAGAGCGGTCACTACCAGAGCGGTCAGCAATTGTCTTTCCTCTTGTTTGTCGCTCAAAGTTTAAATCCAGTTAAATAAAAGTGTACCAATAGAGCATGTAGAGTCGTGCAATCTCTCTGCGAAAGGACGAGTGCAAGTCGCGCACCTTTACTTGCTGTGGTGAATCGCTTCTAGCTAGTCCTTCGCTGGGAAGTTCTGATGCATCCAAGAAGCTATCATTGTGGGGCTCCGAGTGCAGAATTATTTTGCATTTTTTGCCAGGAAGTCTCAATTTGACTGCACATGGTCGAACTGCAAGTAATCATAGAACACTTGCTTCATAGATTAAATCAAAACACTTTTTAGTCATTCAGAATCATTTATTGAAGCATAGTTTTTTCACAGGTTTAGACCCAACTTAATTAGTATCAATAGACTCATAAATATAGCAAGTTTTTCAGTTAACAGGACTATGCTATATATTTATCATAAAAAACTTAAGTAGACCAACCAAGTAGTTTTTTTGCAATAACAACACTGATTGAAAAAGACAAGCAACGTTTGAAAAGGTTGTTCGCTTTAATTCCGAATATTTATGGACCAATATGACCATATTGCCCCAGTAACTTGAGACCTGGACAATGCCGACAAACCTACAAAATATTTTGAAAATCAACCTTTACATTAATTAGTCTGTATTTTTCTGAAATCTTTAAGTTTCTTTTTAGATTAGTTGTGGATATTTACAATGACATCAGAACTAAAACATAAAGTACCAGAAGCTTACTTTGAAGAAGATCTCTATCTCTCTCTCTCTTTCGGATTTTGCAATAATTTAATGCGAGTTTTCCAAACAGTAGAATACCGATTTTGTTAACATCTATAAGTCTTTATCATTGCTGATATCCTGTCACTTATACATTTCCTTGTAAGTTAATGAAAGTTAGACAGAAAGCAAGTTGACTCAAAACAGCAAGTGTATGCCAGCAGAAAATTGGTATCTCTTGGGTGCTGCGGCTTGGTCATATCACTCACTTATGAGTTGTCTAGAAACTGCCAATGTAAACACGGAAACCTAGTTTTGGAGTGTCGACTGATGGGGAAATGCTAATACAGGAAGAATCGTGCTTCCTGCCCATTTGCTACCCTGGGTACCCACTTGCATGAGCAATGTATCAGCATTGACCGCATTCTTCAGAACATCTCCACGAAGAACAATGCTGTCTCAACAAGAAGATAGGAATGTTTCAATTTCTCGTTACAATTCGAAGCTAGATTTGCACCACATATACTAAATCTGCTAAGAGCAGCTCTGCATAAGTGATGTTCATGCATAGTATGCATGCATTTTTGTAAGATATTTGAAAGGCTGCAAAGGGTTTTAAAAAGCCTAATATTGCCAGACATCATAAAAACAAGGGACTCCAGTGTCGATTATCTCAGGACTGAAATGCCAGTTCCACCTGGTAAAGAGGAAAATCATTCAAATAAATCACAATATGACAGCAAAAGCAAGACAGTGAACAAGGCATTAGAAAAAGCGCACGTCATTTTTTTACAATGACGAGAAAAGACCGAGATGCAACTACGACTAGAGTACAATTCGCGATCAACTTCCTCTATGAGCGAATGAGCATCAAAAGCGATGGAACAATAAACAGTTTAAAGACAATTCTGGACGCTTAAGTTTTGTTTTGCAAATGGTTGGGCAGGGATTCAATTTTGCAAATTGTTGAAAGCGAAGTGGCTCAAGGTTTCTAAGATGGAGAGCGTTGATATTAGAGACACAGGAACTGTGTATACATTCCAACTGAGGTTAATGACTCAAAAGAGCAAAGTAATCACGTACAATAATTTGGCATCTTCTTTAACACCAACCCCTCTCAGCTTGGAAACTGAAAGGGTGGTTTTTCACAAATTTCTGCGGTAGAACATCATTGCAATAAAATATGAAAACATGGAAATTCTTTCAAATCAATTGCATACAAACCAACCTTATAGTCTGAAAATAACTTTAAGTGTCTATTTTCATAGACGGCGCCACGAAATTGAGCCTTGGTAGCGCTAAAATCAAGGTTATTGACATAGGAGGACCCTCCTTGGTATTGTCCGATGCAAAAGGAAATTTTTGAAATTGAATCTTCCAGAGTGGCTAAAGATGAAGCTCCAGGACTAAAGTTTAACAAAATAAATACCATACCGCTCAGAATTGATAGTTCGATGATTCTAATTGGTTATTGATTCTTGCTAAAACTCTTGTGATAGACGGTGGGGAAAAGAAAAATGATGACCATTGGTTCAGATTGCACATCCCAATGATGTTGAATTGACTGAGAGAATTTTACTTCCTGAAAAGTGAAACACATGTGCATCTTCAAGCAATTCCTTTTGGGTAAGTATTATCGTACAAAAAAAGGTTTTAACTCCTGATGATGCGGCGCCTGGAGGCATCTGGCATAAATACTAGCCACTAAAAATATCTTCTTAGAAAAATGAAGGAGAGGGGGGGGGGGCAAATGAGGGGGCTGACAAAAATTCTGGTGGGCCAAGGCCCCCTATACCCCCATAGAAACGCCACTGAAGTCCTGCAGCAGTCTTTACAAACAAAGACATTTTGCAAGAACCTTTTTATAGTGGCAATTAATGCTTGCTACTTCACGTACTTCACACATTGTCATTGTTGCTAAAGTCATGTATCCAGTTTTATGTCTTTGCCTATTGTTGTGTAGAGAAACTGTGGAAATCTTTTATATTAATTTTGCTTTGATGCACATAGCCAACCTTGGTTCATCCTTACACTCGCTACTATCCTTTTAGTTGTTCCACTTTCTTTTAGCACGAAGTAACTTATATCTGAGCTCGACCTAATAACACTGTTATAGCAACAGACTCAATGATACTGGAAAAAAACGTACAATTACATCAAGGAAGTTAGAAAGTAAATATCCCGAGACAAGCAAGTAAAGCAAAGAGTGATAATCTTCCTCAATGTAGTATCGAAATATCTCAACAGATAAACTGAAAGAAGTAAGGAGAGCATGGTAGCTTGTATGCATGAAGAATGGCTAGTAACTAGCGTTTTCTATGAACATTCGGAGAAAAAGCATTTTTAAATTAAGCTTTCCATTGCACAGTATATAGAAAGTTAATTAGACCGCAAAAAGACTTTTTGAGGGGTGGGGGAGGGAATTGCAAGTGGAAAACATCAAACATGTGGGGGGAGGGGGGTGGGGGGAAAAGTCATTTTCAATGGGATGAATGCGAGTGGCTTCCCTCCTTAATTGCTGCTACCACCTTAACTGGAAATTTTGATCATCAAACGCACCGTCCTTGTCGAGGGAGATTCGCAATTGGAGAGAATGTCTGCTAGTGACTCAAAACTAGATGCCAGCGAAGATGAATACCGACGGAATCAGGTAATGTACTGCCTAAAATATAAGACCCTGGCTAGTGAATGATTTTATTCTTCTAATGCAATCATAATAACCGGGCTTTTGCGTGTGCCGATTATAGGCCTACTAGCCTTAAAATATGGAGAACGCCACAACGGAACTGGAAAACATTTAGAGAAGCTAAAGAAATGTCGTCATTCAGCTGCACTTATATTGAGTTGTTCTTTAGGATGCATGTATTTGAGCAACTATAAATTGCATCGTACAATTCATTTAACATTAGCCGTTCGAAAAAATCAATACTCTATCTATAATATGTAAAGTTCTCCCGTCCGGGCGAAAGCAGGCATTTTAAATGCTTTTAATAAAATCTATATACTTGTATTTTTAACCGAAAAATGTCACGAGTAATCATGGGTATAATACGAATACACTGCCATATGCATCAACGACAGTCTCGCATATAATCTTTATGCGAAACGTAGAAAATTAATATCCTGCTTTACAACTTTATTTTGAGAAATATTTTCTTCTATGGCTTTGTTAAAGCTTCAGAAGCTAGCCGGTCCCTCAATTGTAAGTCGTTCTTTTCATATAATTGAAGCTAGAATAAAGAAGATTAGGTACAATTTCTTTTAGTTTAGGAAAGTCATAAAATTAACAGACCCTCCTTATTTTCTCTTACTGGTGTGCATTCTAATTACATAATTCTGAGTCATAACAAGTGAACAAAACATAAAATGAATGACCTGAATTAACATAATGCAAATTAGTGTATGAGTTCCAACATTATTTGATATCGCACATGTAGCAGATTTTGTTAGGGTTGCTAATACTAAATCTTTTATGTCTTTTTTAGTTGGTAGTAAAAGTAGCTTTTGCTTTATGCCCAGAAAAGGAATTCTTATGGCTATTATCCAAATTCTAATGGAGATGACTCTGAAGAAAGCCATGGAAAAGTTTCCTTCCCCAATCCCTAAGTTAATACTTACTTGTCAAGTATTTAAGATGCCTTGTCAGCATCCTGTCTTCTTTTGTAAACTGGTTAGTCTTCTCATTTCCTACTCTGGAAGACTGAGCTTTTTTAATTAAAGGGCACACCTCAATTTCTAAAAACTATGCCTCAGTTGCTATCAATGAAAACAGGACTTGGCTATCTGCACAAAAACTTAGCTGCATGCATTTAATGCATATGAAAAAGGACAGAAACTATTTTGGTGGGTACTAAGTTAACAGAAAATGCCCGTAATTACTCTTAAAAGAATTATACCAATAGATTGAACAAAAGATATGACATATCAGAAGATTTAAAGATTTGAAAGGGCATTTAATGTTTTGACCCTTTTACTTAATGATCGTCAGCTGTGCATGAGTCACAAACCATGTAGAATCTACTGATAGTTAAAGGGAATGACAAAGTGCAGATGGAAAAAGAAAAAAAAAACATCTTGGCACGGTTTGTCAACATTTATCTTAGGAAGAGACGGAAAACAAAATTAGCAACAGCAGGAGTTGAAGGAGAGCCATCTAGTAAAATGGTACGCCTTGAGAAAGGAAGGCAATTTGAAGATAAAGACTTTGAAGATTCAGATCAATTTGAGACAGGCAGTGAGTCTAATGACAGTGACTTTTTACATAGTTTGAGACTTTTGGTAGCCTCATTTATATTGTCATATCATGTAATTTTTTCTCAACAGATTTCCCAGTCCTACTCAAACCAGCTTGTTGCTACTCAGAGCCCAATGCCTGGGACAACAACTGGCATATATTACCCAAATCCATCAGTTCAGCCTGTAACCCCTTTGGCACCAATGACCCCTATGACACCACTTTCTGCTGAAGCATCTGGTATTGTTCCACAGCTACAGTAAGTATTGAAGAGCACCCAAGTTAATGTTTAAATGCAGGCAGTGTTTTCTTATTTTGTTTAAAATCAAATTTGCATTCCTTGCTAGGTTGTTGGTGGCTTCAGTCTTTGTAATATGAAAAAAGGCTGCATGCAGCATTTTGCATGCCTTGATTACTTTTCGTGTGCGATGCGAACGGCTTTTTTACCGGTTGTTTCTCATCCCTCTTGTCAAGAATTGGGAGCTGCTTTTAAGGTTACCTTTGTGTTATAAACTGAGCAGAAATCAAGGAAATTGGCAGAGAAACTGTTCTTGTTCTTTTTTAAAGATATAAATTTAACTAGTCACTTAAAGAAATCTGGATTAAAAAAAATTAAATTACCTGTCAACCCTACCATCTGTCGAGAAATTGCCATGCAGCATCACTGACTTCAGTACCATTGCTAACATTATGAATATCTTAGCCGATATTCATAAAGAACAGAATTTGTAATTGTAATTGGTGTCAGCTTTGGAATTAAGTTTACATTGAGTGATCTGTCGTATTAACTGTTAAGCGATCAGCTGTTGTTAAATCTCATATGGGAATACTTGAACAACACCTTGGAAAACGACAGAACTGCCTTTAACGACTTTCAGTTACAGCTAGCATAGGTTCCAAATCTTTGATTGGCTAAGACTTCTGATTACATTCAAATTCTTCATACCATATTGACCAATCAGAGTTCAAGAATTTGACAACAAACGTGTCTCGCAGCTAGATTTAGGCCCATTTTGCACGTTTTTACCACTACCCACAAAAAAATAAACGTGTAAAATTTGTTGCAAGATAACCTAAATTTTTTTTTAAAAATCTAGTCTTTGATAAATTTAGAAAAAAACTGCCGTTGTACTCAGTTAAAAATTTTCCGCGATCGTCAGTTACGAAGGCTTGAAGTTAGCAGTTCACCATCCCCCCAATGACAGCGAAAGAAGTTTGAAAATTCACACTGCTTGAATGTTAAAAGCTATTTTATCTACGTAATCAACAAATTAGAACTCACCATAACAAATACATGGCAATATCTTTGCATATCGGCAGGAATGTCTATGAAACTTACGTGGAAAAACGCTACATTTTACCAAAACAAAATGCAGCTCTTCTATCTCGTAAAATCGTAGTAGCATCAGCATCTCAACTAATGTAATCCGCTTAAACTTATTTTCAACTTTTTCATAATTACTTTTTGCACTCAGTTACTTCATATATTTCTTTTAAATACTTGTAAAACCAACGAGAAACTCATGTCCACTGCCAATCCACTGTTATCGCAATGCAGAAGCTGACGCGATTTGTAATCATAAAAAGGGCGGGAAAATCAAACATACGTCACTTGCGAAAATTTCTTTGTTGTGGCTGAAAAATTTTCGTTATACTCGCATGTAATTAAAATGGGAAAATTTTCAAAAAATTGCGCAAATGAAAGACACGACGTTTGGAGAAGTATGTCTCCATTAATGGTTAATTTAAAAGCAAGAGTCGGCACTTCTAACCCTTTTTTCAAAGCTTTCAAGCAAAAGGATTCGAAGAGGGCAAAATATCACATCTGCACAGACTGTCTCAAAAAATGTTGGAAGAAACGCGAATTCACTTCTACTTTGCCAGAGATTATTGTGACAGCTTTTTTCTTGTTCAAGGCTTGTCTATGCACAGATTTGTCTTCTGATGACATAGCATTCAATATGACAGAAAACAATTTGTTAGCACCTGCTGAAATGGCGGCAGTTTGCAATGCTTCAGGGTCAAATGGAGGCAGCTCATCACTTTTCCCATATCTTGACCACAAATGTTCTCTGAGAAGTTTTACTTCTGCCTGCAAGTCAACACTTTGGGAAACTGTCTCGGTGAGTTGAATCAGTAGATCTGTTTGAATGTATGTAAATCTTTCTCCAACTTCTACAACACCTACTCCTTCAAGGTAATGTTCTTCAACTGGATATGTTGGGACAAACTTGACAAGAAACTCAGGAACAAGATAGAATGTTTCGCCTTTAACTGTTTTTGTCTGAAAATTCAAGGGCTTGGGACCTTCCTGAGAATCATCATCAATCTGATTAAAGTCAGAAGCATTTTCATCTTTTATGCTGAAAGCTGATTCTGTATCTTGGGACTGAGATGATTCAGATTCAACATCAGCAATTGCATTCATCAGCTGAAAATCAGATAATATCATCTTTGAACATATTTTCTTAAGTTTATTTACCAAAATTTTGTAATTGAAGACTTCTTTCAACCCTGTAGTCAATTCATTTAATTTCTTTTAAGGTCTGGTGCACAGTGGCATAAAACTTTTGCCTTCCGAAGCACCAGTTTATCAGAAAAATATATTTGCCCCCTCCCCCTAAAGTATCCTTAACAACCTCCCCTGAAAAATAGCTGAAGCCCCAAAAAAACTTCTTTATGCCTCAACAATATCTGCAGTCAACCAAAATATATATAGCTTTCTAAAATATCTTTCGCCCCTTAAGATATATTCAACCACCTAAATAAATTTAGTAAATAGTACCCTCCCCCCAAAAAATGACCCCCGCTTTCCCCTGCAAATAACATAATTATATCTAGAGCACCTTCCCCCTTAACCAGCCACATATTTAATATGTTTTTTATCTATTTGTATACTATTCAGAATATGATAGTTAAGTCTTACGGAAGCAAAAAGTATAAATAGACAAAGTCAAAAGTGGCAACAGGAAGTATTGTGTACTTGGTATGAAATTGGTATGAGCATTGATATTCTTGTTATTTGAATACTTACTGTTGCATATGACGGGAGATTCTCGTATCTCTCTGGCAAAGTAGAAGTGAATTCGCGTTTCTTCCAACATTTTTTGAGACAGTCTGTGCAGATGTGATATTTTGCCCTCTTCGAATCCTTTTGCTTGAAAGCTTTGAAAAAAGGGTTAGAAGTGCCGACTCTTGCTTTTAAATTAACCATTAATGGAGACATACTTCTCCAAACGTCGTGTCTTTCATTTGCGCAATTTTTTGAAAATTTTCCCATTTTAATTACATGCGAGTATAACGAAAATTTTTCAGCCACAACAAAGAAATTTTCGCAAGTGACGTATGTTTGATTTTCCCGCCCTTTTTATGATTACAAATCGCGTCAGCTTCTGCATTGCGATAACAGTGGATTGGCAGTGGACATGAGTTTCTCGTTGGTTTTACAAGTATTTAAAAGAAATATATGAAGTAACTGAGTGCAAAAAGTAATTATGAAAAAGTTGAAAATAAGTTTAAGCGGATTACATTAGTTGAGATGCTGATGCTACTACGATTTTACGAGATAGAAGAGCTGCATTTTGTTTTGGTAAAATGTAGCGTTTTTCCACGTAAGTTTCATAGACATTCCTGCCGATATGCAAAGATATTGCCATGTATTTGTTATGGTGAGTTCTAATTTGTTGATTACGTAGATAAAATAGCTTTTAACATTCAAGCAGTGTGAATTTTCAAACTTCTTTCGCTGTCATTGGGGGGATGGTGAACTGCTAACTTCAAGCCTTCGTAACTGACGATCGCGGAAAATTTTTAACTGAGTACAACGGCAGTTTTTTTCTAAATTTATCAAAGACTAGATTTTTAAAAAAAAATTTAGGTTATCTTGCAACAAATTTTACACGTTTATTTTTTTGTGGGTAGTGGTAAAAACGTGCAAAATGGGCCTAAATCTAGCTGCGAGACACGTTTGTTGTCAAATTCTTGAACTCTGATTGGTCAATATGGTATGAAGAATTTGAATGTAATCAGAAGTCTTAGCCAATCAAAGATTTGGAACCTATGCTGTTACAGCTGCTTTGAAAATCTTCAAAACATAAGCAATTTTAAAAAAAATTTGTGACAAATTCTTTGTTTTTCATGTGCGATTGCACACCCCATATTACGAAGACTGTGGCTTGATATGGAAATCATTTAGGTGAAATCGTTTCCAATGTTTGAATTTAGCATCATGCCTTTTGGATTGGGAGTCAGCTAATGTCATATTCTGTCCATATTTTTTCTTGCTGGTTTTGTGCTTGCAGTCAATCTTTGTGCAAGCATGCCCATAGTGACTAAATTTTTGGGAGGAATATTGCAGTATGCATTGTCAAAGACAAAAGCTGTTGTAGGGATTTCTGAAGCTTTCATTTTTGTCTTTTTAGGAACATTGTATCCACTGTTAATCTTGGCTGCAAGCTTGATTTAAAAAAGATTGCACTACATGCAAGAAATGCTGAATATAACCCAAAGGTATGCATATTATGTTTTGTAGATGTCGTGATTATGTGAATATTTAATTAGAATCAGTATTCAAAACTTGGTGAGTACTCCTATCAAGTTAGTGCTATTCTTGAAAAAGAAGAGAAACTTGTTGTAAGAAGATTTAATTTCTCATCAAAACCTCATAAAGCTTCTAGAAGTTTTTCTGTGACCATGGTAAGATCTTTCAATGTTTTTGAGATGCAAAATTGTGCATATTTGCAAGCTTTTATAGTGAACAAAATTTGTTGGTCATGTTTTAATGTTTGTATACTCCAAGGAGTGCGAGAAGAAAAGGTGCTTGAGTATTCAAAAATTATGCTTACACTGTTTCTTGCTGTTCAGATATTTCATTGTACTAGTGAATGCATCATTTAGAGAAGCTAATTTAACTTTTGCTAGACGTAACACACAGGGCATATTCTTGATCATGTGTTACTTTAATGTGCATGCTTTGTCAATGTTTTGGCCATTTTTTTACTTTGGTTGGTGACTTTTAAATATGTCATTGCAGGAAGCTTGGCGCATTTATTATTTCACTCCATTTTTCTAGAGATTCGCTGCTGTTATTATGAGAATACGAGAACCAAGAACAACCGCACTTATATTTAGTTCTGGCAAGATGGTTTGCACTGGAGCAAAAAGGTACATAATCTTTCCCTTTGTCAAGGAGACATTTTTTTCTTTCTTCTGTTTTGTTTCTGGCACAGCAGCTTTCATTGGGTATTGATAGTAGCCTTTGCAGAGAGCTGGCGATTGGGAAATTTTCGTGAAAAAACAAGTATGTGTCTGACTTCCCTGCAACATTGAAATCAATTTAGTTGACAATATCTCTTTTGTGTGAGCATGGAGGTGCTAGGTTTTAATGATGTTCTATTGCACACTTGACTTTCTGTATATTATTGATTTTGTAGTGAGGAGCGATCAAGAGTTGCGGCCAGAAAGTATGCAAGGGTTATACAAAAGTTAGGCTTTCCGGTAAGAAGCAAATTATTCTTTTTGACAAGTCTTTTATTTTTCTTTGTAGAAGAGTTCAGGGATGATTGAAACACACTTTTTGTTGATTTTAAGATATCTGGTCATGCACTGAATGATATCATATTTTCTTGCTCAGGAATTTCAAGTTTTGAATTGA
Organism: Nemopilema nomurai; assembly: GCA_003864495.1. NCBI lineage: Eukaryota > Metazoa > Cnidaria > Scyphozoa > Rhizostomeae > Rhizostomatidae > Nemopilema > Nemopilema nomurai. The sequence continues at coordinate 1,695,722 of PEDN01001352.1, forward strand.
CCAAGATTTCTGCAAAGTCTGAAAAGATTTTTTGTATTGGGTCATTTTTAGGCTAATTGCTACTTGAATATCTCAAGGCCAATTATTCTGTCCACTTAGATAAAGGTACTGCACTGAGTGATCTATAACACATTTGTTGCAAGAAATTGGTAGTTTAGTTGTACTTAAAATCTAAAAGCATTTATTTGATCTGAAGCTGGCCTGATAGTAAGAATGAGAAAATCTGGACCAATATATAAGAGATCTTATATAATCCTTTAGCCTTAAGCGTTTCTTAGAACACAGTCTTCATAAGATATTGGAGCCTTAAAACATCTTGAAAGTGGCTACTTTTTGTGATGCTTGGTGACTCATCCAGCTTCTGTATGTTTTTATTGTACTAATGGTCTTTTAAATCTATAAAATATGTCCGGTGAATGGGCTTTGGTTCTCTGGCACGTGATTTCTTTATTCAAAGGGCTTTTTAAACTATGGGCACAACTCTCACATTAAATAATCCTCAATGTTATCTAACGATTTATAATGCTTAATGCCGTTTGTGTATGTCTTGCTCTATTGCATTATTGTATCTAACCTTTTCAGGCAAAGTTCATCGAATTCAAAATTCAAAATATTGTTGGTAGTTGCGACGTGAAGTTTGCAATCAGATTGGAGGGCCTCGTTTTGGCTCACGCACAGTTCTGCAGGTTTGTTACAGTCATCGATCTTTCTTTCAGCTAGGTAATGGACATCGGCTCAGAATAATCAAAATAACCTGCAATTATTCTGGTTTTTAAGACAAGTGTTTCATGTTTTCAAGCTTGCCAAGTTAGTTAAATGTTATTAGATCTGTTTATCAGATCAGATCTGCTACTCTCTATTTATAGTGCTTTGTTTAGTACCTGCATAAGCTAGCTCATTTCCAGAATATTTCTATTTTCTCTATTAAATCCGGTTACCTAGGTCATGCTGCATGCCGTAATGGTCTTTTGTATGAGTGCGGTTTTAAGCGAACTTAGTTTACTGGCTATGTTACTTTTTTTAAATCTGCCTCTCGTTTTGCTAACAACACAGAAGAATGACGAAAGCTAAATAGTAGACGGGAGATGGTATTGGTTTGCACGCTGCAGTCCAATTTTTATTGTTTTCTATGTTTGAATTCTGCAGATTGCTATTTTCTTTGTACTCCTTTTCACAACTATTGTCTTGTTGCGAAAAATCAGTCTGTTATTCTGTTATAGTTGTACCCAGGTCCCCTCGAGCCAAAAACCTTTTGTCCCGTCTGCTGTATTTACTGTTGATAAACCTAGGTATCTTTTGTAGCTATGAACCAGAATTATTCCCTGGACTTATCTTTCGCATGGCCAAGCCCAGAATCGTGCTACTGATATTCGTGTCCGGCAAAGTTGTCCTAACAGGTAAATGTGCACTCTATGTTAACTTTCTATCTTATGGTTGTTTTGAAGATTTCTTTCTATTATGTTACATTGCAGTAACTTGAAACTTAAAAAAAACCACCGAAATTAGGTTGCAGTTTTCAAGCAGTTTCTCAGGTCTCAATAAAGAGATATGTTTAGTATTACTTCATGCATCGTCTTTTGGTAGCAATTATGTCGCCAATGACATTTTCTGCCCATTGTACGTTTATAACGACGGTCTTCTTCCATAGGCGCGAAGGTGCGGTCAGAGATATACGAAGCCTTCGAAAACATTTATCCACTTCTAAAGGGATTCAAGAAGACCTAGCTTGATTCTAGGCCCCTTTTTTTGGTGGAGGTGATTAGCCGATTTGTCATCGAGACCCAAAACAAGCAGAGCACGGGAATCGTTGTTTTGGTGGGGATAGCCTCATCTCAAATGAATCCAAATTCAACGCTTGCTTATTTGATCAATGAAAGCTCTCAGGAACCGTTGTAACATTAGTACCCAGTTATGATAGTGGGGTATATCTAATCTCGGAGCTAAGGACTTTGAGATGCTCGGTAGTGAAATGTTGTTGTGGGACTTATTTCCTAAGTCATGACCTATAGTGTTTCATTTGGCTACTATTTCACACGTTGCTTGTAGTAGAAGAGGATTTGAAACTATCCTAAGTCACAGCATTAGGTATTTATGCGATCGGGGTTAAAGTAAATCTTTCGAGCATAATTTATTACTTCAATAATTTGAGTTTTAAGTCACGCGTGTGTAAATTGCCCCTTGCCATTCAAAATTTACATTGTTGTTGTTTGCAACTTTCAGTTGGTTAAGAATACCTTTATTTAGCTTTGATCAATGTACGTTTTTAAACTTCGTCGACTTAAAAAAACAATCGAAAAGAGTTGTGTTTTCTTTTTGCCCACGAGTGGTCTGTTTCTAGATTTCATCACCAACTCCCTCGCAGTACTGCGTAAGTATGGAGGGGCATGGAAGGTTTCCTTCTCTCACGGAAGAATTTTTAATTTTCCCAAATTTTCCTTTTGTATATGAACACGAAAACACGTTTCTTTATAATATCCTACAGAAAATCGTCTTTATATTTATAACTAATTGCAACTCGCTTGTGCATGCAATACAAAATCTGAAACATGGAATCGTCTTTTAGACTCCATTGATTACCCTTTATCACTTGTTTAGCTTCTTTAGGGGCTTGGCTACTTATTTCGGTGTTAATCTTATTGGTTGTTAAGTTGCTCTTGAAGTATAACCAGAGTTCAACAAATAGACAACCAGTTCCCATACTGAGTCTAACTCTCAATGCATCTGTCTCACTTTCCAAGAAGGGATAATTACTAGAGACTTGTTTTATCTTGCTGGGAAAGTTTTTTTCTAATTTTGATGCCCCGGAGTTGCTTGAAAACAAATAGCAAGAAAGAAAGCAAACATGTTGCTGTTGTTTCGTCCTGTTTTACCGTTAGGGTGGGGACAGACCCGTTGTTATGTGTTGTTTCAAAATGCCATTAACTGATCACATGCAAGTAATACAATGATATTACAAAACTAGGAAAGATAAGAAAGGAAACTGCATAAATTCTTTGATGGCATTGTCAGCCCCTGAGGTCATGCCGAGTCGTGTTTGCAAAGCAAAATTGTTAAGGTATTTGTACATGCAGCTCATTAGTAAAGAACTTTAGGTGCTAGTTTACTTCTCCGCAACATATTGCACGACCAATTGTTAGAAACTTGGATTTTTTTCAATATTTCTCAGAAAAAAGTGAAAAATAGAAAGTGAAAACGAAAAATGAAAGGAGTGGAAAGTAGCCTCGGACCAAGCTTGGATCGTTGCTGCGTAGGAGAATCTGGTTAATGGCGGCCTAAGTGCAAGCTGTGGTGTTGCGCCTCAAAATTTTCGAAGCAAAATGTCGTCCGAAAGATTTGAGGACCTAGAGGAAGAGTTAAGATCTACCATTTCTTCATTGGAAAACGTGGCGAAAAACAGACTGACGAGGTTATCTGGAGGTATAGAGCTTTTTCAGTTTCTACTTGTCGCGTTCAAAACGTTTCCTGCCTGAACTTGCATCCTCGTGATGAAGCTTGGTATTCCCTTTTAAGATTTGCGATCTAGTGTATATTGTGGATTATGGGAATTTAATGTTAAAAATGGTGGCTATTCAGAACTCTAGGTTCTCAAAAAGGAATAGGCTCAATGTTTATTACCAAAAATTTATCCGGGAAGGAAGCATGAAACAATTTTTCTCCAAATGGCTTCAGCTTTATCTTTCCTACCCGATGTTCTTAGATATTTAGCTTCAATTAAAAGTTTTTTTTATGTCATTGTACAAATGTTTAATGAGATGGGCTTTTTACACAATTAAGCACTGAGGACTCGCGCTATTTGTTTGCATGCAATGTTTCCAAAGTATTGAGTATCAAAAATTTTGCACCGTGCCAAGATTGTAAATAAAGACACGGAATGCCCTTTGCAATCGTAATGAGACTATTTACTATGCCCAAATCAATAAACAAGCAAGTAAAGCATCAAATTCCTGACAGCTTTAGTACCTACAACAAAATAACAACAGTTTCTTGATAATTCCAAAATATCTGCAACTAATAAATAGTATAACAGATGACAACCTCAAGTGCTGTTCTTCCCCTTTCTGGCAGAATTGCTAATAATATATTTTAACCAGATATTGTAATCAAATATATTGTAATCAGATTTCTTAGTTACCAAGCCACTCCATGATCAATGAATAAACAACTTTATTTTGCTTTCATATGCTTTCATTCTCTTTACCATCCACCTATAAAGAACCCAAAACTTTTATAGTTCATCCTAAAGTTAAATGATGTCTTATAAATACAAAATTAATATTATCCATTATGTTGTTACGTTTTTGCAAATATTGTGATTATTGCAGTGCTGTCATTGTTTGTAGTGGTCACAAACGGCCAAACCCAGTCTAGTCTTACCTATTGTTTATCTAATTGTTCATTGTAAACAAACAAGAATTTTGAAAACCATTGTACTTTTGCTGAAGTCTTTGAGTTATGCATTTGTCCAGTATTAGCCTCTTTCAGTTTTCTGTTAAGAAAAGTCAAGTTTAAAGAATTTTTTTCTACCTAGAAATAATTGAGAATGTGTCTTGTAGCTTTACATGGTTTGGTGTAATGTTAGACAATTTCTTTTTTAGAGCAACGCAAATCAGAACTAAGAAAGGCCGAAAAGCTGACTGAGGATGCTTCATCACTTGTATGTTGGAGTTATATCTTCTGTGAATAATATCATGACATCGCATGATACCATGATTCATTAGGCAGAGAATTTGGGATAATTTAACTATCCTTTCCAGCATTGGTGTTGTGAATATAGATAGGAAGTTAATGTCATAAAATAAGAATAATTTGTTTCTTGACGGAGTCAAGTAAAGTGAACTTTGCCAATCTAGTTAAGAAAAATGGTTGCTAATTTTTTCTCTCTGTGTTTGTGTTTCTGTCTGCTTAGTATCTAGTTGTCTATTTACAAAGCCATTAATTGCCATGTCAACAATTTGAATGTTATTCTCAGCTAAATAACATGATGGAAGAAGCCCAAGGTGCACCTGGTGCCTACAGAACAAAGATGTTTTCCACTGTTAGAGGATATCGATATCAATTGGATAATCTAAAGAAAGACATAGTAAGAATTCATTTTATTAATTCCTTAACTGCTATTCATATTTCACCAACTGGGTTATAAAGCTTAAAATTGGTTAAAGAGTGTTAACATTTATGTTCAAGATATCATATACATATCATTCATGAACATTTGCTAATCCTCTTGTGAATCATGCAAGTTTGTTGAAAGTGCCTACATAACTATCAAAACCTTTTTTTGCACTCTTTTTGCAGATGTAAACTTGATGTCCAAATTTTGTCCTCCCTTTTTATAGATGGTTTTAACTGAATTAATGATATCTCTAAAATATTCATCCATCATAATTTAAGAGTTGGCCCTTGTGAGAACTGCTGTTGGTGCTGTCCTTTTTCAAAGGGCTTGTGGAATCAGTTCTATGCTTTATAGTTGGAGCATTACTTGCTGCTGTCTCAAACTTAGCAACATTTTGCCTGTTTTTTTTTAGAACAAGGCTTCAGCACAGACATCAAGTGACAGGAGTGATTTATTTGGTGAAGTTGCAGATCCTTCAGTGAGAATTTTGATTAAGCTTTTGTTGAAAGCATACTCTAAAACAACAGATTAATTGCACTTAAATTTGAGTATTCCAGCTTTAAAGGTACTTGCTTAAGTTTCTAGCTTGCATTCAAGTGTACTAAATCTAGAAAATCGACCTTAGCTTTGATTTTTATGTTAAAAAAACTTTAGTTAACAGTCCTTTTTGTTTAGCGAGTGCAAGTTAAATTGCGCATGCTTTTCATCATATGTGCAAAGAAGTGTTTTCTTTCTGTAACATCAATTTCCCCTAGTCTCATGATTGTTTTCCCTTTTCCCTTGTGACTTGATTAGTACTCTTGACCACAATATGATTTTTCCAAACTGGCTACTTATTCTGCCAGCTTTTGGTTATTTACGTTGTTTGCATGATCTGAGGAGTGAAAAAGTACTTTAAGTATGCAAAAACTAGTTCCGCTTTTTCTTACCAAATTGAGTTCTCTACTTTTCAAAAGTACGGCAAGCCGGAGGTAATTGGTTACAAAACAGTAGACGAAAATGAAAAAACCTTTGTGAATTTAATTTGGTGCAAGCTATGCTAGATAGTTAATGTCTAATGCAATTTGTTGGGTTTCACCTGAAGGAATTTGACTGCTCATGATGCTAATCGTTGTTCAATTTTTTTCCATTTACTAAGAATAACTTCTGCAATGCATCCGTGAGTTCAAAATTGTTTTATTCAAGTGATGCATTTTGATTTACATTATGGTTGGATTGTAGGAATATTTTCATATTTTGTGCTATCTATGTTTGGTTATTTTTTAGTTGGCATATAAAAACAGAATGTTGGAGGGTCTGGATAGCCTCCAGAAGAGCTCTGCTAGTGTTGAAAGATCACAAAGAATTGCAGCTGAGACAGGTAAGGGTGATCCTTTGTAGTAGAAGAGGTCAATAACTCTTTGAGAAGTGATGGAAAATCATGCTATTTGGCGATTTGGAGTTTACTCGAAGTGGTATGTTTTTGTTCATAGTCAGTGTGAGGAAAAAGTTTGCACATTGATTTTGTGAGTAAGAATTGCATACCTCTTCTCATAGTGTTGCAAAAGTGAAACCAAAGTTTTCGATGTGGCACAAAAACACACCTTGATCATAGTTTCAATAGATGCAAAACCAAAATATTGGCACATTTGTTTGCCATTTCGCTCTTGAAGAGCAGAAGTTCCAATTTACAACGATACGACAACCACATTTTTCATGATGACAGTAGACTTTTTAACTCATCAACTGAATTCCAAAGGTATTATCACAGCATCATATGTCAGTTCTTATAATTTGTGGCGTATGCAAGATTGAATTAACACTTTACAATGATATGGATTTGGAAAGATTTTGGAGAAAGTTCTTTTCATAAAACCCAGTTGTTTGCATAAAAAGGTAAGCTTACTATCTGAAAAGACCTCAGGCGCTATTTAAGGGGATTTTCCTGATAACAGAGAAATAGTTGGTGATGGGAAAGGTCTGGTCTATTGCATGTACCATAGTGATCATTTTTATTTTGGGAATTTAAGTATTAAAAAACCTGATTACTCAGGAACCTGATGAGAAAATCATACAGTGGAGACCCAGGGGCAGATACAGGGGTTTTCCTAAACTGCAATATTTCGAAATTGTGGATGTGGATTTACCATTTCTATGTCCAACTCAGGTCTCACAAGTTGTCACAGGCCTTGCTCTAAGCAAAATGAACGTGCTCCATAAAAAGAGCTCCTTAAAAACGCTAGAAGCTCTATTTCGCACCTCTAAATAGAATGTCGTTGCGAGCATCCTTCGGAAGAGTGTTAAATAAGAAATTCAATTGTGATACCAAAAAGCACCATAATATGAAATAACAAAACATACAACAAACAGTATGTTAATATAAATATAGAAATATAATAAAACAAAGTCCCAAAATTGTTCACATTTTCCTAGATATGTTAGTCGCCATCACTTGATGAGCTTCTATCACTGTCAGTATCACTACCTTCAGCTTCAGATATTGCTTCATCAAAGCGCATGTCTTTTTGTGGTGGCTCAACATCCAAAACTTTTGTGACTCTCCTTTTTGATAAATAAATATCAAGAGCTCCGTCTATTTCTTCTGTCTTAAATCCGAGAACCTCTTCCTTTCCCCATGACTTAAAAGTCGAAAATTTAACTTTGTTTTCTTTTTTATGTTATTCATTCTACAAGACATGCCAGAACACCTACGTCTCACTGAAGCAAATGAAAACTGAAAAGCAATGCGATAATTTGGACGGAAATGTGACCTCTGATTTGCACAGGTGTTATTAGGTTATTTAGAAAAAACAGGAAGAAAAACTTCAACAGAAGATTGACGCTTGCTCGAAAATCAAATAAATCTGCCGGAAAATACGCTTGACAATCTGTTGTGTCTTGGTGTAGAGGGTTATTAAATTAAAAATGGTATCGGAAACCCAACGTTGATCTTTGCCTAAGGGGTAATCTTACGCAAAACATAATATTGCGGTCAGTTGGGAAGATTGTTTATGTTTGATCAAGTTTAAGTTAAAAAAGGCCAAGAAATTATTTTGCTCCGTTTTGAGGGGCTCGATTAATCGCTCGCCAAGGCCTTTTTATGGCGCGCTCGATCGAGCGCCTTTCCGGGCAAGGCCTGTTGTCACTAGCATATGCCACAAATTCAAAGACGTATTAAGCTACACACATGGTCTTGTTTTATTAAGACTACATGACTTTTTTTTTTTGAATAAGCTACTTTTATTAGCCATGGTTGTGCCTTATTAAATATCTATTATTTCTTCAAATCTTAGTTTTTGAGATCATTTTGATTGCAGGATTTTTAAACATTTTCATTGTAATCGAATTGGCAATCCGCGTTATTTACCCTTCTTTGTTGTTAAAAAGTTCACACTACTTTTTTTATTTTCAAGGAAGAATCACTCAAAGAATGGATTTTCATTTTTTGTTTGAATCAAAACTTATTAGGGCTATTTATTGATTTTACCAAATTTTTCTCCAATAAACTCTGTATATATAATTATCAATTCAAATGAAACATGTCTCCACTTCTTTTAGACGAAGTTGGAGTGCAAATCATTGGAGACCTAGAGGACCAACGGGAGTCACTAATTCGCACGCGAGATAAGGTATGGCTTCTGCTTCATGTTTTTGCTTCTCCCTGCTCCTAGGCAGTCTGATTTTTGAGTTTGCTAATATTTGCTCAAGTGCAAGAATATTTACCTGAATGAATTTTTTGCCTCATGCTCCTTTAGCTTTTTCTTATCTTATCTTAGAATTTACTAAAACTTATGCAGGATTCACAGCTCAATTAGAAAAAGAATTATTGCCAGCATCTTTGTGGTTATTGAAAAAGCCACCACTATTTGGCAACAGCTTTATTTGTTAGACATACATTTGTGCGGTACTTGATAAGAAAAATACTAAGCATAGCATAGCAGCTCTTTTGCAAGTTGTCTGGTCACCTTTTAATGTCTTTTAATGTGTTAAGAATCCGATCCATTGCAATTATCAAGCATTATTTCCAGCTTGACTTGCAAATTTTTACGCATTTATAGTTTAAAAGTTGTCAAACGGCCAATGGACTTTACGGAATTTCAGCTTCTTGTATTCTAGACTTTTTTGAGTATTCTCTTTGAAATTCCCTCAAATGCAGTTTGACAATGGTTTCTAAAAAGCAAACCCTCGATCTGTTTGCAGGTGAAACAAACAAACTCAGACCTTGGTAGAAGTCGAAGGATACTCAACTCGATGGGTATAAGGTACACCCTGGTTTTCCACTTAGATTCATCTGCGTCATCATATGAAGGAACTAGGCCTGGTTGATGAGTTTTAAGGTCGCTTTATTGTCTCATGCGTAGAAACTAACTTCTTTGAAATCAGAGTAGAAAAGAGCAGTAGGAGATGCTGCCTATTGGATTGTCGTTGGGAGGGTGGTCAATTTCATGATTGAATTCAGTATCAAGGCAGGAGCAAACTAGAAACTATTCGTCAACAAGAATGCTCGCTATTTCCTAATCAGCGTTCGCAAACCTTCGAAGAAAAGCCATTTTTCATGCTCTTTTTCATAGTTGGAACCCATCTAAAGGACGAAGCTTGATTTCTTCTTTTCATTATCGCGCATTCATTGCTTCCCCTTAACGAATGTAAGGGCCTGAATTCCATCTTCTTACGACGATTAACCCAACTTCATTGGATAGGGGAATTTCTATAATGGGCAGAGAGCTGCAGTAATTTGCATGTAGGTAGATAGTTATAGGCATCATGAAATACTTATGATATTACTAAATAATGTCATTTGGAAGATAGCAGTAGCATCTTGATATAGTCATAGTTATCTTATAGTAATCTTTAGGAGATTGTAAGCAGGGGCGACGTTAAAGTGGTTGGTGCACCAGAAAAGGCAAAATCTAGTTGATATTTCCTTTTGGCCCATTCAAATTGATAACGTCATTTTATAATGGTGATTGTGATGCAACCATTAGACCCATATAAGCAGATGGGTCACATCCCCTTAAACTGTTCACTTGTTAACTGTATTATAATTTCGATAGGGCTATTGTCATTTCTACAAAGCCTTCTTTTCTTGTAGGATCGCAACAAACAAAGTCATCCTCGTGGTAATAATCTTCCTCGAACTCATCATTCTTGGTGCAGTCGTTTATGTTAGATTTTTCAAAAAGTAGAAAAGCATTCCTTAAAAGAATGACCTGTCATTTGTCACATTGCCAACGCGTTATCTTTGCTGTATTGAACTAAAATGAATTGCTTTTGTTTTCTCCTATTTGCAACACGCTGTTGTTGTTTATTCCAAGTCAGTCATTTGCACTGGAGCGATCCAGGGAGAGGGGTTTGCCCAATCATCGCCATTCATTAAGTTACCAACGTTGAGAATCAAATATTTTCTTCATCTTCTTCAGCCACTGCTTTGAACAACAAAGCCGACCGTGAACAACGTTTTAGTCGAATTTTTTATCGATTTCTTACATCGGTATTGTCTGCAAAAATTATTAGATACTCCTTCTATTCTCCGTTGTTCCTCTAGTCCCACTTTTTTCTCTTCAGCTTTCTATTTAGATCGTTTTTATAGAAGACTCATATCTCTATTTGTTATGCCGGAAGCTATACGAAAAAGAACACATCTGAGAAACAGACTTGTTTATTGTTTCAGCTAATTAGGGTAAAGTCTTAGATCTGTTCCTTGAAATTATAAGATCCGCATGAAGAGCCTACTTAGTTGTTTTGAAGCATTGTTTTAAAGTACCTGTAAGACCAAACGTAATTATGAAGAGAATTTGAAAAGACCCTTTTCGGGCTGTTGTGGAAGCAATAATTGTAATACAATGTTTGCTTTTGAAATCTTGAATTTTGTTCTTGAAAGTTTTTTAAATGATTTACCGAACGAAGCGCCCTAGCTTGTGATCCATTTAGACAGCATGATTTGTGTCATTTGTCTTCTCTCTAATCAACTTCCGACCGGAAAGGGAACGCCAGTTACATTCTCGTCGAATTGTATAATTTGTATATTTGAAAAAAATTGAATTTTCGTAGCAAGCTGTATTAGAGAATCGTACCAGCAAAACCGTTGATCGTAAATTTTTTGTGATTTGTTTTGCTTTTGTTCATCTTCCTTTGCTTTATTTTTGCATTAAATTTTGAAGCTTCTATATTCGACAGGCTTTCTGCACTTCTTAGAAGAGGACTTGTGTGGTTATCAAATATCCTCGATAGTAGTGATCTGAAAGTTAGTCCGGGGCTCTTGTAGAAATTATGCCTAAAATGATTGTGAGGTATAGATAGCAGCAAATTATTGCGTCGGTAGATGATCTGGGCCTGAAGATAGTTCCTTCAAGTATCCAGTTTCTTGTGAAAGAGAGAGTGAATTGAAATGTCACGTGCAAAGCTAGTGCACCAGTTGCAATGTATTCAAATTAAGCAAAGAAGTTTATGTTTGATGCTTATCATTTTAAAAGACCTTTGGAAATATTCCGTAACATCATTTTATTGATTCCGCCTTAAAAGCATTTATTTTTGACGATTTTGCCTCACTGAAAATGGGAACGCAAACACAAAACAAACACTTTCAACCATTAATTTATTTCTACACGAGATCAAGCCAAAGAGAGAGCCATCCTGAGAACTGAAGAAGACCCACCTTTCCTTTTAATCTTTTTCCAAAGCATATCACCTTGGGAGTTTGAAGCAATAAGTACCTTTTGAACTGTCGTTACAATTTCTTTAAAAAGGTTACGCACAGGCGCCCTAAATAAATGACCGGCTGAAGATCTCGATGTTACGTCATCTAACCCACTAGATCCCAGGTCTTTGTTTTCGCGGGAGTCCGTGCGGATGGTAAATGGCGGACGTGGGTTGTGCGTCTGTCCGAACAGTGTACACGTAAAGTATCACCATGAATTCCCCTCTTGAAATCAGTTACTGAGAGGAACTAGTTGTAATGGATTCAGACTGTTGCTTAGTACTTTACAAATTGGCTGAGAAATGTGAGTATTGATTAAAGGAATTACAATTTTTATTGTCAAAGGATTGTAGGAATAGAGTCTTGATCGATTGTTGCGAAACTGAAAAGTGTTCAGGATCTTGTACTGATCATCGAAGTGAAGGTATTGTGAAAGTATACACACGAGAACGCTCTACAACTCCATTTGATGCTTCTTGTTAACTTATTCATTACTACAGTAAAAGGAACGATATCCTTATAATAAGCAGAAAGGCTAACTAGTTTGACTTTCAATTTTACGCCTGGGGAAAATTGGAAGTGATTAAAATCATCTGTTTCTTGACGGTTGAAAAAGCAAATTGTTAATGAAAAACTGCATGATAGTATAAATATTTATAAATACTTTATGATTTGAAGGGCTGTGAACATTTAAGTTTTTTCTGACATTCCCCATTGCAATGGAAGTTGTGCTTACATACTCTTTATAGAAAAATTTCAGCGACATTGCCAATGTTTTATGCTGGGATATAAAGGGCCCTGAGGCTGAGATAAAACTAGGTAATTTGCCATAATTCCCAGTTATAATTCTGCTAGAAGCTCAAGGTTTCAGCTATGCACATTCGTATTTTGACAAAAATAGATATATATATATATAAACTTGTCAAGTTGTACAGTATTTTATAGGCTAAGGAAACAAATAAAAAGTATCTGTTGCTGTCAAAAAACAGTGCAGCTTTATAAAAAAGCATTTGAAAATTAGAAGGATAGGTAACTTTTTAGGACTTTGAACAGCCAGTTTTCATTGATAAAAACACTGGTTTTGTTCATTCTTCAACATGCTTAAATTAATTTTACCAGTAGATCGATTAACTAACTTCCATATAAGAATTCCCGAAATTGTGATTCAGAGTAATAAGCATAATAAAAAAGACAGCAGGTGTTTTTTATAATCTCTTACATATGTTAAAGTATGCAAAAAATGTCAAATACATTATAAATACATAAGTATCATTCTCCTCACTATCTGACTAGCCATGTAGAGATCAAAATGTAAAAATAGCTTTTTGAATAAGGAGCTTCTTGAGTGTGGGCTACAAAACTGCAGCTTTTTACAACATCATCATGTGGACATGAAAAGGACTGAAAACAGATATATTTAAAAAAGATGACATTGTCTATTAACATTATCCTTTTAAGCTACTATTTTGACAAAGTCAAATAACAATATAGCATTGTCATTTGCAGTAAAAAAGAGTAGTGGATGCAAATCGTTTTCTCTGTTTTCTACTGTAGGTGCTCTGCTTAAATAGGTGTAGGTGCTCTGCTTAAATAAGAGATTTTTAAAAATGGAGCTCTTCGAAAGTGTAACTTTTTGAAAATAAAATTTTTGAAATGGAAGCTTTTTCAAACCAGAGCTTGAAACATGCATTGGTGTTGAGGTTACATAAATTACAAGAGTCATATTGACCTCACAAGGAGAAAAACCATGGAGCTTTGAATCACACTCGGTTTAATGAATAAGCACCAAATAAGAAAAATGATAAGGCCAACATTGAAGTGAAGCCAATAAATGAACAGCCAAGGTGCCTGAGTTTAAGACAAGATTTTAACCAGGAGGGTGAAAAACAGACAACTGGAATAGATATCATGCATGATGAGGCTTAGGGCCTGCAATCAAGCACATCAAATTGCTTGGCCTACCAAATGTATTTCTATGCCACTTTCACAATTTATTTGACCATCCAATGCATCTAATTTTTTCATTAGTTTGGTTTAAAATTGTTGAAGTTGTGCATTACAACAGTTATAACAATTTTGGTAGATATCCTTTGAACTTTTTTTGGTCCTAAGTTTATTCTAAATGCACCAAGATTAAGGGTCATGTAGATTATTCTGCCCATGCCTGAAATTGGTGGGCACAAAGTAATATTAAAGTTTCAGTTTCTGTAAGTTTTGTTAGACTTTCAAAGTCATTAATTCATTCCGATATAAATTTTAAAATGTACTTCTGTCCTGTACTATTGCAAAATTTTTATAAATATATTTACTGCAAAGCCATGGTATGTAGGTTCTTGTTTATGATTCCACTGACAACTCTATTATCTGTCTTTAAGATGATAAAGAAGAAGGACAGTTTGAAGAGGATGACTGGATCCGATTTGCTGACTACACTCTTAACTCAAGGTAAGACATTGTAAGGTTACTCTTTCATACAGTGGAAAACTTGAGCCTGTAACAGATGAGCCATTTTCAATTTTTGTGCGGTAGTTGAGTCCCTCTCAAGGCTGTAGACAAACCCTTTAAAACTTTTGGTTTCATCTTCACATGGTTATTTCTAGTTTGCACCATTTTGTCTTGCCTTCAGGCACATTAGATAAATGGACAGACTGAAATTAGAAGAGGAGGGCAATAAACATTTCATTTTCTCCAATTATGTTTAAGGTTGAAGTTGTCATAAAGTATTCAGGAGCTTTTGTGATTTTTAATTTCCAAATTCTGTTTGCTTTAAGTTAATTGTATGTAAATTTGGCTCAGCATTCAAATTTCTGCCTATTATGGAGCATCTGTGGCATGTGCTCTTCAGTATTACTCGAACATAGACTGTTAACACAATTATCTTTATAAGAAAATTTGTTCCTGTAATTTTTACCATCGTTTATTGGGTTTTGTTTCTTTGCTAGGCAATGCAAATGCACACTTCCTGATGAACTTGTAGAAAAGAATATTGAACAACTGACCAACTTATACATCAGATTCTGCATTGAGCTTGTTAATAAAGTGTCAAATGGACTCCTCAAGGAAAGAGGCAATACTGGGATATTGAATGAACTAGATCACTTTTTTCAAGCTCTTGCTAAACTCTTTCAAGTGCACTTCTATCTAACAGAGAGAGGGAAAAAGATTCAGGTTTGTGATTGCTTTTTGTTTCAATTGGTGTGATTTTTGATGTTGTGAGGTTGGGATTACAAGCCACAAAAAAATGGACAGCTAAATGTTGAATTTAGGCTCATCAACTACATGTATTTATTTGTTGCTGAAGTGAAGTGCTTCCAACTATAATAACTCAGGCAGTTAATAAATAAAGTTCTTTATCTCGTAGTATAAAGCTTGGCATCACAAACTGTATTTCTTTTTTGAATATTTAGCAAAGAAGCTGTTATTGGGACTGCTTTTTAAAAAATGTTTTCAAATCTTCATTTTGAAGGGGTTGTTGTCTGTGAAACACAGCTATGTATGGACATATTGTGATATTTCTGTGAGTATTTCTCAATGCCATCTTTTGATCTAATAAGCCATGTCTTCATTTCTGATGCTATTGCCTTACCCTATTGGGAATGTAGGAAATTTTCATGCAATGTAGGTAGGAATGTAGGAGATTCATTGATAAAAATTGATAAATATTAAGTTGCTTCTGACTTCCATGAACGCCCCCTCGAATAAAGGCCCCCTATTTAATTTTTTTTGATAAACGTCCCTTCTGTTAAACGCCCCCTTGTAGAAGGGCGTGTATTCGAAACACACAGACCTAAGCTGTTCCATTGAGGAAGACGTTGATGTTGACTTCGAACAAGCTATTTAGATGTTTCTAGAATTATACTTCTGGAATCAGAATTATATAATTATTGCTCAGAGTTTCACGCTAAGTGAAATCATCATTAAATGTTTTTTTAAACATATTGCCTAGATAGAGTGAAAATTTCAATAAACGCTCTCCCTTTTAACACCTCGAATAGAGGCTGCCCTTAGACATAAAAATTTTGATAAACACCCCAGGTGTTTAATCGATGCATTGCGGTATTGAAGATATATGTGAGCTAGAAATTTTCTTCGAACACTCTTTAACAATGGCCATCGGTTGGCGAATTAACCCTGTTTAGAAGGCAAAAATTGTTTCCGCTGTTTCTCATAAATGTGAAATTAACTCTTTGTATGAATTGAGAGCTGCTGCTGCAAAAAAGTTTCAAATATTGGCTTTTTATTGAGGTCTCACAGTCGAAGAAGAAAACAGTTTCACTGTTCGGCTCACGTCGCTCTCCATTATTTTCGTATGATTTGCCAACAGTGTTTGTCATGTGTTTCTCAAAGAACTCTATCTCAATTTAGCTTCAGCTTTTGTACTGGTTTGAAGTTATGACCTACTGCAAACTAAGACCATAATTGTAAGCCTGTGTTGCCAACAGTCTTTTTGTTAACTGATTCAAACTGTGCTAATGTTCAACAAGGTCTAGGCATAAGAATGGCAACTTTCTTCTTGCATTTAACCATTACCGGTGCGCAGCTCTTGAAGGAAATGATTTCTTCGCGAATTATCATGACAGGAGAGCCATAGAGGAAGTTAGAGTATTTAGTTCTGTTTCATAGATTCAATACTGTACAATTTTTTAATTCTTTTACCCATTTTGTTAGGATCAGTTTTCGAATACGTAAAAGTTTGTCCCTGGTGTTAGTTTAAAGCATTATCCTATCCATTACGCCAACCAGTATGACTCTTGTATGCTACTTTTTAGAATGAAGAGGCTCCTGCGCAGATGCTTGAGAATGTTGCGTCCTTCTGTGAGCACGGAGGCCTGGACGCAATAAGAGACTGTTTCGATTCGGATGAAAGCAGTATGCCAATTTCTCTGGCTAGTTGTCTGATAAGCATCATCGCCCAGGTATGTCAACAGACGGTGCATCAGATGCTGAATTGCTTTTGTGTATTTCAAGACATTCGCTAGCGTTTCCTAATGTTCAATTGGCCATGAAAATCTTTCTGCTGGAGAGATCGAATAATGACGTAGAGACTCTCTGAACCTGAGAGATGCCTCGTTTTCATATTTATAGTGCTGTGACATATCGGGATGTGAGCAATGGCGCATCTTCTACGATTGCTCTTTAGCAAATGTCCCTCGCAATTTGAGCAAATTCCGAACTCAGTACCTTTATACTCTTGCTGATATTGCAGCTTCTTCGATAAAACTTGCCACCATTGCACCATGTCATTTCTCTTTTCCATGCTTTTGTGTTTTTCATCCTTTCGCCAGCCTTTCGCCAGCCTTGTGCCAGTCTTTCGCCAGCCTTTCGCCAGCCTTTCGCTCCACTTTCCCTATTTTTTGGCTACAAAATCATACCCAAGCCTTTTTCGTTGTCGGTCATCGTCTGTTGTTGCCCTTCTTGCTTTTCTTTTGCTGACCTTAGACCCTTGACATCTTTCAATTTCGATCCACTCTGCACCTTGCGAAAAGACCGAGACTCCGAACTTTTCCTTCTCCTTCCCTGCCAAGCAATTCTTCTCTACCACGCCAATGCTCACCAATGCGAAAAGCACCCCAAATTCTTTCTATTCCAGTAAAGCATGGTTTCATTAGAATCTTTTCTATTCTTTTCTGGTATTTTTGGTCTTTTTCCTGAGAATGAAACATAAGGGAAATCTGGTTGGAAACAACCCCCAGAGACTAGAAGAGACTAGAAAAGATAAAAAACCTTATCGAAACCAGGCTCGAAATTACAGCTGGACAGGGGCAGGAATGTTATAGGCTTTAAGCAAACAGTGTGGCCAGCACAGCTATTGTCATTTGCTAGTTATATAACCGACGGGTACTTTGCCTCCTACAAAGACAGTTTACTAATCCACCAAGTACTCTTCACGTTGCTGATCCTGAATCAGTGGCGGGCATTTGCTCTCCTGACAGTACTCGCTCAGTGTTTGTTTTTTGTGTTTTCAAAGCTAGATAGACGTCAGCAAGATCTGTCCTCCATCTTCTATGGCTGGTTTTTTGCAGTCTTTTATTCACTTCCTCATTTATATTTAATAACATCGTGTTTAACTAAACAGCAGCTGATTTTGTATTCTTTAAAACGAATGCGCCGACACTGAAGCTAGCCTTCGATAACTGTGAGGACGTGTGTTTTGGATAAACGGAACCATATCGCTGACCATGGGCTGTTTTGCCTTTTGGCTGTGCTCTGGAATCACTCTCACAATTACCCGTTCGGCTGGCTGCCAAAGCTAGAAATCCGTTGCTTTGCAGATCAAGTGTTCGCTAAGTCAGTGCATAAACATTGCATTACATATATTTATATTCAAGTTTCGATCGATTGGGTATTTTGCAGCCTCATTTCGTCGTAAACAGACCTTTTGCTCTACATTACATTGTTTTTAATTTCTATTAAACTTTCTTCATTTTCTAATCTAACACTGTCGTCAGATTACCACTTGCATTAGTTCCAGGTGGTTTGACGTAAATCGTTTGTATTAATAATAAGACATTTTAAATCGTGTGACCATTTCATCACATTTTTCTCCTGGGTCAATTTTTTAGAAGAGAGCATTTTCAAATGTGTTTCATTTTCAAATTGTCGTGTGTTTCCCTTGTAGCTGCGAGTATGGTTTAGCAGAGAGGCTATCAGGAGTTTCATCAAGTCTATAGCTGCTCCCGTGTTAAGGTAATGCCCTCGATTCACGTCTTTGCACTGCTTTCTATTGTTGAATGTTTCCAGAACGGTTTATCTCTGCTGGGCTTACAGCCTTTCACGGGAATTACGTTCTTTGTACAATACGTGTACTAATGACCTGTACTTTCTATCTGCACTCATCAAAGCACTCGAGGTGCACCTATTTGTTGTTTCCAGCCTAAGCAGATCTCGTTGAAATGGACATCGCATCTTCATGTCGATTACGTGTAGACAGAATATCAGTTGTAAAGCTTAAGCAGTTGTGTATACAGGCAAATCATAAGTTAAAGGTTGTATTAAAGACTGTAAATATTGCAGCGCGGGCTGCAATCTCAACTAGTGAACGAGCTAACGCTATGTCTGGAAACGTGCGATCGTGAAAGCAGATCTGGTCTGAAATGATTATTGAAAAAGGCTTCTGCTGGCTAAATAGAGGAAGTGACGGCTGCAGCGAGAAACTTCTAACAGCGAAGTTTCAGTTTATCGAAGGACATGTACTGGTGAGCTGGAAAGCCAGCTGATAAACTATTGCAATAAAACCAGTTACTGACTAAGTTTCAAACTAGAGATCATTGCTTTCCCGTGAAGAAGATAAGTGTCGGCAGACGCGTCTTATAAATTGCTTGTTGTCGCGGAATAAAGTGCCTATGCTCTCGAAAAGCAAACAAAGACGCGAGTGAAGATTTCTCATAAACCTTGATTAATGAAATCTATTTCTGATGCTTTTGTTTTAATCATGTTTTATCACACACATGTATTTTATTTTCTATCGTTAACCCAGTTCTTCTCAAAGTTTGTGTTGCCATACTGTTTGCCAATCGTTTGTTAAAAAGACTCTCAACGTTGCTATACGTTATCCCTTACCAAACAAAACTGATTTGGAATCGGCTTCTTTGTCTGTATTGACTAGGCTTGCGTGTAACAGTTCAACAGCAGCTCCTACTATTCGCACAGCCCCTTCTTCTAAACCAATACCAAGTGGCTGATGGGAAGTCTTTCGAAGGCCATCTTCTTCGAATTTGAACTTTTATCCAAGCATCCATGAGGTTGCGGTTTTGCTTGTGTTTTTCTCATGCATAGATTGTGTTTTTCTCCAAGGTATCTTTGTAGCCTATCAGAGGAAGAGATCAGAATGCCGAACACTCGAGCAATGGCCGATTTGATGTTGAGCACTATTAAAGTCGATTCGGAAAACGAATCACGACTTGAAAGGTTAGTTTGCTTTTCCCGACTTCCGCTTTATGTTTACCTTGAAAGTGGAACATGGAACAGGGGTCTCAAAATGGAACAGGGTCTCAAAATGGAACAGATACGAAAACGAAACAGGGGTCTCAAAATCACAGAAGTATTACGGTGTTCTAACTATTTTTGGCAGAGATTGTAGCTTTGGTGGTAAGATACGGTCGCGGAAGTCTGCAAATATCACGAAATGAATTTGTCACATTTGGGTTTGCATGTCGCTTGAAGCTTATGTAATTTGTGGTAAGATTTCCCTGTTGGCATTGTTCTTGAAAATAAGTCTGGAATTTTATCCAGCTTATCATCATTATCATATTCTTTTGCAGAAACTCCCTCGAACTTTCGTTTACGTATTTTATGTCATCGACTCTCACAGTTCGAATGGAAGGGCTCAATCAAATAACGGTATGTTCCTGGATTAGTTCAATCTTCTTCCAAAATCAGGATCTATTTCACATTCATGCTTCTTCTCCTCACATTGTGTACCTTTCCACTATGATTTTTCATTAATTTAGGGCAAAAAGGAAGGATTATATTCGCGGAATAAGAATGTTTGTAAGACCAAATGTCCTTTTTTTCTTCATTCTTTGTCTCTAATTATGTTTGAAATTTTCCAAGCGACGATCAGCAGCGTGCTAGTATTTAAGTTTGCGTTTAGTTTAATGCTTTTCTTCTACATACTCAATTTAGTTTTCTCCGTCGTAGAATCAAATTCACAACCTAATAGAAATGTCGCAAAATGACAACTTTGGTGACGTCGATAGGTGAGTCAAGGTTCATGCCTCCTGAAGATCTGCTTTATATTTTGCTGCAGTGACTTCAATTGCAGACTGTAATGATGCTGCTGACTTGTAGCGGACTTACAGATTTGTGGAGTTGAATTTTTTTCCATGAAGCACTTTCACGTCATCATTTTTCTGCTATCGTTATTTTCCGCCTCGTGACATCTAGGCCATCAAAGCTCCTCCTTTAGTTTAGAGGTGTTCGTTTATTCCTAGTTTGTGTCAAGAACTCGCAAAATGGCTTATTGAAAGGGAAATGATCGAACATTTGTTTGGACCAAATCATCATATAGAGGTTGGTAGACCGAACTTATGGTGCCTGTGTTTCGAATCCGAATGTTGTTGTATATACCGATTATTGGGTCCCAGATTTTGATTTTGCTTTAATCAAGTTTGATTTTTTCCACTAACCCAACTATTCTTAGAGAAATCTTACCTGACAAAGGTTACTGAAACCCTCCCTGAATGAAGTTTGTTTAAGGTGTGT
Organism: Nemopilema nomurai; assembly: GCA_003864495.1. NCBI lineage: Eukaryota > Metazoa > Cnidaria > Scyphozoa > Rhizostomeae > Rhizostomatidae > Nemopilema > Nemopilema nomurai. Next base: position 1,716,712 of record PEDN01001352.1, read on the forward strand.
TAAAGAAAATTCTTCATCGTTGTGTATTTTTAGCATCACTTGCAGTATTTAATTTACTTTTAAATTTACTTTCAAGAGTTTGAGTATAAGGCATGATAAAATTATCGTCTTTTTATTCTAAGTTTTTCTTCTTAATTTTCTTCGACAGCTTCTAAAGCAATCACAATTTCTTTTGAATTTTTTGGCACAAGAGCGTCATTTGAAGCCGAAGCACTTAGAGTGCGTTTGGAATGCTGCCCAGGTATGCATCGTCAAGGAAGCATTTTATTTTCAGTTTTCACAGCGGAAATAATTGATAGAAGCTGAAAGGAAAATACTTAGACCAGTCCTTAAGTTATAATGTGATAAATCTCAGCTGAAGTTGTTGTTGAATGAAGATTGACATTGTAGTCAACCATTTCCTTACCTTCTTGACATTAAGAAAGTTGCTTGAAAGACTTATGCTGGAAAACGAAGAAGTAGTTTGACTGTAGGCAGGAAACAAGGCAACTTGTAATTGATATATCAGCTGGTATTATGTGATACATTACATTACATTCCAGATACATTATTTTATCAAAACGGTTTCCTTCTATATAGGGTGCTTCTTTTCGATGCTATTGAATGTTTTAGATAAAGTCCCAGAAGCTATTTATGAATGTCCTATAACGTCCTGTAACTATTAATGTCCCATAAGCTATTTAGCTGTTACTGACCCATAACTATTGATGTCTTACAACTTCACAATCTTCTTGTAGTTGAAACACACTGGCAAATTTGTACTCGAATTATTGATATCGCTTACAAAGCATATGGACCTGAAATCAATTCAATATTTATTATCTTTGGTGGGGAAGTTGGCTGTCGGATCGCACACGAAACAGACCTTGCTTCTAGCTTCATTGCTGACTAGGCGGGTATGGTCAGCAACGTTGGCTGGTGCTGCCGCCAAACGAGAGCTAGAGACGGAGCCAAAGGCTGCACCTCAAGAAGGTATAGTTTTTGTTCATTTGCCCTTACGTTTGTTTGAAAGACAGCGATTCGCTCGATAGAAATCGGAATTTTATGTGTGTATTATATTGGCTTTGCATTTGTCAATTTCCATGTCTTTGCATTTTTCAATTTCCAATTCCTCAAGAGCATGTCTCTTTGTTGTCAAACCCCTTGGTTTCCTTCGTGTTACTTCTATCTAACCTCATGCATTCATTTACCCCCATGTTCTCTTTCCCAATATACTCTCCATCTTCTAGCCAACTCAAAAATTCTATGTTACGATTGTGTTATCCCTAACAGTTTTGTTAAGCCGTGTGCGATAATCGTGTTTCGCTTTTGTCGTCGCTTTTAGTTGAGCTATCAACAAGCCTAACAGCCTCTCATTCGCAGTCTCGTTTTCGTTTTAGTCGCGAAGAGAGTGGACGTGAGCCCCGCCGGAAGCGAGAGCCCGACAGCAAGCGTCAGCAGCGACGGAAGCACGGACGAGGAAGTGGCGAACATCCACGCGAACAACATTGCGGACAGCGAAAATCAGAATGAAGATGCGCGAAGGTAATGGCAGGTTATCTTGGAGCAAGCCTTTCTCAGCCATTTCCTTAATCGCTCAATGCAATTGGTCACGTCCAATGCTAGAAATAACAATGTAACAGATTGGCATCACAGTGAAATTGCTCTTGTATGTATGATAGAAGTTATATAACTAGAACTAGAATGCTTGCCAAAGGACCTTGAAACACCTCAGTATTTTCGCTGGTTGCTACGTTTTTCATTTCTTTTCACGCGCCAATGGCTGTTAACCCCCCCCCGCTCCTCTCTCGTCCCCCTAAAACAATTCTGGTAACAAAGAACAGCATCCAGTTAATCTGGGGAGAAAGTTGGGGGCAAAAATTAAGCGTTGTTTGGCAGCAGGACGACATTGTTCGTAGGGAAAGAACGGGGCAAAATGACTTTAGTATGTGCCAGCAGTATATATTATCGAGACTTTAAACAAACTATTGATCTTGTTTTCTTTTGAGTTTGCATCTAATGGTAGTTTGTTTCACTCCGTCGTATATTTAGCGGCTTTTTGAATGTATGATCTTTCCCTCGAGTATGAAGCTTCCTTTGCAGCTAGGATCGATGACCCAACAACCGATTTCTCTTTCAGGTTGGAGCTGAGAATGAGCAGCACTGAAATGAAAGGTATACCGAACGAGAACCTGCTTGAGGTTTCGCCGCGAGACTTCGATGACTCGAACGACCTGCTCCACTCGTCCTCGTTTCAAAATGAACAGGTCGAAGGTGATTATGACGAGGACGAGATTAACTACATGAATGTGAGCCCGGTTTCAGAGCAAGAGCAGGAAAGTGAGGAATCGGAGGATGACGATGTCTCACTGGCAAACTGCCTTGAACGTGGTCAGCAAGCGAAGTCTCCTCTCCGCGAAAAGGAAGAACTCAATGGTGTTAGTTTATGCCTGGAGGGAAAGACATTGCTGTGGGATCTGCTTCAAGACGGAAATGTCGTAAGCAGATCGGTTTTACTTTTTATCAACATTCCCAAACTTGTGCCTAGCATTCAAAAAACTATTTGATCGCGAAACTCTTTGTTTCATGATTTATCTAATAAACACTCAGTTGGTCTCCGTTTTGTAATTTAAAGGAGCTCTTTGTTGAAGTGAAATGGAATTTTTTGTGATTCTGGCGAATAGCCGTCCGCTTGTGTAATATTTGAAGTACCTTTAGAATGCGAAAATTGGTTCCGCTATTTCTAGCTATTTTGAAGTTCTGTACCTCGCAGCGCTTGTTCACATATATTTCACTTGTTGAATTGATCACATTTTGAATCCCGTGAATTAAAAACGATATACCAAACGTTACAACGCTCTACTACTTAGCTGTTTTTCACCAGAGATGTTTAAAGTTGAAAATCAGCTGTTGGCGACGTATATTTAGGTGGAAAACTGAACTGATACGAGTGTAAGAGGCAGTGTAACATGTCTTATCGATTTGTCCCTTTTTTTCTTAGGAGGAGCTTGGGGACGGGATGGTGCAGGAGGTGCAAAAGTTGCTATGGCAGCTAGTTTGTTTCACTGGTAACAAGAATGTCGTCATGGCGTTCGTCAAAGGTTGCCTTGACAACATTGAAGTCAATCGGTAATCTTATGAATTTTTGTCTGTCTGACGTTTGAGGCAATAGTTTTTATTTTCTTGACTCATGCCTCTTTAGGCCAGTTTTCATGGATCGAAAATGGAAGAACTCGCTGCGTGCTCAATATCTGGCAATAGTTTGTAATGATTTTGAAAATTAAACAGAAGATGGTGTAATCGAAAAATCTTTTGTAGATGAAAAGATTAGTCAAAGAGCACCGTATTTTCGTTTTCTTCTGTAAATCGCCGGCATATCTAATTTCATATCAGCAGTCCTGGATAAAATATGGTGGATAGTCAGATAACGTACAAAACAGTGAATAGATCGCTTTAAGGCAGTTTTTTTATTTCAGATCAGTCGTCATCTCCTTTCAAATTCTGCCGAAAGTTCTTAATGGATATCCGAGAAAAAATAGCAGCGAGAGTCACTGGCTACTAGACTGGGCTGTGAAGGAGCTTCGTATGATGGACATCTTCTTTTCGAATCTGAAGGATTACGTTGCTGCCTGGCAGATCTGTTTGCGAACTGGGAACGACTCGGTTCCAGCCCATCAAAGGGAGCAGCAAATTTTAGCTCGACTCGAATTTTTAACAGCACTCTACTCCAATGACTTATCCCCTGATCATTTTAGTAAGTTAACTCTAAGTAAGAATTTTAATTTCTGAACATTAAACAGCGCTCTTTAGCTCATTTTACAGCCAACTCTGGCAAGCCCTGCTCGATTCCTGCTTGTAATGTGACGAGACGATGCACTTTGACAGCAAAAAGTGCCACACCTATGGTGTTTGCTTCCAGGAGACTATTTATCCCTACTTGTGAAGGACCTTGACAAACGTAGTTGTAAATCGACTCTCTTTGAGGTGATCAAATTCTACACTGTTTTGTTGTACTGTTTTGTGGGCACTGATCTATGTAGGTACATCTGTATGGTGGGCGGATATGCAAATGTTGCGATTGGATCTATTTCGTGTACATTAACCTCCACGTGGTCCACTTGCAGGGCTTACGATCGACCAAGTGGATTGTCTGTGGACCTGTCTCATCACACAAATTCCTGACGAATTCCATTATCTTCTGCTGAGCTGGCTGCTGAAGCAAACCAACAACAAAGAACTGCATGCGTTGGGGCTCGACAATTACAAGCATATTTTCATGAATAAGGTAATGTACCATTTTCATCTGTCGCAGGCTAGAAGCAGCTAGCTGTCAGAGTTGGCACAAAAGAGCACATTATTTGAAATTGAACATCACAAAGTTGTTCTGGTAGAAAAACAAGATCATTCCTTTTTATTTGGTATAAGCCTATATTTATTTATTTGCAGGGTAGAATAAATTGATGTTGTGTAATATTCACCTTGTAATGACCAGGAAAAGCTGTGGCTGGGAATAGACGATGCATATTCCAAAATACTTGGAATCAAGATGCCCCAATACTACATAGCCAGTTAATAGACATCGGGGAGGCCTTTTGTTATTGTCAGCTTTATACTCTTCGAGTCAGTAAAGCTGGTGGTCCAATACTCCTCGGTTTGCTTCGCTCCATTTCAGCATACATTAAACCATCTTAATCAGTTTCTTTAGCTTTTATTATGATCTTTTTACTCATGATCCAATGTCAGTTGATACATGACGATATTGTCTCTGCAGCTTCCTGAAGTAAACCCGGAAACGATCACTTTTACTGGCCTAGGACTTTTTCAGCAGCTGTTTAGTCTCACGAGGCTCTCAAATGCCTCCCCATTTGCACAAGATTCTCAGAACGAAGAGGCAAGTACCCCTAATTCTTCCAAAGTTTCATCGCCGCAATAACTGTTTGGAACTAAACATAGGTAATGATATGATCGAGATTCTTGCATCCGCTACAAGATTTTCAGCAAAGTTTCTGAAAAACTTCGTGGATAAGCTTTTGATTTGATGTTGTGACGTAGAACATTGATGAACGTTAAAATTTGAAAAATGTGTCAGTTTAGTCATTTTGCTCTGTCGAAAGAATGTGTTTTCATTATTGCTTTTCGCGTCAATGTCTAAAATGTTTTGCTAATCGAAACCCTTTCAAATCGTAGATTCCAGGCATTGATTATCTTTGGAGAATCGTACTGAAGGCGCAAAAGGACCAGGTTGCCGATGAGGCTATGGCATATCTTAATTATCTCTTTATTCAAAGTGAGTCATGTTTGACATTCAACAAAGCACAACGTGATATCAACATCTTTGAAACCAATTGCGATGACTTTTTCTGGTATTTTTTTACTAAAGGTAATATCATAAGAAGCTTGAGTAGTAGCGACTTGGGACCAAGGACTGCTTTAACCAGTACAATGCCACAATATTGATGAACTGCTTTTCTGTTAATACGTTTTGGTTTTCCTTTTCTGATTCAGCACAATTTTGGCTCAAGAATCTCATTCGTTGGTTTCCACAGTTGGGACTAATGGTACTAGGGACAAGTTTCATTTGTAGAAAGATCTTAATTGAATCAATTTTCCCAAATTTTTATTTTCAGTTGGAAACGGATCTATGGAAAAAGAAAAAGAATTTTTAGACACATGCATGGTACATCTTCGAAAGTCTATGGAACAAATTTCAGAAGTAAGTCAAAATCAAGTTGCAATGTTGTGAACTGTTTCGAAATATGTTGTCCTACCGCGATTCAATGGTTGCTCGATAGCTTGAAGCGATCACACGGGGCCTAAAATAGAATGCACTAACTCATTTCTAGCAGAAAATAAATTTTGGAAAACTCTTGATATAACTTAGGACGCAAATGTCAGCGAGGCGTCATTTTTACCTGGTGCCCTTTGTTCCCTAAGCTGTCCATTTTTACCTGACTGGATTGTAAATTATTGAGCTTGATTTTGTGGCATTTCTTCACACATCGCAGAAGTAATTTGCAGGCTTAAAATGGTCTTTGTGAAGTCAGCTGCTTTAGAGTATTCGCCAGTTAAATGCGTATTTTTAAAGTTTACACGGGATTTTTCACTTTTTCAGAAACGAGAAGAAGCCCAGAGGACAATACAACAAGTTCTAACCATTTTAAAGTCTCATCTCGATGCATATTGGAAAAGGTAATGCTTGCTAAAAATGATTCTTCTTGCATTAAAGACATTGAACTTTTTATACTTCAGTTTTTCATTAGCCACCCTTATTCCATAAAACTTAAGTTTTTCTGAACCGCTAGAAAACGACCTGTCCATTCTTGCCTATTCAATGAAATATGTTTTATAAAAGCCCATAGAGGAAGCTAAACCGAATTGGGTTTTAAATTTTGTTCTCCTCTTAATAATTATTGATTGTTTACTCTACTCTGGTAGAAATAGAGAGCTTACCAATAGAAGCGCCAATTAATCAATATATATAGAGAAGTTAGTTTAGTTTGCGACCCGAAGTAACTTTACTTTGGAAGAGGTTTATAGAGTTTCACTTCAAATGTTATCACCACTGACCTCTTCTGCTCCGCTTATTTTGTAATTACTCAATTCTTCTAGGTTTGCTTACCACGTGCATCTCTGGCAACTCGACGGCCATAATTTCGAAGGCCATCAACCTAACGTTCGGTCTCATGGAAAAGATCAAGTAGTCAGAATCATCTGTCAACCAGCAGGAATCTCCGAAAAGGTTTGCTGTTCGAGTTTGGCTTTGAGGCGTGATGTTGGATCTGCTTTCTTTCTTTTTAACTGTCACTCACCAAACTTGCTTTCATATATGTAAAATTTAGAAAAATTTTCTCATCAGTTGAAAATAGCCCCTAAAATACCCCTTCAACACCCCATTTATATCTAGGCATTGAAATTTAATATATTTCTTATAAACATATTGTTTCTTTTAAGAGTATTGGTTATCTTTTACTTTGCACATTTCTATCATGAATTTCTATCACTGAAGCTGCATTTATCAGCGATTCGTTTCTGTTCCAGGTATCGTTTCGTCTTTCTTCGCATGACCTTTTAGCGAAGCTTCGTGCAGAGGTTACCCACTGGTGCGTTAAACTACAAAAGGAGCAAGAGGACAAAGGTCAACCGCAGCTGACGCCACCTCTGCAGCCTCCTTTTCGCTTAATCTCGCACGGTCACGAGCTGACCCCTGACCTCGATCAAAAGGCAATCGGGGACCTGGGGATGAAAAACCAGCAGGTACATTCCATTATGAGATCGCCCTACCCAGTCCTTTGAGTGAATCTTTTCCTTCCAGCCCTGAACACTTTAAGCTTTCCTTGAATCTTGTAGTCCTTCTTCTTCGTCTTCTCTTCTTCTTTTCTTCTTCTCTTCTTCTTCTTCTTCTTCTTCTTCTTCTTCTTCTTCTAATGATTTCTTTAAAGAATATATGCTGTGACTTTCCAATGTCCTTTGCGGGGCAACTTTTAATAGTTATATTGTATCTTCTTAATTTTTCAAGAACATTTTAAGCAAAACCTTGAGCCAAACATAACACCCAGGGTAGCCACATTGACCCTAGCTTTTCAAAACTGTAGTTATGCACTATATATATCCTCAAATATCCTGCCCATGGCCTTTTTCGATATGTTCTCCAGTTCATGATTGCTGTTGTTTGTTTTAGCTTGTCTTCGTATCTGTCTCGCATCCAAGAAAGGATCGCACGTCGAGTGGCAGTCAAGTTCCAGCTTCACTTCAAAGGTCGCCCGACATGGAAGCCTCACCCATGGTGCAACTACTTAGAGAAGAAAACTTCTCACTGTTTTTCAGACTGTTGGATGTTTTGCATAAAGCTTGGAAAACAGGTTCCCTCTTCGATGATTCCGGGCCGGCGAAAGGTAAGGAAGGCCGCGAGTCAAGAAAAGTTGATCAGATCCATTGTGATGATGTCATGTCACGAAAGCTCTCATCAGATGACCTGGTGCATAGTTTGTGGGAGCTGCTCATGATTTTGCCGACGAATCTTGAAATAAAGCAAGTCCTGGAATCAACAGATGCTGACGAAAAGAACATGACGGTGCCAAAGTGGACGGAACTGGTGAATACGGAGAGCACTTTCAAGCTGTTATACGTTTTGCACATAATAGACTCGATGAGCACGCATGACTACGATGTCCTTCTGTGTGGCTCGCAGGATGAGGCTAGCACAGATTCTGACAGTTCATCATCCGAGAACGAGCAGACCATGGCCACTGCAGCCGAGCCTCTTGGCTGGGTGAAGAAGTTCATCAAGTACGGTGGCCTTAAGAGTCTCTACGACCGGTTGCTTTCGGAGTCGTTGTCTATAGACAAATTATCCGATCACTGGACTTTGGACTGTGTTGGGTATCTTTTAAAGCTATTAACACGGTTTGGGTGCGTTTCGTTAGAAAGGAGAGAAGAGAAAGAGGAACATTCAGAGCGGGAAGGGAAGAGAAGAAGGATGGATTCCAAACAGAAGCGACATGTCTTTAGAGCAAGATATAAAAGCATTGATGGAGATAACATTGTTGTAATTCAAGCTTTCAATCAGGTACGTTTAAGTCCATGCTAAATGATAAAACGACTTTGGATGGTGCTTTGTTGTTTTGCATCAAGACTTTTTCAAATGGATGCCACTGAAAAGGACGAACGCCAGATGGCTGTGTAAGCATATCAGATATCAAGTTGTAGTATATTTTTTTCCTTATTCTTATTAATCCATCATCTCCATTTTAGTCCTTATTGGATCTGATAAGAGAGGACCAACTACTGGAGAAGCTTATTGCCCTGTTGTGTGACGTTTCAGAAAACAGAAACTGTTATGCTGCCGGAACACAGGATGTCCACGCTGCAGGTTTGATTATTTCATCCACGTAACAGTCATTATAGTTTGTCAACAAATTAATTTCTATTCTGTCAGCATCACCTGTCATGTATAATCTCTCCTATCTCTCATTTCAGCCATTGTGAAGTATCTATCTTTAACAACTTACTGTTTTTCAGGAATCGCTTAGCATTAATTTCTAGTATCATTTATCATCAATTGTGAATTTAGGTATAAATCAACGATTATAAGTCGTTAATCATTTTCCACGAATCGTGAATTATCTATCATTTTGCACGATAAGTGAATCATTAACCATCAGTTGTTGTTCATAAATGATTTAATTTTGCACAGTTTCATGATGTCGTTGGTTTGTTGTCTCATTTCAGTGGTGTACCATTGTCTATCTCTCCTTGTTTGTTGGACATACATGGACAATCAAGTGAAGTCTTCCCTGGTCCATCATCCAAGATTCGAAACTCTACTAAAGCGTCTTGTTTTCGAATCTCCGCAGGTACTACGCGATCCTTTGCAACCATGTACTATTTGGCAATATGTTAATTCCAATATGAAGAAAAGTTAATGTCAAAATCATTCAGCTCCACACTTGAAAGGATGTCTTTATTCGAGTTCTCACGCGGTTTGGGAATTTTGATACTTGGTTTTCGATATGAAGTTTATCCTTGGTTGAGATTAAAATAAATCATTCTAGAGAACACTATAATTCATGGATCTATGTTTTCTGCTTCGAAGCAAAACCTTTCACAAACTACAATGAGACTTTGCAGAATGTAAACATTATTTGAGATAGCTTTTCAATCAGTGCACCATTCATGGTTCTACCCTACAATTCATGCCATATTCTTCTTTGGTCTCGTTCTAGAAATCGGTGCGGTCAGAGGCATCGAGAGGCATCTACAAGATGTGCATCAGTGGTCAAGGCGACCTTCTTCACGACGTCCTTAACATATTATTACGCAATCTGCCTGATTTGGTCGCATCCCATGAATCTTTGCGCATGAAGTTTCCATCATCAAAATCCGCAACGTCCAGTTACAAGGACTACTTCTGGCTGTTGTCCCGTCTCATTGACAAAATAGACCCATGCTTGTCCGAACCGAACCACACGAATATTGAGGAGGCGGTTAAGATGGTATCCGGTTTCATAGCAGACCATACCGTCATCAAGGAGACGAACCCGACTTCGGATTATTGTTTGATCGGCTTGCTCCAAACATGCTCTGCATTGTTGCGTCACGAGCCTGAGTTCAAGTACAAGGAGGAAGGACGCCAACTTTTGCACAAGGTCTTCTCCGATTGTCTTTTCCGGCTTCCGACGAAGTCCGAGTTTGGAAAACCGATGTGTGAAACGAAGTCTGCGCGCGCTGCTGCATTCGACCTTCTTCTGAAGCTTGCTTACGGAAGCGACACCAATTACAAAGAATTGCAGACTCTCTTCTTACAAGTAAGCAACAGTGCCATTCTTTCTCAATTTTGTTATTCTCTCATCACATAGAATTTTTCGGGGAGTTTGGCAAGACTTTTCGTTTTGAAAGAAGGCTAAAAAACATTGAATAAAACGATTTAACCTTGGTGATTTAACAATACCTTTTGTAAAGCATAACATGTCTAGGTAAACGTAGGTTATGATTTAAACTGCTGGTGTTTATGAAAAGACAGAGCAATCTTTTGAAATAAATGCTTGTCCATTTTGGATACAGGCACCTTGCAATTCTTTTGAATATAATTCGTGTTAAGGTTTAATTTGCATGTTTCTGCCAAAGCAACTTTTTTGCTAGTACTGTATGCAGCATTGGTGAGGCGTCTCAGTACAATTGCTCTTGTCTATTGTATTGCGATATCAGTTTGTTTCGAAACTCCTTCCCTCCAGCACCATTCGAGCGACGGCAAATCTGGCAGTCACACGTCGTACGGTTGGAATTACTGGCCACATGAGCTGGAGAGGTCCTCCGCAGGCTACGTGGGTCTGGTGAACCTCGGTGCTACCTGCTACATGGCATCTTGTGTTCAGCAGCTCTTCATGATACCCAAGGCTAGGGCTGCCTTGCTGCAAGTGGAGGCGTCCGACAAGATGAAGTTTCCCAGCATCCTGAAGGAACTCCAGCGAATGTTCACCTATCTGCAGGTTGGTTAGTGCTACCTAGCACTTTGAATTGGCATTTTTACGAATGACTTTAGTATTATCATATTTATGTTATTATCACTAAGCATTTATAATTGGGTGTTACCAAAGACTGCTTCTACGTCATGGCGAATGCGGCAATTTTATATTAAATATTTTTGATAAGTTAACTTTATTGTTTTGCACATGGCCTCTAGCATCCTTTTTGGTGTATGAATCAGTGATCATAGATCATTTTCACGAATCACTTATTATTATCGCCTATTAGACTTTTTGGCTTTTGTTTCAGGTCACTAGTTATGGTAAGCACTAATGTATGAATCAGTAATCATAGATCATTTTCACGAATCACTTATTATTACGGCCTATTAGACTTTTTGGTTTTTGTTTCAGATCACTAGTAAGCACTAATGTCGATTTGATTTGTTTCGCGAGCAGGAAAGCTACAGAAAAGCTTACAATCCTCGATCGTTTTGCAAGACTTACACGATGGACAAACAGCCACTGAATACCGGTGAACAGAAGGACATGGCCGAATTCTTCACTGACTTGATTAGCAAACTCGAGGAGATGGATGAAAATTTAGTAAGATTGGCCGTCCTCTTTCCTTTTCATCAACATCTCATTCATTAACTTTGCTAAAGGTTATGTCATTCAAAAACCTCAGAATTGCTTCATTTTTTGTAATAATCTTTTAGACACTTTTGACAAACTTTGAAACAATTGATCAGATCATTTTTAATTAATGAAAGTTTCTTATGGCTTGCAGTAGACACTAACAGATGAGGAAAAATTTAATCTGCATGTCTACATCCTTTTATGTAAATTTCGTGTTTTGTATAAATCTGCTTCTAAATTTATTGGCTGCTTCTTCGAGAGGGGTTTTGTTGTTTGTTGTAGCTCGAAAGATTTGCTTATATCCTATGTCAATTTCACAACCTGTGTACTGGTTTAGCTAATCACTTTTTCTAATACGAGCAGTCTTTTTACTGCTCAACGATAGTGCAACTGATCCCTACCAACAACGCCTTCTTTTTACAGAAGCACACAATGAGAGAGCTCTTCTGTGGTGTCATTACAAACAATGTTGTTTCTTTGGTAGGTGGACTTATTTGTTCTCTGTGTAAAGTTGTAAATGTTGGCTTTCTATTTTTCTACTTTTTGTAAGAGGTTTGAAAAAGTATTGTTCTGTAACAGGAAGCGTTGTATTTCTTCCGAGTTTCATTGGAGCTGTAAAGTTTTGGTTTTCTTTGTTGGTTTAAAAAAGTTTTTTCCTTTTGTTTTTTAAGGATTGCGAACACGTGAGCAAGAGAGAGGAAGAGTTCTACTCTGTCAGGTGCACCGTCGCTGATATGAAAAATCTCTATGTAGGTGAATCATGAATGCTTTACTCAAACAGAATTGTAGATTAAGCAATTGCGAACCAGTCATGTCCAAAGTATAGAAATATAAGGTAGATATTGCCTCGTGGAATTCTCATCGTTTGTGTAATATAAAGAAGGGAAAACAAGCGTTGATTCTTGTCTATGTCGTACAGGAATCGCTGGATGAAGAAACCGTGAAGGATGTTCTTGAGGGAGATAACAAATACACATGCTCGCAGTGCCAAGAGAAAGTTAGAGCGGAGAAAAGGTAACATTAATCTTAATCCATGTTATTAGCATCTCTTGAGCAAAAGTTTTTTCTGGTGGTTATGCGTAGTTTTGAAATTATGGTGGCAATCTAGGTCGTTGCAATGTATAAATAAATAAATGAATAAATAAATAAATGAATAAATAAATAAATAAATAAATAAATAAATAGATAAATAAATAAATAATTAATAAATAAATAAATAAATAAATAAATGGTCAAGCTCAGTTTAGAGTGTTGGATTTGGAGGTCAGCTTACTTGTACTTGTACTGCGTACTTGTTTTCATGTGCATGTGCCTTTTTTCAGGGCTTGCTTCAAAAAGCTGCCTAAAGTACTGTGTTTCAATACAATGCGATATACTTTCAACATGGTGACAATGATGAAAGAAAAGGTGAACACACATTTCTCCTTCCCAATGAAGCTGAATATGGCACCGTATGCGGAGGAGTATCTGATGCAAAACAAGGAGCAAGGTAGCGAGACACTGGTCCTTTGCTTTTCTACCTTTCTTCGGTTTCACTATAGTTTTTTTCAATTTAATTTAGAAAATTTTTAGTACTTGTTTTTCTTATGTGACAATATTGGCCGCTTTACTCCATTATTCTGTTGTACAGGGATCCAGGAATCACTGCACATTGATTAGACATTTATTTAGCTATTTTCCGTTTTGTAGATCCAGATGACGACCCCCGTTATTGGTATAACTTAGCTGGAGTTGTGGTACACACTGGCACAGCCGACGGAGGTCACTATTACAGTTTTATAAGAGATAGATATTCGAAAACAGGGAATTGGTATTTGTTTAACGATGCTGAAGTAAAGCCGTTCGATCCATCGCAAATTGCTGCTGAATGTTTTGGCGGAGAAATGATGGTAATTTTTATTCACATTTCTTCATTGAACTTCATTGAGAGTTTCTGGGTGAAACATTATACCAGTTTCAATTGTACTAGACATGAATATTTGTTAAGCTGTATTTTGCATGCCATTTATAAAGGAAATTTACTTAGCAGTATTTTGTAATTTATCATGAAGTAAAACATTTTGTGACATCCAAATTATCGATAGGATATATTTTAATTGTAGAAGTCTTTCTTGATTTAAAAACATTCAGTTTTTGTAAGTGTTTCTCGCAGAGGTATTTGTCGTTTTTCAAAAGAGATTGTGGGAATGTAATTAGAATAATGTTAGGACGTACCTGACGTGTGAACCGCTTTTGCTAGACTTACGTCATCACCGCTATTACCACCACATCATTGACACAGCCATAACCAGTGCATGCATTGCATTTCAGACGAAAACCTATGATGCTGTCACAGAGAAGTACATGGACGTGTCATTTGAGAAGACACACAGCGCCTACATGCTGTTTTACGAACACAGCTCGATGTCCGAGGAGGAGCGTCCTTCAAAGCAAGTCCAGCTTCGTCAGGAATTGCAGAACTGGATCTGGGAGGACAACATGCAGTTCCTTCGCGACAAGCTCGTCTACGACCTCAGCTACTTCAACTTCATGTGGCAGTTTTGTCACTCCGTGCCAAAGTCGATCAACACAAGTGTGTCCGTGATGTATTTCAGTATCAAGTTGGCAACCTCGTTCTTGTTGGAGACGTTCTTCCACTCGAGGGAGAAGCCACACATGAAAAGCTGGATGGAGCTGTTGCTAGGAGGCCTGGAAAAATGCCATGCGGCTTGCGAATGGCTGCTGGATACTATGGGAGGGGATGATTGGTGGCTGCAGCAAATGTTTATCAAATGCCCGGCCCAGCCTTTGCGACAGGTTTCAACTAGCCTACTCTTATTCTGGCCTGTGAAGTTCATTTTGTGTTATGATCGTAGAGGTCAACAGTTTCGTTCATATGGGCATGTACAGTTAACCCAATTGTCCGCTGGTGCTGTTGCTATTGAAGGCTACACCGCAAAAATAGCTCTTGTAGCGCTAGTACCAGGAATGGCCGATAATGACGTCATGCCGGTATAAGGCGGGGCGTGAAAGCAACCTCGGTTGTGGTTGACGTAATTGACATTCAAGCAAATCGCTGCTTCAGACCAAATTTTGTTTTATGCACTTGGCTTGCTTTATCCTATTTGATTTCTTGCTTTTACCTTCTTGCGTTTTTCTTATGGCAAATGCTTGTCAAGGATCACTTTAACATTTGACGTTGACTCAATAAAACAGATATAGGTTTGCTTTAAGTTGTGTAATTCTTGAAAAACGATTGCTCATTTTAGATGTTCGGTCAACTATGTTTGCATGCAATCAAGATCATCAGGCCGTCTCATGTAAATGACTATTGCCATGTATCCGAAGAGTGAGTCTTTTCAATGTTTTTAGTTTTGTTGCTCCCATTTCTGTTTAATCGATCTGTTTCTAGAATGAAGCAGGTGATTATTTTTATGATGTGCTTTGAGCTCGTTTTTTCAACTTTATTAATGATTAAAGATGATGTGAGAAAGATCTGCTAGGAAGTTAGTAGACTGTTTTCTAAAGTTAACAAGTTCTCCAAAGAACAAATGATTGTCTTTGACACACACCAACACCATGAAGAGCATTTTGTTACATTTTATTGGTAGACCATGCACACGTGACACACTGACGTCACTATTGATAGAATCGCCGGTATGTATTATACAAATGACAGACAATCCAAAACGCGCTGTTTATTTCCTTTCAGCGACAGTGACTCGAATGATGATGGAGATTTCGACTCTGGATCCCCAATAACGAGGTTCATTAAGACCAATCTTACTCTGGTATGTAATTTGTACTCGAAAACGTGAACAGGAATTCGAAGCCTCTTTTTATTTGCTTTTGTTAATTGATGGGTGATTGATGGGTGGGTGATCAGTCGTTCCCAGATTTTTGTACAACCGACTTGTTTTACTCTGTCTCAGGCGCATGTCTCTTTTGCGTATACTTTTCACCTGTCATGACTTTGAAAATTATAGAAATTGTTTTTGAAATTAAATCTTTTGAAACTTTTCCTTTTTGTAAATTTATGGCATTTTGTGTGAATCAATTTTTAAATGCATTTTCATTGCCGTGATCTTTTTAAAATACCTATCGAAATTAGTTTTGTCTGTTGTACTTTTTTATCTGGACTTTGTTTTTCTTAATTCTTTCAGTTGGAAGACAACATAAGATCCCATTGCAAAAATCTGGGTGAACTATTCCACTTTATCTACCAATTCGTGTCTCTTGGTCAAGAAGAGGTTTGTATTCTTGATTTTGTGCGAAGTTAGCTTCTTTCTAGTATTGACGACAATCTAGCTAACCCCTTTGTTGCACATTACGACAACTGTTGTTTTATCCAACGTTTTACTGATTTGACTTACTTTATCCCCATACTTGTTGTTTGTAACATCCATCTTTTTACTTCCCTTTGAAATTTTGATTTCATTCTTCCACTATAACAAGTTCCAGACATTTGCCGGAGTTTCTTGCTTACCTCCTTTTTTCGAATATACGATTTTCTTTAAGGATTCATGAACTTCTCAATTGACAACTTTGCCTATTCCTAATAAAATAAGGAAGAGAGGTTCTTATCTTGGATTTGTAAACAAATTAATGGTTTGGTCCTTCTAGGCACGATTTAAAATAGAGGATAACATTAAAGTCATGAATTGAAGACAATTAGTTATAAATTCGAATTACGTCTCGTTATGATAAAAAATGATATGATATCTGTTTTTTCTTTTAGTGTACATTTATGCTGAATATTGCCGCCATTTCGTCCATTGTTCATTTTTACATGGGACTGAAGACATCTGAAGTTGTACGTTGACCATGCAGAATTCTTTTATCATGTCTCGCAATTGTATAAAATAAATACGTTACATACTATAACTCATCATATGTGAAACACGTGCACTCTGTACTGTAACAGCTTTCACACTGAGGTTCCGAGTATCTGTGTGTCTGGAGTTACATTTTTATGAAGTACTTGGACTTATTCGATTTTTTGTAACATATTCGTCACGTTGCAGGCTGACATGACAAATGATGATGATGATGACCTGGACATGGATGAAGAAGACATCCTTTCAATATTTCCTGAGGAGCGCTACAACCCTAGTGCGTTGGAAAAAATGATTTCCACCATAGCTGTCTTGTTGGACCAGGCCAGAGATGCTGGGTACAAAATTCTTCCCTCCATCCAAAGCTTTCTTTTATCCTCTTTTACTTGCTCTTCGAAAAAGAACTTTGTGATGTGTGGTTTTCACGCACACAATAGGGGATCTCATCGTGATTCGTAATCTTGCAAGATATTAACCTAGAATTTACTAGATTTATAGCACTTACAGGTTCAAATCTTATTCAGTAAAAATTTTGGCCAGTAAATATTTCCACATTTTGGAAATTTGACCTTCTGAATATGACGTGAGCTTTATGCTAACAATATTTACTATAAATGCTCTGCAGAGTTCAAAAAAGTTATAACCTTTGTCTGGATGCGATTCCTATAAATTTAAATCTCCCTCATCCTCAACTCCTTTTAAAATTGTTATAATCACTTTCATTTATTATAACTAAATTAACTAACAAACCCTCCTCAATATGACATTAACAGGCAAAACCATATTCGGCTCCCAGCCTTGGAGCGGTCAATTTTTCTGGACCCTGGTGTTTTGTCATCGATAATATCTGTGAAAACTAAACAAAGAGCTAAACCGACGTTTGCATTTTAATGGCACTGCATCTTGGCATACAGTGGCATTGTTTGGCTTATACCTGATTGCCTTTTTGTTGATTTCTAGACGACTCAATTTGTCAGAAAATGACTACCACGCGCTGACTGGTGAAAAGGTATGCAGAGCAGTTCATTGTTTTTCGTCTAAGAAGTATTTATTAGATTGATTTTTTCCAAATTAGAGATTGTTCACTTGGAAATTGAACATTGCGTGCTACTTAGTTTAAAGTAACGAATTATTAAGTCATCGCAAAATTCAATCGATTAAGTGGTACTTTTTATTGCGTAAATAGTAATAACTATAAGTGCATATCTAAATGTTTTTTCCATGCGACCAATGGTAGGGTAGCACTACTCTCAAGCCTCCTCTCTAATCTGCCTTTTTACTCACGTAGGACTTCCTGTTCATATTTCAAATCACGAAAGACGGAATCAACTTGAAGCAGACCGCCCACATCATCTTCAGCCTTAGTCAGTTCGATCTTGAGATGGCCGAGCGGGTCAGTATTTCTCTTTCACCACTTGAAGATCAGATTCTTGATTGCTACGGTGTTTATGAATTGAGTTGTGCTCGTGTTTCTACTTTTAACTCTAATAGCTTAAGAATAAGTGGGGTTGTTTCGACCAATTCTTTGTGGATCACGTCTTTTCAACTTTGACTTGCTGTTGGAATATTTTGTATAAAACATTCAAAGATTCTCAAACACAAATGTTGTTGGAAGATCCCAAATTAGCTTTTACGTTAGAAACAGAAGTAACGGTATTTTTTCTACCACCACAGATACTTCAAATGCTTGTGAATGCCATTCAGAAACTGCCCACTGAGGTACGTGCTAAATTCTCCAGATTTGAAATTGTTTGTTTTCTGACTTTTCAATATTCTTCCCCAATATGGACAGGCAAATTCAAACTTCGCTTTCTTTAGTTATTCTATTAGGGGCGAGCTTTTTTGAAGTTTTAGTTTAATTTCATGTTATAGTATTTTCTGTTTGTAGTGCGACCCTGTCTCCACTATTGACTGTTCTTCATATCATCTTTCATATTTCCAGCAAATACAAAACTTCTTCAAGCTGCTCTCGCTTCTAACCGAGCATGATTCCGTTCCAAATCGTGGCTTGCCCTCATTCTCAAACCTTATCTTACCAAAGATGGCCCAAGTGAGTTCTTGTTTATGCCCATTTTTATGTCATCGAGCCGTTCAAATCCATCAGTAATGCAAAACTGTTGATGCAATTTCAAGTCTTTTATTAGTTTTCAAAAGTAATCATAAGCTTTAATTTTAGTTTATTTTTTATTATCAGATTATGTTAGGCTTCGTGTTTCTGCTCTTGCCCTTGTTGTCATTTTGTATCCCATTTACCCCCTCAGTTTTAAGAAAGTTTCTTGCTTGCTTTCCACAAAATTTTTGTTCAAATTTGTCAGGTTGCTGAGCAGAACCCAGGCCTCTACATGGACTGGCTTACATTGCAAGTCCCAAGGAACAAAACGGTAAGGACAAAACGACTGCAGATATTGACGGAATTTACCATTCTTTTTTTGAATTTTGCTAAAATTTTAATTCAAGGGTACTTGTAGCGTTTTTGGAGTCACTTTTTTCGACGAAAGTTTTCCCTTTTCTATTGCTGTTCTTGTATTTGAGGGTTCAACAAGTTTTTCTTAATTTTAGGTTCATCAATGGACGTTGCAAAATCTGGATCAGTGGGTCGAAAGATACTTGATAGCCGATAACAACCCAAGAATCAGAAATGGTAATTATGGGTTTTGATGCAAATGAAGCCGAATTTGCCCCTCCTACCATCCACTTTTAATCTAAAATTCTTTTCAGTCAAAGGTTACTTTGACAATCGTCTATTTTGCAAAGGATGTACATTTTCCCCTCAAAGCACATCCTTTTCGCCTTCCAATCAAATTCTCTCCCTAGCATTCGATCTAATGAACTGTTTTCATATTTTTCAGGTGCCGCGTTCTTGCTCGTCTCCCTTGTTCCAAATCCTCATTTCCCGCAGGCCTTTAAGTATGCCAAATTTCAATTTTTTACAGTCCAATTCTTCAAATGGTTCTTACTTTGTATCATGCTTTTAGGCCCCTTTTCTTCACGTTGCTATTGTTGATTACCTGTTTCTGCAAATTCTTACCCGTTTCTATCTAACAGTTTCTCTTACTTCTCAATAACTTGGCTAAGGCGACCCACTTTTTCTTATGGCTTATAAATCTTCAACCCTTCCCACTGAGTTCCCTGTTTTGTTTATCATCACCTTAAAACTTTCCATTCCCATTATTTTTCCACAAATCCATTTCTAGACTTTTTGTTGTGATTTACAATTTTGCCTTTGTTCTATTGAGTTCTATAATATAGCTTATCCATACGAATAGACCTTGCATTTTATGTCCTGTTTATTTAAAATTTCCACGTTCGTTAACCAGATCAGTTAAGGCTTTAGGTCTGTGTTTAGACTTTCTCCCTTTCTTGCCCAAATTTTTCATCATGTCCTTTATTCATTTCCCAGTTCATCAATCATCTTGATTCTTTTTCAACGACCTTGTGTGTTAATGATCCTTTTTCGCAATAATCTTTTTTCATACAATGTCATTGGTATGATTTCCTAACACGCGTAAAATTCAAAATTATTTTTTCGTGCAGGGTCCGGAGTTTCGCACAGCCTCAAAAGGAATGGAAGGCATGATGCTTTCTTTATTTCATTGAACTTCTTTATCATGCTATTTGCAGTTAATGAGAGTGAACGTATTGAATTGTTGCGATTTTTCATTATAACTATTGCTATAAAAGTTCCTTTTTTCTCTATTTTTCTCTCATTTTTTTCACTTCTCTGGCTTTTTTGTAGGTGTTTTTCATATCCTTTGTGTATCTCATTTTTCTGCTTTCGTTGCCATTCTGATAACGACAACTTTCACCGAAATTTTCAAGAAGTTATTTTAGCAGATTGTTTGCTATTTTGTTATTTTTGAGATGTCTCTTTGCAGATGTCAGCTGAAACCAAAGTTGTTCTTCACAAAGTAGGTTTTTTCATAGCTTTTGTTTAGTCTTGACTAGGTTATAAGAAGCAAAGGAATTATGATATGCTTAGTCTTTTTCTGGAAACATTTACAGTCTGGAAACATTCTGACAAACCCTCATTTTCTTTTTAGCTTTACGTTTATTGTTTTCTTGGGGCCTAGAACTATTTCAAAGCTCATTCTCGCGGAATTTTTCTATGACGCTTTGCCAGCTCAGTACCCTCGAAGTCCTGTCCAAAAATTGAAAAAGTTGCAAAAAGATTTTTAATTTTAGAATGATTTCAGTAATATTTTCTTTTTGCTATCATGACTTTGTTTGAAGTTTCCCTAACAGTGTCATTAAAACCTCATTTTTTTTTGGTATTTTCTAGATATACATTTATTTGCTCGACCTATTGAAGTATTTGCGGAAATATGCAGGTAAGTATCCCCTGTCACTTCGCAGCCATCTCATTCGTCTTAGGACTACGATTGAGGAAACTCGTCTAATGTGCATTTCGTTCTCTTTCCATATTTATCATGATGTGCCTGAATTGACGGAATAATTTCGTAAGAAAGGAGTGTTCATAACTGCTCCCTTAAATCAGTTAATGCCCTTCCTGGACAATGTAATTATTGCATATAGAAGACCAATGACGTGCCAACAAACCTCTTATTTCAAATGAATCTGTAGCAGTTGGAAGTATACGGATTTCAATCTCAGGACTTTCAATTTCCATTTATAAACTGGAAATCTGTAAGTTATCCGGTAGATAATAACGAAAGAACACTCCAACTCGAACTTCAATACTTCATCTTGTATTCTCACGCCTAGAACATAACGAACCGGGCGCATGCCCAACGTGAATACTAGGCTAATAACGTCACAAAACCGGTGCATGTTCTCTTTTCCATTCTTAATCTGTGTTGTTTTAGATGCAACTTTACACGGAACAACGAAGCTAGTCAACTTTTTCTCAGTTCTGAATTACTCTTTGGTATCCCAAGAGGAGAAATTGATGGTAACCTACTTCGATACTTTGATTTTTAATCTCAGTTATTGATCTTTCTACTATTTTTCAAGATCACTCTGAACTTTACTCTTAAAAGGCAAATCGTACAGGCCTGTTTATTTGCGGCTGATGAAGATTTTAGCGAAAAGCCTGTCCTTGCTACAAATTATCTGGTCTGTGTCCTTGATCTTTGAATGCTAGATCGAAAGAGAGATGAATGTTGATGCAGCTCTTTACTCACACCATTTCTCTCCACATATCAGATATTTATCAGTTGCTTATTAATTTTATTTTATAATTTCCTTCAAAGTTTACACCGTATAGTGCGGATTTGTGGAACGTCTTCTACCCAAAAATGACAGAGCCTGATATCGCAGTGCATTTCAATAAACAGGTATCTAGTATTCTATGTTTACTCCTATCGTTCCTTTAAAACAGACCATTCTAAGGTCTAAGTGTAGACCACGCCAGCTAGTGTACTTGTCTTACGAGAAATGATAGGTTTAAAAGTACTTTTTAAATTTAATAATAGCTACGTAACATTTGAATTCAAGGCAGCATGATATTTATCAGTATTTGATTTTTACAAGATGTTGGAGTGTTTATCTAAATTCCTTTGATTTTGAAGCTGATTTTTGTACCAAGACCCTTCTTGACATCAATCAACTTTTCAATTAGGAATTTTCATTTCTGAAATTATCTTCCCACAGGCCTTGCTCACCTTCTGGTTTCATGTTTGCATCTCCTGCGAAGAAAATATCAGATTCATCACTGAGACGCCTGAGGTTTCCCAAAACATCGCCTACAACTACATTCTGTAAGTCTAAAAGTCGCTATTACATGCATCCTTGCCACAGAAGCTGTACTTGTTATCCTCGTTTGAGTTCCTTTTAGTGCCATCATTTCAAGTAGCCACGCCCGTTGTGAATTCACAGATCTTTTAGAAAGAGCTGCTTGGGTTTCCCCCTGTTTTTCCTGTTTTTTCCTGTTTTTCCTGTTTTGGAAGAAACATACAATCCGATTTAATGAAGATCTCCTTTAATGTCCGAGAGAGTGAAAAAAATTTACATCTAATTTTATCAGTCATTTTTGTAACAGTTTATCACGCCTGGATGTTTTTCATTTCGCTCATATTAATTTTTTAATAAGACTGTTTTTTCTTTTAAACATATTCTCTACGAACCTAATTTTTATTTCCCTATTGCATCCTTTTCGACCTCAAACGTTAAGTTACCATGGCTGCCATGTTAATCCTTTCTTATGGCTTTCAAAGGTCTTATAGTAACAATGACTTTAAAACTTCTGCGTAAATTCAGAGTAGATTAGAAAATATACTTTGAGTAGTGAGAAAAGCTCACTTTTTATGCATTTCAATGTCTTCCGCAGTATTAATATTTGCCATGATGCTTAAGATGTTGAATTTTTTCACATATTCTGACAAGAGGAACAAACATGTGCATATTTTTAACTGATAATTGCCAATTCAATCATATGGCAGTTTTTATTTGTAAGTACTCTATCTTTGGTGGTTGCAAGTCTCTGAGAAATTTGATTGTTTGGTTCCAGGTCGAATGACGAGCCTGAAGTGATTGCCTTCAACAGAAACGCACTGCCAGTTTACTACGGGCTTCTGCGCGTTGCTTGCCAGTATTCGCCGGAGTTCTGTCAGCAATTGGCAAACCACCGAAACATGACTTGGGCCTTCAAGCATTTGACGCCTAGAATCAACCAGTACCCTCAGGTAGCTGTCTTTATAATTCCTTGTTCAATACGTAACCGATTATAACTTTTTAAAGCTTTACACAAAGTGAAATTCATGTACTCAAAAGGTGTTTAAAATTTAGAATCCCCCGTAGGACTCTGTGACTGACTTTCAGAGTTTGTGTGCAAAGTTATTGAGATTGCGGGCCCTTTTAGGTTTATTTACTTAAAACATCGTATTACATTTTATTGGCAAAATAGAAATAGTCAATGAGGAAATGCTTTGTAGATTTTGGGTGGGTGTCTTCATGCACAACCCCATATTAAAGACCACGCGCTTTGACTAAATGACATTTTCTGCAAATCCACTAATTTTTTATCCATCAAAAGCATACTATTTACAGAAAGTAGTTTGCGGTGCCATTTTTAGTAGAAATATACTCAGTATTTTTGGATGCAGTACGAACCGCAGATATAGTGTTTACTAAGACATCGCCACAACCTTGCCCCAAAAGTCTAGGCATTGTCCTCGATTGTCAGCATTGTCGTGCTTTTCCTAGGCTGTGGAGGAGCTCTTCAATCTGCTCGGCCTCTTCACCAGCAACCGGCAGGCGGACGAGAACCCGGAGCTGGTGAATGCTTTCCGAGCCAAGGCGGTCGCGCTGTTCAGCTCTTCCATTGATGGCCAATCAGCCTGGACAACACTGATCAGGTACGTCCTTTTGCTGTTACCACAAGCTTTCTAGCAAGCATATAACCCTGAATGTTAGTAGTTAACTGTTCAGCTCAATTTTACTGATTCTACTTTTTTAGCTTTATATGATTAGCCTATCAGAGATGGCTAATTTGCTGCACGTATGTCTTTAAGAGTTATGAAGTGACACCCACTTAAAGTTTTCACACCTCCATTCCAGTGCCTACAAGGTTTTGCTGCAGTCTGAGGAAGAATACCTTACTGTGGCTGCCAACAACGGCCTAACCACTTTATCAGAGGTATGTTGTCACATGACTTTGCAAAGGGGCTCGTAAAGTAATCATGCTGTAACTTCTGTTGAGCGATTTCGTGAAAGAAGCGTGCATTAATAAGCTCATGGCGCTCGCCTCCGTTTCTTTTGTTATTTTATTTCCATCAAAATCGTCCTATTGTACGTCAATGTTGTGGTTTCTCCTTTCAAACATTCTGTTATTTTCAGCATCCTTGTCTAATGAATGCAATCCTGTTGATGACGTTTTCCGTTTTTTTCCTTCCTCCAAGGCGTTGTTTACGCTATTTGTCATGTACTACGAAGCTACGGCCTGCAACGTCGAAGATGACATTGCAGAGGTCTTGGACATCCTGCTCAATGTATTAAAATTCTGTTTGAAGCATAGAGACCGTCAAGGTAAAGTCTTTTTGCAAAAGCTGTGATAGTGTCCTTCGTTACAGCCTCAATGTTTAATGAAAGGCTTCAGGCACTAACTACATTTCAACAGTAATGGAATGTTTATCAAAATAGTGCTAAGCTCTTCCAAAGTTTAGCTGTTGTAAATTTCGTGTTGTTTTGCATTGACATGGAATGTGCTGCCATTGATAGTCAGCAAATTGTGCATGCTAATGCATGAAGGATTCTTTTTTGTTTTTCAAATGTGCTCTTTTTTATTTAGAAATACAGCGGGGTCTCTTCAGCTGGAAAGAGAGGAGGGAAGTCATGCAAAAACTCGCATCAATGCTGAATTCTTACTCTCCAAGGAAGATACGGCATTCGTGTACCGGTGAGACGTCGATCTCTTTTGTTGCTTTTTGTAAATGATTATTTCTTTCTCTCCATATGGTATTACAATGCACACTGCTTTGTGCGTCCATTTCGCTGTTAGCAGGTATATAGTTCAGAAGTTACAAAGGTTCCCTTTACTTTGTTACTATGATGAACCTCTTGGTTGTTAAAGCACTGCATTTACAAATGTGAGTACATCATTTCTGTACGATTTTCATGATGGTCTTTTACTCTGTAGAACTTCTCACTTCATTGCTGATGCATTACAATGAGGACACAATCGAAACGTTGGCGCCGATCATATATCAGTCGCATGTGTCAATCGGAAACCAGCAAAACCCACGTATGTACAGAGCTGGTTTGTAGGAATCATCAAATCATTCCGCTAATCACTTCAATCACACAGCTATGAAGACAAAGCACGCTCCAATGATAAACTAACGAGCCAGTTTGGATCTAGTTTGCCGTTTCGAGGAAATGCGAAAAGTGATTCTTATTTGCGAGAGCGATGCTTGATCTTCAATAAGAGATCGCATCATTTGAGGTTGCTTTAATTTCATTGTCGTTATAAAGAAGATTCTCAAGTTGCTTGGGCTATGTTGATGATAATAAACAATAGTCTGTTTGTTCTATTATACAACTGTCAATGATTTATAGAAAATAATTTAAGTCAATACTGCCATAGAAAACTTAAACTTCTTTATGCTTATATCTTCGCAAAGTGTTTTAAAAAAAACACAAATGATGCTGCCTAATTTTAGCGGTTCCTGGACAGTTTTTCCCAAGACGGGGGAACAAACCTTTGCCAAGAAAGCTCTCTATAGCTCCACGAATTCCAGAACTAAATATGGTTCTACACCCGGCATACATTGAAACTCAAAAGGTAAGAGACTGTCTTTCATGAATCTTGTATAGAATCTGATTACGTCATGCATGTTATGTCATTTCTATTCGTGGTATGTGTCACACTCTCTGTGTATATACATTGGTGACTCTGTCATGTTTCACCGTGTTTGGACCACAGCAAAGTTTACCATGGTTTGTCACAAAATTTGCCGTGCCGCGTGTGTTGCGGCGAACTTTTTTTCCCAGCCAATCCCTTGAAGCAACTATAGATTGATTAATATGTTTTAATTTGTGGATCATTAAAACAGGGCCTGTAAATAATGACCACCTTACGGCACACTAAAGACTCACAAAGCAAGCTGAAGCTAGTATTTGCATTGCGCTCTGTAATCGTTGCGCTCTCTATATAGACTATAGTCAACAGCAGACTTCCTTGCAACACTCGTTTGTGTTTTTCCTAAATCATTGATCCTTATCTACAATTTAATCAATTTCTTTTCATGTGCTTTGATAGCTTTTATTGGAACCGATTATCATCAGTTGTAACTTTTGTATCAATGCAAGTCCCTGTTTCCTGGAAAGCATGAAACTGCCTAATTCTGCTGCGGACGAAACTAAATTCATGATGATTTATGGAATCTGAATTTTCCTTCAGGGCATTGATGAAGTGTACGATCAGGCGCTGGTTGATTATTTCTCTGATTATCACCAGTTTGTGGACAAATTGTGTCGCTATGCATTAAACGCTGACCAAGTTCCCCGAGTAATCATTGAAATCAGTAAGTATGGTTTGTAGGTGTTTTATTCACTGAAAGCCACAGCTTATTTTATTAGTTTGGCTTTTCTTAGACCCATATTGCTACGATCTGTTTGTTGTTATTGAGCCAGCGTAAGTTGCACTCAAGCAGTGAATAAAATGCATTGAATTGAGTTCTTTTGGCCCTAAGGAAACACAATTCTGCGGTGGCTTTTGCATGCCTTGCGTTTGTTTTTAAAGCATGCTCTTTTGAGACTTTGTGTTTTTCGATGCGTCAAAATCTCTTAATAATCAAGAAACTTTGCAGTAACATGTTGGTTCATCTCGTACGGTCTATTGTGTCTGATTGCATTAATCACCGTAAGTTTCCAGGAAATATAATGCATGATCTTCAAGGACCTCTGCCGATATTGTTACAGTGTTCTCCATTTCCTCCCCTATTTTTGTGAACTTGATGCAACATTTCAGCGTTGTCAGTGTCTTTCGGCTCCAATAGTTAACATGAGAAATGATTTCACTCACTCAACAGCCTAGTGTGTTTTTCAAAAGTTTCTTTACTAATCATTCTCTAGGTTGCATTCTTGGTGTCGAGGCAATTCCACTGAGGCTGCATCTTTTCCCCAGGCTATGGTTAGAGGTAAAGAACAAATCTCAGGAGGTCTGTTTGCGTGCATTTTTTCATCACAATCTGTTGTATTTTTCTAGTTGCCTTTCACTGGTGGGTCCAGTCACACTTACCAGAAAAAGATTTTATTCATACATACACACATAAATTTCTAGGTTCTACTATATTTCTAAGATCACGAAAACTTTCTAGGAAAATATTTTGCCTTTGCAAAGTTTTAAATATTAAAGAGTATTCATATAACAAGGTCCAATCGGCGTTCGAGTAACAATATCTAAGGCAATAAAAATTGTTGACCCATCAAACACATTTGTGTGCAATACTTTGCACCCTAAAACGCTATGTGCTGCTAAATTAATTGAAAAAATTGCTATGTTGTGCTTAGCGTATAAAAGTTTGTTCTGCTCAAAGGCACAAGAATTTACTAAAGAGTTTGATTTGCAAAATGGCATGAAACTATTACAAATTACTTTTGTTTTTAGAACCTACGTTTCAGGGGCTGTTTAGAAAAGTTAGCGCAATGCGATCCATTCATAGAGGTATGTACGGAGGCAAATCTTCAAATCTGCCAATCTTTCTTACGTCTCAGTTTTTCAGCATATCCCTATTTTTTCATTTTTTTAGTTTCTACGTCAGCCTGACTTGTTCTCACTTCATTTTCCAGTACATTGACACAATCCTTGCTGAAGAAAGGGAATCTTTATCAAATACATCTGTTTTTAGTTTTATGCTTCAATTTTTGCCAAAGGTATGAGCTCATTTTGTCTAATACTTATTCCTTTATTTATTAGTATTATATTCATTAATTTGCTATTCGTTTTCGGTACCTCTTTACCAGAAGGAAGCTACAGTTGATCTACTTCAAACATAATTTTCAGAGCACCTTAGGGAAGACTTTTTAGCCAAGGAAAATTTTCTCTATCGGTGTTACTGCTTCGAACTGCAAAAAATTTATTTTAGTTAGAGCTCAACACGTAATTAAAGCGCTACTTCGAGTTTGCCTGCCACTTTGGTTATATTTAAGTTTCATTTCAAGCTCTGAATGACAAAAACTCTTTTCAACTTTTGTTCCTCAGATGCCGCAATACCCCCACCTTCTCTCATCTCCGTCTTTTCTCATTCATTGTAACTAAAATAACCGTTTCTATGTATTCGTGATAGATCCACATGCGTATTTTGAGTGGTCAGAAGCAGAGCCTTGTCAACACGGTGGTGAGTAAAGTGATAGCAGACTGCACGGTTTTCAATGAAGAGGAAGATGACGAACTCATGAAGACTGCTCATCGAACAAACGGGGTACGCCGCATCTATTAGTCTCACGTTCAAAGCCCAAGATTAGTTCTATGCGCAGCCCTTAAGTTACATTTAATTACAAACATAACAAATATGCCTTCTCAAAGAGCACCTACGTTGCTATATACTTGTTGTGGCTCTTTCAGAAGTGGAAGCACTAGACAACCCAACTGAGTTCGCTTATCATTCAAGAGCAGGCAAGCTGTAAATGTGACTTGATTGGCTGCCGTTTCATTGTCATATGTGACATCCATGTTTTAAAAATGTTTCACAAAATGTTTCCTAGCTTGGCAACCATGTCTTATGACAAATTGGACCAAAAAGTTTTCACACGAATGTTGAAGATCGTCAAAAATGAATCCCTCATAACGCGCGAATTACATCTATTGAATTCATTTCGGACCAGATAATCTTAAGTTAGGCTTTTCAAAATAAGAAGTGGAATTATTATGCCAATTGTTCCTAAATGTATATTGTGGACAATGAGAATGTGTGATGTTTGAAATGAATTATAAATTTACAAAAAAATCATATACCTTTGGAACCGTAAGAAAATGACATTAGAGTATCTTTAGAGGTTTTGGCGTGGTGGCTCCAATTTGATGTTGGTATTCAACAGAATCCTATTTCATTTGATCACTTTACCTTTCATCATAGTGTTGTGAATTTTCTATTTTTAGGATTTAAGAGCACTTTCGCTACTTTTCGCCGTTTCCTCACCAAAAGAGCTGACTGTAGGATCATTGTTGACTAGCAGTTTAGAGACTCTCTCTGACCGATGCCAACTTTACAAAGATCGGAAATCTCAACAGAAAGAGAATGCTCCAGAAGAAATTACAACCTCGCTTGCTAGCGAGACAGGTAAAAAATTGTGCTCATGCTTTCGGCTTCTTTCCTTTAACGATCTTTTTAAACTCTAACTTGCAGTTGTATACTTTTTTAAAGTGCCCTTAGCAAAATCTTTTAGTTCCATGTCCTGTTAAATAGATTTTGAAGTATCTTATAGGATGCTAATTTGCGATTTGCGTTCTCTTTTTTAT
This sequence comes from Nemopilema nomurai, assembly GCA_003864495.1. NCBI lineage: Eukaryota > Metazoa > Cnidaria > Scyphozoa > Rhizostomeae > Rhizostomatidae > Nemopilema > Nemopilema nomurai. The sequence continues at coordinate 1,746,021 of PEDN01001352.1, forward strand.
ACATCTTCCTTTTATATACACAGACATGTGTACACATGCGTAATTTGTTACACGCATAGATTTTGTTAAAGGAGTATCCTCTATCAATTTACGCCTATTAGTCGTCTAGATTTAAGCACCGTTAAAGGTCCTTGTAAACGTTTCTTTGCTTTTTGTCTCAGATGCTGATAAAGGGACTACAGATACTTTGGATGCAGATGCGGGTTGCTCATCTAAAGACAATAAAGACTCTTCACCAGTGGACGCAGAAGTGGTAGGAGACGAAAAACGAACTGACGATCAGCAAATTTCATCAGAAGACAAGCAAATACCGGTTTCGGAGCCACCTACGAAGAAGCGAAAACAAGAAGAACAAGTGAAGCCGGTTGAAGAGAAGGAAGAGAGGGTCCCTGGGGATATGGAAGATGGTGCCAGCAAGGAGAGTGGCAGTAGTTGCAAGATGGAAGATGCAAGCCAGTTCAAAGCAGACGAGGGATCAGACGATGGCCTGCACAATGAAGATTCCTCAGACAGCATTTCGTCGATATCGTCGACCGATAGTGAAAAATTAGAGAAAATGGACAGATGCTCGGGGCACCAAACCGGAGAAATAAACAAGTCCCTCCATCAACCGCCGCAGACTACTATTGTCGATATGTTAAAAAAGAGTTCGAATGAGCTCCTTAGCAGCTTACAAAGGTATTACGGCGGTAAATGATATTAATTCAATTTAGATGTTTTTAAGTGTATTTAAAAGGTCTTCTTGACTCTTTGAAATTCCATTAGCAGAACCTTGAAAATAAGGGTGTTTGTTTCGTTTTAAAAGCACCTGTTAGGCGAGCACAGTTGGGCCCGCTTTCATGCCCCAGGGGACTTGAATCTTCATCAGGGTGTAAAAGTCTTCGTTTATGCTGGACGAGGGGAAAACTGTTGGTTGGCACATCATTTTCAAAATCTCATTTTGTAACGTTTTGGCTGCTGCTGTCAAAGTTCTCAGAAAAGTATGCCAGGGTGGGTTGCATAACCGTGGTGATGATTATCTTGATGGCATCAACGTGAACATCATTCCATCTAAGACAGTCACGTGAACATCATTCGATCTAAGACAGTCACGTGAACATCATTCCATCTAAGACAGTCACGTGAACATCATTCGATCTAAGACAGTCAAGTGAACATCATTCCATCTAAGACAGTCACGTGAACATCATTCCATTTTATGTTTTGTTGAAGCTAAAAGCCACTTCGTTTTGCTAAGTTTTGGGATGCATGCCACCAACTTTCTTATTTCTCAGATCCTGGCTCCTCTTTTTGTACCCTTTTAAGTTTATTCTCATTTTCAAGGCTTAGATTCATATTTTAAAGTTCTGAACTAAAATCCCCCGTTATTTCAAATTACTTAGTAGTCCAATACTTCTAGGAAAAACAATTCTGAATGTTCAGTGCAATATTTCTGTCGTTCATGTTCGCTTCTCTTGACATATAGGCTGGCTGCCTTTCTGGGACTTTCCCTTCAATTAATGTTGTAGGTACACTGCCCATTGTGATAATAATGAAAGCAGAAAGTGTTATTCTTCTCTTGCCCGTCCATGTGCTATTTTCTACCTGCATTTCCTTTCCGTCATCCACATTCGGCGACTCCTGTCCGTTAGTTTTCACATGACAAAAAATAGAAGTTCAAAAGGGAAATTCCAATTCTTGAGAAGGTAAAGCCTTTAATTTCATCATAAAAGAGGAATCTTATAGTGCTACAGCGGTTTTTTCTTACGGGAAGTTCTTTAAACAAGAGTAGTGTCATTTCACGTGAAATAACAGGGTTTTAGTTTCTTAATATTTTCGTGAAAATTCTCATCTTGAGTAGCATATTGTTTTTTCGCCCTTGGTACTCGAATATCATTTGGTCATTATTTCCTGGCCGCCCTGAAATACGTAATTTATCAAGATTTCTAACAATTTTCAAAGTAATGTTGATTCTCAATTTCAAGGCAGAAACTCTTCAAGCAACAGTTTATAGTCACTTAGTTGAAATCGCAGTCTAGGGAACAATGGAACCACGAACCATGTTTATATTATCTGCTTGCTTAGTCTTCGACCTCAACGACAGGGCAGTATGTGACGCTATGAATCTCTAATGGCAGCAACCAATAATGCATTTCTTTCAGACTTTTTCTTGCAAAGGTCTGGTTATACTCCAGTATGACAAAGGCACGTATTATAAGGACAGAATTCTTTAGACTCTTGTCAAAAGACTCAAAGCATCAGTACAATGCGACAAGATTTACACGATTTTTGTAAGCCAATCAGCTCCTCTGGGGACTACTGAAACAGAGAGTTCCCGGATGGCTGTCGTCGCCTTCATTGCTTCGATGATTTGAGCAGAAGCAGTGTTTTTCATTTCTGTGACTGGCCAACTCAGAACTCTGACAAAATGAGTTCGTTTTCAGATGGAACTGTATACCTAGACCATTTGTGCTTTGCAAAGGTAGAGATGGGTCCCAAGTTGTCGACGCGGCGCGCACCGAGAATCAGGCCTGGAACTAGCAAAAAGAAAATTGTCAATGTTTCATTGTTTTCAATTTTTGCCTACCATGGTCACCCAATGACAACTTATGACCAGGCGAAGGTATGAAGATACTTTTTTAATATAGCGCAACAAAAAATTAGAAGCATGACTTCTCGTTTTTTAGTTTAATGCAGTTCTCAGTGGTTGAAAAACTTGGCAACCGCAGAAACAGAAGAAGTCTACTCTTCTACGTTGTCATAACTAAAGACAAAACTGTTTCTCATTATTGTCAAAAACATAAATCTTTCTATGCTGCCAGTGGGCCAGATCTTTTTAAAAGGGTGCTAAAGGCTGGGGGCGCCCGGTTGTGCTGTATCATCGTAGTATAGTGTAGCAATATTCACAAGCTAAGTACTTCAGTCTTTATGAGGGCGCATAAATGCAATATCAAAAGCCAATCATCAGTTTGAATTTATCAATGATTAGGCTAATTGCCGTTCCTAGAATTCCCGTTATGGGCAGGTCCTTTTGTAAACAAGGCCAAGAAAATCAACAATAACTAATCATAATTATAATTGTCAAAGAATATTTTGGAATCGATTATTGATATTTTTTCGTCACCACAGCAACAAGAAAACTCAGGCTCAATTACTTGAACTGCATCTTCACGTGCTTTTTTGCTCTTTCTGCCCTGGGCGGCTCGATGCGGAAGAATCTGTTTTGTAAATTGTTTAAAATGTATATAGAGGAACCAAATTCATCTAATTTATAAATTCTTCTAAAATGATATGCACAAAATATGAAGAAATGGAAGAGCCGCGGTGTTTGAACGAAATTCAATGCGTTTTCCTTGCTGACGCGTTTCCCTTTTTACAAAATTATACCAGGCTGCTCACTTTATGGAGCAAGGTTCATGTTCTTGCCAAATCAACTGGGTTTGGTCTGTTTTGAATTGATTTTAATTCCCTCGGTCATAGAACACGAGACTTACAAGTCAAAATTATTGTCAGCCAATGATGTCAGAAATGTAACACGAAAACGAGAATTGATGTATTCTCGTTTTCGTGAAACGTGTTATTCGTGCACGCTGCGGAACATTCGCCCTCGCCCATCTTGCAACTTGAAGTTGGAGAAACATTGTTTTGACCCAAATGAGTCATTAATTATTAATGACAGAAATAAGGGTTGAGGGTCAATATTCAAACGCCACAAGGAATAAAGCGTAGGTATGTGACATTGGAATTGCTTCAGACTGGTATTAACAGTTTGTGGGTGGAGATGTGACAAACATATGCTTAAACGGTTTTTAGCCATAATTTGGGTTGCCCCATAATCATCGCTATTAAATTTTTGATTATGGTATTTCTTTAGGAATGATTAGTTTTTCAGTTATTCAGGTTGGAAAACTTGCATGTGCTTGGAGCTATGCTAGACTTCTTGTGCTCGCACCTCGCACCTTTTCAACCAAATATCAATAAAATCGTGTATATTATGCTATATCATAGTTATGTATGTAGCGGGTATCATTGCTGGCAGCTCAAATGCTTCCTCTCGCAGGTTGCAGGTGACAATGTGCGGTTGGTTGCAACGACATGTCGGCGAAATGGTGTGAATTTTCCAAAGTTATCTTCAACACAATGTTTATGTCACAACTTTCAGGCCACTCATATTTTGATGAGCATTTGTTTGACAAGCGTTAGTGGTGGTTTTCCTTTTAATCATCTAAAATAAAAAAAGAAACTTTAGTTATCTTAATATGGTGCAAATACTACCAATGTCTTTAAGAATCATTACCAATTTAGTAAATTCATTTTCACTTGGACTACTGGCTATCTAATCTGCCATGTTATGGTCATTTTCTGACATTTGCAGGATGTTTAAGCCAAAGGGTATTTAAAAGTATGCAAATATTTTGTTTCTATTGTTATATCCTATTCTGAAATTTTGTAGTGCAAAACATTTGTTTCCTTGCCTTTATGCATATATTGTCCAATTAATACCTTCCAATAGTTTGTGGTGGTTCTTATGCCTGATGTGTGAGCATACCAAAAGCTTGAATCTATTTGCTGAATATATGACACCTGTAATTTTCTTGTGGAAGAGTTTTGGCTTAAGAATATTGTGGAATGAAAATATGATAGGTAGGAAATTTGTAATTCATAGAACAAAATAAGGAACTTTGGGCTACATAGTTTCAAATGCAAGCTAGACTTTTAACAGAAAAATCATAAATCTAAGATCCTTTTTCAGTGTCATTTGCAATAGCTTATATGATCATTTTTAGCAAGTATCTAAAACAATTGTTTAATTATGAAAGGATATATAATCAAATATTTGTTAAGAACTCTGCATGTTCTTCAAAGATACTATGCCTGATGATCTGATATTCATTCTTAAATGATAATCTCCTGTATATACTAAAGGATGATTTTTTGCATAGTAAATCTTTAGATGCTAGAAAATAATTTGATCTATTTTGCTTCTATCAACATGCTATTTGAGAAAATAGAAGCAGCTGTATTAAATTATGGTACATATCATTGAGGAATCAAGCATTAAATTGTACCTCACAATAATTCTGCTCACATATATACATTACTTCCCATTTTTCAATTAGTGATGTAATACAAAGAAACATATCCTTGGTCTTGCATTTCTTTGATTAAATTCCATTCAATTTAAACTAATTTATATGATATTCAGAAGAAATGTAGACACCCAAAGAAGATAAAGTTTGAATATTTTGAGGAAACGGAAACATGGATTTATTGTATTCTTCCACTTAAACATCTTTTTTCAAGAAAACTTCATAAATAGCTAACCAACTATATTTTATGTCCTTTTTTGTCTTGTTTCATTTTAAATGAGCATCAAAGTATCTGAAAAGGTTTGGTAGATAGCTACTGTTATACCACTTTGGAGCTTTGTTAAGCCAATTGCCAGTTTGCATTTTATGACAGCATCTGTTCTCGTTTTTTAATTGTAGATTTCAACAATGTTGATTGCACGTCATATTCATTCTGCCAGTATGAGACGGCACATATTGAAGAAAGCCTTAGAGGAGGAATATGCTGTAGATCACAGTTGCCAGATGGACAAATATTGAGATGTTTTCTTTGGCAATGGTCATGCTAGATCAAGCTGTGATAGCCTTCATCCAACACAGATTCTGTCAACTCTTGCATTCCACTGAGCTGGAAGCATCAGAAGAAGCAATGTGCTTTTGAGGCCATTCAAGCAACCTGGCAAAGATCTCCAGGTTATGAAAATCAATTATGATAGCAGAACTTTGGGCAACTATGATTGAACAAACTGATAAAGTGAGCATTGGTGAGTATTCAATGAAAAAGCATGAACCAAGTCTTGGTTCTACCACAACTTTGTCATTTTATACTATTTTGGTTGATTATTCACTTTCAGTTGGTTAAAAAATTTAAGTTAATGAATTTTCCACCAATTCACAAAGAGAATTCTTTTTTAGGGAAGATGACCTTCAAGAAGCTGGTGAACAAATGTGATTGACATCAAATTCGCCATAGCCAAAAAAAGCAGCCACTTGTCAAGGAAACAGATTGAAAACGCCCAAAGAGCCAACAGAAGACATGTGCCTTAAAGATTCTCATTTGCTTTGTATTCATTCCATTGGGAGCAGATGGCGAGATGTCATAATCAACGGGAGTATTTCTGAAAGTCAAAAACGTTAAGTAAGTGATTTAGATTAGGTGTTTTAAAAAAGCAATTTTCAATGATTTGTGATAAAGCGGAGTCATTTTGTTGGATACCAAGAGTTCATTTTCCGTTCGACACTTCTTCATGGAGCGTCGGATTGAATCTCCTGGTCTCGGATGGAAAACTATTTGAAAACAGATGAAGATATTGCATGATGGCTTTTTCATTTCGAACAATCAATTTCCATCCAGCGGAAGGAACAAACGTTTTGTATTCCGACGAGTGTCGGACGAAGAATGTATTAAAGATGTGCAACATGGCGTCTCCGCTTTACCTCACAAGTTCAAGATATATTTGCTGTAAGTTTTCCCTCCTGTCATCCCATAGACCACGCGAATTATTTTTTATGGTAAATGGTTCAGAAACGTTTAGTTCGTGCTTGGTTGGTCTCTAAAATAGGCAGTATTAATAATTTAATCTCGGCATTAGGTGTACCATCCATTTTCCATTATAATAATATTATGTCCTACTCAGAGTTTGATAACAGGACATTAATAGAAGCCAAGTTGTTTCACCCTCAAATCTGTCGGCGCACCCGTTTTATATGGTTTCTTGATGAGAAAAATGAATTAGGAAAGAGTGGCTTCTTGTGCATTGAACCTGGACGTTTACCCATTAATTTTGCTCCCTAATCCATCAACCTGAGCGTTCATCCATTAACGCTGGATGTTAACAAACTAATCCCGAATATATTCCAGCATTCGGATGTTTTGGGTGAAACAGTCATCTGAATAGTAATAACAGAACTGCAATGAAAACTGTGCACCCAGTGCACTTTTACTGGACTTTGCTGCCGCAGTCATTTTTAAGGAATCTCTTCTTCTCTGCTTCCACAACATGTTGTTTTAGTCCATTACATCTTTGGGTTGCATTTGGCTGTTGTTGAAAAGGTCTTTTTGGATGAAAATTCTCAATAAGCTTTCGAAATAGCTCTATCTGGAAAGCTTCTGTTATATTCTTGATCTCGAATCGAAGAAAAGATCTGGTCGCCTCTGTCTAACTGCCTTTCTCTGTTTACTTCCGTTGCATCGGTTGCGTTCAGTTACTTGGAACTTTCGATTGAATAGTAGTTCGCAGAGTGCTATTTTCGTTGTACAGTGTGAAATCATTTGATATTGTGGAAGGAACCTGTCGATTTCATGTCTTCAAACGCTTCCAACCCAGTTGTTTTGATGTATTCCTCTAGTGGTTGGTTAAACTTGTCAGCCTCTCCATTGGCTTGCGGCGAAACTGAGGTAACTGGCTTGTGTTTTATCCCAAGTGCCTCGCTGTGGAGAGTCTCGTGGTTAAGGCCCTGTTACCTGAATCCAATTCCCAGTGACACTAAAGAGAACTCGCTTATGCTCACAGAATGGCATTCTTTCGCGAGGCAACCTCAAACCCTCTCTCTCTGTCTCCCTCTCAAATTTACTGATAGTTGCGCTCAATTTATTCGATTTTCTAAATTTCCCGGGTCATGGAAACCTGGTCAAAACAACAACAAATTTACGTAATTTTCTAAAGCTAAATTGCTGTGCTCAAGGTCGTAGCAGGAACAGACTAATGTTTGGAGATTATAATTTGATTATATAAGACATCTGCTTTTTACAAGGCTATAATAATTCATGGCTTACAGTTCGACTTTCAACTGCTCGTCGCGTAACTTGATATACGGATTACATAAAAAGTTCCCGTGATACATATTACATTTCAATGATTACAACACACTCCCCCGGTTGTTTACGTAGTTAAACAACAACAATATATTTCGAATAGTAAAACGTAACAAACAATGGATAATATTCTGTGTGGAATCATTCTGTATTATTCTGTATATATTGTGTATATAGGATAATATTCTGTAAATCCTACACGACTTGGTTAACTATATGCCTATAAAATGACTATAAAGACTTGAACTTGTCCCGCCTAATAAGTTCCGATCGCCGTGGTCTCCCTGACGCATCATCAGGCTGACCTTGCGCATGCGCAGATGCTGGTGTGCTAGCCGCAAAGGGTTTGGCTTCTTGCAGATCGCTATTCCTGTTACGATTGTGAACAGGAATCTTCAGAGGTATTAGCAATTTAAAGTGTGGGGAATCCAAGGCCGCGTTGGTATAAATTTTTATTCCCTGTGACACACTGAATAGATTCACAAAAGTGCGTCTCTTTCAACGCTATGATAAGGTACGTTTCCCAGCTTAGGCCCGTATAGTTATTCTCCAAAGATATGAACAATACGTCGTGTTTATGTATCCATCGAATCCTCAACTAAAAACTGAACACCTACAGCAAGCTACATTACCCTTATATACTCTTCAACAAGAAATTTCTAGAATAAACTCGTACAATATCACGTGTGGAGGAATACAATCTTGAATAAGCAAGTACAGCATCTTACGTAAGGCTATTTCTGGAAGGTTCTGGAATTATTTTATTATTAGTCAACTTGTCTAGCGTGTTCTTCTTATTTAGCATTATTAAGAATTTACTAGAAAGGTCTAGTTCACCACAAAAGGTCGATCAAATACCTTCTTACCCTCAGTCGATGCTACCTGCACTTTCACGCGCTTTGTTATGGAGGAACAAATAGTTGGAAAACTTGAAGCCTTAACTGGTATAACTCCGTTATCTACCTCTGTATTGACTGTTATGAGTTGGCTATCCTGCTTTATACGTTTATCCGTACCGAAAGTGTTTATATTTAGAGTTTGTTTCTTTTCACCTTTCAAGCCAAGTTTCATTTTCAAATCTTCTGTAATGTAACTGGGTACCTCCGTTTGCTACCTGCATCAAAAAGTACGTTTACCTTCAATCTTCGCCGACCATCTTCACCATACACCATCGCTTGAGCAGTTTGTAACAAAACGTCACTGCGTTCGTTAGTATCATATTCTCTAGTTATGGTATAGAGTTGTCGAGAAAAAAGTATGACTGGCTCAGTGCAATCAAACAACAACATAACAGAATACAGAACAGAACCGAGATTGCTCCACAGGGAGTCCATAGTTACTATTTACAATATGACAGTTACAGGCCATCGTGGTTGCGTTCTCATCCCGGTTTTCGTCTTCACTTTTCTTAAGTACGGGCCTTTCTTGTTCTCCTTGGCAAATCACTTTGTTGTGCCTTTCCCCGCAAGTCTTGCATTTAATGCTGCTTGTACAGCTTTTATCTTTACCATTGAAGTTGGCTAGTTGCTTCTTTGGTGGCATTTTAAGTGCTGACGTTCTAAGAAACCTCAACACTTGATACGCAACGCTTTTGATCCGCTACAATGTAGACGGGAGCGTGCTCCGGTACATCTTGATCCGCTAGCGTGAAAACGGGATCTAAATTTAGCAAGGTCTGCATGTGGGTGCTTATTATCGGTTGGGGTTTCCCAAATCTTGATTTTAGAATGTCTTTCGCGGCCTCATTGTAGAGAATATATCTGCTTGTTAACGCAGGTTCAATGAATGATTAGAGTAAACTCTTAGAGAAAGACGATCTTGACGTTTTCAGTTTTTTTCTGCTCAACTCAACTCAGCGTACATCGTGAAAAATCTGGCTCTACGAATTCCTTGCCATCCACCAAAGCTAAGGCTGTCTACAGGGCCAAATTCTCTTCAGAACCAGTGTTACCTACCCAAGCCGATGCGGTGGAGTCAATCTGAGGTGCAGTAGGCTTAGGCTGCGCTTCTTTATTTCGGGCAAGATTAGGACAAATGGTGCAGTGATGATTTCCCTTACAATTACTACATTCTACCTTAAGACGACATAAAGAAGCTCTATGGCCTGGCTTTAAGCAACTTTAAACAGTCTTACGTTCGTCCGGATCTTTCACTCTTTCACACTTCTCGGATGTATGATTTTCCTTGCAGAATGCTCACTTCATCTGATTATATTTTGTAGTATGCAAGGCAGAGGCTGTTGGAGGCCTATCTTGCTGTCTTGGCCTGTTTGAATGCTGCTCTTGTCTTCTGTCTCCTTGCTGAGCTCGCTAAATGATGGGAAAACGTCCCTCCAGAATCTCTAGCTCCTTCTGAAAAGCTTCCAACATGTCGTCTAAGTTCCAGTCCATGTGGTTGCTTCCAAATCGAATCATATTGATTCTCACAGACTCTGGAAGTTTCCCCATTAAAACAGGAACCACAACACTGGAGTAGGTTTCTTTGCTTACACCTAGAGCCTCCAAAGCGCGAAAGCGTGTCTCGATCTGATCATGTAAATTACGCAATCTCTGCAAACTCTTCTCATTGTAGACTGGAGCCATATTGATAAGGTCATATATGTTGGCTCGTTTTATAACGCTAGGCTATGCATACCTGCTTTTCAGCAGTGCAATGGCTGACTCATAATCGGCGTCTGTAAGAGCAAATCCCGTCACGACGCTTCGTGCCGGCTCTTCTAGATACCTTCTTAAATTCTTAAATTCATGATTTCTTCAGCAATGTCCAGCCCTTCGACTGCCTTGTAGGCCTGTCCTTCTAGAGAGTTTATCAAGTAAATTATTTTTTTAATTCTCGGAAGATCTTCATTTTCATTGATTGTGCACGCAAAACTTTGCCAGAATGCTTGAAATCGCTTAACGTCGCCATTAAACTGTGGTAGGTTAAACTTTGGAATTCTTACTCCCATTTGCATTTTGCTACTGGTTATGACTTGTATCTGAGATCGCTGTTGAATTCAATCTTTCTTCGTTTGTGTTCGCATTTCTAGCTCTTAGGACTTCCAGTCTGGTTATAATTTCGGTAATTATCGAGTCAATCTCATTCGATTCGGTAACTTCACTGTCTATATCTTCAAGTTTGCAAACTTCTAAGATTTTCTCGTTCAATTTCTGCAGATATTCTTTTTTCTCCCTGATGGCCGCGATTATCGAGTTTATTTTCGTTATTAGTTCGTCGTGAGGGATTTCTCTATAGTCTCTCAAAATCGTTTGGGCTTCTTTTCCAATTCTTGTGATCGGGCCCATATTTCTTCCTCTAATTCGTCTCATTCGTTCCAATCCATCGTCGGATCGTTCTTTATTCTCTCGCGTAGCCATTTCTTCGTGTTTTTGTGGATTTCTAATCCAGCCTTGCAGCTCTTTCGATCTAAATCTCCAGTTTTACCAACGCCCCTGCCCCACGTTGGGCACCATTATGTTGTCACCAGTTCAATCTCCTTGGCTTTCGGATGAATTTGTCTGCAATAGAACTTTGCAGAAGGTTATTTTCCTCCAATTCTCTAAGAATATCTTTGTGCACTGAAATTCTGCACAAGCAACCAAAGCGTTCTTGTCCTATTGTGTTTCGAAGGTAAGTTTTTACCCGTCTCAAACAAGAAAAAGATCTTTCAACAGATGCATTGGACACTGCAACTGATGCATTTATCAGCAAAAGCTTCTATACCTCAGAAAGGCTTGTCTGCAAATGGAAATGATTGATGTACCCTAATAGCTCCTGTGAATTGCTCTGGTGGAAATCCAAATCTCTATAGATAAACAAAAGCAGATATTCCAGTGTAGGGATGTTAAAAAGAGGGCCATATTTATCTCTCAAAAGCTCCAGTTTGTCAGCAGGTACACTATTTTTCCACTGAGAAAAAATGGAGATTCACAAGAGTCAAGAATCCAAAACTATTGAAATCAGCAAAACAATCTTTTAACATATTTGCCATGTTGTCAATAATTTGAAAAAAGCTGCTTATAATAATGTTTCTTATGTGCTCTTGTTGCTGGTTCACAAACCATTTCCACTGCTGATGCAAAGAAGCCATCATATGATTCATCAGATCTCATCTCAACGAAAAAATAAAGACAATTAGATATTTTTCCAATTCCATAGATGAGATCTATTTGCCGATTATTCAAACCATATAAAGAAAAGCGGATTGTTGCAAAATTTTGTTGACAAGAATTGTCAAGAAACAAGAGAAATCTTTTGAGATATTTTAATAGTCCACTTGTCTGTCCAAGGGTAACATCATCAAAGCCACGTGGATTCTCAATAATTGATTCCAAAACATCAAAAAGACACTGATGTTTTTCAAACAGGACACTTATTGTGTGGGAACGGTAGTACCACCTCGTGTCACCTGGGTGTGGTATTTCAATATTGTGTGATCTTAAAATTTCCTTCAGCTTTGGTCTCAAACTTGTAAATGAGCTGAAGGCATTTGCAAAAAAGTAACTGTGGATACAGACAAAGCAGGCGGACGCGAAACCAGGCTTAAAGGATGCGTAGCACAATGGAAACAATAAGCATAAGGATAGTCTTGGCGAAGAAGCTCTTGTACACCAGAAATGTGTCCAGACATTACTGAAGCTCCATCATATGTCTGCATAATGAGCTTGCCCTTAAGTGATTCTCCATACTTGCTCAAAATTTGTTTCACAACTGCAGTAAGGGCTGAAGCTGACCTGTCTGAGCTTACATAAAAGAATTTTGAAAATCTCTCCACCACTACACCATTCCTATCAAGACGAAAAATTGCACTTAACTGTTCTTTGGTTGAAATTTCTGTAGTTTCTACCTACCGGGATACTTACTACACTCAGCAATGTCCTTATCAATTTGATCCTGGATTACGGAATCAATACAATCAATACAATCAATAAGATCGTATTGAACATCTGCTGAGACACCAGAAAAGCATCACCCCCTACACTAACTCTTTTTGAATCTTGCAATCTCCCATGAAGACGTCTTTCAAAAGCAAATTCAAAATTAGCTAAAGCTCCAAAAGCTCCCTATAGTTTCCCTTGTTTAAGCTGGCACTAGATTCGTCGTGCCCCCTGAAGAGTAATTCTTGCTTGCCAAGATAAAGGACAGCTTTAGAAATAATACTAAGCATATTTCTATTCTGCCTTACTTCCTCATTATGACGTTCAACTTCCTCTCTTCTTGCTCTCGAGAACAAATTGTCAACTCTCTCAGAACCGTCGAAAGTTTTCTACATTCTATAGGCCTCCGTGTGAGGCTTTTTCATGGTTCTGGCAAACTGACAGGAAGCCTTGCATATTAATGTAGCCTGTTTCTGTCCACGTTGTGAACTGCCCAGGCCGAGAGAGCAGGCATGGCCAACACAAGAGAATACCTTCGCTACCACAGAGCCAATCCTTCTTGTTGTACCACTTTTCTTTAAAAACTCTACCCTTGCTCCTAATTGCTAGTTTCGGTACCGGGCGATTTGTTTTATTATAAACCTCTACTCAGCTACACTTCTTGCAGAAAGTGATTTCATCAACAACTGAGATTTCATCAGTGATTTCATCAACAATTAAGACTTTAGAAACCCCGTGTTTGCGCCCTCCAGAGTCAAATAAAACTACACAGAAGAGCCAATTGCGATTACATTCCATGCGAGAGCGGTCCATCTCAATTTTTTCATTTCATACCTAAGAATTGTACATAAAAAATAATATTCTTGGACATTTTCCAGTTTTCGTCAACCAAATTTCTGAGTTTAATACTTCTCTCAGTAAAAGCTCATCATGGGACACTTAAGTCGTCTCCTTAAGAAAATTTTTTGAATTAGATACTAGAATTTATTTCAGAGAACGATAGATCTGACTTCTAGAACTATACGTAAGAACGATAACGGTAGGGGAATCTCCAACGGCGCGAAATGTCTCTTATGGTTATCATGATGGTTATTGTTGTTCATGCTTGAAGTGTCGGGGCATCTCTTCGATTTGGTAATCTTCCCGTGCCTTTTTCACACAGACGACCAATTTGCTCAGCGTATGAGCTGCTAAAGCTCTAGTCGTGGGATGGATTTCTCTGGTGCAACCTTTGCTTTTGCAGTAAGCAAGTGCTGGCTTGGTTCCTGATCGTTGCAATATGCATCCTCGAGACACATGCTGCCGCGGCCATTTCACTCGCATCTGCAAAACCATGTAATGTAATCGCTACTTCTCCTCGAATGGCACTTCTAGGGACACTCACGATGGACGCTTGATCAGTTTCTTGATCCAATTCTTCCACAAAGCTACTTCACTCTTTATTTCTTCATCCCATACCAACTTCTCATTGCAAATTTGACTAAGAGGGGATACTTCTTTTGGTCACTCGAATATAAGAACTATCACAGAATGATTTAAATAACAGAACACGATAAATAAAGGGATTAAATGATTGTAAAGTCACGAGGGTATCTACTAACATTTCTCTCTCTCTCTCTCTCTCTCTCTCTCTCTCTCTCTCGAGTTCCGACAGAGTCCGTTGACTATCAAATCTATTAGTTTGGTAACCTGCGCATAAGTCGTTCTTGCAAAGAGCCAGTCTGTCGTGATGAACCATCTTCCTTTCTTGCGTTTTGTCTTTTGATATTTCGAAGTTGACCCCATTTGGAAATTTGCGAATTACAATCTAAGGGCCATTACGTCGAGGTGCTAATTTTCCATTCTCTCCCGTCCTATAGAATTTAACTTTCAACCACACGTTATCTCTCTGCTGGCGATTATTCAAATTGTCTTTAGAAAGCCCCTGCCTCATACAGAACTCCCTTCTTATCTAACATACTGTCTTCAATATTTTTTCTCTTTTTTCTCCTCCTGGACTGTCTTATCTTTTTGGCCACAATACTAGCATTTATATTGCTCTCTCTCTCTCTCTCTCTCTCTCTCTCTCTCTCTCTCTCTCTCTCTCTCTCTCTCTCTCTCTCTCTCTCTCTCTCTCTCTTCTCTCTCTCTCTCTCTCTCTCTCTCTCTCCTCTCTCTCTCTCTCTCTCTCCTCTCTCTCTCTCTCTCTCTCTCTCTCTCTTCTCTCTCCTCTCTCCTCTCTCTCTCTCTCTCCTCTCTCTCTCTCTCTCTCTCTTCTCTCTTCTCTCTCTCTCTCTCTCTCTCTCTCCTCTCTCTCTCTCTCTCTCTCCCTCTCTCTCCCTCTCCTCCCTCTCTCTCCCTCTCTCCCTCTCTCTCTCTCTCTCTCTCTCTCTCTCTCTCTCCTCTCTCTCTCTCTCTCTCCCTCTCTCTCCTCTCTCTCCTCTCTCTCCCTCTCTCCCTCTCTCTCCTCTCTCTCCCTCTCTCCCCTCTCTCCCTCTCTCTCCCTCTCTCTCCCTCTCTCTTCCACTTACGGTCCCTCCCTTGCTGAGAGTCCTAAAACCATGTTGCTCCCAGGGTTAATTCCAACATGCGACAGAACACGTGCAAAGCCACTGCTGCCATCATTGAATGCAACTACAGCAGCAGCTACAGCAGCGCCCCTCTTCCTAAGTGGGAGAATTTTGGACATCTTGACCAAATCAAGTGGTTCATTGCCTCGCAGCTATTTTGTGTGTAGCCGCCAAGGCACCCAGTCTAATATCATCGTTTCTAAGCTTGTTATAGATGGGTTTTATTTCACCTACAATGGCACTAGGCAGTGGATTGCGGTCCTTGAAACCCTCCATCCTCCATTCTTAGCTTTGTTTTCTCATACAGCACATAAGCTTCCTCCATGCTATAACATCCAGTCACTAGGTCGTCAACATAGAAACTTTTCTTTAGCTTTTGAGAGAATGCTGGGTTATGTTCCACATATTTGGATACATGAGGCTGCCATGGTGCCAAACAAAGTTCCACATGCAACGTTTCATTTAAGAAAACACAATTTTTTCTTTCTTTTGAAGATGCGTCATAAACAGTTCTAACCTTTGTCATTTCTGCCTCCTTTCCTACCACAGCATGATGAGGTAGGAAGTAGATTTTGTTTCCTTCTTTGATTTTCAAATCACGTCTTACTCTTTCGATAATACCCTCTCTTCCTTGTTCGTTGAAAATATCATATTCTTTCAAAATTTCTTGATCGTTCTGAAATTTTTTGACAAGTTGTTTTAACCGGTTCACTGTGTTGTGTTCATTTCTGTCAGGATTTGGCACACCTTTCCAGGACAATTTAACACTATATATTTTTCCATTGAATCTGATACTGTTTAGTAATCCTTCGTGGACTGTATCTCTCTTTTTTATTCCTATGGTTTTCTAGTCCAACAACTTGTTCAAACTGGCAGTTATATCATTTCTTACATCAACGCAAACCTTAGCATGTACTTCGCTGTCTGCAATACCTTTTGTGAAATCTATTAAAACAATCAATCGTAGAGGACTTTATCTTTCTTCAATCAGATTACAATCGTTCTTTTTGCACATCCCTATGTCATTCGAAAAACACATGATCAAAGCATGACGTCGTTTTACCAACAGAGCGAGTCACAAGATTTAGCTATGCGTTCATTAATGTAATTTCACCAGGATTTCCTACCTGCACTGCTGCTTTAAGTCATAGCATGGTCCGTAATAATCAGACATATGGTTTCTTTTCAAACAGACAAAGCAACGTCCATAGTTCTTTCAGCACGCTGTTTTTATAACCAGCATGACTCTTGACTACATTCCAACACACTCCCCTCAGGGGCGGATACAGAAAAAAGTGACGGTTTCACAAGACGGTTTCATGGACTATCTCTAGACAACGCCCTTTATCAAAGCCGTAGACGTTCTTGGTACGAGAAAACATTTCGAATAGACAACAACTCCAAACAAAAACGATTTCAGAAAATTCTGTCACAAACCTTTCTGTCAATTTAGGAAAATGGGCAAATGTACAGAACACCTAAGAATTAACAGCTCAATGCAAAAAGAGAGAGATAGGATTTGGCAGAAAAGGCTTTATTCATTCAACTTATCGACTTCATCCAAAGTGCCAGTGATTTAATTAAGGATGTTTCTGGCAAGGCTTTTGCCGCAAAACTCGTTTTTTCACTACTTGATTATACCCTCTCTGTTTTTGAAATCACCTGCATCAAATTGCCCCATCTCAACGTTAGCAATGACTCACGGATGTTGCTAACCATACAAAATGTATAGCAGCTTTCCTTATAGCAAGTGGAAAAGGTGAAAAGTTAAACGAAGCCTTTTTGTTCAAAACAAGCTTGAAAACATTTAAGGTTTAATGATAAGATTTAATGATCTGAGTTTTCCAAACTTAGTAGATTTCAGAAGAAATCACGTCGTCTGCATTGGCAGGTGGGTCATTGTAGTTTAAAATATTATGCAGTTTGAGGCTTTATCTATATTTAACTGAGTAGGTGTCTATAACATTTTCAACGTCAACTTGCAAATATTTGTGTGTGTCGAGACCTGCCAACCGTTGAGTCTTTCTTGAGTCATTTTGCTTCGCAGATATGTTTTCATCAATCTGCTAGATGATGCCGATCGCTCGCAAGTACAACTAGTTACCGTTGTTTCGAAGGGCAGTCAGAATGTTAGAAAAGGAGATTGGATTTGTAATGTCCAACGGAGGCAGAACGGTGGTCAGAAAATAGACGAATAGTTGAGCGAGAACATTCTAATCGAATCTCAACATCACCGACAATCGTACTGTCTCTAGCTACTCTTCTAGTTTCTCGCGCAGAGTTACAGTTGCTCCCCGGGGTGTGCACGTTACAGATTCACTCTTTTAATGGTTTCAGAAATATTGCCGGGGAGCTGTTCTTCGGAAATATCAGCCCATGCAGACTCCCAGATATCAACTTCGTGGGAAATACTTGACATATTCGGCATATCTTTAGCATACTTGAAACAGAAGTCTCCTTTCCATTGCTTGTCAGCTCGTTGAATGTCTTTTGGAGCTTTCAACTGTCTTCTGCGCATTATTTGTTGAACTGGGCGCTCCTTCCTAACTGAGTAGACCTGCTGCCGATCTGTGTTTTATTTACATGGAGATGACATGTAGAAAAAGCTTCCCAATGACGTCTCTTCACGCCAACAGTACCACCCTTTTCATATTCCAACTTCATCACAGTTGGTACAATCGAGATCCCTTTGAATGCAATATGGTTTTTTATTGAAAAAGGTTTAGAAAGTTTTCCAATAAGGTCATCAAGAAAAGGAATTCCCACATTGACCTTATAATAAGTTTCAGCATCAGTAGCAGGGGCGTTACATCTGTTCCTAAGTTTGGAGCAAATTTGTGGATCCTTTACTGGAGCATCAACCTTACAGGCAGTTTCACAAGCTTTCTTGTACCAACGGGAGAAGTAGGTATCCACCTGCATCCTTCTGAAGAGACTTCAATATCCTTTAAACCCCTCAGTAGGTCAATGTGTCGTCCTCGGAGTTGAATTGTTGCAGATCTTGTGTAGCCTAGACAGTTTCTAACAATGATCAGTGTGATAATTAAATCAAAACTTAAACAAACAGAAGCAATACCATAGCCTTCTGCAGCAGTTCAGCCCCATTTACCATCTGTGTTATCTCTTATTGTGAGTAGTGCTTCTGTTATTGCATATCTCCTAAACTAATACTAATACCGCTATCAACCGCCCCTGCCCTACTCAAAATGAAGGCTCTCTAACCCACATCATTAGTGAACCAGTTGGTATATAGTGAAGTGTAACAGAGACTGTACAGAGAGCCTAACCGTGACATTATCCCTTTTGGGAGACTGTGACAAATCTTTATTCAAAATACATGAATCTATGCCTTTGTACTACAGAAATGGGTGACCAACAATTTTTTAATAAGTTTGTGCTAATTCAATATCAAATATGGTGCATATTCAGGGGTGTACGGTTTTGGGGGTTAAATTGGGGGAAAATGTGTGAATTTCTATTTTTGCTATTGATGTTGCAATATTTTGATGGAAATACAACACTATGCACATTAATTTGTTTGTATTGAGATAGCAGGGCAAAATATCTCTTTAAAGTTGAAACAAATTATCCTAACCCTTTCAGGACCAGAATTTTTTGGCTTGCTGAAGAAAGTAATTTGTAATGTTTTTATTGTGTGTAAACATTGTTAGTGAGAGCAAAGTATAAATTTTGAAAGATAGACCTGGACATTAAGAGATCTGGACTTGGGCCATATGACCCTTCCAGTCATAGAAGATTGTTCTCCGCCCATACGCATATTTACTTACAACTGTGAATTAAATTATGCTTAGAAGTTATGACTGACAACACAAAGAAACATAAAAACTATGAAGAAAAATGTAAATCCATTCTTTTTAATGGAGTTTTTTTGGGAAATTTCATTCTCAGTCTTGATTTTTCAGGCAGATAAGCCTTCTGAAAAAACACTCATATTTCAACAATAACAGAAATCAGAATGAATGAAGAACATTAATTATGTCATCTGTTGATGAAAAAGCAACTCTTTACAAAAATTAAGAATGGTAGGAAAAAAAACAGTTCCTATCTTCGGTAATGCAAAGCCCCTTTTGACACTTCTAACGGCCAATTCTTGTCTTTTCTTTGCACACCATGCATCTAGGTCTATCTGGATGATGTATAGGCCAGTGGTTTTTTGCATCGTACCTTATGCCAGTTGGTGTATCATGAAGGTCTGGTGCCCTTCTTGGCTTCTTACACACTGGTGTCACTTCTAAGGGCCTCTCCAAAGATGGCCCTCCTCTTCTATAACTTGTAGGGGGGTATCAATTTCAGTTGTGATGGCTGCATCTGTTATTTGTGAAATGAACAGAAGAAGTAGTATATGGTCCTTTCTTGGCACACCAAAATAATTGCAGTGTCTTCTGTACATCATCCATCAATTAATAACAGAAGTTGCAAGAATCTGTATCACTCAATTAGAGAGGGCGAATCTTAAAGAGCTTGTCTATTTGGGTCTTCTCTCCGTGGCACTGTTTCATTATTTACAAAATGTAAATTCTTTTTCAGTACCTTGAACCTATTGCGACTCATTACGCTAGTAACATGCTCATATCTGGCCTATCAGCTGTTGTTGCTGTCAGAACATTATGTGGCCGGAAGGGCCATATGGCCCAGCGAGTAATTTGAAGAAAAAATGTAAAAAGGGGCAAACAAAACTAAATTAAACCATCGAATAACACTGCACGATACCCTTAGTTTGTAAACAAATTTTCCTTTAAGACAATACTTATCTTCTTACCATCTCAAGTTAACAAAAATGTCACTCCAAGCTGAATGCAATCGCCATGACAAAACATCATCTGAAATTTTTTCTGTTGTTGCCGCTGTTCGAATTGAGTCATGTGAGAAAAGTACAACAACTGAACAACAAGAGCTTGTCTTTATTTGGGTCTTCTCTCTATGGCACTGTTTCATTATTTACAAAATGTAAATTCTTTTTCAGTATCTTGAACCTACGCTAGGAACTAGCATATGTCTTCTCTCATTGGCTACTCTTTCATACATTTCACAGTAAACATAACCCTTTGTGTTTGTTATCGTGTTTTTGAACACTATTCTTGCTTGCAAACATGAAAGGCAACATAGGCTGGAGATTAACTTGTTAAATTGTGTGTACAAAAAGAAAACATCCATCACATCCTTTACACTGTTTTTCCCTGTTTTGTCCAGTTTATCATCTCATTCATATGAAGGTCGAAATAGGCAAGTTTTCTTGCACTTGTCAAAGGGCGTCTTTCTTCGACGACACTCGCAATCTTTGTTCGCTTGGTTGTGGCGATAAGATCTTGGGCAACTAGTCTTTTGTCCCAGAGCGATAAAGGTCCTTTTCCTCAATTTGGCACCGGACCACGCGATCCTTGGAAAAAAGAGCTAGAGAAATGGGCTTCCAGACTAGGGCTGTCAAAACCTTCGGATATCCCTATTCGGTTATTCGGCTTAAAATTTAACGAATATTCGGTTATTCGGCAAATATGGGTGTGGTAAAATGGGTGTGGCAGGGTGGTGGTAACGAGTTTTTTAAAACGAGTTTTGTCGAAAATGAATGTTTTCTCGAACCTTCCCTAGCATTAGTTGCCCCGAATGGCCAGAAAGTCATTATTAACGTCATTATAATCAAATTAACGAGAAACCATAGTCGTACGTTTTCAAAAAAGGTCGTTTTCCAACATTTTTAAAAGTGAAAAGCTTTCTAGCACGGGCTTTGAATAGTCACGGTTATTCGATAGTCAACGCTTATCGATGAGTCACGGCTATTCAAACAACCATTGTGGACCTCCAACAGTGAGGTTATTCGCACTATTCGTCTCCAACCGAATAATCTATTCGAACTATTCGCTTGTAACCGAATATTCGCTTTGGACTTCAGCTAACCGAATAGTGAAACAGGTAACCGAATACCGGCTATTCGACCTTCGGTGGACAGGCCTTTTACAGACCTTTCCTCCTTTGTATTGGCTATTCCTTGACGAAAAAAGTGACCTTCTAAAGATTACCTAATGTCGAAGATTTACCACACCAAGATCAGCTTTAGGGTAATGTGGGGCAAAACAAGACACTTACGCAAATTTTCGACAACTTTTTAGGCACGAAAATGTGAAAAGAAACAAGATAACTGCAACATGTTTTTTCAACTATAATGCTTATAATAACAAAACAAAAATCTTCCTACCTTATTTATAACCCAAAAATTTCAATGCTTTTTTGCCAGAGGTTATTTGTCGGGGCAAAATGAGACATGTTACTACTCTGTGTGTAGGGTTCATAAAAATTGACATTCATTAATATTATTCAAAAATACTTTTTTTTGGATGTTACACTACTATTAAGACTTTGGCATGAAGATAAGTATTGCAAAAATTGAAAAGTAGAAGGCTTCAAGACTTTACTGCAGGCGGACAGATTGCCCCATGCCCTCACCCAGAGTGGGGTTTTCAAACAGTTTAGATTTTGTTTTGAACTGTGTTTTCTAAAATCAGGGGACCTTAGAAAGACTTTCATGGACCCTTTAGCCCAGGTCTTCCAAACCCTCTCGGTGGCCCTGCTTATACTCTCTGGGCTCTAATAGACGTCCCCCACTTATTAATTTTTAAAATTTTCCATCCAAGCTCTTCGTATTCAAGCTCCCGCTTATTAATTCTGTTAGCAAGTGTTCCAAGCAAGGCAAAAACTACACAATAAAAATCTATAAGCATAACTAATATTGAAACTTTTGAATTTTTTAAAATCTGTTTAGTATTTAGCACAAGTCACATATCTGTCCTTCTGTGCCTTTTCAGGAGCATGCTTCACGAGCCCAAAACAAACAGCGAGCACATCTGATCCAATTTTCTCCTGGCTTGGCATCATGCCACCACAAGCCACACACAAAGCATCTTCACTTCTGTCTAAAATTGGTTTGCTTCCAGGTCCTGCTCTTTTCTTTACTAACTTTGTTGCTGTAGACTTTTTCAACTTTGCCTGCTTATCATTTTTGCTGCGCTTCCCATTCACATTAGGCAATTTCCTTGCTTTTTTCGTTTTTTCATCTGCTTCAAGCTTTCTTTTGTACGGTGAGCTTGTTATAATTTGTGAAGATTCTGATCTTCTCTTTTCTGTAGCACACAGCTCAGGTAATGGAAGAATATCGGGGAAACTGACTTCTCTTACCAAAGTTTCATCACTCTGCCTTGGGCACTGGTTGTCTGTATCTTCTATGTTAGATTCATTATATTAATAACCTAGCTCAACATAATCTTCTTCAGGAATTATTTCGTCATTAAAAGGCCATATTCCTGTTGATGAGAATCCAGATATTGCATTCTGTGCTGTTGCTGCTTTATAATAGGCTTTTGAAAACAATTCACCTAATTGCTCCTGACAAATTCGTCTTCCAGGGTGATCTCTCATCCACCTTCCACAAGCCGTGTTAAATGCAGTTTTGTCTAATGGCTGGAGTTGATGTGATGTATGGGGTGGTAGGGACAAGACAATTAGCCCATAATCCCTGGCTAGATTTATCAGTTCAATACTATTGGTATAAGAGCTGTATCCATCAAGAATCAGTAAGACTTTGTTGTTTTGTGAGCATCGTGTTTCTTTGATAACTGCTTGATGTATGTTTGATGTAGCTCAGTTGTAGTCCAGCCATTATCTGAGCAGCCACCAATAGAACCAGCTGGTGCATGGTATCAATGAGATCTGGCAGATCATTCTTTTCCGACAGAATATCACCATAGGAGAGACATAGTTGTCAGAAGCATTAATTGCAATCAATATTGTGGTCTTGCGTCCTCTTTCTCCACTTGTAGCAGAAGCTACAGTATGCTTTCCTTTCGTTGATAACACCTTTATGGGCCTGTGTACACAAGTCAGACCTGACTCATCACAATTATATATTTGACTAGCTCCTAAATTCTCTTCGTCAGTGGCCTCTTTTCAAATTCAGTGTTTCCTCGTAATTATTGTGTTCAGAAAGGTCAACCGAGGTCAACAGTGTCGCATTTTGCTCCGTGTCGCATTTTGCCCCCCATTACCCTAGACAATAAATCTTCCAATTCCCACAAGAAAAGCGAGTTATTCACTAAAATTGTCGCTGCTTATACAAAAAATCACCGCACTCAAACTTCTCGAGAATGACAGATATTGACGACATACTTATTCCGTGTAAACCCTGTACCCTTGACACCAGATGTAACGTTTTTTCTCAGAGAATTTCATCTACATAATTATATATCGTAGTAAAATCCTCATTCCAATTCCCAAAATCTAGATTAAACGAATTGCTCTGTAGCCAGATCTCCACTAGGCGGAAAATTGTCGTGCCGCGAAAAGTTGGATTTCTTTCTACTTTTCGCTAGTCGACAATTTCGGCCGCGACAATTTCAATTAGCCGGTTAGAACGCAGGAAAGTGTTCGCCCTCGAAATTTTACGCCCAGTGGAGAAAGGGCTTTATCTCAAATGAAGAAGCCTAAGCTCATATAACGTGTTGCTAACATTTCGTAATACTTGCCTATCATATCACAACCACAACAACTGCTGCTCCAACCAACCAACTAATTTCGAGTTACACCATACATAGTCCCATGTGATTGACATTGCCGTTTCCCATGTATTTGCCATTATTGTGTATGGCGAATGAAAACATGAAATTTTGCACTAGAAATAGCGGTACATGTTTTTGCATACTTTAAGTACTTTTCGTCCGAGACTTCTAAAAGTATGCAAAATCGGAAAATAGCCAAGAGCAGACAAATTATGTAGCTAGTTGCGGGTTGAAAATGCTGCTGTCATTTAAGAAAAAGTCTGCTAATTGTGACACCACACTGGCGCAAACTGTGCGAACTGTGAGGTTACGCCTTTGAATGTTTCCCACCTGCAAACTCGACGCATGTAGCATTAATACACTTCAAGAACCAACACCCTGCACTTTAGAGCTATATTTCGATGATTTCGACTGTTTCAGCAAGCTAACCAATTGAAACCAACATAACATCCATAACAAAACTCGGCTTGTCTCACATCAGATACCAAACGATGTTTCAACGCGTACCAATCGAATAGACACTAATTCCACATTTCATGTTATTTTTGTCAATTTTTCATATTATTTTATTGTAATATTATTCTCTGTTACATTAGTAAAACTTCCAAAAGCTCCAGGAAAGGCAAGTCAAGGCGCTTTGGGATCGAGACTGTGCACAAAGGAGGTCAAGGAATTAACTGTTTGCCAGTCGTGAAAATTTGCGGGAAAAAGCAACGAAAATTGACATGGCTACTGGAATGGAACTAAAGGGGTGGAAGCACCAGAAAATCCTGTAAGACGGTTTGTAAGAAAAGTTTATCTCATAACATACAGTTATGTGGATACTAAAATTTTTGACCGAGAAAAATTCTCCACAATCGCGGTGAATGCTTTCAACGAAAGCACCAATGCTGCTGTGGAGCAATGGGCATACTGTATGGAGCAGAACAAGAGTGGTGCATATCATTTCCATATGTGCGTCCTTCTCGACCGAATTCAAAGGTGGGTGAAGGTAAAAACGCATCTAAATGATCGCCACAACATTATTGTTAACTTTTCTGGCCACAGTGGCTACCACACTGCCTTCAATTATGTTGCGAAGGAAGACGGGGCTTTCATGAAAAGCGAGCAACATCCTCATGTAGCAGCTCCAAAAACAGCAGAGGCTACAAGAGCTAAAATAAATAAATGTACTAAAAGGTCCAAAAAACCAAAGCGTCTATCTAATCCTGATGTTGCCAGGATGGCCATCAAGCACAAAGTGCATTCTCGCTTGGAGCTGCTTGGCCTTGCAAGATCCTCTGTAGACCAAGGGGACTCGCGTCTGTACGACTTTGTCCTAGGACGAAGCGAAAAGAAAATAAGGGAATTGCTGGATACGACATGGGAGATGGAGATGGCAAATGCGAAGCTACAAAGAGCAGGAATGACAAGGGTGCAGATCTTGCAGCAACAGCTGGCTTCTCCCTGTGTCTGCAAGGGGGAATGGCTCCAATGTGCTTTAGAAATACTGGAGAAAAATTCGATAGGCCAACCTGTTTTCGCTGAGGCCATCCTAACGTAATAAGACAAGAGTCGTGGCAAGGGCCGTAATATTTACGTTTGTGGTCCATCGAAAAGCGGCAAAACCCTCGTTCTCGACACACTCAGGAACAGCTTGGAGTCGAAGGAACGGAGGTGATCTTTCTTACCGATCGTAGATGGTTGCCTGTCATTCTTCCATGGAGTGATGTGGCTGAGGGTGCTGTTGTCTGTTCAACGAGACGTCGTATAGGAAGGAAAGTAAGCAATGACGAATTTAAAAACGTGCAGGATACATTTCTTCACTCTCAATTTGGAAGTACTCCAAATACTACTGATTTGGATGTTTCCAGAATAGAGACAAATGAATGCTAAACTCATCAAGAATCAGATGACGTTATGGAAGCAAGCTACGTATTGAGCTTAACTAAAACCAACTTTAGCAATAATACACAGTCACAAACGCACTTCGTCTTTAACTTTATATTTTTTGTATTGTACTTGTATAAGTAGTTATATATTATTGCTTGTCTTGATGTTACTAAATACCGAGACCAATCTCTTACCGTCTGCTGAGTCTGGCTTGGCTTGAACACCAGAATCTGGGCCATCACCTGTGCTACCTCTTTGTAGTGTTCCTGTCTTCAAAGCTGTTTCAGGAGAACCTATAGGTTGCCGTTTTTGCAAACATCGCGCTCCTGAATGCCATTTTACTGGTCTGCCAGTGACCACAAATCAAGGTCTGAGAATTTTGGAAAACCACCCACCCATATGAGCTGTGCCCATTCACTCTATGTTAAAGAAGACGACCCTAATGATTTAACAGATTTTCTATTCTGTTGGACTGGATTTGTTCTGGTGAAATGAATACATAATCAATGGAAGTTGTCCTTAAGTTAGGTTGCACTTTAAGTGTCCCTGAAAATTGTGTTAAAATGTTTTTGTCTGTCCAAGAAAGGACGAATTAAAACTTAGCCACACCCCTAACCAAACCTGATTTGGCCCTTAATACCTGCATACATGGGCTACAATTCACCAAAAAGACTCAGTAGAAGAATCATATGTTACTGAGAAAATGAACTTAATTTGACACGAAACAAGTAGTGGGGGCATGTGGAAACATACATTGGGGCAGAGAAATACACAACGATTTTATTGGCTATAGGCATATTGTCAATTCTATTTGATCACTGAGAGCCTAAGATGCAAAGGAAGCACTATGTTTTGGTCAGAATTGATCATATAGCAGGGCCTCTGACGCAAGTGTTGAAGTGGGGGGGGGGGGGGGGGGCTTTTTGCACCACGCCCCAACGACCTTACTTGCGGAGACAAACTGCAGGGTCCTCAATTTGACACGTGCTACTCTTCAAAATTTCAAATATATTTATTTGCTTTTCTTAAGAATTAAGAGAATGATTGATTCATCGTGTGAGAACTTTGGCTTTTGGGAAGCAAACAAAACAATACAGCAAGCAACAAACTTTAATCAAACAACAAGCAAATGTTAATCATATATTTTATGAAAGTGATGTCTAGAAATTACCAAATGAATGGTGCCGCTCTTGATGCAATGTCAACTAAATTCAGCTCATCTTCATTGTACTACAATGGTGACCAGATGAAGATGATAATCAAGTAAATGATAGGTAAATGATAAAATTATGATAAGTAAATGATAAGTAGATGTAAGTAAGGATGTAAGTCAGTCGTGATTCAAGATGTGAGGGATACAGGCGTGCAAACCAGTGACCTTTATTAGAGGATGTGATTCTTGTGGTGAAAAAGTACAGTACTCCTGCTGATATACTTACATTACATATATATCCTGCAGAGATATACACGGATTTAAACTGAAGTAAATAATTTAGTATGGATTCTGTAATAAAATATATCAATCTTGCAAAAAGTGGGGGATCCTGTATAGTACTGACGCAGAACAATCCTTATTCTGTGGTATTGACCCTCAGAAAGACAGCCATAAACAAGTTCATGGACGAGAATAACTATGCATACATTAGAATCATAGCAAAATCAACACAAAGAGATAATCAAATAACTTCAGGTCAAAAGTTATTGGAAAAGATAGATCCCTCCTTATGGCATTTCTAAAGCACATTTAACAACATAATTGCAATGTGCGATTATAGTTAGCAAGGGTTTTAGCAAGAAAGATTATAGTTAGCACTGGAAATAATATTTGCAGTGGAAAGCGTCTGGTGCCTCCAGTGCTAGATGGCTTTGATGGAAGAAAAACAACATCTTTCTTTTCATGTGTAAAATGTTCAGCATCATCCGGCATTGAGAATTTTTAGTTCTTGGAATTTTGTGGGAAGATGTTTCATTTTCATTGATATTCTCTATCAGTCAAACATAACAGTGGACCATCTTCTTGCCGGCAAATCGTATTGGAATGTATTCTCCAGACATTACATCCACAGGATTTCCAAGTACCAGGTTTTTTCTGCACTATTGTCACAGTCAGAGGGCTCCACCTCATCAGATGATTGTGATAGGTCGTGACGGTAGAGCGTTAAGAAAAGAGAACACCACTTTCTTCTCGATTGATATACTTCTATTAATTATAATTGACATATCACGTGATTACAGTTTACAATATGATTGGTCCTGTTACAATCAGATGTCATGTCTGTCATCCCCGCCACTGGTTTGTTGAGTGACTTCAACCAGGTACCTAGCTGACTTTGGTTTCTTACTACCAGCAGCTATTTTCTTGAACTTTATCTTCCCTGCTTCTTCTGCAATCTCATCCCGTACAGTAGTGCTTGTAAGGATTCCTGTCCTCGCTGGCTTTCTTCCACCAGTTTTTCCCTTGGTGTAGCTTTTTTGAAGGGATGGGTCTCTTCCGGCAAGTGGGAAGTAGTAGGTGCATTAGTTGTCATTATATATTAATATTATATTATTATTATATTATAATTATTATATTTTTATTTCTTTGCTGGACATCAAAGACAATTGATGTTGACGAGATTGGCTCAAGCAGATCGCTAACTTTCGCTACCGATGTTGAGGGTTTGTTTGTGATTTTGGTATGTCATGGAAACCAGTCATAGTCATGGAAACCAGGTCATAACATCAACAAATACTACGTGATTTTCTAAAACAACAAAGTAATCAATATTGCGTAAGACAATCAATTCGTTGCGTTGTTTACAAAACAAAGGAACTGCTGTTTGTCGGCAGCGTGTGTTATTGTTCTTCACTCGGTCTTTCACAAAATAGCGTCGTTTTGTAGATAACCTAATGTCTGAGATAAGCTACACCATTGACTGCTAGGATGCGTGCCGAAATGCTTCGATGAAACGCCCCCTTCTTTCAAACGCCCCCTTCTTTCAAACGCCACCGCGAATAAAGGCCCCATATTTCAGAACGCCCCCTCTATTCACCCCTTTCGAATTAACCCCCTGTTTTAGAGGAGCGTGTACGCGAAACACACAGACCGAAGCTTCTCCATCTTCTTTTATCAAAAGTTATCCGGCATCGTGCAAACGCAGCCTGTGACTAAAACAACCAACTACACTTAATTGCCATGGCTACGACCGGGTTCTTTTCCTTCTCGATGACATATTTAGAGACTAGGAACTATGCTGTATAAGGAATCCATT
Source organism: Nemopilema nomurai (assembly GCA_003864495.1). Lineage (NCBI taxonomy): Eukaryota > Metazoa > Cnidaria > Scyphozoa > Rhizostomeae > Rhizostomatidae > Nemopilema > Nemopilema nomurai. The sequence continues at coordinate 1,774,976 of PEDN01001352.1, forward strand.
TCGAACCACAGAAAGGTCAATGAGTCTTCTTGGGTGACGGACCCAATACTTTTTTTTTAAAAAGAACTGGCAGAGTTCTGGAACCATTGGAACACGGTCTGGACCCGCCACTGGTAGAGCCAAAGGTTTTCACGTATCGCATGATCTCGATCTTCACGACCTTCAGTAGCCTGCGGGCGGACTTAATTATCTGTTGCGAAGGAGAGCCAAACGCCTGGCTTCTGTAGCTTGCGTCCAGTTCGAACACCATGATTTACCTCCCTTCTCATTGGCTGCAGGCTCTATAGGTGAAATCATGCATGCATGTATTCATTTAATAAAAAGTACAAAGTAGCTTAGTCAATTAGAATTATTAAAAGAACATCAAACCAATATGAATTCACAAAACAGGAAAAAGTTTCATCTCTTCATCTATATATATATACGTCAGCATTTTGTACCTTTGAATGTGGTTATGACGTGCGTTTTGATAAAAGCTTAAGCCGATGACCTTATGTTATATGAATAACCTATTGTAACCACATCTATTCTAAAACAAACAATTGCTTGGCATGAAATACAAAGACACTCTGGGCAGAATGCGTGTGGGATTTTGGAAAACCTGTTGTTGAAAACCTGTTTCTTTGCTATTCCCTTAAGCCTGGTTTCCATATAATCGTGACGATCGTCGCAGTCGCCAGTATCGCACAGATTTCGATTTTTTCAGGAACCTTCCATATGCAGTCCGAATGTTTTTTTTACCTCATTTCTACTTCTTGTGGGGTCACACCAAATTCATCCCCAATTTGCCTCCAACAATTCAACTTCCTATACTTGTCCTTAAAATATTGGCTACATTTATTGAACAGACAATCGTATTTGTGGATCTCCTCCATAAAAACCTGTGTGGAAAAGACCTCCAGGGACGCCATTTTCCATTTGCAATTTAGGGCAAAGCAACAACAACATCGATCGTCTGAATCGTGGCCAATGCCGCAAACGTGGTTTCCATTAAATTCTCGATCGTCACTGGATCGTCACTGAATCGTGACTGGATCGTCACTGGGTCGTCACTGGATCGTCACTGGATCGTCACGATCGTCGAGATAGAACCAGTTTCTATCTCCACGATCGCCACGATCCTGATCGTCACGATCGTGACTTCAAGGAAAATTGACATTTCCATATGATCGTCAGGATCGTCGCACACATTTTCTGCGACTGCGACGATCGTCACGATTATATGGAAACCAGGCTTTAGCAGTGTAGCTTCTCTGACTGCCTAGGTCAAAGCGGATGTTACGTAGCAGTCTCTTGCTCCTACCAGCACCCAGGCCACGCACCTCTGTTGACCACACGCTTCTTGCGATCCATGCACATACCTTGTTTCTCTCGTTTTCTTCTGCCGTGACCCTTTTCGAACTCGCTGAAACCTCTTGTTCTTCCATGCTATTTAACAGAACTTGCTATCTCGGCCGTCCAGTAGCTTTTGGGGCTAAGCTTGTGACATACCCCTCTTTCCCCGAATTCTTTCTGTAATAATAATTTCCAGAATGTCTTTTATCCGTGATTGCAGCCAGCACTCTCACTATCATATTGTATCGATCGTAGTCAATGTTCCGATGGGATGCAAAATTTTCCCTGTCCCCCGATGTACACTCTGGTGATGCTATATGTGGCTCTGTGCCACTGTTTCATTCAGAAAACATTTTAAAAGTTACCATGGCAAGCTCGTTGCTTCTTTCAGCGATTGCCATTTTCTGCAAAATTTTAAAAGCCGTCCAGTCTTGTAACAATATCAAATAGCATTTTGTGCGGAAAGCTTTGCTAAAGCACTTGGTAACATCGCCAAAGGTGGTAGGCCAATTTTTCAGCTGCTTCTAACCATTATTTTCCGAACATGAAGATGCGCTACTTCCTTCCAACTGTCTAACACCTGGAACACTGTCAATGACATTTTGCCAAAATTTCGTCTCTCAAGCTGCATCAAGGTTTCAAAGCTTCTGCTTAAGAACCGACACGGTCGATTCCACATTCGCCACTACTTTCGTGTTAAGGGCATCTCGATGATTATAATTAATTATCATACACTAGCCCCACGTTGGGCGCCATTTGTTGCTATATCTAGGGCAATGCACAAGGAAGCCTAACTGTGTGATTGATCAATCCATATTCATCCGAAATCGTTTCTTGATCTCATTAGCTTCAAGCAGTTGACCCTGGAATGATCAAGTAAAGACGAGTCAAATCTTCCCGGAATCTTTGTGGCTGGAAAAGTCTCAAAGTAGCATTTCAGGCAATTGACACAATACGTTTGACTTGCTTTTAAATAAGGGTTTGGAAAACTGCCGTTAATGTCCTTAAAGTGAAGGTATTGATTTAAGTCGACAGTTAGTTTGTTGACAATGGCTTTTTTAATAGGATATTCTCTTTAGGCTTTGTTTGTTTCCAGATGTTTGTTTAACGATTTTGTGTGTGTTTGAGATACGGACAAGAACTGATGATCTTCTTGCATACTTATTATTTAAAAAAATTGAATTCTGATTTTAACTGTGTAGCGTATTTTTGAGTCTGTTAAATTGCGATTGTTATAATTTGCCTTAGTTTTAGATTTTATAAAAGATTACACGACGCTTTTAAGAAATATGAAACATTAGATCCCTGGTAATTTTGTCTAACTGCCTGCAGTGAAATGAATGTTGGCTTTTCAAGCTACTTGTAAAGTAATTATATTTGTACATGAGATAGAAAGAAGTTAATTCTGTGGTTATTCTCTTCACGAAACTTGCTCTCAAAGAACTACTAATCTCATTTAGAAGCACTATATATCACATTTATATAGCCATTACTACAAGATCGCCATTCTTTAGGGATGTAACGACTAAAAGTACGTCATTTTTTGAAAGCGAACTTGCATGCATGTTTCGCAAGTCATTGCTCTTAAATAAAGGCGTCTGCAGCTAACTACGGCAGGGTGAGCAAGAGGTGTCAGCCGAAATAATGCATTATGAAAAACACAACACTATCGCGTGAGTAGGGTAACACATTATTTGTCTTTTCCATGTTTTTCTTCTCTTGATCTTTTCTAGTACAGGTGTCAATTTGGAGTTGAGGTTACCTCAAATATGGATCCCTCCTAAGTTTTTTGCTTTGAATGTCCATTTCTCTTACCGGGTCTGTTTTTATATCAGTCATTATTTTCTTATTAAACCGTTTCTATATAACCACATTATATCCTTTCAGCTTGGTTTAAGTTGGAATTAAGACCCAAGGCTTTTGCTACTATTACATGCCAAACATTGCAAGTGATATGTATGTGTATAGAATATATTTGTACATTTTATTTCAAATGGCAAATCGAGGCATTGATTTATCCTTCGTCAGACTCCTGAATTTTTCCTTATTACTTCCAGATTTGAGTGGTGTTGTAAACCCTGTACTTGGTGTTGGGAACAGAACCTTTCTGGGGCTTAAGCAAGTTAGCTTTAAGATATTTTAATAGCCAATGGCTACCGTAATAGGCAACGGATAAATGAATGCAGTTCGGAAAATGTGCAACACTAGCCTCGCAAGTTCTTTCATGGTCCTTCGCTTCTAATTTAGTTGTCCCTTGTTCTTGTCGTTACAACGACTACTTAATATATTGTCTTGTACAGCTATTCCAGTTTCCCCGGTATACTTGTAAAAGTACAGCTTAGAGATTAATTGAGAATTTTCTTGTCGTTCGTTCACTTGGTTCTGGGCCCAAGTCCTTAGACCACTAATGGCGTTACACAATTGAATCTTGTAGGAAAGGCCATCTAAAATCCACGTTTTTAACGTTGTGCCTCCCTGTTAATTAGTGGATCGTAAAGAGAACCATCGAAGATGACGCTTGAGCGGCGAAGGGAAGCATATTATGGCTGTTTGTTTTTCCATGTGGATAATCCGCCGTTTAGACGAAAATGAAGTAAAGCCAATAAAACTCGCTTAGCTGTACTTCGAAAGCGTTCCTTTGGGGCAAAGATAATCCTCCTCATATCACGACATGACCATGAAGCGATTCAACTTTTATCATCTACTAATCTAGAGAAATAGTGCCATTCCTAGGTGTTTGATTCATTTCTAGCCTCGTTGTTATCCGTAACAATGGTTCTTGTTCACCCTTTGAGCTCTTTATAGCTACTCAAAGTAAAAGAGGAATCTTATGTGCCACTTTCCCCTGTTACCTTTAAAGCACCCTCAGTATCAGAGATGCAAAGTACAAAGACAAAGCCCTGATGGCATGTAAGGTAAGCGTTATCTCATTGTATTTTGTCATAATGCGGAAAGTTTTTTCCTTGTTGCGTCAGAAGCTAAAGAAAGGCAATTAAGAGTATTGTTGGCCAATCATGCAAGAAATTGGAGTTTCCTTTTCAACCTTTGTCTAAGTACGATTTTTAGATTTGACAATCAATTTTGGATCAGTTCTGAAATGCAGATTGCATTATCCAGACATCTTGAGGACTAGAATCAAATGGTGAGTTGTTTGTTTTGTCTTGATAGCACTTAGGAGAAACGTATTAGAAGGATGCAGAGGTTAATTTTTATTGCGCTAGCTTCTTAATTCTCATTGCTCGTCAACTAACGGGTCTTTATTACTGAAAGTTATCTTGCCTACTGCATCTCGCTTTAACATGTTGGTAAGACCTAGTTGACGCTTGTGTCATCAGCCGATTCATCTGAATAAGCGACGGTCCTGCTTCTTTCGTCTGCCAACCCTGTATCCGGTGCCCTAACCCTTGTTGTAAGAGTCACAGACACCGTGCCCCAGCCAAGTTCGGAAAGGCATGACAATCAAGGAATTCTTCAAAGATTCGACATTATGCGTGCCTGCTTTTTTTAGTATTCAAGTTCTCATATTAGAGGGAGATTTTCGATTTACTTGCATCTTTGTATCAAATTTTTGCCTAGTAAAATCCTATCGACGGCAAGCACATTAAAGATTTGATATAGGGCATCACGGCAAAAGGATATGTCATAATGGCGACGATCCTACAAAGCATTAAACAACACTGTGCGCAAAGTTTATGTATCAGTGAGAATGATTTTAGGTGAAGAATAGAACCTAGCGAAACATACAAAAAAAGACAAGATGTTGTACCTTCCTCCAGGTAATAAAATAATCAACGATGTTTCTAGTCATTGTGAAATGAAAATATGTTAAAGCCATATGAAATTGTGTACGGCGCAATAGAGCACTGAAAATAGAGCACTCGACGAAGCTGGGTTGAGCATCGGCCTGAAAATGTATGCTTGCAGCACTTTCATCTCGGGTACTTCGTTTTGTATCAAAAGGCAAGATGAAGTAGCAAGGAAAAGGAATAGAGCAACAATCTATGAAATAATGTTAAAGTCGCTGTTGGCAGTAAATGTTTGAACGCAATTTTCTCAATTGAGAACGCGATTTTCCCCAGCGGAGGGATGCAACAACCCCACCTTGTTACTTTCATGCAGTTAGCCTGCAAATTTCCTTGTTTCGAATGTCCGTGCCTATTTTCATGTACATGGAAATGCTTTCATGTTCAGAGGTGGCTAGTAGATCAGGCATGCTAGGAGATTAATGGCGTCTTTTTGTACGTTTTATGGTTCGAATGAGACAAATGAATTTCATCAATCAAATTTCTCGGCTGCCTTTCAGCCAAACAAAAATTTGCCTTTGAAATGATGATTAACGGGAAGACAACAAGATTCTCAAATCATGGCATTGTGCAGGTAGTACAGCGTGCGATTTATATCCTGTCTACGACTTGTAGCTAGGTGACAGAGAAACAGGCATTGAAAAGTGATTGCCCAACAAATCAAATAAGGGTTGCTATGGCGTGGTATCACGGATTTGCACCAAACACTTCCAACTATAGGATATGTCATTCGAAGCTCATGCAAGACCTCACATCACTGAAACTACAAAAACGTTTATGAAACACCGTCTCCCTATCTTTTTATTTTTTCGCTCTCATTGTCCCTCGTCTATGCAAATCTGACAAAATTTTAGAGCGGAATCTCCTAGTTTTTTATTTTGCAGTTTATCATTATGTGAGTTCTTAATTGATATGTCGTTAATCCCAACCGCTACTCCGCACCCCCTTTTCAAGGCTCACAAGGAAGCAATGTGTAATAGCAATTATGACCAATTCGACTATCTCTCGAGCTGTAACGTCTATGCATGTAAATATAAATGTCCTGAGCTCGTGTGGGTATATCCTGCCAGCCCTCCAAAGTTTTTTTTTTAGTAATGTGGCCAAAAGGAAATGAAAGGTTAAATTATGCCAATCCTACTTTACTTGCCCAATAGAAGCCTCAAAGACTAGACTGATTAAGGGACAAAGCTAAGAAATTTAAGGCCCATCCAAGAAGTTAGTCACACGCAATTTAACATTTGCTATTTGTATTCAAAATCGTTAAAGTACTTTTAACATGAGCTGATAAGAACCTACTTAGAAAATCCTTTTTTGAAAATTAATATTTGTTTTACCTAACTTTGTGGTATCACGACTGTGGTAGAATGGTGAAATATAGGCCATTCATCGTTATGCATATTCTTCACAACAATATACCCTCAATATTTCTTGCACAGAAAGGCTTTTGCATTCCTGGTATAAAAACTGATGAATTCCTTCATCTAATTCCATTTTTGACTTTGTGCACTATTATGTAATAATGCTGAATCCACATTTTCTAACTGATATTCCGGCATGTAAGAAACCCCAAGGGATTACGAAATTTAGATTAATATATACTAATTTTGAAAAAAGTTATTTTTGCTTCTATAACGCATATTCAGTGTACAACAAAACACATTTTCTTTCTTTGCAGATGGATAAATTAGAATCTTTATGCTTACTTGTGCTGCTATTAATTTCAATTTGTGGAAAGGTGACTGAAGGTAACACAACTTTTTATTCAATAAATTTCATTTCAGTCCAACACGATGTACAACAGGGGCCTAGATGTTACTTCTTGCCTGCATTTGATGCTAATTCTAATCAGAAATTACTTAATTATCAAACAAGACCAAGTCAGATACAATGTAATGCTATATACAGTTGAGACAAGCAATGCAATATGATCTGCCACTTCGCAGACAGGCTTTCTTGAAAGCTCTGTGAAGGATATCGGCATCTGAGACATACAGGAATTGATGGCTTATCCCCCTTTTTGAAGAGCAAAACCGATTAGTTCAGCGACCTTTATTTCAGCCTACAATTTCTTATATTTAGGCTTGTCCTTTCTTTGCCATACAGCAACATCTTGTGCCTTTAATGCCCTCCTTTCGATTTAAGCATCAAATTTAAGCATTGATCCTTGTTAAACTCTTACGTTGCCTGCTCTTCTAGCCTACTGTTCCGCTATGGGTTTCTTCTCTCTGCTTTCGCTGCCAGCCTTTCTGTTACTATAATTGTCCTACAGTGCATCAGATTATTTGTTTCAGTAATGCTGTTCATCATATTATTTGTGTTCATCACCATATTAATGCATATTATGCAGTTCACGTATTTCCCATGCAGCCTTTCTTTATCGATTCATAATGGTGACCTGTGTCCCTCTTACTTCTTGTGTTTAACAGTTCAATTAATTTAAGCAATTGTTTAGTGGTACTAAACTCAAAAATGGCAAGGAGAACCATAACATTGTATTTTTGCGTTCTTTTTGCCAAATCACACTGTCTAGCAAATTTACACTTTTGAAAATTTGACGCCGCGTTTTTTTCCTTCTGGGGTTAGCCCTCGAAGAGCGATGCTATTTTATTCTTGCAAAGTATGCTTTTTACAGAGAGGTGCAAGCCTACTAAAGCGGGCATCAAATTTGCTTAGCTACTTTGTAATGACAGGCCCTGTTACCCCTATCCAACACCCTTTGCTAACATTTGCGAGATTCTCCCTGACTGTTTTTCCCAAAGATGAATTTCCTTTGGTTCACAAGTTGTACCCATTACTTTCATAGGCGTTTGCTCACCTACTTGCCATGCAGATGCCACTTGCTCAGGTACAACATGTTCTTGTAACGCTGGCTATACTGGAGATGGATTAACTTGTATAGGTGAGTTATATCATCTTTTCCAGATTCTTCTGCCATTTGCAATTTGGTTGAAATTTGACTTCTATTAGTAAGCTCTAGGCAAAAGGGCAATTGACCTTCGAACTGCATTGCAATTTTACAACATAGGCTTCATTTGCTGAGATGGAACTAACTTGTCTTATCTCAAATTTACATTCCTCAATGAATGCCTAATCACTCACTGACATTAAAATCTAAGCCTTTCTCGGCTTCTATAGTTTCGCATTTTGCCTAAATGTGCTGAAATTGCCCATCTGCTTAAACTATTTATGTCTATCAAGAATTTTCCGAATAAGCATTAAATGATTCACGGATTGGCTGTCTAACTCGCTAAAAATTTCATTCACTGTCTTAGTCTCATCTTTTATCTGGTAGACTCATGCAAAAGATAATATTCATCCGATATCTACATACTCTCACAATAAAATGCCTTTTTTGATGCTAATTTTCTTGAGAGAGAATTATATCTGATAAGAAGCTGAAACAACTGGATTTGATTTTAGATAAGAACGAATGTACGGAAGGAACACATAATTGCCATGCCAATGCTGCGTGCACAAATACTGCAGGATCATTCACTTGCGCTTGTAACCCTGGTTATTCAGGAGATGGAATAACATGTACCGGTATGATAATTTTGAATTTTAGTCAAGCAGTTATTCTGGTAGACTCATGCAAAAGATAATATTCATCCGATATCTACATACTCTCACAAGAAAATGCTTTTTTGCTGTTACTTTTCTTGAGAGAGAATTATATCTGATAAGTAGCTGAAACAACTGGATTTGATTTTAGATAAGAACGAATGTACGGAAGGAACACATAATTGCCATGCCAATGCTGCGTGCACAAATTGAGGATCATTCACTTGTGCTTGTAACCCTGGTTATTCAGGAGATGGAATAACATGTACCGGTATGATAATTTTGAATTTTAGTCAAGCAGTTATTCTGGTAGACTCATGCAAAAGATAATATTCATCCGATATCTACATACTCTCACAAGAAAATGCTTTTTTGCTGTTACTTTTCTTGAGAGAGATTATATCTGATAAGTAGCTGAAACAACTGGATTTGATTTTAGATAAGAACGAATGTACGGAAGGAACACATAATTGCCATGCCAATGCTGCGTGCACAAATACTGATGGATCATTCACTTGTGCTTGTAACCCTGGTTATTCAGGAGATGGAATAACATGTACCGGTATGATAATTTTGAATTTTCTCAAGCAGTTATTCTGGTAGACTCATGCAAAAGATAATATTCATCCGATATCTACATACTCTCACAAGAAAATGCCTTTTTGCTGTTACTTTTCTTGAGAGAGAATTATATCTGATAAGAAGCTGAAACAACTGGATTTGATTTTAGATATCAATGAATGTACGGGTGGAACAAATAATTGCCATGCCAATGCTGCGTGCACAAATACTGCAGGATCATTCACTTGCGCTTGTAATGTTGGTTATTCAGGAGATGGAATAACATGTACCGGTATGATAATTTTGAATTTTACTCAAGCAGTTATTCTGGTAGACTCATGCAGAAGATAATATTCATCCGATATCTACATACTCTCACAAGAAAATGCTTTTTTGCTGTTACTTTTCTTGAGAGAGAATTATATCTGATAAGAAGCTGAAACAACTGGATTTGATTTTAGATAAGAACGAATGTACGGGGAACAATAATTGCCATGCCAATGCTGCGTGCACAAATACTGCAGGATCATTCACTTGTGCTTGTAACCCTGGTTATTCAGGAGATGGAATAACATGTACCGGTATGATAATTTTGAATTTTAGTCAAGCAGTTATTCTGGTAGACTCATGCAAAAGATAATATTCATCCGATATCTACATACTCTCACAAGAAAATGCCTTTTTTGCTGTTACTTTTCTTGAGAGAGAATTATATCTGATAAGAAGCTGAAACAACTGGATTTGATTTTAGATAAGAACGAATGTACGGAAGGAACACATAATTGCCATGCCAATGCTGCGTGCACAAATACTGCAGGATCATTCACTTGCGCTTGTAACCCTGGTTATTCAGGAGATGGAATAACATGTACCGGTATGATAATTTTGAATTTTAGTCAAGCAGTTATTCTGGTAGACTCATGCAAAAGATAATATTCATCCGAATATCTACATACTCTCACAAGAAAATGCTTTTTTGCTGTTACTTTTCTTGAGAGAGAATTATATCTGATAAGAAGCTGAAACAACTGGATTTGATTTTAGATAGAAGAATGTACGGAAGGAACACATAATTGCCATGCCAATGCTGCGTGCACAAATACTGCAGGATCATTCACTTGCGCTTGTAACCCTGGTTATTCAGGAGATGGAATAACATGTACCGGTATGATAATTTTGAATTTTACTCAACAGTTATTCTGGTAGACTCATGCAGAAGATAATATTCATCCGATATCTACATACTCTCACAAGAAAATGCTTACTTTTCTTGAGAGAGTTTCTATATCTGATAAGAAGCTGAAACAACTGGATTTGATTTTAGATATCAATGAATGTACGGAAGGAACACATAATTGCCATGCCAATGCTGCGTGCACAAATACTGCAGGATCATTCACTTGCGCTTGTAACCCTGGTTATTCAGGAGATGGAATAACATGTACCGGTATGATAATTTTGAATTTTACTCAAGCAGTTATTCTGGTAGACTCATGCAGAAGATAATATTCATCCGATATCTACATACTCTCACAAGAAAATGCCTTTTTTGCTGTTACTTTTCTTGAGAGGGAATTATATCTGATAAGAAGCTGAAACAACTGGATTTGATTTTAGATAAGAACGAATGTACGGAAGGAACACATAATTGATGCCAATGCTGCGTGCACAAATACTGCAGGATCATTCACTTGTGCTTGTAACCCTGGTTATTCAGGAGATGGAATAACATGTACCGGTATGATAATTTTGAATTTTACTCAAGCAGTTATTCTGGTAGACTCATGCAAAAGATAATATTCATCCGATATCTACATACTCTCACAAGAAAATGCTTTTTTGCTGTTACTTTTCTTGAGAGAGATTATATCTGATAAGAAGCTGAAACAACTGGATTTGATTTTAGATAAGAACGAATGTACGGAAGGAACACATAATTGCCATGCCAATGCTGCGTGCACAAATACTGCAGGATCATTCACTTGTGCTTGTAACCCTGGTTATTCAGGAGATGGAATAACATGTACCGGTATGATAATTTTGAATTTTACTCAAGCAGTTATTCTGGTAGACTCATGCAAAAGATAATATTCATCCGATATCTACATACTCTCACAAGAAAATGCTTTTTTGCTGTTACTTTTCTTGAGAGAGAATTATATCTGATAAGAAGCTGAAACAACTGGATTTGATTTTAGATAAGAACGAATGTACGGAAGGAACACATAATTGCCATGCCAATGCTGCGTGCACAAATACTGCAGGATCATTCACTTGCGCTTGTAACCCTGGTTATTCAGGAGATGGAATAACATGTACCGGTATGATAATTTTGAATTTTACTCAAGCAGTTATTCTGGTAGACTCATGCAAAAGATAATATTCATCCGATATCTACATACTCTCACAAGAAAATGCCTTTTTTGCTGTTACTTTTCTTGAGAGAGAATTATATCTGATAAGAAGCTGAAACAACTGGATTTGATTTTAGATATCAATGAATGTACGGGTGGAACACATAATTGCCATGCCAATGCTGCGTGCACAAATACTGCAGGATCATTCACTTGCGCTTGTAACCCTGGTTATTCAGGAGATGGAATAACATGTACCGGTATGATAATTTTGAATTTTACAAGCAGTTATTCTGGTAGACTCATGCAAAAGATAATATTCATCCAATATCTACATACTCTCACAAGAAAATGCCTTTTTTGCTGATACTTTTCTTGAGAGAGAATTATATCTGATAAGTAGCTGAAACAACTGGATTTGATTTTAGATAAGAACGAATGTACGGAAGGAACACATAATTGCCATGCCAATGCTGCGTGCACAAATACTGCAGGATCATTCACTTGTGCTTGTAACCCTGGTTATTCAGGAGATGGAATAACATGTACCGGTATGATAATTTTGAATTTTACTCAAGCAGTTATTCTGGTAGACTCATGCAAAAGATAATATTCATCCGATATCTACATACTCTCACAAGAAAATGCCTTTTTTGCTGTTACTTTTCTTGAGAGAGAATTATATCTGATAAGAAGCTGAAACAACTGGATTTGATTTTAGATAAGAACGAATGTACGGAAGGAACACATAATTGCCATGCCAATGCTGCGTGCACAAATACTGCAGGATCATTCACTTGTGCTTGTAACCCTGGTTATTCAGGAGATGGAATAACATGTACCGGTATGATAATTTTGAATTTTACTCAAGCAGTTATTCTGGTAGACTCATGCAAAAGATAATATTCATCCGATATCTACATACTCTCACAAGAAAATGCTTTTTTGCTGTTACTTTTCTTGAGAGAGAATTATATCTGATAAGAAGCTGAAACAACTGGATTTGATTTTAGATATCAATGAATGTACGGGTGGAACAAATAATTGCCATGCCAATGCTGCGTGCACAAATACTGCAGGATCATTCACTTGCGCTTGTAACCCTGGTTATTCAGGAGATGGAATAACATGTACCGGTATGATAATTTTGAATTTTACTCAAGCAGTTATTCTGGTAGACTCATGCAAAAGATAATATTCATCCGATATCTACATACTCTCACAAGAAAATGCTTTTTTGCTGTTACTTTTCTTGAGAGAGAATTATATCTGATAAGAAGCTGAAACAACTGGATTTGATTTTAGATAAGAACGAATGTACGGAAGGAACACATAATTGCCATGCCAATGCTGCGTGCACAAATACTGCAGGATCATTCACTTGCGCTTGTAACCCTGGTTATTCAGGAGATGGAATAACATGTACCGGTATGATAATTTTGAATTTTACTCAAGCAGTTATTCTGGTAGACTCATGCAAAAGATAATATTCATCCGATATCTACATACTCTCACAAGAAAATGCCTTTTTTGCTGTACTTTTCTTGAGAGAGTTATATCTGATAAGAAGCTGAAACAACTGGATTTGATTTTAGATATCAATGAATGTACGGGGAACACATAATTGCCATGCCAATGCTGCGTGCACAAATACTGCAGGATCATTCACTTGCGCTTGTAACCCTGGTTATTCAGGAGATGGAATAACATGTACCGGTATGATAATTTTGAATTTTACTCAAGCAGTTATTCTGGTAGACTCATGCAAAGATAATATTCATCCGATATCTACATACTCTCACAAGAAAATGCCTTTTTTGCTGTACTTTTCTTGAGAGAGAATTATATCTGATAAGTAGCTGAAACAACTGGATTTGATTTTAGATAAGAACGAATGTACGGAAGGAACACATAATTGCCATGCCAATGCTGCGTGCACAAATACTGCAGGATCATTCACTTTGCGCTTGTAACCCTGGTTATTCAGGAGATGGAATAACATGTACCGGTATGATAATTTTGAATTTTACTCAAGCAGTTATTCTGGTAGACTCATGCAAAAGATAATATTCATCCGATATCTACATACTCTCACAAGAAAATGCCTTTTTTGCTGTTACTTTTCTTGAGAGAGAATTATATCTGATAAGAAGCTGAAACAACTGGATTTGATTTTAGATATCAATGAATGTACGGAAGGAACACATAATTGCCATGCCAATGCTGCGTGCACAAATACTGCAGGATCATTCACTTGCGCTTGTAACCCTGGTTATTCAGGAGATGGAATAACATGTACCGGTATGATAATTTTGAATTTTACTCAAGCAGTTATTCTGGTAGACTCATGCAAAGATAATATTCATCCGATATCTACATACTCTCACAAGAAAATGCCTTTTTTTGCTGTTACTTTTCTTGAGAGAGTATTATATCTGATAAGAAGCTGAAACAACTGGATTTGATTTTAGATAAGAACGAATGTACGGAAGGAACACATAATTGCCATGCCAATGCTGCGTGCACAAATACTGCAGGATCATTCACTTGCGCTTGTAACCCTGGTTATTCAGGAGATGGAATAACATGTACCGGTATGATAATTTTGAATTTTACTCAAGCAGTTATTCTGGTAGACTCATGCAAAAGATAATATTCATCCGATATCTACATACTCTCACAAGAAAATGCCTTTTTTGCTGTTACTTTTCTTGAGAGAGTATTATATCTGATAAGAAGCTGAAACAACTGGATTTGATTTTAGATATCAATGAATGTACGGAAGGAACACATAATTGCCATGCCAATGCTGCGTGCACAAATCTGCAGGATCATTCACTTGCGCTTGTAACCCTGGTTATTCAGGAGATGGAATAACATGTACCGGTATGATAATTTTGAATTTTACTCAAGCAGTTATTCTGGTAGACTCATGCAAAAGATAATATTCATCCGATATCTACATACTCTCACAAGAAAATGCCTTTTTTGCTGTTACTTTTCTTGAGAGAGAATTATATCTGATAAGAAGCTGAAACAACTGGATTTGATTTTAGATAAGAACGAATGTACGGAAGGAACACATAATTGCCATGCCAATGCTGCGTGCACAAATACTGCAGGATCATTCACTTGCGCTTGTAACCCTGGTTATTCAGGAGATGGAATAACATGTACCGGTATGATAATTTTGAATTTTACTCAAGCAGTTATTCTGGTAGACTCATGCAAAAGATAATATTCATCCGATATCTACATACTCTCACAAGAAAATGCCTTTTTTGCTGTTACTTTTCTTGAGAGAGAATTATATCTGATAAGAAGCTGAAACAACTGGATTTGATTTTAGATAAGAACGAATGTACGGAAGGAACACATAATTGCCATGCCAATGCTGCGTGCACAAATACTGCAGGATCATTCACTTGCGCTTGTAACCCTGGTTATTCAGGAGATGGAATAACATGTACCGGTATGATAATTTTGAATTTTACTCAAGCAGTTATTCTGGTAGACTCATGCAAAAGATAATATTCATCCGATATCTACATACTCTCACAAGAAAATGCTTTTTTGCTGTTACTTTTCTTGAGAGAGAATTATATCTGATAAGAAGCTGAAACAACTGGATTTGATTTTAGATAGAACGAATGTACGGAAGGAACACATAATTGCCATGCCAATGCTGCGTGCACAAATACTGCAGGATCATTCACTTGCGCTTGTAACCCTGGTTATTCAGGAGATGGAATAACATGTACCGGTATGATAATTTTGAATTTTACTCAAGCAGTTATTCTGGTAGACTCATGCAAAGATAATATTCATCCGATATCTACATACTCTCACAAGAAAATGCCTTTTTTGCTGACTTTTCTTGAGAGAGATTATATCTGATAAGAAGCTGAAACAACTGGATTTGATTTTAGATAAGAACGAATGTACGGAAGGAACACATAATTGCCATGCCAATGCTGCGTGCACAAATACTGCAGGATCATTCACTTGCGCTTGTAACCCTGGTTATTCAGGAGATGGAATAACATGTACCGGTATGATAATTTTGAATTTTACTCAAGCAGTTATTCTGGTAGACTCATGCAAAGAAATATTCATCCGATATCTACATACTCTCACAAGAAAATGCCTTTTTTGCTTTACTTTTCTTGAGAGAGAATTATATCTGATAAGAAGCTGAAACAACTGGATTTGATTTTAGATAAGAACGAATGTACGGAAGGAACACATAATTGCCATGCCAATGCTGCGTGCACAAATACTGCAGGATCATTCACTTGCGCTTGTAACCCTGGTTATTCAGGAGATGGAATAACATGTACCGGTATGATAATTTTGAATTTTACTCAAGCAGTTATTCTGGTAGACTCATGCAAAGATAATATTCATCCGATATCTACATACTCTCACAAGAAAATGCCTTTTTTTGCTGTTACTTTTCTTGAGAGAGTATTATATCTGATAAGAAGCTGAAACAACTGGATTTGATTTTAGATAAGAACGAATGTACGGAAGGAACACATAATTGCCATGCCAATGCTGCGTGCACAAATACTGCAGGATCATTCACTTGCGCTTGTAACCCTGGTTATTCAGGAGATGGAATAACATGTACCGGTATGATAATTTTGAATTTTACTCAAGCAGTTATTCTGGTAGACTCATGCAAGATAATATTCATCCGATATCTACATACTCTCACAAGAAAATGCCTTTTTTGCTGTTACTTTTCTTGAGAGAGTATTATATCTGATAAGAAGCTGAAACAACTGGATTTGATTTTAGATATAAGAATGTACGGAAGGAACACATAATTGCCATGCCAATGCTGCGTGCACAAATACTGCAGGATCATTCACTTGCGCTTGTAACCCTGGTTATTCAGGAGATGGAATAACATGTACCGGTATGATAATTTTGAATTTTACTCAAGCAGTTATTCTGGTAGACTCATGCAGAAGATAATATTCATCCGATATCTACATACTCTCACAAGAAAATGCCTTTTTTGCTTTACTTTTCTTGAGAGAGTATTATATCTGATAAGAAGCTGAAACAACTGGATTTGATTTTAGATAAGAACGAATGTACGGAAGGAACACATAATTGCCATGCCAATGCTGCGTGCACAAATACTGCAGGATCATTCACTTGCGCTTGTAACCCTGGTTATTCAGGAGATGGAATAACATGTACCGGTATGATAATTTTGAATTTTACTCAAGCAGTTATTCTGGTAGACTCATGCAGAAGATAATATTCATCCGATATCTACATACTCTCACAAGAAAATGCCTTTTTTGCTGTTACTTTTCTTGAGGAGAATTATATCTGATAAGAAGCTGAAACAACTGGATTTGATTTTAGATAAGAACGAATGTACGGAAGGAACACATAATTGCCATGCCAATGCTGCGTGCACAAATACTGCAGGATCATTCACTTGCGCTTGTAACCCTGGTTATTCAGGAGATGGAATAACATGTACCGGTATGATAATTTTGAATTTTACTCAAGCAGTTATTCTGGTAGACTCATGCAGAAGATAATATTCATCCGATATCTACATACTCTCACAAGAAAATGCCTTTTTTGCTGTTACTTTTCTTGAGAGAGATTATATCTGATAAGAAGCTGAAACAACTGGATTTGATTTTAGATAAGAACGAATGTACGGAAGGAACACATAATTGCCATGCCAATGCTGCGTGCACAAATACTGCAGGATCATTCACTTGCGCTTGTAACCCTGGTTATTCAGGAGATGGAATAACATGTACCGGTATGATAATTTTGAATTTTACTCAAGCAGTTATTCTGGTAGACTCATGCAGAAGATAATATTCATCCGATATCTACATACTCTCACAAGAAAATGCCTTTTTTGCTGTTACTTTTCTTGAGAGAATTATATCTGATAAGAAGCTGAAACAACTGGATTTGATTTTAGATAAGAACGAATGTACGGAAGGAACACATAATTGCCATGCCAATGCTGCGTGCACAAATACTGCAGGATCATTCACTTGCGCTTGTAACCCTGGTTATTCAGGAGATGGAATAACATGTACCGGTATGATAATTTTGAATTTTACTCAAGCAGTTATTCTGGTAGACTCATGCAAAAGATAATATTCATCCGATATCTACATACTCTCACAAGAAAATGCCTTTTTTGCTGTTATTTCTTGAGAGAGAATTATATCTGATAAGAAGCTGAAACAACTGGATATGATTTTAGATATCAACGAATGTACGGCTGGAACACATAATTGCCATGCCAATGCTACTTGCGCAAATACCGCAGGATCATTCACTTGCGCTTGTAATGGTGGTTTAACCGGAGATGGAACAACATGTAGCGGTAAGCTTTTTGTTACTTATATCCTGTCTTTTTTTTAGTTATACAGTAGTCTGATATTTTTATGGACAATTTTATATGGGCGTAATTTTCTGTTTACGAGACTCTATTTTTCAAGGAAAGTTGATTCGGAGAAGCTAATTTGACAAGTGTGAGTCCATTATGATTGGCGGGAATTGAACTGAGGGACTTTATCTTTGCCCCACTTTCATCTCTCTAGACTCTATAATAGGGTTACCACTGGTTCAAATATCACGACATGTTCTTTTGGTACCTCTAAGTCACCTTTTTCACATGTTTTTATTAGTAATAGGACCAGATCATTTCGTCGCCTCTCTGCAGTTTTCATGGTTACATCATTTGTTGTCCTTTCAACTCTGGGCAGTTTGTTGTTTGCTTATTTCCTTCACGTTAGAGCTAAGCATTTGGAAAGGAGGTTTACGCATTGTTTCTTGAGTTTAAGAGGTAGTAGCGTGTGTTGATTTGGGAGTGTACACAAAATGGAGGCTGATTGTATACAGTTTGTGGACAGCGATGTTTTTGTTTCTACTCAGCTGCTTTGCTGACTTCCTAACGTTGTTGTTTTATCGAGCTTGATTTATCACTGCTTTATTCATCTAAATTGATGACAACTGAATCTTAACAAATGCATGTCCATAAAATTGACAGCGCCTGAAACTAGGAGCTATAATAGGAAGTGCGTTTGCGACTGTGAGTTAGGGAAGAGATTGATGCTTGATAATAAACATGTAGACAGTTGCTGAAATGGATATTGACGATGTGTACGAAATAAGCGAGTAGAAAGCAAACAGGTAAGTTTGTAAAGTAGGCATAAGTCCAAGTCCAGGTAATTTTGAGTAAACCAACAGGAATACAACATAGGCGTGTGCTTATTTCTCAAACTTCGCCATAATTTCCTGTTAACTAATCTATCTCCATGTTTCTATTATACTTGGTTGATTATAATATTTCTTATATATTATGGTCGCAATGCCGAATTCTTCAAAATGAATGTAATAAATTTTGGTAGGCAATTATAGGTAATATGATGTATTTTAACGGTATCTCAAAGTTTTACAAGTTGTTGATGTTTTCTGGCAGTGATTTATGAAGTATGGATAAACTTTCGGTGATCGATTGTTGAAGATCGTGAATGAAGGAAGAGAGCGGAAAGTGAATATATGTTGACCGGGCTATGGCGAATCAGTACAATAGTAATTTATGACTTAGTCTTGGAGTACTCCTTTTTTCTTTTGATAGACATCTGCACACCATCTTGTGATGCCAGTGCGACATGCTCCAGCTCTGTATGTACCTGTAATGCTGGTTATACTGGGAATGGGTATACTTGCACAGGTATGATGTTTCATAGGTCGATTGCAATGCTCACTTTCTTTGTCTATTCTACCGACTATATCATGGATAACTCTCTAGAAGTTTTGTTTCACTTAGAGATATTTTGAGCCACTTATAATAACCTTTTTTAAAAATATATTTCGGCAAATTTTAATGAGAACTATTACTAATCAAAAATGTAGTTGATTTGATTAATAGCTTTTGTTCTTTTCAATACAACAAGTCACATTATTCGATGTTGATGGGATTGACTTTCCTCTATCTACGTTGTAGAGCAAGTCAAACAACTTGAATAATTTTTAACTGCTTTTGACTAATCCAGTTGTCTGTACGATACTTATATAGATGTGTGGCTTTTGTTGATTTTTGGATAAAGCTTCTTAACAACTTTGTCGAACGCACAAAGTATATGAAGAAACTATCGCTCTAGGTCCTTGTATCTGGTGTAAAGCAGAACAAAAGGCAAAACTGCCATATACGTATGCATTAAGGTTTTGAAGGATATGTGCGCACTACGTAGTGCAAAAAAGTCGTTTTGATGACCATGGATTTAATAGTTCAGAAGGATCTGCTTCCACTCATTAAGTTTTAATGCTTACTTCCTGTACTTAGATATCGACAAGTGTACTCTAGAAACGCATAATTGCCATGCCAATGCTGCTTGCACAAATAATACAGGATCATTCACTTGCGCCTGTAATGTTAGTTATTCAAGAAATGGAGTAACTTGTACCGATAAGATCATTTTTAATTATACTCAGGCAGTTATTGTGGTAGAGTCATCCAAAAGATAAATATTCATCCGATATCTACATATTCTCACAAGAAAATGTCCTTTTTGCTATCAATGTTCTTGAGAGAGAATTTTATTCGGTGAGAAACTAAAACAACTGGATTTGATTTTAGATAAGAACGAATGTACGGAAGGAACACATAATTGCCATGCCAATGCTGCGTGCACAAATACTGCAGGATCATTCACTTGCGCTTGTAACCCTGGTTATTCAGGAGATGGAATAACATGTACCGGTATGATAATTTTGAATTTTACTCAAGCAGTTATTCTGGTAGACTCATGCAAAAGATAATATTCATCCGATATCTACATACTCTCACAAGAAAATGCCTTTTTTTCTTTACTTGAGAGAGTATTATATCTGATAAGAAGCTGAAACAACTGGATTTGATTTTAGATAAGAACGAATGTACGGAAGGAACACATAATTGCCATGCCAATGCTGCGTGCACAAATACTGCAGGATCATTCACTTGCGCTTGTAACCTGGTTATTCAGGAGATGGAATAACATGTACCGGTATGATAATTTTGAATTTTTCTCAAGCAGTTATTCTGGTAGACTCATGCAAAAGATAATATTCATCCGATATCTACATACTCTCACAAGAAAATGCCTTTTTGCTGTTGCTTTTCTTGAGAGAGATATATCTGATAAGAAGCTGAAACAACTGGATTTGATTTTAGATAAGAACGAATGTACGGAAGGAACACATAATTGCCATGCCAATGCTGCGTGCACAATACTGCAGGATCATTCACTTGCGCTTGTAACCCTGGTTATTCAGGAGATGGAATAACATGTACCGGTATGATAATTTTGAATTTTACTCAAGTTATTCTGGTAGACTCATGCAAAAGATAATATTCATCCGATATCTACATACTCTCACAAGAAAATGCCTTTTTTGCTGTTGCTTTCTTGAGAGAGTATTATATCTGATAAGAAGCTGAAACAACTGGATTTGATTTTAGATAAGAACGAATGTACGGAAGGAACACATAATTGCCATGCCAATGCTGCGTGCACAAATACTGCAGGATCATTCACTTGCGCTTGTAATGTTATTCAGGAGATGGAATAACATGTACCGGTATGATAATTTTGAATTTTACTCAACAGTTATTCTGGTAGACTCATGCAAAGATAATATTCATCCGATATCTACATACTCTCACAAAGAAAATGCCTTTTTTGCTGTTTTTTCTTGAGAGAGTATTATATCTGATAAGAAGCTGAAACAACTGGATTTGATTTTAGATAAGAACGAATGTACGGAAGGACACATAATTGCCATGCCAATGCTGCGTGCACAAACTGCAGGATCATTCTTGCGCTTGTAACCTGGTTATTCAGGAGATGGAATAACATGTACCGGTATGATAATTTTGAATTTTACTCAAGCAGTTATTCTGGTAGACTCATGCAAAGATAATATTCATCCGATATCTACATACTCTCACAAGAAAATGCCTTTTTTGCTGTTACTTTCTTGAGAGAGTATTATCTGATAAGAAGCTGAAACAACTGGATTTGATTTTAGATAAGAACGAATGTACGGAAGGAACACATAATTGCCATGCCAATGCTGCGTGCACAAATACAGATCAAGGATCATTCACTTGCGCTTGTAATGGTTATTCAGGAGATGGAATAACATGTACCGGTATGATAATTTTGAATTTTACTCAAGCAGTTATTCTGGTAGACTCATGCAGAAGATAATATTCATCCGATATCTACATACTCTCACAAGAAAATGCCTTTTTTGCTGTTACTTTTCTTGAGAGGAATTATATCTGATAAGAAGCTGAAACAACTGGATTTGATTTTAGATAAGAACGAATGTACGGAAGGAACACATAATTGCCATGCCAATGCTGCGTGCACAAATACTGCAGGATCATTCACTTGCGCTTGTAACCCTGGTTATTCAGGAGATGGAATAACATGTACCGGTATGATAATTTTGAATTTTACTCAAGCAGTTATTCTGGTAGACTCATGCAGAAGATAATATTCATCCGATATCTACATACTCTCACAAGAAAATGCCTTTTTTTGCTGTTACTTTTCTTGAGAGATATTATATCTGATAAGAAGCTGAAACAACTGGATTTGATTTTAGATAAGAACGAATGTACGGAAGGAACACATAATTGCCATGCCAATGCTGCGTGCACAAATACTGCAGGATCATTCACTTGCGCTTGTAACCCTGGTTATTCAGGAGATGGAATAACATGTACCGGTATGATAATTTTGAATTTTACTCAAGCAGTTATTCTGGTAGACTCATGCAGAGATAATATTCATCCGATATCTACATACTCTCACAAGAAAATGCCTTTTTTTGCTGTTACTTTTCTTGAGAGAATTATATCTGATAAGAAGCTGAAACAACTGGATTTGATTTTAGATAAGAACGAATGTACGGAAGGAACACATAATTGCCATGCCAATGCTGCGTGCACAAATACTGCAGGATCATTCACTTGCGCTTGTAACCCTGGTTATTCAGGAGATGGAATAACATGTACCGGTATGATAATTTTGAATTTTACTCAAGCAGTTATTCTGGTAGACTCATGCAAAGATAATATTCATCCGATATCTACATACTCTCACAAGAAAATGCCTTTTTTGCTGTTACTTTTCTTGAGAGAGTATTATATCTGATAAGAAGCTGAAACAACTGGATTTGATTTTAGATAGAACGAATGTACGGAAGGAACACATAATTGCCATGCCAATGCTGCGTGCACAAATACTGCAGGATCATTCACTTGCGCTTGTAACCCTGGTTATTCAGGAGATGGAATAACATGTACCGGTATGATAATTTTGAATTTTACTCAAGCAGTTATTCTGGTAGACTCATGCAGAAGATAATATTCATCCGATATCTACATACTCTCACAAGAAAATGCCTTTTTTGCTGTTACTTTTCTTGAGAGAATTATATCTGATAAGAAGCTGAAACAACTGGATTTGATTTTAGATAAGAACGAATGTACGGAAGGAACACATAATTGCCATGCCAATGCTGCGTGCACAAATACTGCAGGATCATTCACTTGCGCTTGTAACCCTGGTTATTCAGGAGATGGAATAACATGTACCGGTATGATAATTTTGAATTTTACTCAAGCAGTTATTCTGGTAGACTCATGCAAAGATAATATTCATCCGATATCTACATACTCTCACAAGAAAATGCCTTTTTTTGCTGTTACTTTTCTTGAGAGAGTATTATATCTGATAAGAAGCTGAAACAACTGGATTTGATTTTAGATAAGAACGAATGTACGGAAGGAACACATAATTGCCATGCCAATGCTGCGTGCACAAATACTGCAGGATCATTCACTTGCGCTTGTAACCCTGGTTATTCAGGAGATGGAATAACATGTACCGGTATGATAATTTTGAATTTTACTCAAGCAGTTATTCTGGTAGACTCATGCAGAAGATAATATTCATCCGATATCTACATACTCTCACAAGAAAATGCCTTTTTTGCTGTTACTTTTCTTGAGAGAGATTATATCTGATAAGAAGCTGAAACAACTGGATTTGATTTTAGATAAGAACGAATGTACGGAAGGAACACATAATTGCCATGCCAATGCTGCGTGCACAAATACTGCAGGATCATTCACTTGCGCTTGTAACCCTGGTTATTCAGGAGATGGAATAACATGTACCGGTATGATAATTTTGAATTTTACTCAAGCAGTTATTCTGGTAGACTCATGCAGAAGATAATATTCATCCGATATCTACATACTCTCACAAGAAAATGCCTTTTTTGCTGTTACTTTTCTTGAGAGAGAATTATATCTGATAAGAAGCTGAAACAACTGGATTTGATTTTAGATAAGAACGAATGTACGGAAGGAACACATAATTGCCATGCCAATGCTGCGTGCACAAATACTGCAGGATCATTCACTTGCGCTTGTAACCCTGGTTATTCAGGAGATGGAATAACATGTACCGGTATGATAATTTTGAATTTTACTCAAGCAGTTATTCTGGTAGACATGTGCAAAAGATATTATTCATCCGATATCTATATACTCTCACAAGAAAATGCCTTTTGTTGCTGTTACCTTTCTTGAGAGAGAATTATATCTGACAAGAAGCTGAAACAACTGGATATGATTTTAGATATCAACGAATGTACGGCTGGAACACATAATTGCCATGCCAATGCTACTTGCGCAAATACCGCAGGATCATTCACTTGCGCTTGTAATGGTGGTTTAACCGGAGATGGAACAACATGTAGCGGTAAGCTTTTTGTTACTTATATCCTGTCTTCTTTTTTAGTTATAGAGTAGTCTGATATTTTATGGACAATTTTATATGGGCGTAATTTTCTGTTTACGAGATTCTATTTTTCAAGGAAAGTTGATTCGGAGAAGCTAAGTTGACAAGTGTGAGTCCATTATGATTGGCGGGAATTGAACTGAGGGACTTTATCTTTGCCCCACTTTCATCTCTCTAGACTCTATAATAGGGTTACCACTGGTTCAAATATCACGACATGTTCTTTTGGTACCTCTAAGTCACCTTTTTCACATGTTTTTATTAGTAATAGGACCAGATCATTTCGTCGCCTCTCTGCAGTTTTCATGGTTACATCATTTGTTGTCCTTTCAACTCTGGGCAGTTTGTTGTTTGCTTATTTCCTTCACGTTAGAGCTAAGCATTTGGAAAGGAGGTTTACGCATTGTTTCTTGAGTTTAAGAGGTAGTAGCGTGTGTTGATTTGGGAGTGTACACAAAATGGAGGCTGATTGTATACAGTTTGTGGACAGCGATGTTTTTGTTTCTACTCAGCTGCTTTGCTGACTTCCTAACGTTGTTGTTTTATCGAGCTTGATTTATCACTGCTTTATTCATCTAAATTGATGACAACTGAATCTTAACTAAATGCATGTCCATAAAATTGACAGCGCCTGAAACTAGGAGCTATAATAGGTAGTGCGTTTGCGACTGTGAGTTAGGGAAGAGATTGATGCTTGATAATAAACATGTAGACAGTTGCTGAAATGGATATTGACGATGTGTACGAAATAAGCGAGTAGAAAGCAAACAGGTAAGTTTGTAAAGTAGGCATAAGTCCAAGTCCAGGTAATTTTGAGTAAACCAACAGGAATAGCAACATAGGCGTGTGCTTATTTCTCAAACTTCGCCATAATTTCCTGTTAACTAATCTATCTCCATGTTTCTATTATACTTGGTTGATTATAATATTTCTTATATATTATGGTCGCAATGCCGAATTCTTCAAAATGAATGTAATGAAATTTGGTAGGCAACAATAGGCAATATGATGTATTTTAATGGTATCTCAAAGTTTTACAAGTTGTTGATGATTTCTGGCAGTGATTTATGAAGTATGGATAAACTTTCGGTGATCGATTGTTGAAGATCGTGAATGAAGGAAGAGAGCGGAAAGTGAATATATGTTGACCGGGCTATGGCGAATCAGTACAATAGTAATAATGATTATGACTTAAGTCTTGGAGTACTCCGTTTTTTCTTTTGATAGACATCTGCACACCATCTTGTGATGCCAGTGCGACATGCTCCAGCTCTGTATGTACCTGTAATGCTGGTTATACTGGGAATGGGTATACTTGCACAGGTATGATGTTTCATAGGTCGATTGCAATGCTCACTTTCTTTGTCTATTCTACCGACTATATCATGGATAACTCTCTAGAAGTTTTGTTTCACTTAGAGATATTTTGAGCCACTTATAATAACCTTTTTTAAAAATACATTTCGGCAAATTTTAATGAGAACTATTACTAATCAAAAATGTAGTTGATTTGATTAATAGCTTTTGTTCTTTTCAATACAACAAGTCACATTATTCGATGTTGATGGGATTGACTTTCCTCTATCTACGTTGTAGAGCAAGTCAAACAACTTGAATAATTTTTAACTGCTTTTGACTAATCCAGTTGTCTGTACGATACTTATATAGATGTGTGGCTTTTGTTGATTTTTGGATAAAGCTTCTTAACAACTTTGTCGAACGCACACAAGTATATGAAGAAACTATCGCTCTAGGTCCTTGTATCTGGTGTAAAGCAGAACACAAGGCATAAACTGCCATATACGTATGCATTAAGGATATTTGAAGGATTATGTGCGCACTACGTAGTGCAAAAAAAGTCGTTTTGATGACCATGGGTTTAATAGTTTCAGAAGGATCTGCTTCCACTCATTAAGTTTTAATGCTTACTTCCTGTACTTAGATATCGACAAGTGTACTCTAGAAACGCATAATTGCCATGCCAATGCTGCTTGTACAAATAATACAGGATCATTCACTTGCGCCTGTAATGTTAGTTATTCAAAAATGGAGTAACTTGTACCGATAAGATCATTTTTAATTATACTCAGGCAGTTATTGTGGTAGAGTCATCCAAAAGATAAATATTCATCCGATATCTACATATTCTCACAAGAAAATGTCCTTTTTGCTATCAATGTTCTTGAGAGAGAATTTTATTCGATGAGAAACTAAAACAACTGGATTTGATTTTAGATAAGAACGAATGTACGGAAGGAACACATAATTGCCATGCCAATGCTGCGTGCACAAATACTGCAGGATCATTCACTTGCGCTTGTAACCCTGGTTATTCAGGAGATGGAATAACATGTACCGGTATGATAATTTTGAATTTTACTCAAGGAGTTATTCTAGTAGACTCTTGCAAAAGATAATATTCATCCGATATCTACATACTCTCACAAGAAAATGCCTTTTTTGCTGTTGCTTTTCTTGAGAGAGTATTATATCTGTTAAGAAGCTGAAACAACTGGATTTGATTTTAGATAAGAACGAATGTACGGAAGGAACACATAACTGCCATGCCAATGCTGCGTGCGCAAATACTGCAGGATCATTCACTTGCGCTTGTAACCCTGGTTATTCAGGAGATGGAATAACATGTACCGGTATGATAATTTTGATTTTTACTCAAGCAGTTATTCTGGTAGACTCAAGCAAAAGATAATGTTCATCCGATATCTACATACTCTCACAAGAAAATGCCTTTTTTTGCTGTTACTTTTCTTGAGAGAGTATTATATCTGATAAGAAGCTGAAACAACTGGATTTGATTTTAGATAAGAACGAATGTACGGAAGGAACACATAATTGCCATGCCAATGCTGCGTGCGCAAATACTGCAGGATCATTCACTTGCGCTTGTAACCCTGGTTATTCAGGAGATGGAATAACATGTACCGGTATGATAAATTTGAATTTTACTCAAACAGTTATTCTGGTAGACTCATGCAAAAGATAATATTCATCCGATATCTACATACTCTCACAAGAAAATGCCTTTTTTTGCTGTTACTTTTCTTGAGAGAGTATTATATCTGATAAGAAGCTGAAACAACTGGATTTGATTTTAGATAAGAACGAATGTACGGAAGGAACACATAATTGCCATGCAAATGCTGCGTGCACAAATACTGCAGGATCATTCACTTGCGCTTGTAATGTTGGTTATTCAGGAGATGGAATAACATGTACCGGTATGATAATTTTGAATTTTACTCAAGCAGTTATTCTGGTAGACTCATGCAGAAGATAATATTCATCCGATATCTACATACTCTCACAAGAAAATGCCTTTTTTTGCTGTTACTTTTCTTGAGAGAGTATTATATCTGATAAGAAGCTGAAACAACTGGATTTGATTTTAGATAAGAACGAATGTACGGAAGGAACACATAATTGCCATGCAATGCTGCGTGCACAAATACTGCAGGATCATTCACTTGCGCTTGTAATGTTGGTTATTCAGGAGATGGAATAACATGTACCGGTATGATAATTTTGAATTTTACTCAAGCAGTTATTCTGGTAGACTCATGCAGAAGATAATATTCATCCGATATCTACATACTCTCACAAGAAAATGCCTTTTTTGCTGTTACTTTTCTTGAGAGAGTATTATATCTGATAAGAAGCTGAAACAGCTGGATTTGATTTTAGATAAGAACGAATGTACGGAAGGAACACATAATTGCCATGCCAATGCTGCGTGCACAAATACTGCAGGATCATTCACTTGCGCTTGTAATGTTGGTTATTCAGGAGATGGAATAACATGTACCGGTATGATAATTTTGAATTTTACTCAAGCAGTTATTCTGGTAGACTCATGCAGAAGATAATATTCATCCGATATCTACATACTCTCACAAGAAAATGCCTTTTTTTGCTGTTACTTTTCTTGAGAGAGTATTATATCTGATAAGAAGCTGAAACAACTGGATTTGATTTTAGATAAGAACGAATGTACGGAAGGAACACATAATTGCCATGCAATGCTGCGTGCACAAATACTGCAGGATCATTCACTTGCGCTTGTAACCCTGGTTATTCAGGAGATGGAATAACATGTACCGGTATGATAATTTTGAATTTTACTCAAGCAGTTATTCTGGTAGACTCATGCAGAAGATAATATTCATCCGATATCTACATACTCTCACAAGAAAATGCCTTTTTTTGCTGTTACTTTTCTTGAGAGAGTATTATATCTGATAAGAAGCTGAAACAACTGGATTTGATTTTAGATAAGAACGAATGTACGGAAGGAACACATAATTGCCATGCAATGCTGCGTGCACAAATACTGCAGGATCATTCACTTGCGCTTGTAACCCTGGTTATTCAGGAGATGGAATAACATGTACTGGTATGATAATTTTGAATTTTACTCGAGGAGTTATTCTGGTAGACTCACGCAGAAGATAATATTCTACCGATATCTACATACTCTCACAAGAAAATGCCTTTTTTGCTGTTACTTTTCTTGAGAGGGAATTATATCTGATAAGAAGCTGAAACAACTGGATTTGATTTTAGATAAGAACGAATGTACGGAAGGAACACATAATTGCCATGCCAATGCTGCGTGCACAAATACTGCAGGATCATTCACTTGCGCTTGTAACCCTGGTTATTCAGGAGATGGAATAACATGTACCGGTATGATAATTTTGAATTTTACTCAAGCAGTTATTCTGGTAGACTCATGCAGAAGATAATATTCATCCGATATCTACATAATCTTACAAGAAAATGCCTTTTTGCTGTACTTTTCTTGAGAGAGTATTATATCTGATAAGAAGCTGAAACGACTGGATTTGATTTTAGATAAGAACGAATGTACGGAAGGAACACATAATTGCCATGCCAATGCTGCGTGCACAAATACTGCAGGATCATTCACTTGCGCTTGTAACCCTGGTTATTCAGGAGATGGAATAACATGTACCGGTATGATAATTTTGAATTTTACTCAAGCAGTTATTCTGGTAGACTCATGCAGAAGATAATATTCATCCGATATCTACATACTCTCACAAGAAAATGCCTTTTTTTGCTGTTACTTTTCTTGAGAGAGTATTATATCTGATAAGAAGCTGAAACAACTGGATTTGATTTTAGATAAGAACGAATGTACGGAAGGAACACATAATTGCCATGCAAATGCTGCGTGCACAAATACTGCAGGATCATTCACTTGCGCTTGTAACCCTGGTTATTCAGGAGATGGAATAACATGTACTGGTATGATAATTTTGAATTTTACTCGAGGAGTTATTCTGGTAGACTCACGCAGAAGATAATATTCTACCGATATCTACATACTCTCACAAGAAAATGCCTTTTTTGCTGTTACTTTTCTTGAGAGGGAATTATATCTGATAAGAAGCTGAAACAACTGGATTTGATTTTAGATAAGAACGAATGTACGGAAGGAACACATAATTGCCATGCAATGCTGCGTGCACAAATACTGCAGGATCATTCACTTGCGCTTGTAACCCTGGTTATTCAGGAGATGGAATAACATGTACCGGTATGATAATTTTGAATTTTACTCAAGCAGTTATTCTGGTAGACTCATGCAGAAGATAATATTCATCCGATATCTACATACTCTCACAAGAAAATGCCTTTTTTGCTGTACTTTTCTTGAGAGAGTATTATATCTGATAAGAAGCTGAAACAACTGGATTTGATTTTAGATAAGAACGAATGTACGGAAGGAACACATAATTGCCATGCCAATGCTGCGTGCACAAATACTGCAGGATCATTCACTTGCGCTTGTAACCCTGGTTATTCAGGAGATGGAATAACATGTACCGGTATGATAATTTTGAATTTCACTCAAGTAGTTATTCCTGTAGACATGTGAAAAAGATAATATTCATCCGATATCTACATACTCTCACAAGAAAATGCCTTTTGTTGCTGTTACCTTTCTTGAGAGAGAATTGTATCTGACAAGAAGCTGAAACAACTGGATATGATTTTAGATATCAACGAATGTACGGCTGGAACACATAATTGCCATGCCAATGCTACTTGCGCAAATACCGCAGGATCATTCACTTGCGCTTGTAATGGTGGTTTAACCGGAGATGGAACAACATGTAGCGGTAAGCTTTTTGTTACTTATATCCTGTCTTTTTTTTAGTTATACAGTAGTCTGATATTTTTATGGACAATTTTATATGGGCGTAATTTTTTGTTTACGAGACTCGATTTTTCAAGGAAAGTTGATTCGGAGAAGCTAAGTTGACAAGTGTGAGTCCATTAGGATTGGCGGGAATTGAACTGAGGGACTTTATCTTTGCCCCACTTTCATCTCTCTAGACTCTATAATAGGGTTACCACTGGTTCAAATATCACGACATGTTCTTTTGGTACCTCTAAGTCACCTTTTTCACATGTTTTTATTAGTAATAGGACCAGATCATTTCGTCGCCTCTCTGCAGTTTTCATGGTTACATCATTTGTTGTCCTTTCAACTCTGGGCAGTTTGTTGTTTGCTTATTTCCTTCACGTTAGAGCAAAGCATTTGGAAAGGAGGTTTACGCATTGTTTCTTGAGTTTAAGAGGTAGTAGCGTGTGTTGATTTGGGAGTGTACACAAAATGGAGGCTGATTGTATACAGTTTGTGGACAGCGATGTTTTTGTTTCTACTCAGCTGCTTTGCTGACTTCCTAACGTTGTTGTTTTATCGAGCTTGATTTATCACTGCTTTATTCATCTAAATTGATGACAACTGAATCTTAACTAAATGCATGTCCATAAAATTGACAGCGCCTGAAACTAGGAGCTATAATAGGTAGTGCGTTTGCGACTGTGAGTTAGGGAAGAGATTGATGCTTGATAATAAACATGTAGACAGTTGCTGAAATGGATATTGACGATGTGTACGAAATAAGCGAGTAGAAAGCAAACAGGTAAGTTTGTAAAGTAGGCATAAGTCCAAGTCCAGGTAATTTTGAGTAAACCAACAGGAATAGCAACATAGGCGTGTGCTTATTTCTCAAACTTCGCCATAATTTCCTGTTAACTAATCTATCTCCATGTTTCTATTATACTTGGTTGATTATAATATTTCTTATATATTATGGTCGCAATGCCGAATTCTTCAAAATGAATGTAATGAATTTTGGTAGGCAATTATAGGTAATATGATGTATTTTAATGGTATCTCAAAGTTTTACAAGTTGTTGATGTTTTCTGGCAGTGATTTATGAAGTATGGATAAACTTTCGGTGATCGATTGTTGAAGTTCGTGAATGAAGAAAGAGAGCGGAAAGTGAATATATGTTGACCGGGCTAGGGCGAATCAGTACAATAGTAAATTATGACTTTAGTCTTGGAGTACTCCATTTTTTCTTTTTATAGACATCTGCACACCATCTTGTGATGCCAGTGCGACATGCTCCAGCTCTGTATGTACCTGTAATGCTGGTTATACTGGGAATGGGTATACTTGCACAGGTATGATGTTTCATAGGTCGATTCGTAATGCTCACTTTCTTTGTCTATTCTACCGACTATATCATGGATAACTCTCTAGAAGTTTTGTTTCACTTAGAGATATTTTGAGCCACTTATAATAACATTTTTTAAAACATATTTCGGCAAATTTTAATGAGAACTATTACTAATCAAAAATGTAGTTGATTTGATTAATAACTTTTGTTCTTTTCAATACAACAAGTCACATTATTCGATGTTGATGGAATTGACTTTCCTCTATCTACGTTGTAGAGCAAGTCAAAAAACTTGAATAATTTTTAACTGCTTTTGACTAATCCAGTTGTCTGTACGATACTTATATACATGTGTGGCTTTTGTTGATTTTTGGATAAAGCTTCTTAACAACTTTGTCGAACGCACACAAGTATATGAAGAAACTATCGCTCTAGGTCCTTGTATCTGGTGTAAAGCAGAACACAAGGCATAAACTGCCATATACGTATGCATTAAGGATATTTGAAGGATAATGTGCGCGCAACCTAGTGCAAAAAAAGTCGTTTTGATGACCATGGATGTAATAGTTTCAGAAGGATCTGCTTCCACTCATTAAGTTTTAATGCTTACTTCCTGTACTTAGATATCGACAAGTGTACTCTAGAAACGCATAATTGCCATGCCAATGCTGCTTGCACAAATAATACAGGATCATTCACTTGCGCCTGTAATGTTAGTTATTCAAGAAATGGAGTAACTTGTACCGATAAGATCATTTTTAATTATACTCAGGCAGTTATTGTGGTAGAGTCATCCAAAAGATAAATATTCATCCGATATCTACATATTCTCACAAGAAAATGTCCTTTTTGCTATCAATGTTCTTGAGAGAGAATTTTATTCGGTGAGAAACTAAAACAACTGGATTTGATTTTAGATAAGAACGAATGTACGGAAGGAACACATAATTGCCATGCCAATGCTGCGTGCACAAATACTGCAGGATCATTCACTTGCGCTTGTAACCCTGGTTATTCAGGAGATGGAATATCATGTACCGGTATGATAATTTTGAATTTTACTCAAGCAGTTATTCTGGTAGACTCATGCAAAAGATAATATTCATCCGATATCTACATACTCTCACAAGAAAATGCCTTTTTTTGCTGTTGCTTTTCTTGAGAGAGTATTATATCTGATAAGAAGCTGAAACAACTGGATTTGATTTTAGATAAGAACGAATGTACGGAAGGAACACATAATTGCAATGCCAATGCTGCGTGCACAAATACTGCAGGATCATTCACTTGCGCTTGTAACCCTGGTTATTCAGGAGATGGAATAACATGTACCGGTATGATTATTTTGAATTTTTCTCAAGCAGTTATTCTGGTAGACTCATGCAAAAGATAATACTCATCCGATATCTACATACTCTCACAGGAAAATGCCTTTTTCTGCTGTTGCTTTTCTTGAGAGAGTATTATATCTGATAAGAAGCTGAAACAACTGGATTTGATTTTAGATAAGAACGAATGTACGGAAGGAACACATAATTGCCATGCCAATGCTGCGTGCACAAATACTGATGGATCATTCACTTGCGCTTGTAACCGTGGTTATTCAGGAGATGGAATAACATGTACCGGTATGATAATTTTGAATTTTACTCAAGGAGTTATTCTGGTAGACTCTTGCAAAAGATAATATTCATCCGATATCTACATACTCTCACAAGAAAATGCCTTTTTTGCTGTTGCTTTTCTTGAGAGAGTATTATATCTGATAAGAAGCTGAAACAACTGGATTTGATTTTAGATAAGAACGAATGTACGGAAGGAACACATAATTGCCATGCCAATGCTGCGTGCACAAATTCTGCAGGATCATTTACTTGCGCTTGTAACCCTGGTTATTCAGGAGATGGAATAACATGTAACGGTATGATAATTTTGAATTTTACTCAAGGAGTTATTCTGGTAGACTCAACCAAAAGATTAATATTCATCCGACATCTACATACTTTCACAAGAAAATTACATTTTTGTTATCAATGTTCTTGATAGAGAGTTGTATCTGGTAAGAAGCTGAAAGAACTTGATTTGATTTTAGATATCAACGAATGTACGGCTGGAACACATAATTGCCATGCCAATGCTACTTGCGCAAATACCGCAGGATCATTCACTTGCGCTTGTAATGGTGGTTTAACCGGAGATGGAACAACATGTAGCGGTAAGCTTTTTGTTACTTATATCCTGTCTTTTTTTTAGTTATACAGTAGTCTGATATTTTTATGGACAATTTTATATGGGCGTAATTTTTTGTTTACGAGACTCGATTTTTCAAGGAAAGTTGATTCGGAGAAGCTAAGTTGACAAGTGTGAGTCCATTAGGATTGGCGGGAATTGAACTGAGGGACTTTATCTTTGCCCCACTTTCATCTCTCTAGACTCTATAATAGGGTTACCACTGGTTCAAATATCACGACATGTTCTTTTGGTACCTCTAAGTCACCTTTTTCACATGTTTTTATTAGTAATAGGACCAGATCATTTCGTCGCCTCTCTGCAGTTTTCATGGTTACATCATTTGTTGTCCTTTCAACTCTGGGCAGTTTGTTGTTTGCTTATTTCCTTCACGTTAGAGCAAAGCATTTGGAAAGGAGGTTTACGCATTGTTTCTTGAGTTTAAGAGGTAGTAGCGTGTGTTGATTTGGGAGTGTACACAAAATGGAGGCTGATTGTATACAGTTTGTGGACAGCGATGTTTTTGTTTCTACTCAGCTGCTTTGCTGACTTCCTAACGTTGTTGTTTTATCGAGCTTGATTTATCACTGCTTTATTCATCTAAATTGATGACAACTGAATCTTAACTAAATGCATGTCCATAAAATTGACAGCGCCTGAAACTAGGAGCTATAATAGGTAGTGCGTTTGCGACTGTGAGTTAGGGAAGAGATTGATGCTTGATAATAAACATGTAGACAGTTGCTGAAATGGATATTGACGATGTGTACGAAATAAGCGAGTAGAAAGCAAACAGGTAAGTTTGTAAAGTAGGCATAAGTCCAAGTCCAGGTAATTTTGAGTAAACCAACAGGAATAGCAACATAGGCGTGTGCTTATTTCTCAAACTTCGCCATAATTTCCTGTTAACTAATCTATCTCCATGTTTCTATTATACTTGGTTGATTATAATATTTCTTATATATTATGGTCGCAATGCCGAATTCTTCAAAATGAATGTAATGAATTTTGGTAGGCAATTATAGGTAATATGATGTATTTTAATGGTATCTCAAAG
Source organism: Nemopilema nomurai (assembly GCA_003864495.1). Lineage (NCBI taxonomy): Eukaryota > Metazoa > Cnidaria > Scyphozoa > Rhizostomeae > Rhizostomatidae > Nemopilema > Nemopilema nomurai. The sequence continues at coordinate 1,810,262 of PEDN01001352.1, forward strand.
TTTTACAAGTTGTTGATGTTTTCTGGCAGTGATTTATGAAGTATGGATAAACTTTCGGTGATCGATTGTTGAAGTTCGTGAATGAAGAAAGAGAGCGGAAAGTGAATATATGTTGACCGGGCTAGGGCGAATCAGTACAATAGTAAATTATGACTTTAGTCTTGGAGTACTCCATTTTTTCTTTTTATAGACATCTGCACACCATCTTGTGATGCCAGTGCGACATGCTCCAGCTCTGTATGTACCTGTAATGCTGGTTATACTGGGAATGGGTATACTTGCACAGGTATGATGTTTCATAGGTCGATTCGTAATGCTCACTTTCTTTGTCTATTCTACCGACTATATCATGGATAACTCTCTAGAAGTTTTGTTTCACTTAGAGATATTTTGAGCCACTTATAATAACATTTTTTAAAACATATTTCGGCAAATTTTAATGAGAACTATTACTAATCAAAAATGTAGTTGATTTGATTAATAACTTTTGTTCTTTTCAATACAACAAGTCACATTATTCGATGTTGATGGAATTGACTTTCCTCTATCTACGTTGTAGAGCAAGTCAAAAAACTTGAATAATTTTTAACTGCTTTTGACTAATCCAGTTGTCTGTACGATACTTATATACATGTGTGGCTTTTGTTGATTTTTGGATAAAGCTTCTTAACAACTTTGTCGAACGCACACAAGTATATGAAGAAACTATCGCTCTAGGTCCTTGTATCTGGTGTAAAGCAGAACACAAGGCATAAACTGCCATATACGTATGCATTAAGGATATTTGAAGGATAATGTGCGCGCAACCTAGTGCAAAAAAAGTCGTTTTGATGACCATGGATGTAATAGTTTCAGAAGGATCTGCTTCCACTCATTAAGTTTTAATGCTTACTTCCTGTACTTAGATATCGACAAGTGTACTCTAGAAACGCATAATTGCCATGCCAATGCTGCTTGCACAAATAATACAGGATCATTCACTTGCGCCTGTAATGTTAGTTATTCAAGAAATGGAGTAACTTGTACCGATAAGATCATTTTTAATTATACTCAGGCAGTTATTGTGGTAGAGTCATCCAAAAGATAAATATTCATCCGATATCTACATATTCTCACAAGAAAATGTCCTTTTTGCTATCAATGTTCTTGAGAGAGAATTTTATTCGGTGAGAAACTAAAACAACTGGATTTGATTTTAGATAAGAACGAATGTACGGAAGGAACACATAATTGCCATGCCAATGCTGCGTGCACAAATACTGCAGGATCATTCACTTGCGCTTGTAACCCCTGGTTATTCAGGAGATGGAATAACATGTACCGGTATGATAATTTTGAATTTTACTCAAGCAGTTATTCTGGTAGACTCATGCAAAAGATAATATTCATCCGATATCTACATACTCTCACAAGAAAATGCCTTTTTTTGCTGTTGCTTTTCTTGAGAGAGTATTATATCTGATAAGAAGCTGAAACAACTGGATTTGATTTTAGATAAGAACGAATGTACGGAAGGAACACATAATTGCAATGCCAATGCTGCGTGCACAAATACTGCAGGATCATTCACTTGCGCTTGTAACCCTGGTTATTCAGGAGATGGAATAACATGTACCGGTATGATTATTTTGAATTTTCTCAAGCAGTTATTCTGGTAGACTCATGCAAAAGATAATATTCATCCGATATCTACATACTCTCACAAGAAAATGCCTTTTCTGCTGTTGCTTTTCTTGAGAGAGTATTATATCTGATAAGAAGCTGAAACAACTGGATTTGATTTTAGATAAGAACGAATGTACGGAAGGAACACATAATTGCCATGCCAATGCTGCGTGCACAAATACTGATGGATCATTCACTTGCGCTTGTAACCGTGGTTATTCAGGAGATGGAATAACATGTACCGGTATGATAATTTTGAATTTTACTCAAGAGTTATTCTGGTAGACTCTTGCAAAAGATAATATTCATCCGATATCTACATACTCTCACAAGAAAATGCCTTTTTTGCTGTTGCTTTTCTTGAGAGAGTATTATATCTGATAAGAAGCTGAAACAACTGGATTTGATTTTAGATAAGAACGAATGTACGGAAGGAACACATAATTGCATGCCAATGCTGCGTGCACAAATACTGCAGGATCATTCACTTGCTTGTAACCCTGGTTATTCAGGAGATGGAATAACATGTACCGGTATGATTATTTTGAATTTTTCTCAAGCAGTTATTCTGGTAGACTCATGCAAAAGATAATATTCATCCGATATCTACATACTCTCACAGGAAAATGCCTTTTTCTGCTGTTGCTTTTCTTGAGAGAGTATTATATCTGATAAGAAGCTGAAACAACTGGATTTGATTTTAGATAAGAACGAATGTACGGAAGGAACACATAATTGCCATGCCAATGCTGCGTGCACAAATACTGCAGGATCATTCACTTGCGCTTGTAACCGTGGTTATTCAGGAGATGGAATAACATGTACCGGTATGATAATTTTGAATTTTACTCAAGGAGTTATTCTGGTAGACTCTTGCAAAAGATAATATTCATCCGATATCTACATACTCTCACAAGAAAATGCCTTTTTTGCTGTTGCTTTTCTTGAGAGAGTATTATATCTGATAAGAAGCTGAAACAACTGGATTTGATTTTAGATAAGAACGAATGTACGGAAGGAACACATAATTGCCATGCCAATGCTGCGTGCACAAATCTGCAGGATCATTTACTTGCGCTTGTAACCCTGGTTATTCAGGAGATGGAATAACATGTACCGGTATGATTATTTTGAATTTTATCAAGCAGTTATTCTGGTAGACTCATGCAAAAGATAATATTCTCCGATATCTACATACTCTCACAAGAAATACCTTTTTTGCTGTTGCTTTTCTTGAGAGAGTATTATATCTGATAAGAAGCTGAAACAACTGGATTTGATTTTAGATAAGAACGAATGTACGGAAGGAACACATAATTGCCATGCCAATGCTGCGTGCACAAATACTGCAGGATCATTCACTTGCGCTTGTAACCTGGTTATTCAGGAGATGGAATAACATGTAACGGTATGATAATTTTGAATTTTACTCAAGGAGTTATTCTGGTAGACTCAACCAAAAGATTAATATTCATCCGACATCTACATACTTTCACAAGAAAATTACATTTTTGTTATCAATGTTCTTGATAGAGAGTTGTATCTGGTAAGAAGCTGAAAGAACTTGATTTGATTTTAGATATCAACGAATGTACGGCTGGAACACATAATTGCCATGCCAATGCTACTTGCGCAAATACCGCAGGATCATTCACTTGCGCTTGTAATGGTGGTTTAACCGGAGATGGAACAACATGTAGCGGTAAGCTTTTTGTTACTTATATCCTGTCTTTTTTTTAGTTATACAGTAGTCTGATATTTTTATGGACAATTTTATATGGGCGTAATTTTTTGTTTACGAGACTCGATTTTTCAAGGAAAGTTGATTCGGAGAAGCTAAGTTGACAAGTGTGAGTCCATTAGGATTGGCGGGAATTGAACTGAGGGACTTTATCTTTGCCCCACTTTCATCTCTCTAGACTCTATAATAGGGTTACCACTGGTTCAAATATCACGACATGTTCTTTTGGTACCTCTAAGTCACCTTTTTCACATGTTTTTATTAGTAATAGGACCAGATCATTTCGTCGCCTCTCTGCAGTTTTCATGGTTACATCATTTGTTGTCCTTTCAACTCTGGGCAGTTTGTTGTTTGCTTATTTCCTTCACGTTAGAGCTAAGCATTTGGAAAGGAGGTTTACGCATTGTTTCTTGAGTTTAAGAGGTAGTAGCGTGTGTTGATTTGGGAGTGTACACAAAATGGAGGCTGATTGTATACAGTTTGTGGACAGCGATGTTTTTGTTTCTACTCAGCTGCTTTGCTGACTTCCTAACGTTGTTGTTTTATCGAGCTTGATTTATCACTGCTTTATTCATCTAAATTGATGACAACTGAATCTTAACTAAATGCATGTCCATAAAATTGACAGCGCCTGAAACTAGGAGCTATAATAGGTAGTGCGTTTGCGACTGTGAGTTAGGGAAGAGATTGATGCTTGATAATAAACATGTAGACAGTTGCTGAAATGGATATTGACGATGTGTACGAAATAAGCGAGTAGAAAGCAAACAGGTAAGTTTGTAAAGTAGGCATAAGTCCAAGTCCAGGTAATTTTGAGTAAACCAACAGGAATAGCAACATAGGCGTGTGCTTATTTCTCAAACTTCGCCATAATTTCCTGTTAACTAATCTATCTCCATGTTTCTATTATACTTGGTTGATTATAATATTTCTTATATATTATGGTCGCAATGCCGAATTCTTCAAAATGAATGTAATGAATTTTGGTAGGCAATTATAGGTAATATGATGTATTTTAATGGTATCTCAAAGTTTTACAAGTTGTTGATGTTTTCTGGCAGTGATTTATGAAGTATGGATAAACTTTCGGTGATCGATTGTTGAAGTTCGTGAATGAAGAAAGAGAGCGGAAAGTGAATATATGTTGACCGGGCTAGGGCGAATCAGTACAATAGTAAATTATGACTTTAGTCTTGGAGTACTCCATTTTTTCTTTTTATAGACATCTGCACACCATCTTGTGATGCCAGTGCGACATGCTCCAGCTCTGTATGTACCTGTAATGCTGGTTATACTGGGAATGGGTATACTTGCACAGGTATGATGTTTCATAGGTCGATTCGCAATGCTCACTTTCTTTGTCTATTCTACCGACTATATCATGGATAACTCTCTAGAAGTTTTGTTTCACTTAGAGATATTTTGAGCCACTTATAATAACATTTTTTTAAAACATATTTCGGCAAATTTTAATGAGAACTATTACTAATCAAAAATGTAGTTGATTTGATTAATAACTTTTGTTCTTTTCAATACAACAAGTCACATTATTCGATGTTGATGGGATTGACTTTCCTCTATCTACGTTGTAGAGCAAGTCAAAAAACTTGAATAATTTTTAACTGCTTTTGACTAATCCAGTTGTCTGTACGATACTTATATAGATGTGTGGCTTTTGTTGATTTTTGGATAAGCTTCTTAACAACGTTGTCGAACGCACACAAGTATATGAAGAAACTATCGCTCTAGGTCCTTGTATCTGGTGTAAAGCAGAACACAAGGCATAAACTGCCATATACGTATGCATTAAGGATATTTGAAGGATAATGTGCGCGCAACCTAGTGCAAAAAAAGTCGTTTTGATGACCATGGATTTAATAGTTTCAGAAGGATCTGCTTCCACTCATTAAGTTTTAATGCTTACTTCCTGTACTTAGATATCGACAAGTGTACTCTAGAAACGCATAATTGCCATGCCAATGCTGCTTGCACAAATAATACAGGATCATTCACTTGCGCCTGTAATGTTAGTTATTCAAGAAATGGAGTAACTTGTACCGATAAGATCATTTTTAATTATACTCAGGCAGTTATTGTGGTAGAGTCATCCAAAAGATAAATATTCATCCGATATCTACATATTCTCACAAGAAAATGTCCTTTTTGCTATCAATGTTCTTGAGAGAGAATTTTATTCGGTGAGAAACTAAAACAACTGGATTTGATTTTAGATAAGAACGAATGTACGGAAGGAACACATAATTGCCATGCCAATGCTGCGTGCACAAATACTGCAGGATCATTCACTTGCGCTTGTAACCCTGGTTATTCAGGAGATGGAATAACATGTACCGGTATGATAATTTTGAATTTTACTCAAGCAGTTATTCTGGTAGACTCATGCAAAAGATAATATTCATCCGATATCTACATACTCTCACAAGAAAATGCCTTTTTTTGCTGTTGCTTTTCTTGAGAGAGTATTATATCTGATAAGAAGCTGAAACAACTGGATTTGATTTTAGATAAGAACGAATGTACGGAAGGAACACATAATTGCAATGCCAATGCTGCGTGCACAAATACTGCAGGATCATTCACTTGCGCTTGTAACCCTGGTTATTCAGGAGATGGAATAACATGTACCGGTATGATTATTTTGAATTTTTCTCAAGCAGTTATTCTGGTAGACTCATGCAAAAGATAATATTCATCCGATATCTACATACTCTCACAGGAAAATGCCTTTTTCTGCTGTTGCTTTTCTTGAGAGAGTATTATATCTGATAAGAAGCTGAAACAACTGGATTTGATTTTAGATAAGAACGAATGTACGGAAGGAACACATAATTGCCATGCCAATGCTGCGTGCACAAATACTGATGGATCATTCACTTGCGCTTGTAACCGTGGTTATTCAGGAGATGGAATAACATGTACCGGTATGATAATTTTGAATTTTACTCAAAGTTATTCTGGTAGACTCTTGCAAAAGATAATATTCATCCGATATCTACATACTCTCACAAGAAAATGCCTTTTTTGCTGTTGCTTTTCTTGAGAGAGTATTATATCTGATAAGAAGCTGAAACAACTGGATTTGATTTTAGATAAGAACGAATGTACGGAAGGAACACATAATTGCCATGCCAATGCTGCGTGCACAAATTCTGCAGGATCATTTACTTGCGCTTGTAACCCTGGTTATTCAGGAGATGGAATAACATGTACCGGTATGATTATTTTGAATTTTTCTCAAGCAGTTATTCTGGTAGACTCATGCAAAAGATAATATTCTCCGATATCTACATACTCTCACAAAAATTACCTTTTTTTGCTGTTGCTTTTCTTGAGAGAGTATTATATCTGATAAGAAGCTGAAACAACTGGATTTGATTTTAGATAAGAACGAATGTACGGAAGGAACACATAATTGCCATGCCAATGCTGCGTGCACAAATACTGCAGGATCATTCACTTGCGCTTGTAACCGTGGTTATTCAGGAGATGGAATAACATGTAACGGTATGATAATTTTGAATTTTACTCAAGGAGTTATTCTGGTAGACTCAACCAAAAGATTAATATTCATCCGACATCTACATACTTTCACAAGAAAATTACATTTTTGTTATCAATGTTCTTGATAGAGAGTTGTATCTGGTAAGAAGCTGAAAGAACTTGATTTGATTTTAGATATCAACGAATGTACGGCTGGAACACATAATTGCCATGCCAATGCTACTTGCGCAAATACCGCAGGATCATTCACTTGCGCTTGTAATGGTGGTTTAACCGGAGATGGAACAACATGTAGCGGTAAGCTTTTTGTTACTTATATCCTGTCTTTTTTTTAGTTATACAGTAGTCTGATATTTTTATGGACAATTTTATATGGGCGTAATTTTTGTTTACGAGACTCGATTTTTCAAGGAAAGTTGATTCGGAGAAGCTAAGTTGACAAGTGTGAGTCCATTAGGATTGGCGGGAATTGAACTGAGGGACTTTATCTTTGCCCCACTTTCATCTCTCTAGACTCTATAATAGGGTTACCACTGGTTCAAATATCACGACATGTTCTTTTGGTACCTCTAAGTCACCTTTTTCACATGTTTTTATTAGTAATAGGACCAGATCATTTCGTCGCCTCTCTGCAGTTTTCATGGTTACATCATTTGTTGTCCTTTCAACTCTGGGCAGTTTGTTGTTTGCTTATTTCCTTCACGTTAGAGCTAAGCATTTGGAAAGGAGGTTTACGCATTGTTTCTTGAGTTTAAGAGGTAGTAGCGTGTGTTGATTTGGGAGTGTACACAAAATGGAGGCTGATTGTATACAGTTTGTGGACAGCGATGTTTTTGTTTCTACTCAGCTGCTTTGCTGACTTCCTAACGTTGTTGTTTTATCGAGCTTGATTTATCACTGCTTTATTCATCTAAATTGATGACAACTGAATCTTAACTAAATGCATGTCCATAAAATTGACAGCGCCTGAAACTAGGAGCTATAATAGGTAGTGCGTTTGCGACTGTGAGTTAGGGAAGAGATTGATGCTTGATAATAAACATGTAGACAGTTGCTGAAATGGATATTGACGATGTGTACGAAATAAGCGAGTAGAAAGCAAACAGGTAAGTTTGTAAAGTAGGCATAAGTCCAAGTCCAGGTAATTTTGAGTAAACCAAACAGGCAACATAGCGTGTGCTTATTTCTCAAACTTCGCCATAATTTCCTGTTAACTAATCTATCTCCATGTTTTATTATACTTGGTTGATTATAATATTTCTTATATATTATGGTCGCAATGCCGAATTCTTCAAAATGAATGTAATGAATTTTGGTAGGCAATTATAGGTAATATGATGTATTTTAATGGTATCAAAGTTTTACAAGTTTGTTTGATGATTTCTTGGCAGTGATTTATGAAGTATGGATAAACTTTCGGTGATCGATTGTTGAAGTTCGTGAATGAAGAAAGAGAGCGGAAAGTGAATATATGTTGACCGGGCTAGGGCGAATCAGTACAATAGTAAATTATGACTTTAGTCTTGGAGTACTCCATTTTTTCTTTTTATAGACATCTGCACACCATCTTGTGATGCCAGTGCGACATGCTCCAGCTCTGTATGTACCTGTAATGCTGGTTATACTGGGAATGGGTATACTTGCACAGGTATGATGTTTCATAGGTCGATTCGCAATGCTCACTTTCTTTGTCTATTCTACCGACTATATCATGGATAACTCTCTAGAAGTTTTGTTTCACTTAGAGATATTTTGAGCCACTTATAATAACATTTTTTAAAACATATTTCGGCAAATTTTAATGAGAACTATTACTAATCAAAAATGTAGTTGATTTGATTAATAACTTTGTTCTTTTCAATACAACAAGTCACATTATTCGATGTTGATGGGATTGACTTTCCTCTATCTACGTTGTAGAGCAAGTCAAAAAACTTGAATAATTTTTAACTGCTTTTGACTAATCCAGTTGTCTGTACGATACTTATATAGATGTGTGGCTTTTGTTGATTTTTGGATAAGGCTTCTTAACAACGTTGTCGAACGCACACAAGTATATGAAGAAACTATCGCTCTAGGTCCTTGTATCTGGTGTAAAGCAGAACACAAGGCATAAACTGCCATATACGTATGCATTAAGGATATTTGAAGGATAATGTGCGCGCAACCTAGTGCGAAAAAAGTCGTTTTGATGACCATGGATTTAATAGTTTCAGAAGGATCTGCTTCCACTCATTAAGTTTTAATGCTTACTTCCTGTACTTAGATATCGACAAGTGTACTCTAGAAACGCATAATTGCCATGCCAATGCTGCTTGCACAAATAATACAGGATCATTCACTTGCGCCTGTAATGTTAGTTATTCAAGAAATGGAGTAACTTGTACCGATAAGATCATTTTTAATTATACTCAGGCAGTTATTGTGGTAGAGTCATCCAAAAGATAAATATTCATCCGATATCTACATATTCTCACAAGAAAATGTCCTTTTTGCTATCAATGTTCTTGAGAGAGAATTTTATTCGGTGAGAAACTAAAACAACTGGATTTGATTTTAGATAAGAACGAATGTACGGAAGGAACACATAATTTGCCATGCCAATGCTGCGTGCACAAATACTGCAGGATCATTCACTTGCGCTTGTAACCCTGGTTATTCAGGAGATGGAATAACATGTACCGGTATGATAATTTTGAATTTTACTCAAGCAGTTATTCTGGTAGACTCATGCAAAGATAATATTCATCCGATATCTAATACTCTCACAAGAAAATGCCTTTTTTTGCTGTTGCTTTTCTTGAGAGAGTATTATATCTGATAAGAAGCTGAAACAACTGGATTTGATTTTAGATAAGAACGAATGTACGGAAGGAACAATAATTGCAATGCCAATGCTGCGTGCACAAATACTGCAGGATCATTCACTTGCGCTTGTAACCCTGGTTATTCAGGAGATGGAATAACATGTACCGGTATGATTATTTTGAATTTTTCTCAAGCAGTTATTCTGGTAGACTCATGCAAAAGATAATATTCATCCGATATCTACATACTCTCACAGGAAAATGCCTTTTTTCTGCTGTTGCTTTTCTTGAGAGAGTATTATATCTGATAAGAAGCTGAAACAACTGGATTTGATTTTAGATAAGAACGAATGTACGGAAGGAACACATAATTGCCATGCCAATGCTGCGTGCACAAATACTGATGGATCATTCACTTGCGCTTGTAACCGTGGTTATTCAGGAGATGGAATAACATGTACCGGTATGATAATTTTGAATTTTACTCAAGGAGTTATTCTGGTAGACTCTTGCAAAAGATAATATTCATCCGATATCTACATACTCTCACAAGAAAATGCCTTTTTTGCTGTTGCTTTTCTTGAGAGAGTATTATATCTGATAAGAAGCTGAAACAACTGGATTTGATTTTAGATAAGAACGAATGTACGGAAGGAACACATAATTGCCATGCCAATGCTGCGTGCACAAATTCTGCAGGATCATTTACTTGCGCTTGTAACCCTGGTTATTCAGGAGATGGAATAACATGTACCGGTATGATTATTTTGAATTTTTCTCAAGCAGTTATTCTGGTAGACTCATGCAAAAGATAATATTCCTCCGATATCTACATACTCTCACAAGAAATTACCTTTTTTGCTGTTGCTTTTCTTGAGAGAGTATTATATCTGATAAGAAGCTGAAACAACTGGATTTGATTTTAGATAAGAACGAATGTACGGAAGGAACACATAATTGCCATGCCAATGCTGCGTGCACAAATACTGCAGGATCATTCACTTGCGCTTGTAACCGTGGTTATTCAGGAGATGGAATAACATGTAACGGTATGATAATTTTGAATTTTACTCAAGGAGTTATTCTGGTAGACTCAACCAAAAGATTAATATTCATCCGACATCTACATACTTTCACAAGAAAATTACATTTTTGTTATCAATGTTGTTGATAGAGAGTTGTATCTGGTAAGAAGCTGAAAGAACTTGATTTGATTTTAGATATCAACGAATGTACGGCTGGAACACATAATTGCCATGCCAATGCTACTTGCGCAAATACCGCAGGATCATTCACTTGCGCTTGTAATGGTGGTTTAACCGGAGATGGAACAACATGTAGCGGTAAGCTTTTTGTTACTTATATCCTGTCTTTTTTTTAGTTATACAGTAGTCTGATATTTTATGGACAATTTTATATGGGCGTAATTTTTGTTTACGAGACTCGATTTTTCAAGGAAAGTTGATTCGGAGAAGCTAAGTTGACAAGTGTGAGTCCATTAGGATTGGCGGGAATTGAACTGAGGGACTTTATCTTTGCCCACTTTCATCTCTAGACTCTATAATAGGGTTACCACTGGTTCAAATATCACGACATGTTCTTTTGGTACTCTAAGTCACCTTTTTCACATGTTTTATTAGTAATAGGACCAGATCATTTCGTCGCCTCTCTGCAGTTTTCATGGTTACATCATTTGTTGTCCTTTCAACTCTGGCAGTTTGTTGTTTGCTTATTTCCTTCACGTTAGAGCTAAGCATTTGGAAAGGAGGTTTACGCATTGTTTCTTGAGTTTAAGAGGTAGTAGCGTGTGTTGATTTGGAGTGTACACAAAATGGAGGCTGATTGTATACAGTTTGTGGACAGCGATGTTTTTGTTTTACTCAGCTGCTTTGCTGACTTCTAACGTTGTTGTTTTATCGAGCTTGATTTATCACTGCTTTATTCATCTAATTGATGACAACTGAATCTTAACTAAATGCATGTCCATAAAATTGACAGCGCCTGAACTAGGAGCTATAATAGGTAGTGCGTTTGCGACTGTGAGTTAGGGAGATTGATGCTTGATAATAAACAGTAGACAGTTGCTGAAATGGATATTGACGATGTGTCGAAATAAGCGAGTAGAAAGCAAACAGGTAAGTTTGTAAAGTAGGCATAAGTCAAGTCCAGGTAATTTTGAGTAACCAACAGGAATAACAACATAGGCGTGTGCTTATTTCTCAAACTTCGCCATAATTTCCTGTTAACTAATCTATCTCCATGTTTCTATTATACTTGGTTGTTAAATATTCTTATATATTATGGTCGCAATGCGAATTCTTCAAAATGAATGTAATGAATTTGGTAGGCAACAATAGAATATGAGTATTTAACGGTATCTCAAAGTTTTACAAGTTGTTGATTTTTTGGCAGTGATTTATGAAGTATGGATAAACTTCGGTGATCGATGTTGAAGTTCGTGAATGAAGAAAGAGCGGAAAGTGAATATATGTTGACCGGGCTAGGGCGAATCAGTACAATAGTAAATTATGACTTTAGTCTTGGAGTACTCCATTTTTTTCTTTTATAGACATCTGCACACATCTTGTGATGCCAGTGCGACATGCTCAGCTCTGTATGTACCTGTAATGCTTATACTGGGAAGGGTATACTTGCACAGGTATGATGTTTCATAGGTCGATTCGCAATGCTCACTTTCTTTGTCTATTCTACCGACTATATCATGGATAACTCTCTAGAAGTTTTGTTTCACTTAGAGATATTTGAGCCACTTATAATAACATTTTTTTAAAACATATTTCGGCAATTTTAATGAGAACTATTACTAATCAAAAATGTAGTTGATTTGATTAATAACTTTTGTTCTTTTCAATACAACAAGTCACATTATTCGATGTTGATGGGATTGACTTTCCTCTATCTACGTTGTAGAGCAAGTCAAAAAACTTGAATAATTTTTACTGCTTTTGACTAATCCAGTTGTCTGTACGATACTTATAGATGTGTGGCTTTTGTTGATTTTGGATAAGGCTTCTTAACAACGTTGTCGAACGACACAAGTATATGAAGAAACTATCGCTCTAGTCTTGTATCTGTGTAAAGCAGAACACAAGGCATAAACTGCATATACGTATGCATTAAGGATATTTGAAGGATAATGTGCGCGCACCTAGTGCAAAAAAAGTCGTTTGATGACCATGATTTAATAGTTTCAGAAGGATCTGCTTCCACTCATTAGTTTTAATGCTTACTTCTGTACTTAGATATCGACAAGTGTACTCTAGAAACGCATAATTGCCATGCAATGCTGCTTGCAAATAATACAGGATCATTCACTTGCGCTGTAATGTTATTCAAAGATGGAGTAACTTGTACCGATAAGATCATTTTTAATTATACTCAGGCATTATTGTGGTAGAGTCATCCAAAGATAAATATTCATCCGATATCTACATATTCTCACAAAAAATGTCCTTTTGCTATCAATGTTCTTGAGAGAGAATTTTATTCGTGAGAAACTAAAAAACTGGATTTGATTTTAGATAAGAACGAATGTACGGAAGGAACACATAATTGCCATGCCAATGCTGCGTGCAAATACTGCAGGATCATTCACTTGCGCTTGTAACCTGGTTATTCAGGAGATGAATAACATGTACCGGTATGATAATTTGAATTTACTCAAGCAGTTATTCTGGTAGACTCATGCAAAAGATAATATTCATCCGATATCTACATACTCTCAAGAAAATGCTTTTTTGCTGTTGCTTTCTTGAGAGATTATATCTGATAAGAAGCTGAAACAACTGGATTTGATTTTAGATAAGAACGAATGTACGGAAGGAACACATAATTGCCATGCAATGCTGCGTGTGCAAATACTGCAGGATCATTCACTTGCGCTTGTAACGCTGGTTATTCAGGAGATGGAATAACATGTACGTATGATTAATTTGATTTTTCTCAAGCAGTTTTCTGGTAGATCATGCAAAAGATAATATTCATCGATATCTACATACTCTCACAAGAAAATGCCTTTTTTGCTGTTGCTTTTCTGAGAGAGTATTATATCTGATAAGAAGCTGAAACAACTGGATTTGATTTTAGATAAGAACGAATGTACGGAAGGAACACATAATTGCATGCCAATGCTGCGTGCACAAATACTGCAGGATCATTCACTTGCGCTTGTAACCTGGTTATTCAGGAGATGGAATAACATGTACCGGTATGATATTTTGAATTTTTCTCAAGCAGTTATTCTGGTACTCATGCAAAAGATAATATTCATCCGATATCTACATACTCTCACAAGAAAATGCTTTTTTGCTGTTGCTTTCTTGAGAGAGTATTATATCTGATAAGAAGCTGAAACAACTGGATTTGATTTTAGATAGAACGAATGTACGGAGGAACACATAATTGCCATGCCAATGCTGCGTGCACAAATCTGCAGGATCATTCACTTGCGCTTGTAACCGTGGTTATTCGGAGATGGAATACATGTACCGGTATGATAATTTTGAATTTTACTCAGAGTATTTCTGGTAGACTCTTGCAAGATATTCATCCGATATCTACATACTCACAAGAAATGCCTTTTTTGCTGTTGCTTTTCTTGAGAGGTATTATATTGATAAGAAGCTGAAACAACTGGATTTGATTTTAATAAGAACGAATGTACGGAAGGAACACATAATTGCCATGCAATGCTGTGCACAAATTCTGCAGGATCATTACTTGCTTGTAACCTGGTTATTCAGGAGATGGAATAACATGTACCGGTATGATAATTTTGAATTTACTCAAGCATTATTCTGGTAGACTCTGCAAGATAATATTCATCCGATATCTACATACTCTCACAAGAAAATTACCTTTTTTTGCTGTTGCTTTTCTTGAGAGAGTATTATATCTGATAAGAAGCTGAAACAACTGGATTTGATTTTAGATAAGAACGAATGTACGGAAGGAACACATAATTGCCATGCCAATGCTGCGTGCACAAATACTGCAGGATCATTCACTTGCGCTTGTAACCGTGGTTATTCAGGAGATGGAATAACATGTAACGGTATGATAATTTTGAATTTTATCAAGGAGTTATTCTGGTAGACTCACCAAAAGATTAATATTCATCCGACATCTCATACTTTCACAAGAAAATTACATTTTTGTTATCAATGTTCTTGATAGAGAGTTGTATCTGGTAAGAAGCTGAAAGAACTTGATTTGATTTTAGATATCAACGAATGTACGGCTGGAACACATAATTGCCATGCCAATGCTACTTGCGCAAATACCGCAGGATCATTCACTTGCGCTTGTAATGGTGGTTTAACCGGAGATGGAACAACATGTAGCGGTAAGCTTTTTGTTACTTATATCCTGTCTTTTTTTTAGTTATACAGTAGTCTGATATTTTATGGACAATTTTATATGGGCGTAATTTTTTGTTTACGAGACTCGATTTTTCAAGGAAAGTTGATTCGGAGAAGCTAAGTTGACAAGTGTGAGTCCATTAGGATTGGCGGAATTGAACTGAGGGACTTTATCTTGCCCCACTTTCATCTCTCTAGACTCTATAATAGGGTTACCACTGGTTCAAATATCACGACATGTTCTTTTGGTACCTCTAAGTCACCTTTTTCACATGTTTTTATTAGTAATAGGACCAGATCATTTCGTCGCCTCTCTGCAGTTTTCATGGTTACATCATTTGTTGTCCTTTCAACTCTGGGCAGTTTGTTGTTTGCTTATTTCCTTCACGTTAGAGCTAAGCATTTGGAAAGGAGGTTTACGCATTGTTTCTTGAGTTTAAGAGGTAGTAGCGTGTGTTGATTTGGGAGTGTACACAAAATGGAGGCTGATTGTATACAGTTTGTGGACAGCGATGTTTTTGTTTCTACTCAGCTGCTTTGCTGACTTCCTAACGTTGTTGTTTTATCGAGCTTGATTTATCACTGCTTTATTCATCTAAATTGATGACAACTGAATCTTAACTAAATGCATGTCCATAAAATTGACAGCGCCTGAAACTAGGAGCTATAATAGGTAGTGCGTTTGCGACTGTGAGTTAGGGAAGAGATTGATGCTTGATAATAAACATGTAGACAGTTGCTGAAATGGATATTGACGATGTGTACGAAATAAGCGAGTAGAAAGCAAACAGGTAAGTTTGTAAAGTAGGCATAAGTCCAAGTCCAGGTAATTTTGAGTAAACCAACAGGAATAGCAACATAGGCGTGTGCTTATTTCTCAAACTTCGCCATAATTTCCTGTTAACTAATCTATCTCCATGTTTCTATTATACTTGGTTGTTTATAATATTTCTTATATATTATGGTCGCAATGCCGAATTCTTCAAAATGAATGTAATGAATTTTGGTAGGCAACAATAGGTAATATGATGTATTTTAACGGTATCTCAAAGTTTTACAAGTTGTTGATGTTTTCTGGCAGTGATTTATGAAGTATGGATAAACTTTCGGTGATCGATTGTTGAAGTTCGTGAATGAAGAAAGAGAGCGGAAAGTGAATATATGTTGACCGGGCTAGGGCGAATCAGTACAATAGTAAATTATGACTTTAGTCTTGGAGTACTCCATTTTTTCTTTTGTTAGAGATCTGCACACCATCTTGTGATGCCAGTGCGACATGCTCCAGCTCTGTATGTACTTGTAATGCTGGTTATACTGGGAATGGATATAATTGCACAGGTATGATTTTTGTAGGTCGATTTGCAATGCTCACTTTCTTTGTCTGTTCTACCGACTTTATCATGGATAACCCTCTATTTTGAGGCACTTATAGTAAAATATATTTTAGATATATTTGGGCCAATTTTAATGAGAACTATTACTAATCAAATATGTAGTTGATTTGGTTAATAACTTTTGTTCTTCTCAATACAACCATTCCCATTATTCGATGTTGATGGGATTGACTTTCCTCTATCTACGTTAAAGCGCAAGTCAAGGAACTTGAATAATTTTTAGCTGATTTTGACTAATCCAGTCGTCTGCACGATACTTTTATCAATGTGTGGCCTTTTGTTGATTTTTGGATAAAGCTTTTTAACAACTTTGTCGAACACACACAAGTTTATGCAGAAACTATCGCTCTAGGTCCTTGTATCTGGTTTAAAGCAAAACACAAGGCATTAGCTAACACATAGTTATGCATTAAGGATATTTGAAGGATTATGTACGCACTAAATAATGTAAAAAAAGTTGTTTGGATGACCATGGATGTAATAGATTCAGAAGGATCTGATTCCACTCATAAAGTTTTGATGCTTACTTCCTGTATTTAGATATCGACGAGTGTACTCTAGAAACGCATAATTGCCATGCCAATGCTACTTGCACAAATACCGCAGGATCATTCACTTGCGCTTGTAATATTGGCTTTACCGGAGATGGAATAACATGTACCGGTGAGTCTTTTCTTATTTAGAAATAATCTAGTTTAGTTAGTCACGAGGAAGGCGGAAATTTCTCGCTCTTAGCCCATTTGTTCATTATTTCGCAGATTTCTGCTTCTAAATATCCTTTGCCTAGTTTTATTCAACTAAGGGACCTGATCTTAGCCACATTTTCAACTGTCTGCTTCCCGAGCAATACAATGAAAATAGACTTGATACTAGTGTGAACACAGGACATGTGCCATTTTGCCTTTAAACAAACGTTGAGACAAATTCAGTATAATGATAGTGATAGGAAGGTTTCTTGAGATGGGTTTGTCATTATGCTTTGAGTTTTGGAGTACTCCTTTTTCCCTTTTGTTAGACATTTGTACACCATCTTGCCATGAGAATGCGACATGCTCCAGCTCTGTATGTGCTTGTAATGCTGGTTATACTGGGGATGGATATAATTGTACAGGTGAGGTGTTCTATAGGTCGATTCGCAATGCTCACTTTCTTTGTCTATTCTACCGACTATATCATGGATAACTCTCTAGAAGTTTTGTTTTACTTAGAGATATTTTGAACCACTTATAATAAAATTGATTTTAGATATATTTGGGCCAATTTTAATGAGAACTATTACTAATCAAATATGTAGTTGATTTGGTTAATAACTTTTGTTCTTTTCAATACAACCATTCCCATTATTCGATGTTGATGGGATTGACTTTCCTCTATCTACGTTAAAGCGCAAGTCAAAGAAGTTGAATAATTTTTAGCTGCTATTGACTAATCCAGTCGTCTGCACGATACTTTTATAAATGTGTTGCCTTTTGTTGATTTTTGGATAAAGCTTTTTGACAACTTTGTCGAACACACACAAGTTTATGCAGAAACTATCGCTCTAGGTCCTTGTATCTGGTTTAAAGCAAAACACAAGGCATTAGCTAACACATAGTTATGCATTAAGGATATTTGAAGGATTATGTACGCACTAAATAATGTAAAAAAAGTTGTTTGGATGACCATGGATGTAATAGATTCAGAAGGATCTGATTCCACTCATAAAGTTTTGATGCTTACTTCCTGTATTTAGATATCGACGAGTGTACTCTAGAAGCGCATAATTGCCATGCCAATGCTACTTGCACAAATACCGCAGGATCATTCACTTGCGCTTGTAATATTGGCTTTACCGGAGATGGAATAACATGTACCGGTGAGTCTTTTCTTATTTAGAAATAATCTAGTTTAGTTAGTCACGAGGAAGGCGGAAATTTCTCGCTCTTAGCCCATTTGTTCATTATTTCGCAGATTTCTGCTTCTAAATATCCTTTGCCTAGTTTTATTCAACTAAGGGACCTGATCTTAGCCACATTTTCAACTGTCTGCTTCCCGAGCAATACAATGAAAATAGACTTGATACTAGTGTGAACACAGGACATGTGCCATTTTGCCTTTAAACAAACGTTGAGACAAATTCAGTATAATGATAGTGATAGGAAGCTTTCTTGAGATGGGTTTGTCATTGTGCCTTGAGTTTTGGAGTACTCCTTTTTCCCTTTTGTTAGACATTTGTACACCATCTTGCCATGATAATGCGACATGCTCCAATTCTGTATGTGCTTGTAATGCTGGTTATACTGGGAATGGATATAATTGTACAGGTAAGGTGAACTATAGGCTGATTTTCAATGCTCATATTCTACCTCTGCTCTACGTACTTTATCAATAATGGCTTTCAAGCCATTTGCCTTGGTTTGCGTGCTATCTACTTTAATACTTTTAGACTAGTATATTTGTTTATAGCATGCTTATTTCATCTATTTGTAAACGAACGGCACTCATTAGCTAGTTCTAGAAAGCCGCTTGTTCTAGTGTAGGGAAAGACCAAATTTTGTTCTGAATGATGTCTTGCCAATGGCTTTTACCCAAAAGGCAAATTATGATGTTGGATAGCTTGTGTTTTGATTAAATTCACGTCAGTTTTGTAATAAATCTATTTCGATGCAATTCTGTGACGGATTCAATGTAATGTACACTGTTGCACCAAAACTATGACTGTTCAAGGATGTCATTATCCTTTTGAACGTTATCGCATTGTATTCTCTTCTATTAGCATAAGTTTAAATAAAGAAACTTGATTATTTCAGAATATCTCGAGACTAATTGATTTGACATTATGATTCTTTTCTACATGTTGAGCCTTGTGTTTATTTGAGAACCCATTTTAAGTATGCTTAAAGCGTGAAATAGGCCGATCTGGCATCCCATAACAACGATATATGTATATGCACAACTTTTTGTTTCTGTTCCTTACATTCTATAGCCGTTTTTGTTTTTATGTTATAATCATGTTTTCGGGTAAAGATCATACTTTTGGATTTGACTCCAGATAAAGACGCGTGTTCAGAGGGAACACATAACTGCAGTACCAATGCTGCGTGCACAAATACTGCAGGATCATTCACTTGTGCTTGTAACCCTGGTTATTCAGGAGATGGAATAACATGTACCGGTATGATAATTTTGAATTTTACTCAAGCAGTTATTCTGGTAGACTCATGCAAAAGATAAATAATATTCATCCGATATCTACAAACTCCCACAAGAAAATGCTCTTTTTGCTATCAATGTTCTTGAGAGAGAATTGTATCTGGTAAGAAGCTGAAAGAACTTGATTTGATTTTAGATATCAACGAATGTACGGGTGAAACACATAACTGCCATGCCAATGCTGTGTGCACCAATACCGCAGGATCATTCACTTGCGCTTGTAATGGTGGTTATTCAGGAGATGGAATAACATGTACCGGTATGCTAATTTTAAGTTTTACTGAAGCAGTTATTGTGGTAGACTCATCCAAAAGATAAATATTCATCCGATATCTACAAACTCCCACGAGAAAATGCCCTTTTTGCTATCAATGTTCCTGAGAGAGAATTGTATCTGGTAAGAAGCTGAAAGAACTTGATTTGATTTTAGATATCAACGAATGTACGAGTGGAACACATAACTGCCATGCCAAGGCTGCGTGCACAAATACTGCAGGATCATTCACTTGCGCTTGTAATGGTGGTTATTCAGGAAAAGGAGTAATTTGTACCGGTATGGTGATTTTAATTTTTACGCAGGCAGTTATTGTGGTAGAGTCATTCAAAAGATTAATATTCATCCGATATCTACATACTATTGCAAGGAAATGCTCTTTTTGCTGTCAATGTTCTTGACAGAGAATTTTATTCGGTAAGAAACTGAAACAACTGGATTTGATTTTAGATATCAACGAATGTACGAGTGGAACACATAACTGCCATGCCAAGGCTGCGTGCACAAATACTGCAGGATCATTCATTTGCGCTTGTAAGACTGGTTATACAGGAAATGGACGAGTTTGTACTGGTAAGGAGATGCTAGTGATGTTCTCTTATGCACTAATGCATATTCTTCATCACCTCTTTTTCACCACATATTTTCTTCATAAGACGTGGAATAATGTAAATGCTTTAACGCTCTTTTTTAGGAACGTATCATGATTGTATGTTTGTCTGTGTTTTCTTTTTCTTTCTATTTTTAAATTCCATAGCACGTGATTTGTGTTACTGTCTATCTTTTGCTGATATATTTTAGCAACCTAACTACTATAACTTAGAGACTGTTTTTACCAATTGGTCTAGTATGCTGTTTTTTCTACGTAATTTTAATAACCTCTGCTCCTTCTTGTAGCCCTGCTGGGTCCTCAGTTTTTTCCATACAGCAAGTCATCTTTCTTCACAAATACGGATGATGGATACAGATCAATTTATATAGCATCTGGAATTCCTCTTGGCAGGAGTATTTACAAGAGAGTACATGTTAGTCATTTAATCATTGTTTCTTATTCTCTGCGAATGCAATTTTTAAGGTTGATTCTGGGCCTTCTGTTACACATTCAAAATAGTCTACTACATCCCATGATTCATGTAGACATGACGATCATTGTGAAAACTTTGTATGGATAGAAGAAGTATTAATATGTATAGATTACGACAAAGGCCGATCTAAAGAGAGTGAATTTTTTATTCCAGCAAGGCTAGGTAAAAGAAGCAACGGAAGCCCCGTCCTTAGATTGTGATATTGCAAAATGTTCACAAAATTTCAAGTAAAGAATTAATTTTTTCACAAATACTCTTTCCTTAAAGATATGTGCCAATGGAAAATTAAGCTTTGGAGGACGTGCAAAATGCCAGCCATCGAGCAATAGTTTCAAATGGGAGAACAATATCCTCGCTCCATTTTGGGCTGATGTGGACTTCCGAGGCGGCGAAGGATATATTGCCTATTCAGTTCATTACCAGCAGATGACAGATTCTACTTCACTAGAGCTGTTTAAGGAAACTAAGAACTACATTGTGACTCATGGAGGTGATGAGAGCTTTAGTCCATCGATGGTCCTTGTAGTCACTTGGGTCAAAGGTGCACCATACTATTACAAAAACTACCTCGGAACCAACCAGGTGACGACAATTTGCGTTACAATTTAATTTTATCTTCACATGCTTATCCATTATGATTTCACGCATTTTCATCGCCTCTGACTCTTAAAAGGCTTACGCTTGCTAAAGTTGACTTACGACTGATTTGCTTTCTGTTTTCTTATTCAGTTTGTATCCTTCCAAGTGAACGTGGCGACGGATGGAGGATCAACCTACGTGAGCTACGTTTATGAACACCAATCAATGCTCTGGCAAGAAGAATGGCGCCCTGTTAGAGTTGGATACAAGTTTGGTGACAAATTTCTAGAAACCAAACTGAATGGCGACGGGACACCAAAAGCTTTCCGCTATGATGCAGTCATTGGAAATACTGGTAAAGAAGGTCGTTGGTTATGGAAGCTTAGTGAAAAAGTGCCAAATGAAGGTGCAATATGCAATGCTTGGTTCTTAACCCAACCTGGTCATGGGTACATCAGTGCTATTCAGAGCGCACCCAGAAACGATTGTCCTTGCACTCTATTCCAGATGTGGTTTGACAGGCGGTATCGGTATCACAG
The DNA here is from genome assembly GCA_003864495.1 of Nemopilema nomurai. NCBI lineage: Eukaryota > Metazoa > Cnidaria > Scyphozoa > Rhizostomeae > Rhizostomatidae > Nemopilema > Nemopilema nomurai. The sequence continues at coordinate 1,832,441 of PEDN01001352.1, forward strand.
CAGCGAGCCTGGCATCTTCTGCTACAAAACAAGGACCACTGGGTTCTTTTTGTTCTCATCAATATCGTTTCATACGCAATGCTGTTATCGATTGAAATTTGGAACACTGATAAATTACTATGACTCAACGATCTCAACAACGAGAAGCACGATATATATAACGCAAAAATTCAACTGGGTCAGTGTATCATGGAGCTGGTCTTCGAGACGGAGGTCTAGGACCACATCAGAAGCAGATGACAATGCTGCATTCACTTCTTGCTGTATCAAGTCAAATTCATGCAGGCTGTACGAGTTGAAAAGACCTGTCCCTACGTGTTCACATTACCAGCCTCCATTTATGGGTATCACTCAAATGATTCTACTCAAATGATTTTGATGATGCTTTCATTGATTTCTGCTTGAAAATGTGGTTTAACGGAAGTATAACATTCTAGTGACATTATTTGGGCACCATAAAAATATCACAGCAAAACGAATCGAAAGAGTCACTTCCTTTTGGTTGCGATAGAAACAGGAACCCTTTAACGTGAAAATGAATGCTCATTGAAGGATAATGTTGCCGCTCATTGTAGGACTGCTAATGCTGCCCAGTACTGGGAAATTTCTTTAATGCGAATAATCCGTTTGAAGTGGCGGAAAGAGAACGCTTGCATGCTCAAAGCGTGTATGAAATGTATAAGAATGTATGTTTTTCTACAACGTTGTAGAAGTAAACTCTGTTTGTTAGTTTGTCTGCTGTTAGGTCAGTTTTCATTTCATTAACCAGGATTTATGCAATTTTCACAGTTTCACCTTTCTTGCTAACATTTCAATCCGCTAATTTTGCCTGTCTGAAATAATTATGGAACGGTCTTCATCCACTCCAATAACGCATTGAATCTTTTCGAAAGCTTGGTCTGGTGGCGACCCTCACATCACCACACTAGACGGACACACATACACATTCAATGGGATCGGCGACTACATCTTGTTAACAGTGGACAACAGTACCGAATTTACAGTGCACAGCCGTATGAGTTTGGCACACGTTAACGAAAGTACTACTATTGGGGCACCAAAGGCTACTGTATTCTCTGGTTTTGCATTGAAGACAGACCAAGGTCCTTTGGTTGAGATCTATTTGAATGTATCGAGTAAGTTGTCTCATCATTTCCATAAACACTAACTTTGATGAAAAAGTCTGTGCCAACAATGCAGAAAGGTTAGTTCCCCGCAGTAACGTAATCATTGACGGCAATCATCTTTTCTGCAGCGTCAGAAACTCGAGTATTTGTGGAAAGAGAGAGATATGATATAACATTTTTTACGACGCTGAAGACGATCAACGAGACAGATCTACAGCTTTCGACTGCTGGAAATGTAACAAAGTTCAGCGTGTCGTTTGAGTCTGGAGTCGGAGCAACAATAAGCATATTCAAGAAGTTGTTGACGATGGAGTTATTTTGGTCATCATCTTTTATAAACAAGACGCGTGGTCTTTTTGGGGTCAACAACAACAACGCCAATGATGATTTCACCCGGCCAGACGGAAGCACAATACCGATCAATTCAACACAGAGTGAAATCTATTACAACTTTGGCAGCAAATGTAAGTTTGTCATAGAAAAGATCAATGCTTATATTTAAGCTTGAAAAATATGGTAAAAAATTCAAAGCTTTAAGTTTTAGTTGATGTTCTATTTCGCGCCATTTCTGATGCTTACAAGCCCTGCTGTTAGCAATTATCCGCACAAATTGATTTTGATTTCTGAGGAACCCTTCCATGAACACCTGTCTTACTTAAAGAGTGTTAGGAAAGATGCAGCTCTACCGGAAGTAGAATGTATAGAATTAATTGCCCGTTTTTTTACAACGTTGAATATCAAATTTACTTACACTGCAAAAAAGCATTGTGTTGAACATGCCTTTAACTGTCACTGCATCAATTTAAGGGAATGTCACTTTGAACGGCACCCTGTTCAGTCAGCCAGATCCTGAATACGATTCAAGCTTCGTTCCCGGCTTTTTTGACTCACTTGATGACTTGTTTGGAAATAACACGGCGCTGCGAAATAGTGCTCTTGAGATTTGTGGAGCAACACCAAAATTCACCTGTCTATTTGACATTGCTGTTACTGGTGACAGAACGTCAGCCACTGAGAGTCAATCTTCACAAAAGACGTTTGAAACGGAGAAGAAGACCTTGAGTAAGTTTCTGTTTAACTACTCGTGTGATCTTTAGATCTTTTCACTTTAGTCAACAAATCGCTTTATAAAAAGATCATTTTTAGCTTGAAGGTATTTAACGTTTCAATTGCACATCGAAGAAGCATTTTATGTATTGCATAAAAACATGCACGAGAATTCGAGTCAAAATGTTTCATTGCCCGAAGAGGATTAGAAGTAACAGGCTTTATTCCTTAATTTCGTACTTACAGGCGTAAGGTCTATTTTCTAGGCTTGGAGAAATATTCACGACACCTAGTCTTCTTATAAACACGTGTATACTTTATAGAATAAAAAAGGGAGGGTGCTTGCCAAATTCAAGAGAAGGCACACTGATCTTGTTCAGATAGTGTCAAGAACGCAATGTAGCATCTACCGACATCTTCAAGGAAACCGTAAGCCGTATAAGCAGTCAACGTAATTGTGTAAAGCAACTTGCCACATTGATTGACTATCTATTGATTCCATGTCGACATTTCAGGCACGTTCCCACCAACAATAACCGGCCCCAAAACTCTGGTTGTCTATTATGGCTCTAACCACACATTCAAGATTGAAGTCGCTACAAATGCAAGTAATTTGACATACCTCCACCAGGCGAATGGTACAACAATCTCCATGGACAAAGTCACAGGTGTCTTCAAATGGCACGTCAACACAACTGACTTCAAAGTAGACTTAATTGTTACTGATGGCAACAACAACACCGCAACCTTATCGCCCAAGGTAACCTTGTGTAATTGCCAGAACGGAGGAGTTTGTAATTCGTCTCAAAGCAATGAGGAGTTTGAATCAGCGAATACCCTCATAACCTTTGCCGCTTGCGGTTGTCCTAGCAAGTACGAAGGAGCATTCTGTCAAACGGTGGTCAACTTCTGTGAAGAAAGTCCCTGCTACGAGGGCGTAAATTGTACGAATAACGAAACTTCTCTGGCGTCCGATTGTGGACCTTGTCCCAGTGGGTACATTGGGGACGGTCGTAAGTGCTACGGTAAGTGAGCTTTAAAGTGTATGCAGATCCTCGTTACGTAAGAAAACTTGTTGGTGCCATACTCTTTCTTATGGTTGTACCAAACCAATCACATAGCCCAGCTGTTTGCCAATTATTCTACTGATTTTGAGCAGGCTTCAATACAATAACACTAGAGCTTAACTTGATAAGTGCCTTTTGTTGACAGAGGTATAAGCCAAATATTGCAACTTCATTATCGAGAGTGCATTTTGAATTCTCCAAATATAGTGCCACTGCCTTTAGAAGTCTGCTTCCTAAGAGAAAGCTTTGAATATGCAATGAAACCAGGTATGGCAAGACGAATATTATTTTTTTAGACTTCAACGAATGTGTGAACAACGCGAGCAGTTGTCAACAGGTTTGCATAAACACGCTTGGTTCATACAACTGCTCGTGTCGACCCGGCTATCGGCAAATAAATGCGACACACTGTCTGGATATTGATGAATGTACCAGTGGCTCACACAAATGTGACAAAAATGCCTACTGTAACAACACAGACGGTGGATATAACTGCTCATGTGCGAACGGGTTCTCTGGCAACGGGACGGTGTGTGAAGATATCAACGAGTGTGCTATGGGTACCCATAATTGTCATGTCTATGGACATTGTACCAACAATGTTGGGTCTTTCTCGTGCTCATGTAAGAATGGATTCTCCGGTAATGGGCTCAATTGTTCAGGTGAGACAACTATTGCATGAAAGATCTATTTGGTTTTTTCGTCGCGTATCAGGAGGTGGGCAATCACCCAGTTTAATCAATTGGCTTTTGACCAAACAAGCATGAGTTTTTAGCATTTACAGACAGCCCAACCACCAGGCCAGTTCAACTTCTTTACATGTTGAACAGCTCAACTTCAAATTCATTTTTAAAGGTGCTATTTGCGCACATAAATTGGGTACTGTTTGGAGGTTGTGTCTAAGGGTTCGATAAAGACATTTCTGGATTAATGAAAGACGATTTACGAAGATTTATTTGCATTATTCTCCAATAGAACTTTTAGGCATCATCAGAACAGCTAAATAGGTTTTTAGAAATCTTGCTTCAATGATAAATTTCAAACTTTACAAATCTTCTTCCCCAAGATATCAATGAATGCCTGGAAGGGTCTCCTTGTCACACTAACGCAACTTGCAACAACACGATTGGGTCATATACTTGCAGTTGCAAAGATGGGCTAATTGGCGATGGAAAGACAAATTGTGCAGGTTTGTTGCGGGTAGTTGATGGCTGAGGTCTATGTGGCTTAATGTGTTATACCTACTCTCTTTTCTTCTTTATGTTGCCACGGTAGCGATAGTGGCTTTCTTCTTATTTGCTCTCTGCATTTAACGTGCATTTGCTCAATTTTCATTTCCTTAATTGGTTTTATTGTGCAGTTTACTATGTTTGCATTTATTTTTTTCCATCCTGTTGTCTGCAGTTACTTTATCTTCTTTAAGATGGCTTATTCTTACCTCACTACCGAGTCGGTTTTGTGCTTTTTGCTGTTCTCCCTGTTATTTTGTTCATATCTACGTAATTTTTACAACTTTATCTTCCCTTTTTCTTTTTCCTCTCTTTTCATCCTTTCCCCCGTATTCTTTTTTCTTTCTTTATCATTTGTATCCTCATTGAGTTTGGCTGTTAATGTAGACAAAAGTCGCTTTACAAAGACAAAAAGCCTTGTTGAAGAGCCATGATATGACCTAAGCTTGTGCTTTATTTTCTATTGAATTTTGAAAGTAATGTGCATGGTTTGTGCTTTTGCTTAAGCACGTATCGCAGCCAATAGACAAATCTTTTATAGAGCTGCTCCTTATACAACTTTCAGAACTGTGTCCCTTTTTGTGCTTTTCAGACAAGCAGATATGTGCCAGTCTTGGCTGTCATACAAATGCAACTTGCTTTAACAAAGACTGGAAGCATTTTTGTCAATGCAACAAAGGTTTTACTGGCAATGGGACCGTTTGTAATGGTATGTTTCATTTTATGAATCTTTCTCAACAATGATTTCAATTTTTTTTCTGTTCCAAGAGTTTATCTAAATCTCTAATTACATCCAGCTGAAACACTTCACCACAAATAGATATGACATTCCCTTCGTATTTATACTGAATTTTGCTATCTTTTACCAAATTCATTGCAGATATAAATGAATGCAGCACTGGAACACACAACTGCTCTACCGATGCCACATGCACAAACACTGTTGGGGCCCACATTTGTTCATGTAATGTAGGGTTTTCTGGCAACGGCAGAGAGTGCTCTGATATCAACGAATGCATAATAAGCCCGTGTAATGCAAACTCGAGTTGTATCAACACGAAAGGCTCCTTCGCATGCGTCTGTAAATCTGGATACACCGGCAATGGTACCCATTGCGTTGATTTTGATGAATGCACGACCACACCTTGCCATGCCAAGGCAAAATGCCGAAACAGTGTTGGTTCATACTCTTGCGGTTGTATTCAGGGATATACAGGAAACGGAACCTATTGTTCTGATATAAACGAGTGCCTATCGAACCCCTGCCATATCAATGCAACCTGTACCCATGGAATCATGTCTTATAATTGTACTTGCAAATCAGGATTTTCTGGCAATGGTACAATTTGCCTTGATGTAGATGAATGCTTGGCTAGCCCATGTCACATAAATGCTACCTGCCGCAACAATATCGGATCATTCAGTTGTGCCTGCAACTCTGGCTTCACTGGCAATGGCATCACCTGCAGAGGTATATATTAAAAGGCAGCTAGGCGCCACTTAATTATGGCTCTTGTTTTACGACTTATGCCTTATACCTTTGTTGCTCATCCCATGTGTTTTTCGGTACACGCTTTTTTTTATAAGGAACCACTTTATAAGGAACCTACATGTAAAAGGCCGAAATATATAAAGAACTTATACTACTAAAAACGAAATCCTTAAGGAACTTTTCGATTTGAAAATCTTTTATAACTGCAAGCATCAAGAGCTAAAAAGCCCATTCCATTCATTTGCAGCTTATACTCGCATAGATTGTTTGATATTCGTGTGTCAAGTGCTTAATTGAGTAGTTTCCGCATATTATATCTCACCCCTCTCTCTATTAAGTGTTAAGGCTTATTGATGTGCAGTGAAAATTAAGGAACTTTTAAGGAACTTTTGGTACTAAAATCTGATGACTTGGGGTCTACGAATAAGAAGCTTTTGGAACTAGGCCTTGTGGTAGGTTCCTTATAAAAAGCGTGTATCTTTGTAGTATGCTAACATCCAATCAGTACCAATCATTGTCAGTTAGTATCAGTATTAAAGAAATTCAATCAGTACCAATCATTGTCAGTCAGTATCAGTATTAAAGAAATCAAATCAGTACCAATCATTGTCAGTCAGTATCACTATCAATGAAATCAAATCAGTACCAATCATTGTCAGTCAGTATCAGTATTAAAGAAATTCAATCAGCACCAATCATTGTCAGTCAGTATCAGTATCAATGAAATTCAATCAGTACCAATCATTGTCAGTCAGTATCAGTATTAAAGAAATTCAATCAGCACCAATCATTGTCAGTCAGTATCAGTATCAATGAAATTCAATCAGTACCAATCATTGTCAGTCAGTATCAGTATTAAAGAAATTCAATCAGTACCAATCATTGTCAGTCAGTATCAGTATTAAAGAAATTCAATCAGTACCAATCATTGTCAGTCAGTATCAGTATCAATGAAATTCAATCAGTACCAATCATTGTCAGTCAGTATCAGTATCAATGAAATCAAATCAGTACCAATCATTGTCAGTCAGTATCAGTATTAAAGAAATTCAATCAGCACCAATCATTGTCAGTCAGTATCAGTATCAATGAAATTCAATCAGTACCAATCATTGTCAGTCAGTATCAGTATTAAAGAAATTCAATCAGCACCAATCATTGTCAGTCAGTATCAGTATCAATGAAATTCAATCAGTACCAATCATTGTCAGTCAGTATCAGTATTAAAGAAATCAAATCAGTACCAATCATTGTCAGTCAGTATCAGTATCAATGAAATCAAATCAGTACCAATCATTGTCAGTCAGTATCAGTATTAAAGAAATTCAATCAGCACCAATCATTGTCAGTCAGTATCAGTATCAATGAAATTCAATCAGTACCAATCATTGTCAGTCAGTATCAGTATTAAAGAAATTCAATCAGTACCAATCATTGTCAGTCAGTATCAGTATTAAAGAAATTCAATCAGTACCAATCATTGTCAGTCAGTATCAGTATCAATGAAATTCAATCAGTACCAATCATTGTCAGTCAGTATCAGTATCAATGAAATCAAATCAGTACCAATCATTGTCAGTCAGTATCAGTATTAAAGAAATTCAATCAGCACCAATCATTGTCAGTCAGTATCAGTATCAATGAAATTCAATCAGTACCAATCATTGTCAGTCAGTATCAGTATTAAAGAAATTCAATCAGTACCAATCATTGTCAGTCAGTATCAGTATCAATGAAATTCAATCAGTACCAATCATTGTCAGTCAGTATCAGTATTAAAGAAATTCAATCAGCACCAATCATTGTCAGTCAGTATCAGTATTAAAGAAATCCAATCAGTACCAATCATTGTCAGTCAGTATCAGTATTAAAGAAATTCAATCAGTACCTATCATTGTCAGTCAGTATCAGTATTAAAGAAATTCAATCAGTACCTATCATTGTCAGTCAGTATCAGTTTAAATGAAATTCAATCAGTACAATCATTGTCAGTCAGTATCAGTATTAAAGAAATTCAATCAGTACCAATCATTGTCAGTCAGTATCAGTATTAAAGAAATCAAATCAGTACCAATCATTGTCAGTCAGTATCAGTATTAAAGAAATTCAATCAGTACCTATCATTGTCAGTCAGTATCAGTATTAAAGAAATTCAATCAGCACCAATCATTGTCAGTCAGTATCAGTATCAATGAAATTCAATCAGTACCAATCATTGTCAGTCAGTATCAGTTTAAATGAAATTCAATCAGTACCAATCATTGTCAGTCAGTATCAGTATTAAAGAAATTCAATCAGTACCTATCATTGTCAATATCAATAATGACCCCGTTTAATTGAATTTACTTATTTTAGCATCCGCCACTACCAAACCAGTTGTAACGACTCCAACACAATTGCCACCAGGTATTTCCAAGTCTTTAGTGAAGTTTGATGTCAATGGTGTTGATCAGCTGCTATTTGCTTTGTCAACAGTACTGCGAGTTTGTTTTTTAATAACCTTACCTTTTAAAAAAAGCAGTAAAGCTTTTATTGAATTTCCCAGTACAGTGGGCATTTCAATTTGGCATCCACAGATCTCTCGTGCATTCAGTAGCGGAAGAGGTGTTAAATTCTGGCTTGACTAAGGCACACATTTCAACTCGTGTGGCTCAGTTAGCAGAGTCACTGTGACTCAGCTCCAAGTCACTAATTACTCATCCACATTTAATCATCCAAATATTCTTGCCCATCTCTAAATACTGTTACCCTATAAAGTTTTCATGTTTGAAAAATGTTTAGTATTATGTTTTTTAGTCCTTTTTCGGTCATTCCTATTTTTTAATTAGCAAAAATTGAGACAATAGAAACTGTTTTATATTTTTGGGATAGCGTGACTTTTACATCTTGTGTTACTAAAATCAAATTACTTTTCGTCATAGAAAAATTCCAAATTAGGGGCTTCATTACGCTGCCTCATCCTGTTGTAAAAGGAAAGTTGATTAACACGTATGATGCTGCAGTGAAGAAAGACATCATGAATACAAGCTCATACCTATTTATGGAGGTTTCAGAAGCAGCGGAAGAAGCTGTATGTAAAACAGTTGAAGATGTCTTTCTTCTAATTAATACTTCTATAGTCTCCAGGAGCCTTACACGAACCAAAGTTGTTGATTGTCTTCTTCTTAATATCTAGAATTCGTTGCTTTAATGATTTCTCCCAAGCCGATTATACAGGTAGTTGCAGGAGATAATCTTAGAATGAGTTTAATAAACGTCGCAAAGTTGCGAAGCCAAGCTGTCTTTTTCCTTCTTACATGGTCTTGCTAAAGCTCTTAAGCAGACTTATTTACAGCCAGACAACGTCTATTACCTCCTTTGATATGCCTCGTCTTTAAAACAGAGAATTTCATCAAATTACTAAGAATAAATTCAATTTCGTAATATTTGCTGTAAACCCTGTCCGTCATTGTGAAATGTGATACTAAAAACGTTATTGTCTTTTCCTGCACCTGTTTAATAAGACTCACTCGTTTTCAGCTCAACAAAGATATAAAAGCCCAAAGACCAGATGTCCTTAACGTCACTCTTGACAATCTCGGGTAGGTCATGCATCACCACACTCGAACTAGTCTGACTTCTCATTGAATCCTTGGCTTTGCATTCTTGATGGGGCCTTACGAGATAACCCGGAAGCCATGCGCACATCTATTTTGCGAATGCTGAGGGAAAGACAGTGGAAGCAATCTTAGATAGCTTATCAAATTACATAAAATAAACTGTTTTACTATGCAGCTCATAAATAATATGAATTATAGAACAAATCTTCTTCTAAATATTGAAGTTTGTGAACGAGAAAACAAGGGCCTTGCAAGAGTAAACTGACATTAGTAAGGTCGCTTTCTTATATGCAAACTGCATTGCTGGACGTTTGTGTTAGAATTGTTTGTCTTTTAATGTTGACACCAACTTACTCAAAATTCATCTCTCTCTTATCATCTTTCTCAAGGATTGGCAGTTTGGCTGTCAACTTCACGATCCTGTTTACAACGAAACCAAAGGAGACCTTGATACAGATATCATCTTCCATCGAAACGGCATTGAATGGCACTCTTTTAGGAACAAGAATCACTGTGTTTTTTATTGCAGGTAAGCAAAGCAAGCAATAGTGGCATCCCTGATGCTACGCGGCATATAACGGTCTAGATGAGAATATGTCAGGAAAATGATACCTTGCCCGTTTCTCTTCTAATAGCCCATGGGAAGAAATTCAATTAGCAAGATTTTGCTACAGCTTCAGGCTAATCGTTTGCCATAATTTGTCCAATTAAAATCAACTTTCGTAACTGTCTTTTTCAGACAAAGATGAATGTGTTCAAAGCAACATCTGTCATAAAGATGCTAATTGCATCAACGAGTTATACACATACACGTGTAAATGCAAAGACGGCTATGTTGGTGATGGAAAGAGTTGCAAAGTAGAAAGTACGTGTCTTTTTTCGTCTTTGCACAGGGTGCTCGTTTGCATGATTTTGCACCACATCCAGTTTATTGTAACATTTTTGCATCAAAACGAAATTATGCAACGACTTAGACCTCATATAAAGTCAATGAAAAAGAAAACATAGCTTTATTGAGACCAATGCAGTGAAATTTCAAATCTGTTTGTTTTAATCTTAACTCTATTTCATTTGATTAGTCTGTCTAAATTACCATTGCTTTTTGCAAATGGCTATGAGCGTTTGAAATCAAGAGTAAAACTACTTCAATCTTTTTTTACCTTCCCGACAGCGAATAGCCGCGTACTGGCGATAGCATTAACAACGTCGCTTGTTGGCCTTCTTTTGATCATCTTCATAGCAGTTGTGGCTTTTAAACGAAGTAGAAAAGGGAAAGTTGGCATGTAAGTAACTATCATTTTATTTGCGTGTAACTGAATAGAAGGTGTTTAAGGTTGTAAGTTCCAAAGTGGGCTTTTATAGACCTTGTGTGACGTAGTGTGAGAGGAATTCGTTTCTGTACCGCTTCTGAAAGGTTTACATTATGAAGTTTCGCTGCAGATAACCAGACCCTGGTGCCTGATTGGCACTGATCCTAAATCTTTATACAATTTGTCTTTCTGAAAAATGTATCTTTTTCATCAAATCTTTTGAAACTTTTCAGGGCCTTATTGATTTGCCTCGTTATCTTTCTGAAGGGAGACTTGAAATACTAATAAATACCTAGAACCTCTGAGTCCAACAAAAAAAATTTGCAGTATGCCTGACAGAAATAATGGAATAACGCTAAATAGTGGTTTACTCAAGAACTACGAATAGTCTTTTCTTGATCTGCAAGACTCTTTCACGATTTCTGTGATCAAATTTGACGCAAAATGGTCAGAGAAAGATTTTACTTTACGTCATAAACCAATATTTCAACCAAATATTGCAGGTTTTAAAGCATTCGCTGAGGCTACCCTCTTACCTCAAAGCACATCATATCTTCACATAATCATTGTATTCATATACTTCAATATTCTTGTCAAAAAACTGAAGTAACTGATCATGAAGTAGTATTCTTTGCTCATCGTTCAAGTCCATTACCCAGTTATTTTCAAATATTTAAACTTTTGCCAGTGCGCATGTTTTTCACGCAATTTGAGTGTCTTCTTCAATGACACAGGCTACCTCTTACTCACAATAATATTGTTGCTTTTCAGCACTGACGCTACCTACGACCCGTTTGGTGGTAGTCAAGAACTCGAGATGCGTGAAGTTGGGAGTAGCGGACAAAGTTATGCGAAAATAAAGCAATAGGAGCCTGGAAACGAAGATTTGGATAACATCATCAGCAGCCGGCTGCTGATTGGAGCTAGTGAAATATTTTAGGGGGATTTGATTGTAGTAGCCAACTTGTCCATGAAGGTTCTTATTGCAGCTTAGAAGCAGTTACCGCCAATATACTTTTGTAAATATATTTTGTTTCGTCCACAAATAGGCCTACAGTTGGTAGGTGCAACTACTTGTAAAAGTTGGAAGCTACATTTCCTTAAAGTGTACAATAACTCCAAACTTAGTCAGAGCCCAAATGTTGAACCATGAACACAGAAGTATTCAGCTAGGAAGGCTGAGTCACCCTGAGCGTTTTCCATTAAGTTAATATATGACGCAAATCCAGAAGACCTGCATTTTAATACGTACACAATTTGACTTGAAAATGAATTGATCTCCTGTCTTACCACAAAATGTCAATTTTTTGCTTTAAAGGTCCAAGAATCCAGTCAGTTTTCACTTACTTCTTGATTTCTAATGATATTTTTTTACATTCGCTTTTAAATAAATTTAATATTTTCTTCTTGCCAATTTAGCTTTACCCAAAATACCTGCTGAAAGTAAAAAATGTTTTATATCTGCTTCTTAACTAAAAATTCACCAACAGGTCTAAGACCAAGTTTTTACCAGAAATGCACGAAAGCGACAAGTTTATTCCCTATGATAAAAACGGAAAGTTTTTATTTTGGAAAATTTTAAGTAATGCGATCTTTTTTCACAATTGCATTATGGGGGGGCAATGACAATTTGTGCAAAGATCCGATACTAATGCAGGTCGGTGGCGAAACATTGTAACATAATTGTCAAACTGCAGCGGGTTTCCTTTTTTAACGGTATACAGAATGAAAAGGATGGCATCCCCCCTAACTAAAACCTTAAGCCCTCCTTACCCCCCCCCCCCCCTGGAGATATATAGATGCCGTCACTCCTGGGAGATACATGAAATTTGCAAATAAAGAGCTTCTCAAAATGCTTCCTTGAAGCAACAAAAAGTTGATTGTGACCTATCTTTGTAGGTTGTGTTCTCTTTCGAAAAACCAGGTAAACCTCGAAGCTTCTTCAAGATTTCATGGAAAGGGATGTTTCTGAGAGGTAGACCGAAGATTGCCTCAGCCCAGGGGCGGATTGGCTAATTTTTTCGGCCCGGGCACATTTTGATCAAACCGGCCCATAATAATAGCAAATAAAAAAGCCCTCGGAAAATTCTAGTAAATGTTAGTCTGTAAGTCAAAAAAGTTTTTAAATTCAGTAATTTGCATGGATGAATGCTTAACAGAAAATGGTTAACAGAACATGGTTAACAGAACATGGTTAACAGAACATTGTTAACAGAACATGGTTAACAGAACATGGTTAACAGAACATGGTTAACAGAACATGGTTAACATAACATGGTTAACAGAACATGGTTAACAGAACATGGTAATTACATCATTTGCTGACTGAACAGTAAATAAACAAACATTTTAACTCATTGGTTTGACTTTGTCTTTAAATGCAGTAACTTCATATATGCAACCACAACAATAAGAGATGTCATAGATCTGTTGAAGAATTTGCAAATATGTTGATAATGGGATCGTTCTTGATGTCATCTAACAGGCGTTTTTCTAAGAACATAAACATGAAGGATTCCAGATTTGGCTGCAAGATACTACTACGTAATCTGTTCTTTATTCATTTTAAAGTGGAAATGCTTCTTTCACACTCTACTTGTGTCACAGCCAAAGTTACCAGGTATTTATAAGCCTTTTAAAGTTCTGAATATGCAGAGGATTGCATGTTAAACTGGTATAGAAGCTTGAATACACGTGAAAAGCAACAACGGCACTTTCCTTCACCACCTGCGATATACAAATCATCATCTGAATCTTGAGCATTCGATGATTCATCCCCAGATGAAATACTTGCAAAGCCTTCGTCATCATCGACTCCATACTCCTCTCCAACTGTCTTCATTAGCTTTGGAACTGATTCGTGGTAATCCAAGAGCTGTTCCCTCAATACGATGCTATCCAGTCCCATCCTTATGCAAATGCTTTCCAGAGCCTCTTTAGGCAGGCCTTCTTTCTTAAATTCTTCGTAGCGGCGAGAGTCTTAGTATGAAAAATGTTGGTATAGCTCTCTATGATTGGAAAACTCATTTTTATGCTTTGCAATACTTTATCCATATATATATGTTAAAGACTTCAATTTTGAAGAATTCATACGGTTCACGAGAGACAGTTTCGTCAGCATCACCAGTGCGTTCATCAAAAGTAAACTTTCGTTTTCGTATCCTTTTTGTAGGTAGCCTTTCCTCTACAACAAAGTCGACATTCCTGTTTGCATTCTTTGGAAACTTTGTGGCAATCTTTAAAATGTTCTCAAAGTCCCTGCTAATTTTTTCAAGGCTTTCAGTTGCAGAGCCTACCATTCTCAAAGCTTGCATGAGGTCAAACAATATACAAGACATGGTATTCGGTGTGAATGTAATCGGAATCTCCAAAGACCTGAATGGCCCCAGCTTTTGCCCACCAGCGTGTCTTACCAATCGTTTTTAACTTCTTCAGTTTTCTGTTCCAACTTTAGCTGCAAGAGTGTCATTTCACTAATTCATTCGCTTGTGTGACTCTCTGAAGAAGGTAACAACTGAATTTAAAAGGGCGAATAAACTCATGGCTAGAGTGGTAGCAGAGATAGTGTCGCCCAGGACAAGATTCAATGTATGTGCAAAGCACCACACATGAATATGCATGCCTACAATTTGCTTGATTATTGCCTGTACGCGATTGTATTGGCCTGACATATTGGCTGCTCCATCAAATTTGTCTCCAATGCAATCTTTAATACCAATGTTGAAGCGCTCTAGGTTTAACCATAGATTAAGGTCAAACAAATGTTGTGCTGTTGAACCTGTTGCTTGAACAAGAGTCGTCAACCTCTCTAAAATAAGACCGTGGTATGCACTCCAGAAAACAACAGAGCATTGGTCTTTGCAAGATACGTCTTGGGTTGTATCCAGGATATGGTAAAAAAGTTGTCGAGGCTTTGTATCGTAGCTGAACCCTTTTTTAAGTCTCGCAGCTTTTTCTCATGAAGTTTCTGTGCCCCATCTTTGGTTGAAGTCTTCTTGCTCTTCCAGTGTTCGACAAATGTCCTCTTCATTGCTTCACATCACTGAGGAGATCGCTTAGTGAATTTTTAAACTTTTAAATTTATTACATTTAGCAATAGCTTGTGCTTAGACAAAAACATGATCAGCTTCAAGCAAAAGCTAAATAAAAAGACATCAGGGCAGGTTAAAATCTTATGTATCGCATTCAAACGTTTAAGTATAATATGTTGCCAATGGGGAAATACCGTCAAGAGGAAAGAAAACAAGTAGTCAGTAACATGTTTCCTGAAGAAGTGTGTTTGGGCTTCGGTGACAATAATGAGTTAAAGGCATTGAGTCATGGTAAATAGCGGTTTTCCACGGGCTGTTGTCTGTTTTCATGTGATAAATCGGTTTTCATGTGATCAGACATCAACTTCGAGGTTAAAACATCATGTGTGCAGTTTGCTTGACAGCCAATCAGATTAACGGAGCTATCATAATGACTCAGCAATTTTTGCAATTTGGGTATACGCTTTTCATTTATCATGATTCAATGCCTTTAATAATTTTGATGATTTTGAAGTACTCGCGTGTATATTCCCACAAAGTCTTTCAAAATTCAAGACAAACAGATCAACGTTTTTTCGCCTCGCATTCACTTTTTAAACCAATTTATTTTTTTGCACTTTTATCGGCCGGCCCTTAAGCTGACCGGCCCTTAAACTGACCGGCCCTTAAACTGACCGGCCCTTAAACTGACCGGCCCTTAAACCGACCGGCCCTTAAACCGACCGGCCCTTCAGGCGATCGCCCGAATAGCCCGCCCAGCCAGTCCGCCCCTGCCTCAGCCTGCCAATATCCTATTTCTTTCTATCAGAGTCGTTCTCTTTGCAAGGCAAATATCTTGATAATCTTTATTAAGATATTTTGACCGCTTTCTTGCATTCGGCAAACCCTTGCCTGCGCTTGCCGGGAGAATTTGCAGGAAGAACAAGAGACGTTTTACACAAAGTACATCTCATTTGAAGTCATTCATATCTGCCTCGGTTGCGCAAAAGAAATTTTCCGATTGCAAAGTCAGGCAATAGCCAAGCCGTGAAAAAATCGTACCTGGTTCTTACTCAAATAGTAAATCACAGTGTATCTAATATGAGAAATAAACGAGAAAAGCTTTCCTACCTAAAAGAATAACAAATTCATCAACAACACCGGAAAAACCTGTTTCTCCAAGATCAGTCATCCCAGCTGGAGCATATAGGCCTAAGAGGGAAACAAGCAACAACTGCGCAACAGAACAGAGAAGATTTAAAGAGGCATGGTTGAGCAGGAAACTTGGTAATACTCAAAATGGGAAATTCAGAGTCTTTGTTGGGTAACGACATGCTTGCTGTTGAAGCAGCAAGAGAAATGGCAGAAGAAACTGCAAGGGTAAGCAAGGAAGGAGAGCTTCCTAACGAGTCGAGTCGAAGAATTCTTCATAGGTATATTGCCAATATTGTTCCTCGCATTTTGAAGCGCGAAAAAGTCAATGGAGTTTTTAAAGTGCTTATGGATGATTTAACATGGGCTCAGTTGGTGGAGTGGTCTTTGGGCTTTTATATTTGTGGCGAGGATCCTGCTGTTGGGTGGGAGAAGATAAAGTCGACGAACACACCTCCACAGTTTTGTGGGAAAGTTTTTGAAATTGGTGATCCTACCTACTCTTGCAAGTAAGTAGTTTTTTACTAAGACAAGTAATTTGAACGGTGTTACGATTGATTCTATGTTATGTTTAGAAAGCAGTTTATGCTATTCTCATGTTTAATAGGGTTACCTTCAGATCAGTAAGCTTGTCAATATATGTCACACTGAAATGTATATTTTTCTGCAGATTCCTTTTCAAAGTTAATTGAAGAGAAACTTTAAGCCTGAGTTAATTCAACTTTATTCAAGAGTATTCAAAAATTAAGTATACATCACAAAGTACTCAAAAATCAATTTTGTAATTGTTGTTTTGGTACTTGTAACTTTCCTTTTTCAGTCCCCTTACATATCACCAAGGAAATTGATTGCCTCATAAAACTTTTCAAAGCTACCTGCACTTGATTTGACCAGCCAGATTTTTGCTGATAGAGCCATTAAAATAAATTTCTTGTATTGCAAAGCTTATGAAATTTTGTATTGACATTATATTCCAATGTAATACAGTAATAAATTTTGCATGCATTCTTTTTCCAATTTAAGCCAGTTATGTGTAACTGGCTATGTATGCAGCTATTCTGCAGTAATTTATGCAGTAATTTTCCCCAAAATGTGAATACCCTGAAGAATTTAAGGCAGGAAATGTACTCATGTATGCATGTTGCAATGCAAAATCATTTTACTAAGAGCTACCCAACTCCAAATTTTATTGAGTTGTGTTGAAGTCATGATGCTTTGGCGTTTCTTGTAAAAGCATTAGTTATCCATGACTTTAGCCATTTCCCATTGATAAACATGCCCAAAATGTATAGCTTGTGAACTTAAGTCCTTGTATCCTGCTTTGCAACCTTTCAGAGATTGTGCTGCAGATCCAACATGTGTGTTTTGTCAGGATTGTTTCAGCAAGACCTCCCATAAAAATCACAGATACCGGGTAAGAGCTGTAAGAGTGCGTAGATAGAATAATTTATTTGTACATTGAGTTAGGATATGAAATATTTTATTTTATCTCAAGAAAATATTATATCTAAACACCTGAGCCCCATAAGTAAAAAGCAAGAATTATATATTCTTCTGGATAGAATGCCTAGTTAAAGATTAGTTTTAATGGCTTAAAAAAAATTAGGCTTTGTGAGATTGAGACCACATTTACTGTGGTTTATTTATAGTTCCTGTTTACCTAATCCTACTCTGAATGATAGCCCATGAGCAATGGATATTTCAAGAAATGGATAGAAAAGAGATCTCATAGCAAAAACATAGAATCAAGCATGAAGGTGCTTTGTGTACTTAAATTGTGCAGAATATGCTATTGACACTAATAGAGCTATCACATTATCTGATCATTTTCTTGATGCGTTTATTATAACTAAAATCTTAATTGTTTAGGTTTTTTTAAAATATCTAGATACATACCTCAAGTGGTAACGGTGGCTATTGTGATTGCGGTGATGTGGAAGCTTGGAAAAAGGATCCCTCTTGTGAACTACATTCACATGGAAGCATTTATGAAAGTGAAAAGGCATGTTTCTACCATTATAACATGCTTGCTATTAATTGCAGGTCTGTAGACAAGTCAGCTGAGCTTCACTCTTCTCCAGTTTAACATTGCTTTCAAGAGTTGTTAAATTGTAGCCAAAAAGGGACTGCCATGGCTAAAAGTTTATAGCAGTAAAATTACACCCAAGCTGTTATCTGAAAATTCAATTATTTAAAATATGCACATTGTCATATAGAGAATCCCTCTATTTCTCATAGGATCCAAAGGAATTCCTACCTAGTGGTGTTTTGCCAAGAGCTACATTTATATACAAGGAACTGCTACAGTATTGTGTTGAAATGGTTTTGTTGAGGTATGATGGGCAGTATGAGAGTTTGCCAGAAGAGTACCAAAGGTTTGTTCCTTTAAGTGTGTGACATCTAGTGACATTTTTACAGGATCATGACCAAGCCTGATTTGAAAGAAAATGAAATAATGTTGTCAAATTAAAGGTTTAAAAGTGTACAAAATATGAACTGTTTTAGAGGTTAAAAGGTTTGAAGAATCTGTTGGTACAATTTGAATACTCTACAATCAGGCCTTTAGCACTAATTCAGCTATCATGTCATTGCTTGATTTTTCTTTCCATGCAGCAGGCCTCTCTGTGAGTATTTTTGTGGGCGCGTGCTCAAACCCGTGCCTCGTCTTGTTAAGGCGCGCATTTTACCAAAAAGATATATTCATGTTAAAGTAGGCAGAAATGGCATGTTTTCGCATATAAATACTTTGTATCTAGAAATCTCTAAACAAACTACTTAATAGAGCAATAAAAGCAAACAAATTAACACATTGTTGTTGTACTTTGTCAATGGTTATTGGTTATTGAACGGAAATATATTCAAGAGGTGTTTGCTTTAACTTGGCAATAAAATTTCCTCGAAAGAGGGATTGAATGAAGCAACGGTTTATTTAGATATCAATCGATTTCGAATCCGCAAGGCTCTTTGTATAATAATAAACAAGGAGCGCAATTTAAAGGGTGCTTATAAATCAGGCACATGATTTATTGCGCCTCTCGGTTAGGACAGGAGCGTGCCTTAAACAGAGAGGCCTGGTGCAGCTGGAAGTTTGTTGCATAATTTTATGGTTCTTTCCGTTACATATGTTTTATCTTCTGGAAATTTTCAGATAAGTATTTCTCAAAAATACTTCAAATTAAAAATTTAGGGACCTAGGCTAGTGCAATTCTTGTCATTTGATTCACTTGCCTGCTCTGCCAAGTAATAGCTTTATGATTGGCCCTGATTTAAGTCCTGCATAAGAGAATGCCCCTTTGCTATTGAAATGCGACTGAAATAAAAATGCAGTGGCTTTGATGTTGCATCAAGTGCTTTTTAAGTAAAGAAAAGAGCTGTAAAAGTAAGCTCTGGTCCTTTCCACGTGGAATGATAATTGATTGTAGCTTAGACAGTATACACTGGCATACAATGCCTATTGGTATTGAAGTTCTGCCATAGTTTTATAATTTGCTAGAATCGACACCTGGATTCTACTAGAATGCAAGCAATGTTATATTTAAGCATCTACATATAAGATCAATTTTTCTCATGGGTAATTATGTACTTAGCATGTATTGCATGTGGTTTTTATTGGCTTTTTATTCATAGGGCTGCAGCTAAAAAGAATGCAACTCATATCTGCATGTTATATAATGACGAAGCTCACACTTATGATCAGGTAAATCTTTTCTGTGCTATTGAATAAGTAAAAAGCGTAACTCCTTTAAGCATCTACTCAAACTACCAGAGTTTGTTGATGTCTTGGCTGGTAGATGATTTACAATTTGCAAGCATTATATTATTTACAGAAATTGAGATAATTTAAAATTAACTTTTCTACTGTTTCTCACTAGTCAAGCATGGTAAGTTATATATAATGCTGAAGTGGAATTGAAGATAAGCTATTCATTTTTTGTAGGGTACTACAGTTTTTAATCTTGCTGTTTACCCATCTACAGGTTATTCGTACACTGCAATATGCCATAAGGTGTGGCAAGTCAGAAGCCATTCGCTATGCTACAATTGTTGATAAAGAGGTATTTTCAACAATATTCTACCTTTATTTGGTTTGAGCTCTTTCAAACATTTGATTTATAATTTTCTATTCCTAGTTTAATTGTTGTATATTACATATATTTAGTTGCCATCTGTGGTTTATGCCCTTCACACCCATGTAGTGAAATAGTGACATTCATCTCTGCCCAATCACTATTTAATCTGTATGCACACAGGGAAGATCAATGATATTCAATGGAACTCAAGATGCTTGCTGGAAAGTCTGTGAAGATGTAAGGGTCTGTATCAAATTGCTCATCTGACTAACTTTTTAATTATGAATTCTGACCAATGTATGCAATTCCTCTAATGTAGCTTGAAATCAAATTTGTGTAAACTCAAAAAGAATTTTTTTTTCTTTCGATTATTTCTCACGTTTACTAATTAATGCCTGTACCCCAAGAGAAGTAAAAATTGACCATCACAGTACTAAGTTGCTGCAAATATGAGACGCAACAATACTTGTGAGCCCTCAAGTTTCACAAAATTGTCAAACATGATTCAGGAATCATCAATTGCTAAACTCTCATGCAAAAGCATGAGAATCTTTAGAGGTAGCTGGATCTTGAGACAGCTTGGGGTATACAGAACCTGACATTCCTAAGTTGCGCTTATCAATGGGATTATCAGGTAACAGCCTCATCAAGCACAATAGCATGAAGGGTAAGGTCGGAAAGGCAAGGTGTGCCCAGAGAATCCTGAATCATCTTGGATTTAAAGGTCATGATAAAATTGTATTTGTTTTGTAGGCACGTACCTCTAAGAATGGCAGAGATCCTTTGAGAAATGAAGCAATACATGAAGATGTCGTAGCCCACCAAGTTGCTGCTATTGACCTGTTGAGTCTACTGAACAAAATTTCTTCATATTCAGGTATATTTTGTTTTGCCGGTATACTACCTATGTTCAGGCTCTTTTGTAGTTTTGCTCTAATATGCAAAACCCCCTTTCCTTTTTTACAGTAACAGTTAAAAGAATTAATATAAATTGGAAATTTATCTTTATTCTGCCAAAAAAATTTCATCTTAAATGATACTTGTTTTAGGCCAATCAGCTGATAATTAATTGTGACCAAATCGGATAGTTGGCTTTAAACCTTCCCCTTGCTTTTTCATATTGTTCTCGATGCATTTGCGAATGCCGAAATGTTTTGAAAGCCCAATGCCATCCTTTAGTCAAGTAGATGACAATCTTTCAAGCAGCTTGACTCCATATGATTGCAAAGGCCATAAGGATAGCAAATCAGAAACTTCAGGGATTTTCATGATCCTTGGGTATTACGGAATCACCCTTTTGGTCTGTTTTGACCACTATGATCTTTGCGAATCACAAATTTAAGCGATATTTGCGATTGTCTAGAAACGAGACACATTAGTATAATGTCGCAGGATAATAATAGATGTTTGAGATGCGATAACGCCAAGGTAACTAAAATTGCAATTGTAGATGGCCTAAGAAGAATCCTGTGCGAATTGACAGTGACCTGCATTCCACCAAGAACAGAACCATTGTTAGATGTGGTACTTCGGGCAGACTCTGACCTCTGGAAAGGTTTGAATAAGAATCTTTCGTTTGTTCAAATTCAGAGTCAGTCCATGCTTGGCCTCCTGATCATAATAACAAGAACGTCTCATTCTGAATTCGCATATAAGCCGCTCTTCAATGCTATCAAAGTGTTCTAAAAGTTTCCTTTTTGATGTTTCTTCTTCGACCTGTTAGTTTTGGACATATTCATCTTGCTTTTTGTCCGTCATTTCATGTAAAATTTCTTTGGAATGCAATGTATATCTAGCACTCTTTTGCCTGTCAAAAGTGACATTTTAGACTGTCTGCAAGAGTAGAATTACAGATTTTACGACATGGAATTGATTGTTTCTATGGTTAGACTATATGTCTTGTGTGGTGTTTGTTGACAGTGGCCAGAAGCGGATGCCATCAGCTTTTCATGAACAGGTATAAGAGCTCTATTTTTGTTCAAGCTTTGTTTGCTTGCTTTCAATACCATTGATTATCAACACTAACCATCGAGTGAGATTTCTGATCGACACCACGAGTATTGAGTCTTGGCACTTTCTTTTTCCTAGTTTCAGCTTTCTTCTTCTCCTGCTCTCAGATATCTATCGATGAATGTTTAAATATTTAACAAATTAAGAATCAAACTATGCAATAGGATAATTTTTCAAGAAACCGAATTTTGTAGCTCTGTGCCTTTTTCGCGTTTTCGTATCAAAACCAGTTTTTTTTATCTTCAGACGGTTTTTATCCATGTAGAATATATTAACAAGTCTAAGTATGCTTTTTTCGATTTGTTTTCATAAATGGTCTTAAGCAGCTTACTTTTTAACTAAAGCATTTGATACTTGGTAGGTGTTCTTTTCTTTACATCCAACTCCTTATCAGCTTGAGTTCCGATCCGACTATCACATGTCCGTCTACTCAATCTGATTTCTGACATTTCATTTTCTAAGAAGTAAATCAATAAACTACTTTCTATTTTTTCTAGCGTTCTGGTTGACCCATATGGAAAGAGACAATTCGCTATTTTGTTTGCAAAGGTATTTCTTTATTTTCTCAAACTAGCGAATTCTTCCCATATGCACCTGTCATCGTTCTAAAATTATTGCATGCCTCAGTCATAATGGCAAACGTCTTGCAAAGTTCTTGTCATTGATTGGCTTCGTAAAGCAATTCAGACTGGAAAGGGATGTGAAAATTCACAGACTTCCCTCATAGCTAAACCGCGTCCTTACGTCTCTTTTTTGTTTGAATTCGGCTGACGCTCGGCTCAACCCCTTCTCATGAATATGGATTTCTGGTGTATTTTCTTTGTTTTTCTTTAATCATTTTTGCGAACTTCTGTTTGTGGTAGAACTATGAAAGCATAATGGATGACTTCATAGAAGATGACCATGACCATGGAATATCGGTAAGGTTGTTTGCTGTATACTTTTATTTTAATTTATTAAATTCCATTTTGCAAATGTGAGGCCATTCGATAGAACATGATGTGTCGTGATACGCCAGAATGTCCAAAGGAGGGAGGATGTGAAAAGGCATTCTTTTGTTGGTTGATGAAAAAATAAATGGAAATAGAAGAGGATATTGTTGTGAAAATGTTTAGGAATGGCAAGCGAAAGGGTTCAGTAAGCTTTAATTTGAGCTGCTCAATGGTAGGTTAAGTTTTTAAACGTGGACACTGATTATAAATAAGGCATGGTAAAGAAACTTTTTCATATTAATAAATGCATGAATAAGAATTTTGATTTTGACGATATGAAAACGACATTGATGCATGAAGGTGTTTTGATTTTGTGTTCGGGTCGCTTAACTGTTTCTGTTCTGATTGAACGCGTTTCTCTCCTTAGGCATCATCGATGTCCGTACAGATTTTCACGGTGCCCTCTCTGGTAAGCTCTGAAAAAGTTTCTGCCCCTAGGCGTTCATTCATGTGCTGCTTATGATTGAGCTAGCCAGTAATAGGCCTCCCAAATACAATGCGCCATCTGTGACAACATGTTTTATTGTCTACAGTACTTCCCTTTTCCTAGTTTGTTTAAGTAAAATCAAATGTTATAAGTATGTCTCCGGTACTCCGGACTAAAGAAAAAGTGACACGTAGTACATTGCTGGTTTTGCTAAACGCATTGTGGTTGCATTGTTATAAAATTAACTAGTTGTCTCATACGCAAAAGCCCCTTTTGGTTAATAGTGTATCTATTCTAGGCACGACCGTTGATGCTTGAGTACGATCTTCTGAGTGTCGTCTTCAGTACATTTTTGAAGCAATTAGACGAAGCGTTTACAGGTATTTTATACATCATACTTGACTCATATTTGACTACAAAAAGTACATCAGTATTTGACTCTCTATGTTTGTTATTATTCGTATTAACCTTTGCTGTTCTCTAGCATGGTTTCCCTGAATCTGTACGCCCTTTGCTTTTTTATCTCTTTTGTCTGCCGTCTGAGTCTAGCTTTGTCAATAAATAATTAGGCCTAAAATTTGCAAATAAACATCATAACTAACTTTTCCCAGTTATCCCATTTCATGCAAAGATAGTTGCAATTGTGAATTTCTATCGATGTCTTTCGAAAATTTCATCCATCATTATTTATTTCAGTAAAAATTAATTCATGCATGCGCAATATTTCTTCATTCGTTCGTGCATTTCAGTGATTACATTTTTACTTAGAGTACTCTCTACTTGAAATTTAAGTTCTAAATTAAGCAGTACAATTAGTAAGAATGTTATAGACTATAGTCATGAAACTTTCTTCTAATGACTAGTCACTTATTTTTTGAATGCCTCCTTTGCCCCTCTCCCAGATGAAGGGCGCATAGACTTTCAAGTCGGAAGAAGGGGGCAATCTGTTTCACTGAAAAGGGAGTACTACATACTGCATGATCTTGGGTTTGTTATCTAAACTTTTCTTGTCGTATTTTTATGACACGTAGCTAGGTGCTATTTTAACAGGGTTTTATATATTTATATTTACTATTTATTGTACTCCGACCATCAAGCATGGCTTGTGAAGCGGCGAAGTTTACTATTGTGGCAATAGTTTTAGCTGTAGCTGCTGTTTCACCTCACACTTCAAAGTATCTAAGGGGTTTCGATACTTTTGATTATATGTTCAATAGTTTACCTATCTCCCATGCTTGCTCGCTGTCGAACGAACAAAGCTGCCTTTCATACACCAATTATTGAATACTTTATGCTGTGTTGTAGTTTTTTCACCTTTTCGATGTTTTTTGAAAATAAATTCCAATGCTATTTGGAAAAGTGATCGCAAGAGCAGAAAAAGATATTTTATACTGAAGAAAAATATTAATTTTTATAAATTGAATGGTTTATATCAATAGAATACTCATGCTGGTCCATTTTTGCGTGTACTTGAAATTAGTATTACTACATGGGATTATATAGGTAAATATGTACCAATTGTTTCTCTGTACTATTGGTATGACCTCCAGCTTTGATAGATTTATTATGCTAATTTTCATCAATGCTAGCGATCGTGCTTTGTTGATTTTGAAATAAATTTGTCTCGAATTGAAGGTATCTTCTTCATCACAAGCCAGAGAAATGGACACCGGAGTTTCGGGTTGTGTTTTTACGTGCCTTTGATGCATTTTTGAACATACTCAGAGGCATGCAGGTATTTCAAACATTCACCTCTTTAGCGTGGTCTGAATCAATTTTTTCAGAAACCGGAACTATTCTGTTCCATTTAACGAATTCTTTGCATTTTTCGTTGTTTTTTAGTTTTATGTAGCCAAGGAAACGCCCATTGTAATTGCCGTATAGTATAGGGAGAATTTTTTTTAATTTCTTGTCTATCAAATCGATTTCAATCTCAGAAAGTCAAGTATTGCAAGTCAGGCGTAGTGGACAAATAAGCCATTATGGCTCCCGTAGCAAGTTGTTTATGTATTTTCATGCTTGAATATCGCAATGAATCATTCCACGCGAAATTTTCAATTCTATCTAGTCATTTTTAACATTCGGAGTTCGTTTGTTGCAATTGAAACTGAAAATGTTCCACTATTTCTTTCTTACTACCATTGCTTGCCATGTTCTGCTGTTCTGCTTTTGAACGTTGTTTTCTTGTTAGAATAACTGATGCTCAATTTATAATAGTCAACCAAAAGAAATCATTCTTTCTGTCTATCACTAATTGAAAGTAACTTTAGTGTGAATAATAATTTTGCTTTATACGGTTTTTGAGCCAAGGAGCTTTTAAGACAAATTAGCTTGAAATTTTATTAAGATTTTACATTCAGGTTTTATAACCGTAAGCTCAATATGACTGTAAGTTCAGTATTTATCCAGCAGTTCTGCAGGCTAATTAGAAGTTGGCTTTATGTCGTTCAATTGTTTGCAGGGAATGGAGCAGGTTGAGCGAAAACTTGCAACGCACATAGAGTATGAGCCGAATTGGGAGACCGGCTTTCTCATGCAACTGTCGATGATGCCTGTGATCGAGGCCATGATCTCCTGGGCAACCTCTGACGTGAGTATCGTCATTTTCCTAGATAGCCGCGTTTTGCCTCATGGGAGTTCATAGCCTTATAGATAACTACGCTGAGAATTTTAAGGAAAAGTACTTTGACAACCCGTTGCCTCATTTCAGCTGAATTATAGTCGGCTGTGATTGAGAATGCCTAACAGGTTGGACTGTGAAGCTTGAAAACCTCTTTAATTGTTGTGCCACAGTTTTGAGTTGAAACATCGTCGTTATACACAACCACTTGAACCTTAAAAAACAAGAGAGGAAGGAGCAAGTAGCAACCGTATCCTAAAGCGTATCTGCATTGTTCAAGATTATTTTCAATTTTCGATGACGATAACAGCCGAATTTGATATGCCTCTGTACAGAATGTGCGATTTGTCCTAAGCATCAAAGATGGTTTTCTTAGTCTAAATTTTTTCCGCAGATGGAGGTGTTCAGAAATGTTGTCGCGAAGTGTCTTGAAAGACTTTTGCAGTTGAAGCCTGCTTTGCAAATTGCAGAAAAGTGCCATTCTGGTAAGGGTAGTGAGGCACATCTTTTCACTGGGACCCTTTGAAAACGAGCGGCAGGTGTATCTCTTTCGAATTTGAAATCGCTTTCGATTTTGAAATTTTGAAATCGCTCATATTATCGCTAGATATTTTGCACTGCATTTACTGCAATGGAAAGCTACTTCCCACCTACCCTTAGTTCTCTATAAAACTTGTAATTTACTATTCACTCTAATGCAACCCCCCTTTTTAGGCTATCTGCTTTATTTTTTGAAGTCATCGTCCTTTTGTCCTTTTTCTTTGACACTGTACCCTATCACACTCTCATCAACTGTGAACGACGGATAAAGCAGGATCATATTTAGTGTACCAGGGGTATTTTCTAAAAACTAGTATTTGTTTTTACTCCTGCTCTTTTTTAGAGGTTGAACCATCGTGTAAGCTGGTTGTATATGACGTATCGACCCAGCCTGTCTCAGTTCACCTGGGCCTCAGCAGATTCCTTGCTGGTACGTTTTACTCAGTTTATGTTTGCTATGTTCGGCTGGCTGTTTGGGGTTGACTATTGCAAATCATACGTATGCATACATAGGGACACTTATTTCTTATCATGGTATTTAAAATGGAGCGCCACATACTTTTATTAAAAGAATGTATGGGGCATTTCTAAACATCACATTTAAAACTGCTGGAAATATTTGTCAAATGAAAAGTTGATTTGTAGATATTTCGCGATTCCAGGTGTACTTGCCGCTTCTGTAAAAAACGCAACACCGCTTGAAGACCTTTGTAATATCACGGGTATAAGGAAAACACAGGTAATATTGTATTTGTATGATAAGTGAACTAGTGATTAGGACGGCCTTTCGCTTTGTAGATATGTGTTCATCAGTGAGAGTATTATTTACGAATGCAGAACATGGTTTTGGAAATATTATCTTGCACTCGCTATTTGTTTTTGAAGCAATATAAATAGGATATCGTCTAAAAGTTGACATTTCCTGTAAAATTGATTTGGCTAGCCTCTTATTTTTTCTCAACATGTGTTATAGAACTGTCAGGTGGTTTGAATTGAATCCCTATAGCATGTCACTTTCTCGACTTGATGTTTCTTTGAGTTGTGTCTTGTTAGTTGTCAAGAACGTTCTTGTTATCCACAGTCAAATGAGACCCTGCTCAGCTTGTTGGAATACCCACTGCGCACATTGGTTTTTGCTGCACAGGTCTCTGCAGGAATGTGGAGGAGGAATGGCTATGCTGTCATTCATCAGGTTTGCTACTAGTCAAAGTTGTTAAAGCACAAAGTTGTTAGCCACATTTCTACACGCTAGAAGTTGGTAGGCGAGCCTCTCGGAAAGTCGGTGTAGACCATGTTAACCACTTTTGAGCTTCGCATACGTAGTTTTGACTCAGAGAGTGTTTATCGGATGTTGGTGAGCTGCGCCATAAAAAAACTCAGAGAGTGTTTGTCGGATGTAGGTGAGCTGTCAACCACTGCGCAATAAAAAAACTCAGAATGTGTTTGTCGGATGTAGGTGAGCTGTCGACCACTGCGCAGTCAGAAAACTAAACTGCAGTCTTCCATTTTGTACCGAAGCGGTGTTCAGATATAAAAGGTGTATAGATAGGCCTGGTTTGATATTCGCGCCTCCACAAATAAACACGACTTGAAAATATGGATATCAAAGTTTTTCTTGCATTTTTCACATCTACTTTGTTTTCTTTTATTTCTTTTGAAGGTTAAAAATGCCTTGCATAATCGTAACATGTCTGTGTTTAACAGCACTTCAAATCACAGATCATACTTAGATGTAGTTTCTCTTCTGAGTTGAATCAATGAGCTTCTAATTTTTGTTGTATTCCATTCTGAACTGTTCTTGGAAAAATCGTCGGCTTCTTATCTCTACCAATATGATATTTATCATCGTTACACAATTCCCAACTAAAAAAAACGCAGCTTTGTATTATTGTTAATTCTTCAATTAACAGGTTTCCTACTACCAAAATGTCAGATGTGTTTCTGAAATGTATGACAAGGATATTATTATGCTTCAAGTACGTATTGTCCAATCAAATTTCTTTGCGAAGTAAACTATTCAGATTTACCTTCTAAAGTGCCATTCATGCAGGCTAGGTAGAGGTGTAAAGGTGTGTTTGATTTATCGCCACGTTAGCTGCGATTTCCCTAGAATGTTTTTCATCCGCCAAATCACATTCATATCCATCCCAGGTTGTTGCTGCTTTAATGGATAGCAACTACTTCTTAACTGCTTTGTTGGATAAATACGGTCTACTTGACTGGCTGAAGTGAGTGTCAATCAACTCTTGTCCTATTTACAAATTCGTCATCCCTCCTTTTTTATCTGTTAATTATCTTGTTTATTCCCAATTTTGATCTTATACTAGTTTGGATAATTTGGCTAGAGTTTGCAGCTTAACAAGTCATATTTTCTTATTTTCAATGCATTTGTCCTTTTTCAAATGTAGCCTGGAGTTTAAAGAGTCTGATCTGGAAGAGGCAAGTCACTTATATAATTTACAGTTTTAAACGTCACGCACATCTAGTTTTCATCCTTTGGTCAAAAACATCCGTTGATTTTTCGATATTGTACAATATGACTTCTACCTATTTATGGTATGTCACGTAATGAGAAACGAGAGATCGTGATAAACATTTATCTCTTTTGTAATTAATTTCATGTGAAGGCAGGTAGGGATTGCAATATTGAAGTTGGTACTTGACACAGGTGACAGTTATTTCCATTTTAAGGTTGGGAAACAAATTGCAATGAATGGAACATAACCACGAGAAACAGAGTCTATGTTAGCACAAAAGATGGAAATACCTGCCTTTGGATTTTCTACTCACTGATGAGATTCCCCATAGTGTACACAATTCTGTTGGCTTTTCTTAATACTTCAAAATAATTTACTTTAGGACGCCCAACGAAGGATCGTGGTTATTTCTGAGGAGTTCCTCTTCACTGTCATGGCTATATTGGGTGAGCTGAAATAAAATTCAGCGTTACATTCTTCTTCATTTTATTGCAAATTGAGTCTGCTATTATAATTGAATTTTGATATTTCTACATAAAAGGGGACAAATTCTGTTCGTTATTGATTGTGAATGTCCCGTTTTTTATGAAGGAGAAAGACATGTACTTGGGATTGGTGAAGTCAGCGCTAAAGATATTCTAAGGAAGGAGGTTGTGCACAGATTGGCTTTAGGACCTGCCTCAAGGAGTGAGATTGTGAAGAACTTACCTTCTAAAGACCCCGGAGATGTACGCTATGTCCTCCTTATTACGAGCCGGTTGTTGATTCAAACTTTTTGTTTCCAGCGTCTTGTTATTCATCAGTTGTCAAACGTGCTTTGAATTTAACGAAGATGGGCTATTATTTTAAAGAAGATGGGTCTGTTGGAAGTGATTTGAGTCATGGTAACTCGGTGTTTGACATGGCAGAGTGCTTTGCTTTGTTCCACAGCCTGTTTTTTTGACATTAGAAAAGAAGATTATTCTGCATTTGTCGTTAGTAGAACAAGGCCTGTAAACTACCAAGTACCACTCTGCAGTTCCAGGATGCCATCAAATAGATTTTTGAGACAGCGGTTTGAATTGTTAACCACCAGGAGCTCGACTGAGAAGATACGCTCTTGAAAAGGTTTATACATTAATTTAAACAACATTTATTCTAAGGTATTCTTGTATTATTGCGGGAAGGTTTTTCAGAAACTTTTCTTTGCAGGACGATGACTGCACGTTCGAGTCTCTTCTCGACGATGTCTTGAAGTCTGTTGCAGATTTCAGGTAAATGACGTCAACCAGTACCTCCTTCCTGCCACTGATTTCCTTATATTTTTCCTGTTGCTCATTATTGCAAACTGTTCTGTTTTCATTAGCATTTTTACGTTTTGCTAAATGTTGTTTTTATCCAGTGTGTTTCTCGGAACCCAAATTATACAAGTTATTTTCGTATTTTTATTTGTATTTTAGATGTTTTTATTTGAATCAGTAAGCATTTTCGATTGCAAGAAAGTTTTTTTCACGTCAGGGCAAATTTTCGTTAGAGTCAAATTATTGATGAATTATAGCGCAGAAAATATTTCAAGCGAGATTCCCAAGGTTTTTTGAAAGTAGAAATGTATTTACCATTAACCACGAAAATATAATTCTATGCATTTACGTAGATCAGATAGTTCTTGTGAATTAGATGTTACCTTAATTTCTCAGGCAACCCAGTCTTACTGCAAAAGGGCTATACCAGCTAAAACAGAGTTGCTTTGAAGAATGCAGTCAATATTTCTACCATTATTCAAGATCTGAACAGTCAAAGGTAGCCGTACTTGACTATACGGTTTTGCTTGCACAGTATTGTATTACCCAATAAGATTACTTCATCAACACCTTCAGTATTGAACAGTTAAGCATCATTGGAAGAAGTAGACTAAAGGTTGCATTTAGCATTGGTTTTCGATTCGATGGTACTGGATTGTACTAAGTGGGTCCATTATTGCGTCTGCTTCAATAGCTTTATAATTTTTAAACAGATCTTAAAGTTCTACCAACAAATGACCTTTATGTTACTCGTTTTCTATCTGTTTTTGGTGACTAGATGGCTATCTGCAGTATTTTGTGAATATTTCTTAATCAAATTGCAGCACTTTTTTGCCCCCAATGATGTTCGTGACTTTTTGTACTACATCTCTTTGCGTCCATTTCTTAAAAGGTGCTGGAAAACAGAAGAAAAGAGTCGAAAAAAGCAAACTCTTTAGGAGGTAGGCTTGCTCCTCAAAAGAAAATTTTCATAAGGTGTTTCACTTAGATTGTATACAATAAATCACTTTATCACCAAACCTTTATTACAAAACGCTATAAACTAGCTGTAGAATTAATGTATTCCGCTTTGAAAAGATTCCTTTGTGAAGTTCACAAAATTTGAAGGAAATTTTTCCCGAAATTTTATTACAGGATTGAAGGTGCCAGTACCAGCCAACTTCACCCCGCATTTCGCATCAATATTAAACCTCCTACGAAGTACTAAAATGGCGAAGATCCTGGCAATTGTTTTATTCAGAGCCTCAAAGGGTGACTCTAAGATTACTCCAGAAACATTGATCGAAGAGGTATTTCCAGTTATTTTGCTTTTTAGATAAAGTACTTACTCCCCCTTTAGATAATGTACTGTATGTTTTTTATTCTAAGACAATGTCAATACCATTTGTTTTACTCTCGACCATTTTTCATGTACCATTTGTATAGCCTTTGCTGCAAATTATTTAGCCCGAAAAATTTTAAACCCATATTAAAGCAATTTAAGTTAATTGGCCAAATGAGCTGTTAGAGTTCTTTATCAGTACAATTTTTAATGAAATTTAGATGAACTAAGTTTTTTAAAACAAATTGAACTTTTTAGGCACTATACATTGTTGCCCTTGGCCTATACGAGGACAAACGGAGGAGAGAAGCAGACATTGCGCAGCCTCAGAGTTTTGTAGATATTGCCACTAGTGTACTTGGAATTGTCAACAGTACGTCTGTTCTTGCTACGTTTCACCATTAAAACTTTGTGTTTAATGTAGCGTGTTTAACATAACATACAGTGTGATCGATTTATACTTCTGAGTAGTTTTGCTGATGCTGAAAGTTATCATCGCACAATGAATGGGATTTAGGATTTCTTCAACATCTTGTGGTTTGGCTTATCACACACGTCACAAAAGCTGGTCGTCATGGAAAATTTCCCGGTTTTTTACTTGTGTTTTCATTTTAGGCAAGCAACTGACCCTGCAGAATCTTTTGGAGGATATCCAGAAGAAGTCTAAAAGCCAAGAATACCGGGAACTTGTTGACTGGGTTTTGTCGGTGAGTATTCGCATGCTTCACTTGCTGATCTGTAAGAGAAGATGAAGACCATAATGTGCTATTGAATAGAGATGGTATGTAAAGTATAACCGAATTAATGCAGTTTATAGCCGTGGTAACGGAATTAAATGTGTGTTAATGAACTTGTAAGATAGACCATCACCTTTCATAGATTGATACTCTCGATGAAGATAAGTTGATTGATAGAAGGGAAAACGTACCTTTGCATCCTTGACTCTAATCAGTTTATTTGCCGGCTTTATGATAGCATACTTTTACAAAGGCTTGTGGTAGGTGCGTTTATTTGGAATTCATTTGTTTTGTAGTTTCTATATGAGGAGTTGTCCTATAAGGAGAGCAGCACGAACGAAGCGGGCAAAAGAGTGAAGAGGCAACAGGAAGATGTGGACAGCAAGGCGAAAGCAGACACAGAGAGACGGTCAAAGTTGGCCAGGGAGAAAAGGGAGAAGGTTATGGCACAAATGTCACAGATGCAGAAGAAGTTCATAAAGAAATATGAAGACTTTCTCGATCTAGATGATGTTGCCAAGTATGTTCGTTTATCCATTCGTTTTTATTGACAGTTCGTTGAATTTATGTCCATTATTTTAAAAGATGATACTTGCAGTTCCATGTGCTGGTTTTCAAGGAATAGTGTAATTTTTCAAGGATTGGTGTCGCGATGCAACACAGACCTCCAGCTCTGGCTTAAATTGACCGCGAGACGTTGAACTGATGCTTCTGTCCATCCTCCTGCTTTTTTGTGATTGTGACTTTACTGATTGGTTGCATGTATTGACTCTTTGATTCTTTGCTGTCTTGTTTTAGCGAAGAAGATGACATGATTGATTCCGACTCTGTCAACGTTGAGATTGAATCTGTAGCCGTCGGCAGCGGGCGGGCATTTCCCAAGCAGAAACTGGACAATTTGATATGCATCCTGTGCCAGGAAAAGCAGGATGTTACTGCAGGTGGACGAACCATTGTCATGACCACTTTCTTACAACGCTCCGAAGTCCTATCAAAGGGGAAAGTGAAGAGTATATTTGATACCATACGCTGTGATCCGGTTTATCCGTCCCGCAATCTGCCGTCAAGTGTTTTCATGAGCACCTGTGGACATGTCATGCATCATGAATGCTGGCAGAAGTACTTCGACTCAGTGCGAGACAAAGAAGGAACACACCTGCTTCGAATGCACTTTCATCCTCGTATTGATGTTTCGAAAGGCGAATACCTGTGTCCCCTATGCTCTTCCTTTTGCAACAGTGTCATTCCCTTGCTTCCTGCAATGGATTTCAAGGAGAATCAGAGGTGGGTGTTCTCTTATGAAGTCACCTTCAATCTATTTCTTTAAAATAATATCACGCATAGAGGATACGTGGTCTAGTCACTGAAAAGGTATTTAATTCTGAGCCAGAGGAGAGTTTACTTGCTGAATGCAATTCAAAACGGAATGAGCATCTATTTCAAATACTGTTTATTATACTGCTTGTTCGAATACGCCCTAAAGGGAAGTTCTATATCATGTTGATGGATGCCCAGTGTTTCAAGTGCTGGATCTGCGTGTTAATCATTTTTGTTTGAAATTCTAGTCAAAAAATGGATATTGATGATGATGTGCCATATCCAGAAAAGATTTCGCAAGAGTTGACAAAGAAACTGGACAGTGAAGCAGAAAACCTAGCCAACAAAGGTTTGGTACAAATTTCCTTTGAAACTTCTGTTCTGTTCTGTTCGGTCCTGTTCAAGATTGACACGTTATAATGTTTTGCTTCCCTTTAATGTCATGTGTCCTAATATATATTGTCTCTATTCTTCTCCAAAGGTGTTTCGCCCGCAACTTCACGTATTCCGGTACCCTTTTTCACACTGAAAGAGTTCTTTCAAAACTTTGCGCTAGCGGGGTGTGTATTTTACTATTATCTTCAACGGAAATGTCTCAAACATTGTCTTTAGTCTTTTCATATAAGTTCAAAGCGTTGACCAAAAAAGCACATATGTGTATTTATTTTTGCATGCAAATGATTTGTTAATCATTTGCCGATGGTGAAAATCGTCATTAATTTCTGAGAAATATTCTTTGCAATAATTTATGCAGTGCTGGAGCACATGAATATTTTTTTGTCTTATAATGTTGTTTTGTTTTTGCAGGTATGAAATACCTAGCAACGCCGAAGATATGATACATAGATTTGCATATACTGTCGTGAAGGTGCGTTATCCTTTGCCGTTATCCTAGTATATTCAAAAGCAACAGTGTCTTTTAAAATGTCGAAGAAATAGTGTATGATTGAAAATTGGAGTATACCTCCTATAGTTTAGTTGGGTGCATTCAATTTTCAGCTGGTCTATGAAAGGGAGGTAAACGAATCACTGTTTTAGTGAAAACTGATCTAAAGTTTTTAACAAAATGAAGGTATTTTTTTTCGTTTCGAATAGATTAGGAGATTAAGATCCCTAATCATTTTGGATTTTTTTAGATTGGATGCAAAGACACTGTACCAAGGCCACCTTTATCACAGCTTGTTATGACTTGGAACACCTGCTCATACACAATACAGGCAACTGGTGAGACTGTTTTAGACGATGACGCCTATTTGTTTCCGGGCTGTTGCTTCAACATCCAAAAGTCCAAAAATATTGCTTATCGTGTATTCCTTTTTTAGTTTTCTGTTAGAGCTTTGAGAATGATTTTCAAGCAATTTGATGGTCTACTTCATCTCTCTACTTCGTTGAGCAGAATTGATGATTGAAGTACATAGGTTAAGATTTATGAAATGTTCTTGAATTTACTGATCATTAGTCTTGGTTTCTTTAAAATAGAGTGCATATTGCGAGATGAAAAGAAAAGCCTCTTTGACCTTACAAGCAGACAGGTTTGTTTTAACTTCGAAGTAACTACATTATTTGCATTTAACGGAAGCTCGTATGATTCCAGCCGGAGTAAATCAAGCCTTGGAGGGTTTTGTAATGCAAGTTTGTGAAATCTCATTCATGGATGTCACGTGATTCAACACCATGTTTATGCCAATGTTCTCAGAAGCGAATACTGACTTTGACTTATTCTCAATATAAATAACACGAGTATTGCGCCTTTTCCAATCTGTCATGTTGATAGCTCAAATTATTTATTTTGGAGTTTAACAATTTAACATTTGCACCCAGCAGATGTCTTTGCTAGGATTTTTGTGCTATGATATTCCTGTTGGTTTTGCTTATAGGATAGCTTATAGGCTTCCTGTTTGCTCCGGGTCCTTCTATCTATATTCCTTATTAACTGATTGATAACTGATTGATAACTGATTGCCAGCTTATACATGATCGCCACTATTTTTGACAGACTGACTGTTTGAATGCCCTTGTTCGATATTCGGCCATGAGCAGCTCGGCGGCGAACCCTGCGCAGGCACAAACGAAATTTCTAAAGCTGCTTGCTGGTA
The DNA here is from genome assembly GCA_003864495.1 of Nemopilema nomurai. NCBI lineage: Eukaryota > Metazoa > Cnidaria > Scyphozoa > Rhizostomeae > Rhizostomatidae > Nemopilema > Nemopilema nomurai. The sequence continues at coordinate 1,868,361 of PEDN01001352.1, forward strand.
AAGTTATTGCCAATTATTTCTTCCTTATTTGTTCAAATATCTCAAATTTCAGAAAAGTAAGATTTGTAAACTAAGGAATGCTTGATCAATGAATGCTGCAATTGCAAATACCATTCCAAATGAGAATTTCATAAAATCATGTTTTGGTATAAAATAGCTTTTAAAATCATGTTTTGGTCTGTTTCGAGACCATTATCTAAAATGGGAAAAACACTTCTTTTATGCAGGCCAAGCTGGTTCCCTTGATTCATTATAATGAGATTCTCAATTTTACTTTATCCTTTGAATATTACGTCATTTTCCTTTGCCTTTCAAGCTGGCACTGCAGCCATGCTCTGTTTTCGATGCCAGGATTGTCCTTTTCAACTTCAAAACACTTGTAGTGAGAAAGATTCGTTGCGTTTATTATGTAAAATGCAAACGCTTCTCTCTTTCAGTTATGCTCATTTGGAACGGGCGATGCTCCTTTCTCCTTAGATTATCGCAAGCTACATTCAATGCGTTTATGTTATTTTAATTCACCCACGAATGCTTGTTTCCAATGAATATAGGGAGCTTCTGATCTTTTACAGCTTTCCTCCCATCCAAGCTGACTGAGCTCTACGATTCTCCTTGCATCCTGGAGCTTGATGTTTTTTCGGCAATGGTGAGTTACGATGTTTTGCTACTAGCATAGCAGTCAAATCTTTGATAGGCTGAGAGCTCTTATCAATTTCTTTTCCCCCAACCAAATACCCCCAATCAGCACACAGGGTTCTCACAACAAAATCATTTCGAATCTAGAATTTGGCTCATTTTTGACGTTTCAGTGTGTTTTACCACATTGTCTACAAAAACATTACAAACCTCTACAAATCGAATTTGCGCCCGTTTTTTGTCCAGTTCATCATCATCGTCGTGAATTGATATTTAACCCATATTGGTGCCGCTGTGCGATTGCAAAAAGTAATTAGAAAAATAAACAGATCATGTCTCACAGGATCGCCAAATTCTTACCTCCTCCCACCCCAAGCACTTAAGATATTTCACATTAAGTCAAAATATAATATATGCTGACCTCAAATCGGGAGATGGTTAAAAATGCACACTATTCAACCTTATATCGGCGTTGATCACCAAATTTTATTATAACGATGGCATAAAGGTTTTCATATTCACTCTCTCGAACTCAATAAATGTATGTGTGTATTCGATTCTTTGATTCCCTTTCACTTTCCCTATCCTCCTTCTTGATTTTTTAGCTCTCTAATTCGCTAAAGTATTTTGTCAAGAGTTAGAGCAGCTGGCAAATGATTTCAATGTTTCTCCATTTGCAGCTTAACCTACGATTTTTGTTACCTTGCCTTGACCTTGGGGATAGCTGCCTGACGATCGCAAATCTCACCAACAATGGAATAACGGATCAATTCTTGCTGAATATCTCGCTTCTGGCGCTACTTACACAAGTACTCCTAAGCGCCCCTGCCCAGCTAGATGCCTGTAGTAAGTACAATTGGAATATCGTCAATAAATGATTAAGCTAGACACCATCTTGTTTCTGCACGTCTTTGCATCTTCTACGCATGTAGAGCTCCAGCTGGGCCTTGTGGCTAGGGAATTACAGCACTGGACTACAGCAAAAGGGCTAGATTGTTAGCAACTCATTGTTTACGCGTTCGACTTATATCAATTCACGATAAGTTTGTCAATAGATAGATAAGTTATTGCGATTATTTATGGTACCGTAAGCAACCATACAGTAAGGTATTCACACAGTAACCCTGTTATTGTTTGACGACTTTATCTTCAGCACTTTGAAATGATGTTTTCCATTACTTCATTTAGTGACGAGGAGACATCTTTTGAGTTACACCTTTGTTTCAAACACAATAAAACATCATTTTCTAGTCAGATGTGTCGACGAAAAATGGAAAAATCGAACATTGAAATAAGTTAAAATAAAGTCTAGTTTGTGTGTTTGTTGACTATTTTCTATTCTTCTTGAATGTGATTGCAGGCGAGGAGCTGAAGCATCTAGCGAGTCCAACAGTCATGGAAGAGGTGGCGTCACTTTGGGGCAAAATGCGTCAATTTAGCAAGTGAGTTAGCTCTGAGATCTGATCATGGCTATTTTGGTGCATAGAAACGCAGTTGCTTTGAAATTCTTGTTGCAGTAAATGTATTTATTGAAATACCAATTATGATAGTCAGTAGAAATTGGAAGTAGGTGTATCAATGGCGAATAACCTGTGACGCGTCAGAATATATCTCAATTTATCAAACACGTCGTATCCTTTCACAGAAATCCCCCCAGTTAATGCAAAGAGGCTACTTAAATTTATGTCTTTGCTGTTCCTATTTTATAGATGTTCTAGCTCTGACACACCACATCAACAGCCAGGGAGGCTGTTTTGCCACGTTGTCTATCAGTGCCTGCCATTCATTAGATCGTCTGCTTTGTTCTTTCATTTCTTAACGGGGGTCGCCCCACCAATTGTCCTGTCACAGTACGGTGAGTAAAACGTCCCGAAGAACTTTTCTGATCTTATTGCATGTTGTGGATTCTGTCTTTTGAATGTCCTATAACGCGTTTTTCCCTTCCAAGGAATTTTCAGATACCCATTGTTTCATCTGATAAAATGCCGAATGACAAGCAGAATGTTCTATTTGAATGGGTATTTACCTTTGGCCCCGAATGCCCCTCTCGTAAAGTTGTGGCTTCTCATGAAATTCCCGTCAGTCTCCATTTTCCAATACGCAAGTTGCAATATTTTGCTCATTAGCTACGGTTATTAACAAATAAACACTATCCCATTCAGTTCAGCTTGCATACTTGGAGATTGTTACCAACTGAAACGCTAAAAGGATGGAGTTTTGACAACGGAGAAACCATTTTGGCAACGAAGCAATGCCTGAATGCACCTGGTTGTTCGACAACACATCAAGCCAGGCTGAATAATTAGAGAAAATGTTTTCTAGAAAAGACCACTGGTTTTCCACTAAGAAAATCTTATTGATGTTTGTTAACGATCTTTGTTAGCACTTGCAAAACAGCCGTCTTTCCAATGACTCTAAACTGAGCAGAGTTTTAACATCAAGTATTTAGGACTTGTCGTTAATCTCAATATATCCACTGTTCTAGCAGTCATTTCATCTTCTGCTAAAAATGTCTTTCTGTTAAGTCCTCGCGCTTTTCTCTTTTAGATGAAAGTGACCACCACAGACTCGAAAGAGAAATTCGGGCAATTTGTGGCTACCTTTCGCTTCCAGTTGATATCGTCAGCCTGATGCCTATAAAATCCAGTGATCAGAAGGAGGCCATGGTTTTTTCTTCGGTCATTGAGAGGTTCGTTCCTGAAGCTGGCCAATGCCGTTTTTATTGACCGTTTCAATTTATCGGATGATGCTCTTGTTAGTGATCTTCTAACTCTGTTTTAAGGAAAATATTGCTTCACATTCAAGTGATTTTGGAGGGCAATTTTTTGAAACCAGATCCAATTTTATGATAACGTCTGTGGTCTTCCGTGTGCTCAATGAATGTCGAAAAGCGGGACGAGCCTGCTTTTTATCAATGCTTTTTTCATTGCTGTTAAGAACTGTTCTAAGAATTTTCATTTTCCTTAATATGAAACTTGAATTGCTATAGCGTGCATGACATGAATCGAACTTACCTTCATTCATATAGAATTTCAGCATTTTTAACACCACCAAAATGTCTTGCTTATTAACTGTTAACATTTAGGTGGTGTACCAACGATGCCGTGAAGCAAATTCTAGCTGATCTTGAAGCATCAGTAAACATGTAAGTTAAATGCTTGGTAAACATTCTGTATATCACTACTTTAAAAAGTTGTTTATGGTAAAGAGTGAATGCAGAGATCTCATTTAGAATTCTTGTGCTAAGGAACTGCAAACTTGGGTGTATGCGCGCTTGACATTCGAATGGATGATATTTGGTGAGAAAGTACTCCAAAATGCCCTTCATGAATTATCTTCTTCCTATGTTCATTGATGTTTTGAAATGTAAGTTTTGCGATGTTCACCTTTCAGGTCTACCCTTGCTTCTGCTCCATCCCGATTAATCCAACTGCCAAAAGACTACAGCTCCTTAATAACAGCTGCTTCAGGTTTCAGGTACGTTTTCCAATGGCACGAGCCATTTTGTTTCTCAACAGACAAGTACTTATTCAGCGAGGGTGCTCTACTCTACCAATCGGTTAGTACCTACCAATCGAAATCTAATGTACTCGCGCATTTAGCTCTTTGGTACCAAATATCCGGCATTAATATTATTGAATACCAGCAAGTAAACGTGTCAGTTTTCTAGTTAGTAATGTCAACTCCTACATGGTCCAACATTCACAATAATCCAGCAGATGAATCCGTCGTCAGTTTTCGTTCCTTTAAGTTCCATCAAGAATGACTGCAGGTCTCGTAATGCAACCAACCATTTTGCGCAGGCCAATTACAGTTTCTGCCGCTGTGAGGTGACTTGCTTGACCATTGCTCATCCATTTTAGGTGCCCTATGACGGGAGACATCAGTCAAAACCCCACTCTTTGTCTTATTTGTGGCGAGATGCTCTGCTCTCAGAGCTATTGCTGCCAAGCCCTAATTGACGAGAAGCAGATCGGCTCCTGCACTGCTCATGCCGAAAAGTGCCACGAAACTGTTGGTATTTTCTTGCTAATAAGAGATTGCCAAGTACTTCTGCTTTACAACAGAACTAAAGGCTGCCTAACTGTGTCTCCATATCTAGACGAATACGGTGAGCCAGACGTGAAGTTCAGGTGAGCTTATATTTCTATAGTTGAACTCGTTTTTCGTTGGTATTCGGAGAAGGCAGTGTAGATTGTCCAATCCAATTCTAGCGTAAGTCACCTGACGATAATTTTCGTATAATTGGGAAGCTAGGCCGTCTTTTCACCTGGGTGTTTTAGAGTCTGTTTATTTATTTTGTTATTTTTTTAGGATTTCTTTTGTAGACAGAAAGAGATCGTCTTTTTCCTTGGGTTCTTCTAAAAGTGAGGTGTTAAGTGGGTGAGGTATAGTGACGGACTTTAGCTCAGTCACATTGAAGGGTCCTAAACGAAGTTTGAGGCCAATAAACATTTGATACCCATTTCAAAGTTTTTTGTTTCTTTATTAAAATAAAAAATATCGACCCTTCAGCTATAAAAAATCAAAATGTCAACCAAGATAGACCCATCAATAACTTAAATGTGAAATTGCATATGAATATGCGCGGAAAAGAGGCAAACACCTTCCTCTTCAGTATAGTTAGCGGTTGATTTTCAACTTTTCAAGATTTGTTGTTTTCTTTTCCCCTTTCTAAACAAGGGGAGCTTTTCATTTGGGACTTCAGATCAGTATTTTTAAAACAGCCAACTACTCCTATAGAATTTGGATAGCCAAAATGGATTCCTGTACAAATATAATTATGCAGAATGAAATCCTGTCTATCAGTACTTTTTTGATTGGTGGCTTTGTAACGACGCTTTGGGATCTCAGTCTAAACAAAAATTGAAATCTGAAGATAAACACAATACCAAAATGACTAAGTATTTGATGAAAAGGTTATTATCTAGTGAAAAGATTGACAATTGTGCACGAAAGCGCGGTACCGGTTATTCAAAGTTTGTAGAAAGGGCACGTTTTGTGTAGCTGTACGGATTAATCGCAATAACGGAAAACAGCTTGGTGGAGTTGAAGCAAGCACCAGCAGCCAGAATTGAAGGCGAAACAGTAAGAGTAGACGGCCTAGCCCGTGATATTAAACCAACAGAATCACAGTAGGATTAGTAGGATTTGTTGTAGTTGTCATGAGTATTGCGGCATAGAGCTGATCCTCCAGCCGATCGTAGAGTCAATCATATAACTGATTCCATAGCCGACTCTATAGAGTGGCGATGTGACCCTGAATTCAATGTTTCGGTTCCCATTTCTTTCCAAATTCTAGTTTTAAAAGTATCTTAAACTAAAGCGCTATTGCCGTCAAGATTTTCAGGTAGAACGATATCGAGACATGAATAGCGGTCTTGCTGGCCATGAAATTCGGCACCTTTGCATGATCGCTTGGATTTTTAGCCTATTGACATTATGTGCAGAGAAAATTGCTCTATGCTTGCCCACCTTACGCCAACCATCTACATTCCACAGGTGTTTTTTGGTTGGCGTCGCAAAGACACTCGATATCCATTTACCATTTTTCAGGTTTTCCTTTGATTGTTCTCAAGTTAATTTTCTTTAGTGTTTATTGCAACTTTCTCCATTTTTTCTAGACGGGGCAATCCGCTTTATCTGTCTGAATGTAGATATGATAACCTTCAGAGACTGTGGTTGTCTCACATGATACCTCAAGAAATCGTGCGTCAGATGGAGTCAAACAGGTCTTACGTGTCTGTCGACTGGCCACAGTATTTGTGAGTGTGCTACATTTGCTCTAACGTGTATCTGTATTCGATGCCCCTGAGCTTGACGCGTTATATAATAGTATAGCGCTTCTTTTAAGCTTTATTTTAAATATGTAACACCGTTCCACATATCAAACTTCCCAACTAATCTGTACCAAGTTGGTTTTCATACCTGAGTTTTTTATGCCAACTTTAAACCCATCTCAGAGACAGACTCGAACGCCCCCCAACCTGCTTCTTTTTTCGTCTCTGTTCATTCAAATTCATGTGTTTGTTTAGATGTTTTGTGATATGGCTAATTTCACTTTAGATATGAATTCTTTGTTGATTAAATAAAAATGATTCACCAACAACTATGATAAAGTAGTTCGCCTTCTGAGCGATGTAAGATAGCAATTGATCTAAAGTTGGCCGTAATGGTCTTCCACTGAATCTATGGTTTGGTATATTCTCGTTACGTCGGACAAACCAAAATCCAATCCGCTTAGCGAGGCCATTTTGAGCATATTCCCAAATAGAACTCATATTTTACCATTTATACTTTCCCACCTTGTCCAGCCAACAAATGGGTTTTCTTAGTTTCCGAGTGCTCTTTATTCCAGATAGATTTCATAGCGACTTTTTCCAACTCTAAACTTTAAGTGCTAGACTGATCTGAAAACCAGTTCGCTTGATATTCTGTAACGCTGATTCTGATTTCTTTTCGCACTTTTCCATCAACTCATTTATGGCGATGGCTGTTTTCTATCATGCCACAAAGTATTCCACTTTGTCTCTACATGCATACCCGTATTGAAATTCCGGTCGCCAGTAAAGGTACTACGCATGGAACAGATTTTGGCTAGATGTAAAGAATTGTATGCATTGTTGATCGTTTCTTGCAATTTGGCCTTTACATCAGGTGTAGATAAATCTTACTTCAGTAGAATGACATGTTACTTGCGTTCTTTGGAGTCTTCTAACTATAAAAAGGTACTTGTTGCTTTATTGTATTGGAGCTAAATTTCTATAACGAGTTAGTATGATTCAAGAAAATGAATTTTGTTTACAATACGATGGCACTGTTTGGGCCGATCTCAGCGATTTCACTTCAAGTTGTCTGTTGATCATGTTCGTGTTTTGCTCTTAAAAATACCCTCCGATCTACACTCAAAACCACTGTACTGGAGTTGGGCTGTCATGTCTATCACGCTCCTTCAAGGATGAAGAAATATAGACCTTGTGAAGGTTTATCCCTCTTGTAAAAGAGCTCATTTTAATGTCTACCAGAGCCTTCCATTATGAACCAGAAATTTTGCATCGTGTGGGTTTTCATTCAATTAACCATGGACTAGTGAAGTGGCATGAAATAACAAAAAGTCTTAAATCTGGCAGGTCTGCAGTCAACATGCGGTTTGCATGACAACAACTAATTGCGTCGCATGATTGGCACCTGGTATTGAAAGTTTTCTAGAAGTAGCGTCTTCATGTTGCTAGACATACTGAAATTTGGACTGTTCGAAAGCATAGAGGTTTTCAAGTCTTCGGCACTTTCCTTCAACCAATAGAGTACCGTATTTACTCTAATATTCCCACTGTCGGATTACCGTTTCAACCTAACAAGAAAAGGCGAGATTATCAGAGAGGCAGTCAATATTGGAGAAGCGGGATTATCTTTTCAATGCCTTGAAGTCTAACTTGAGGATACCGTTTCAACAAAAAAGGCTCTTAAACATGGTAGTGGCAAATCAGAGAAAAATATTCAATTTCAACAACAGTAATAATATTTTTTTCAAGTCAGTTATGAATGATTTTTTCAATAAAATAACAAAGCCAGTTTCAGTAACTGTGAACATCAACAAAACGAAAACGCTTTTTGGAATTCTGGATATCGATAAGTCGTGCTTCTTGTTTCTTCCACTTGAACTGACAATTTCTTTTTTATAATTTTAAGTGCATTTTTATGTTTAATTTTCAAATGTTCTGTCGAACCTTCAGCCATCTTCTACACGATGCTGCGTTTTATGTCAAGTCAGTACTCACGTGATTTAACCCATTCACTTCAAGCACAAGTTTCAATCTTTGATTTTGAAGCCCATACAAAGTGTGTAAAAAATAGCAAATGCCAATTAAATGTTGCAATCCCGCATGCAGGATTACTGTGAAGGCGGGATTTTTCTTACAATCTATCATATAAAAGCGGGATAACTAGAGAGACGGGAATAAAAGCGAAGCGGAAATATTAGAGTAAATACGTTATTACTTCTTTGCCTAGGGGTCATGAAGTCTACAATGCTCCAGAATCATTCAGACCCCTTATACCTTGTGTGATTCCAAAGTTATGCGCATTTTTCCTATATGAATGTGATCAAAACAGCAAGGCAATAGAATTAAAAAATCACTGACTTTTGGATCAAATTTTGCTGCTATAAAACATGGCTTTCTCCACTCTCCGGAGGAAAACAATGCTTCAGAAACATTCAAATCTTGTGTGGTTCAACAGTTTTGCGCATTCTTCCCCTACGAAATATGATGAAAAAAGCAACGCTATAGCCTTAGAAAATTACCACTTTTTGACCGAAATTTTGTTATTCCAAAAAAGGTTTTTTGAGCCCTCTCAACCAAAACAACGCTTTAGAACTATTCACATCATTTTATCATGTGTTGTTCAAAGGTTTTCCTCATATTTCTTCTTCGAAATCTGATCAAAAACGCAAGGCTATAGCCTTAGAAACTGACCATTTTTGGACCAAAATTTAATTTTTCCAAAACAACGTTTTCTGCACTCTCCCAACCAATACAATGCTTTAGAACTATTCAGATCTTGTTTATATTGTGTTGTTCAAAACTTGTGGGCATTTGTCGTCTTCGAAATCTGTCAAAAACGCAAGGCTATAGCCTTAGAAAAAGACCACTTTTTGACCGAAATTTCATTTTTCAAAAACAAAGTTTTCTGCACTCTCCCGACCAAGACAATGCTTTAGAACTATTCAGATCTTGTTTATATTGTGTTGTTCAAAAGTTGTGGGCATTTGTCGTCTTCGAAATCTGATCAAAAACGCAAGGCTATAGCCTTAGAAAATGACCACTTTTTGACCAAAATTTCATTATTCCAAAACAAAGTTTACTGCACTCTCCCGACCAAGACAATGCTTTAGAACTATTCTGATCTTGTTTATATTGTGTTGTTCAAAAGTTGTGGGCATTTGTAGTCTTTGAAATCTGTCAAAAACGCAAGGCTATAGCCTTAGAAAATGGCCACTTTTTGACCAAAATTTCATTTTTCAAAAACAAGGTTTTCTGCACTCTCCCGACCAAGACAATGCTTTAGAACTATTCAGATCTTGTTTATATTGTGTTGTTCAAAAGTTGTGGGCATTTGTAGTCTTTGAAATCTGTCAAAAACGCAAGGCTATAGCCTTAGAAAATGGCCACTTTTTGACCAAAATTTCATTTTTCCAAAACAAGGTTTTCTGCACTCTCCCGACCAATACAATGCTTTAAAACTATTCAGATCTTGTTTATATTGTGTTGTTCAAAAGTTGTGGGCATTTGTAGTCTTTGAAATCTGTCAGAAACGCAACGCTATAGCCTTAGAAAAAGACCACTTTTTGACCAAAATTTCATTTTTCAAAAACAAGGTTTTCTGCACTCTCCCAACCAGTACAATGCTTCAGAACTATTCAGATCTTGTTTATATTGTGTTGTTCAAAAGTTGTGGGAATTTGTAGTCTTTGAAATCTGTCAGAAACGCAAGCCTTAGAAAATGACCACTTTTTGACCAAAATTTCATTATTCCAAAACAAGGTTTTCTGCACTCTCCCGACCAAGACAATGCTTTAGAACTATTCAGATCTTGTTTATATTGTGTTGTTCAAAAGTTGTGGGCATTTGTAGTCTTTGAAATCTGTCAGAAACGCAAGCCTTAGAAAAAGACCACTTTTTGACCAAAATTTCATTTTTCAAAAACAAGGTTTTCTGCACTCTCCCAACCAAGACAATGCTTTAGAACTATTCAGATCTTGTTTATATTGTGTTGTTCAAAAGTTGTGGGCATTTGTAGTCTTTGAAATCTGTCAAAAACGCAAGGCTATAGCCTTAGAAAAAGACCACTTTTTGACCAAAATTTCATTTTCCAAAACAAGGTTTTCTGCACTCTCCCGACCAAACAATGCTTTAGAACTATTCAGATCTTGTTTATATTGTGTTGTTCAAAAGTTGTGGCATTTGTAGTTTTGAAATCTGTCAAAAACGCAAGGCTATAGCCTTAGAAAATGGCCACTTTTTGACCAAAATTTCATTTTTCCAAAACAAGGTTTATTGCACTCTCCCGACCAAAACAATGCTTTAGAACTATTCAGATCTTGTTTATATTTACCACTTTTTGACCAAGTTGTGGCATTTGTAGTCTTTGAAATCTGTCAAAACGC